>JACGCM010000882.1:0-600000 GCA_014058105.1 Kingdonia uniflora | reverse complement strand
AAGAATTTTGGGAACATTACCCAAAAGATTCAACAAACTAAAAAACATATTGGTTATCTATAGTTTGGAAGGCTTTGTATGACCATGATCAACTCCAGGCCCTCCAACTTCAATTAAAACAACTTATAGACAAAGAAGAGTACTATTTGAGGGACCAAAGTAGAGAACTTTGGCTTAAAGAAGGTGACAAAAATTCTACATTTTTTCATAGAGCTACTAAATGTAGAAGGAGTTTTAATAATGCAGATTTTCTGCAAGATACTAATGGTAATTGGATTGACAATAGGGAAGAGATTGGTACCTCCTTCATTGTTCACTTCACTAAACTGTTCTCTACAACTCATACTCCCGCTAACCAACCAGATCTGCCTAGGGTGGCTACACTTATCTCACCACACATATCTGAGGAACAACTATATATTTACCCTCAATCAAGAAATATCAGAAGAGGAAGTAAAAATAGCTCTTTTTTCCATAAACCCCTTTAAAAGTCCAGGACCTGATGGGTTTACTCCTTACTTCTACCAACAATCCTGGTCATGGATTAAGAAAGATTTGGTTAATATATGTAACCATCTTTTTTAGACTTCTCACTTCCTCAGGTATCTCATTCATACCAAGTTAACCCTGATACCTAAACTTAAAAATCCAATTCATCTAGCTGATTTTAGATCAATCATCTTATGCAATTCTGCTATGAAAATCTTTTCCAAAGTTTTAGCTAATAGGATCAAACCTTTTCTCCAGGATATGATTGGCCCTTAACAAAATGTTTTTACTGAGGGAAGGTTTATACAGGACAATATTACAGTAGTACAGGAAACCTTACACACATTGAAAAGAAAAAAAAATGGCATCCAACTTTAGCTTCACACAAACCATCTAAATTAAATTCTAATTACCCAGACATAATATGGGTGTCTCAACTGTTGCTTCACAATCCAGTCAGATGGAACTCAATACTCCTTGCTGAAATTATTCCCCCAGACATTGTGGTATGTGTTTTGGTCATTCCATTAACTCAAAATCCATCCAAGGATATTATCCAATGGCTGCTTGATAAAAATTCTAGATTATCTGTTAAATCAGCTTATAATTGCTTAGTCTCTCCAGCTAACCATCCTTTCACTCCACAGGTTAATAAAAGTTGGCATGGTGCCATTTGGAAGATAAAGATTCCTTATAGACTTCAAATGATTATTTGGAAAATTAAACATGATCATCTACATGTTAAAAGTAGACTGTTTCATAACCATATTGTAATAGATGAACTCTGTTCTATACGTGGAAAGGACCCTAAAACTATTTAATATGCCATTTTTAAATATAAATGGGTTGCCCCTTTGTAGGTTGTGTAATAGCCTAATTTCGTGATCTGAACTTAACCTTTTACACCAAGGACATTCAGAGCATCTAGATAAGTAATAATCGAATGCTAACACAAAGTTTAGCGTGAAAAACCTTTGAATAGGTTAAAAACTATTACCTCTCTTAAGGATTTAGAAAGAAGAATGTTATTGATAATTGTTAGATTATTACAAGAGATGCTCTGAGTATTTTGTAGAGACTTTCTTGATAGGAAAAGTTTGTTCTTTCTTTGTAGTTTTATGGTCCTATTTATAGGTCTTATAATATGATTGTTATCTATTTTAATAACGAATGTTACAATATATGGTTTTGATGAGTCTTCATAATGATTGTGTAACGGCTTGAGTAACTCCTGCTCGATAATGTATCTTCCATAAATGTGTCACGTGTATGCTGACGAGGTCGAGTGGTCGTATGATGGTCGAAGATGGAGCTTGAGTCCGAGATGTGGAATAAGCTCTTTACAGGTTGTTTCCCCTTTTACATTACGTACCCAATCCCCACAATTTCATTTTCAAGATATCTTTCAACAAGTATATGAGGGGGAATTTCTGCACGTGATGAATTTTTCAATCTTTCCATCTTTTGTGCTCTTTTGGGAGGAATATGGGAAACTAGGAATGCTTCGATATTTACACAAAAGAAAACACAAATTAGTCATATTCTTGCTACTGCCAAGGCTATTGTCTTTAATATTAATAAGAAAACAGGAACCCATTATCCATCTCAGACTGATTATAAGGCAAAACATTGGCTTTTAATACTACTTCTGCAGCGTATAAATTGTTTACTGATGCTTCTTGGCGAGCAGATACAAAGAAAGATGGATTGGAATTTATACTGCTTAATGATGATAACCAACCTATTTTTGTAGGACACAAACCCACAATAACAAACGACGCAAAGGAAGCAGAAGGGCAATGCATTTCCTGGGCCGTCCACTTGAGCAAAAGTCTGTTGAAGGATAAGGAAGTTTTGCTACTTGTTGATTGCCAAAGAGTCATCTCCTACCTTCAAGATCCAAACCAAGGAGTGTTTTGGAGTGCAACAGTGCTTTTAAATCCTTGTCTGGAGGCCTATAATAGTATAGCCAAATTTTCCTTTTCTTGGATTTCTCACTGCCTTAACTTTGTGGCTCATGAGCTAGTGGCTCTGGGCTCTAATCTTTTTGGGTTGTATGATGTTAATCCTTTTTCGACCTGGGTAATAGACTCAGTTCAAACAATGTTATATACTTAAGGTTTGTTATATATTAGTTGCTTGGGAAAAGAAGAAAAAATACTATAGGCAAAAGCGGTGTCCATGTGGACAAATACAGTAAAGGATGTGGAGAGCTCAAGCTCCTATTGGTACGAAATCTATCCAGGAGGGATGTTAAGATAGCTTCTCTAGATTTCTCATTGCTTACTTAGCATGATCTTCTGTTTCCTTCCCATAGCTTAACAATAAAAACTCCATACTTGTTCTTAAAACAACATAAACCCTTCTTTATATTGATATGTTGTATATATGTTAGTAAACAAAAGGGCCAACCGTGAACAATATTGATATGTTGTATATATGTTAGTAAACAAAAGGGTCAGTCGTGAACAATACGTGTCTGATCGGCTCACGTACTCACCTTAGATTACTGGACTTTTATCTGTATTAATCTAACCAGCTTACTGATGTGTATGGTAACACCATGTATATGCCATGTTTCTATTATGCATTTCATAGAAAAATGGCTCGAAGTTGACGAGCAAATAAATTGGCACTATGAGTATATTTAGGGTTGTCAATGGTAAGGACTAAGCCCGTTACTCGGTCCAATCTGGCTTTTTAAATCCATTAAGAAACCCGATCCGTTAAGGTCTAATCCAATAAGCTAATGAATTGGATAAGGATTCACCTCAACCCGATCCGTTAAGATACATATTTTTTGTCATAATATTGTAATTATCTATAACAGAGAAGGCTATTTTTGTCTCTAAAATAATCAATTTTTATTTTTGTCTCTAAAATACTCAACTATTTAATACTAATGGATCGGATCGGTTCGGGTTAGGATCATGGTTATCATTAACGGATCGGATACGGTTTTGAATCCTATGATCCTAGGATTTAGGATCGGGTCGGGTTTTAGGTTTTCATAATGGACCGGACTAGGATAGACTGAGATCCTAGTCCAACCCGGTCCATTGACAGCCTATGCTCGACGCTAAGCGTGCAAGGCCGGTTATAGTTCGATTGGTTATAACTTTAAAGCTCAAAATATACGCTTTTGTTTACGTCCGTCATTGTTGTTTCGTTGTCACCATCGTCATTGAAACATCATATCGTTTCATAGGAAACGCTAATACCAGTCAAACGACCGTAGGGAGTTTCTCCCCCAAAGGCACAAGTAAACTGAGAGGATCTCAAATTCACTTCTCTTCACGACCTCGGTAACCTCCTCTCTCTCCCTCACAATCTCTCTTGCAATCCTCATTTCTCCTTCCCCATCATCTTTCGTCACCACCAGCAATCAAAACCACAATCTCTCTTCATTCATCACCTACAATGAAATTGTGCACCTCTAACCTAGTGTTCTAGTACTCATATTTCTCATATTGATATTGGGTTGGGCTTGAGAAAGATGTTGAGAAAGCCCATTCCAATTGGCCACGTTATCTCTATTTACTATAATTTGGTATATATCACAATTTTGCAACACTTGTCTTCGAAGCTTGATAAGTGTAGTAGAAAAATTAACACGTGCCATGCATCACGCAACGTGTGTGCATCTGGACTAGTTTTTATCGAACTCAGGTTCGGATCCTCTCCTTTCTCTCTCAAGTCTCACCCGTCTCTCTCTCTCTCTCTCTCTCTCAAACCAGAGATGGAGGGAGACGATGGTTCAATCCTGACCGTCCAAGTGAAGTTCAGTGGTAGATCAATCTCAGTTTCTCTCTCTTCAAGCTCCACTGTAAAAGACCTCAAAGCCCTTCTTCAACCCCTCACTAATGTCCTCCCTAGAGGCCAAAAGCTTATCTTCAAAGGTCTCTATCTCTCTCTCTCTCTCTCTCTCTCTCTCACTCTCTCAAAGACTGAACCTTTGTTGCTTTGTGAGCTCTTACAGGGAAGGTTTTAACAGACGTCGCGACATTGGGGTCATCAGAGATCGCAAATGGGTCGAAGATCATGCTCATGGCATCTCAGGGGTTGCACCAAGCGGTAATATTTTGTAATTATTTATTCTCTGTTATTTAGTTTGGTTAAATTTAGGTTATTTAAGAGAGGGGAACATTTGATTGTTGAAACAGGATGGTTTCATTACTAAAGCTTCTACTACGGTGTCGATGTCAAGGATTGCTGTGGTTAATGCTGATCGAACGGGGCGGGATTCGGGCGAGAAGACGATTGAGAAGGAGCGGTTGCTGCGGTGGAAGGCAACTGGGATTGTAGCTTTGAATGAAATGCAATTGAAGGTATAAGTACTAGAATTTTTTGTAAATAAATTTAGATTTTAATTGACATTTCTTGTTTGGGTGTTCCTTAATGTTAAAAAAGAACATATATTTCCGCCCGAAATGGGGTCGGATTAATCTCATTGGAGATTGCTTATCAGCTGAATTAAGAATCCTACTTTTTTCGTAGGAAAAAAATGTTTATTTTTTATTTTTTTGAAGATATTTTACGTGTATATTCTAGTATGGGCTATGGGGGATTATTCGCTTCTAAGTACTGTTGTTATTTTTGTGTGTTATAAATCAGGATTACCCACTTCTCAGCTGTACTTTCCTATATATCTGATATATCCAAACTTTCTGATCTGACCGGTTGCGAAGCTGTAGTTATTCCAAACTTTTTACTATGCTTATGTAAACTTTGGGAATACAAAGCTGGCTATCATTTCTAAGCATTCCCCTAATTTCTAAATCTAAGTCTCCTAAAGTTGAGATTATTTTGCTTTGAAAATGATCCCAAGAAAAACGAATGTGGATAGAGTTTTACCTCCAGTTTTATCATTTGTTACCGAAAAATTGATAAACAGAATCTAAGTCTTCTTCTTGTGAAACTCTCAAGGCTATACCCGATGAACTTTGGACGTTCGCGCCTTCAATAAGAACACTGGATCTTCGGAAAAATGCTATCTGTGAAATACCAACAAAAATTGGCTCTTTGAGTTCTATCAAGGTACCTCTTTCTAACCGCCCTTTTCGACTTTCCATGTAAGTTACTTGCAGATTTTTTTCACTACTTAGACATGTGATGACATGTTTCAAATTTGTGTAGCGACTTTTCCTGAATGAAAACGATTTAATGGATGAGTGCATTTGCTGGGAAGGTGTAACATCTCTGAAGTCTCTGGCACTACTTTTCTTAAGTCAGAACTAGTAAGCGGTCCATTTTTTTGAATCCCTAATAGTTCTCCCTATTTTATTTTATTTTATTTATGCTCTGGAATCCTTTTGAGTGACCTGTTGACTTTTAAATTGGAAGTTTATAAGTATACGTTTTTGTTGTAATAGCGTCTCGCTATTTCCTCAACTATCAAGGTTGAGTTTATGTTTGATGTCTGTCTTGACTATTTTGTTGTCTGCTTCTCACAATATATACATGAACTGATGTAACCTAGTGTGTCGAAACCCGACACGGGTACGGGGTGTCGGAAAGGGCAAGTAGTGTTGGACACGTGTGTCAGAGTGTTTCTTTTTTTTAATTATTAAAGTGAAGTTTCGCTGTTACCTAGGATGTATTTATATGCAGAGAATAGGACAAATTGTAAACAATAAAGAAAGCATAAAGCAAAAAAAAATTATCACACCAGACCGAGATGTTTTAAGATATTAACTTGATCAAACCAAATGACTACATCCAAAAGCTAAACGCATCATTCTGATTGCGCTAATATAGAAATTCATTGATTTCAAAAGAAAACCTCTTCTTTTGGTTACATGAAAGTACACCCTGAGAGAAGGGTTAACATGAAAGTACACACTGAACATGAAGTTCAATTACTAATAAGTAGCTCATGATTCTAGTGTTCTAGGGAGCATATTTTCTTACCTTATGTGTTGACGTAGGTGTTCTGTACAAAGCGCAAACCCAACTGCAACGCATGCCAATAAAGTTTTTTTTTTTTTTTTAAATCCGGAAGTTTGTTTAGTTCATCATTTTCACCATTCTCTAACTAGTCTCCCGGTGATTGTCACTGGCGGATATCTCCCGGTGTTGGGTTTCGAAGTCGTGACCATTCTCTATGTTCTTCAAGAGATGGTCCCAAACCACTAGTCGAACCCAATGAAGTACTATTATTGTTATTTTAAAGTGTATCTTCAAGGTATCTAATACTCACATTAGAGTTTCAATATCACCCATTTTGAACTCACGTTTCTTCGAGGTAAAACCGGATTCTAAACGAGATAAACTCATAGGTGATAATTTTGAATTATTAATAATGAGCAAAAGGAAAGAGGTTGAATAGGATGTAAACTTATTAGTGAGTACTCACCCCGAGACATTGAAGGTATGTTGATCGATGATATCGATGAAGATATATCATGGGATTTAGTTCATTTCATTGTTGAAGGTGTTGATTTCCAAATACCACTAAGCTGAAGAATGAACAACCCCTTGTCGAACGAGACACTGCGTATAAGTTACATGTCAATTAATTATTCTTATAAGTAAGGAACCGAGCTACGATCTCTAGCACTAATTCCTAAGAACAAATTTGGCCTTACGGAATGTTTCTTTACAAGAAGTGACAACTTCTTTGCAGTTTAAACTTCTTTGGGTAGTTGGAAGTTCCTTACGAAGTTGGCTTTGGTGTGTTTGGTAAACATCTTAAAAATCTTGACTTTTAGGTTGGGTGACGGTGGTAACGTGTAGTCTAGGGAAATAGAGAGATATAAAAAGGAAGTTAATCAATGCAAGTCTAACTTCTTTGGGTAGAGAAGTTTTTTTTCTTAGAAGTTAGGGTCTAAACTTCCTAATTTTTTTTATTTCACCTAAAAAACTTCCATCACTCATGGTTTACCCAAACACGCCAAAGTCGAAAAGTTTGGCAGCTGCGAAATTTCATATTCATATGGTATTTTGGAAGTGGTCCGTTAATCTTATACATTAATATTTTAAAATATAAATGTATACAATTAGCTAATCACTTCTAAAATACGGTATGAATCTGGAATTTCATAGCTGCATTAAGAAAAATGGCAATTAGTTTGTGTAAGACGCTTAATTATAAGAATAATTAGTGAACATGCAACTTGTACGCAGTGTTTTGTTCGATGAGGGTTGTTGGCGTTCTTTAGCTTTAATAATATTTGGAAACTAGTATCTTCAGGCGAATTTAATCTCTTGAGATATCACTTTCATCGATCAACATATCTTCAATGTGTTATAGCTTAAACTTTGTCGTGTACTCACAAATAGATTTTACATCCCGATGTTGCATATTCAGCCTCTTTATTGCTCATTCTTAATAAGTTCAAGATTGTGATATATGAGTTATTGGTCTCATTTAGATACCGATTTTGCCCCAATAAAACGCGAGTTCAAAATGGGTGTGATTGGGCGAAATTCTAGTGCGAGTATTTGACACCTTGAAAATACAATCTTAAAATTGTTGCAATAAACTTCATTGGGCATGCGTTGCAGTTGGGTTTGCCCTTTGTACAAAATACCTACTTTGATGTTGAACATGAAAAGTACATGCTCATCATTTTAGTCTAACATAGTAAATGCATCATTCTTGTAGTTTAACAGTGTTGCCTTCTTCGCTGGGTGCTTTGACTTCACTAAAACAACTTGAGATAGCAAACAACAAGCTGACAGGCCTTCCTGCGGAGATAGGACATCTAACTCAACTAGAGACTTTGAAAGCAAACAACAACAGGTATTATTGAAGTTCTTGATGTTATCTGAACTCCAGTAATATACCATTTATTATTACTTTTTGCAAGTAAATCTACAATGCTCTTTCTCTGGTTTTTTGATAGTTGGGGTTTACGTGTTTGCTAATTAAATGTTTTATTTTCCCTACGAGCATCTCTAGTGATATTCTTGCCAAGAGCAACACAAGCTTATTAAACATTCTCTTTCACATAGTAAATCAGGGTGACAACATGTGAAAAAAACTAATTGGACTCCATATGGAGTGGCATCTGCCTTTGTGCCAAAAACTAGTCATATTTGTCATTTTCGGATACTTTTTACAAAGACATGTGAATCGCCATTCCAAATGGCTCCTGTTTCTTAAGTTAAACTTTAGCACTAGTAGATGACTTTAGCTACTGCTTCTTTATTGAGATTTTGGCTGAGCTCTATGAATTGTTTGAGATATTTCATGAGACCTATGGATTCATTTTTTTATTATTTAAATTTAGGGAAGTAAATATAATAACTTCTCGGACAAATTTTTCTCGGTCATACAATGTGGGGAAACAATTTCAAGTTATTTAACTCATTTGTTATTATAAGCTACTGAGTTGCTTCCTAACTACTTGTGCTGACAGGATAGCATCATTGCCGTTGTCAATAGGGAATTGTAAATCTCTTTATGAGGTAATCTTTTGTTACTTTTAGTGTTGAGAGTGTTTGATAATTCCCGTAAGTTTGGTTTTCCATTTCCTTAATTTTTTGGATATATTACAGATTAATCTTTCATCGAATCTCTTGGTCGACTTGCCAGATACACTTGGAAACTTAAAAAAACTAACGGTATTTTTCGCTCTTCTTTTATGTATTGACTGGATGGACTGGTAATTAAAAACCTGCATCAACTATTTGACATTGGAGAGTGAATTATATATAACAAATAGGGTTTCACAAATCTATCTTACCAGGACAAATGTTCACCACTGGCTCAAGGTATAATGCAAACTTTATTACTGCACTTATTTATAGAAGAGGCCCTTAAGAAAGCTAGGAATCTGATGTGGTGACATGAGCTGACGTTAGCCAACATATATTTTTCAGAGGAAAGGGTGATTATCAGGAATCTGTAGAATTATACAACCAAGAATGGACTCTGTGAAAAACATATATTGAACTTTGCTCGTGACTGACACGAGGCAGAGGTCACTCCCAATAAGGCTATCCCGTTAGAACCTGGACCAAACCCTTAGCTTTTTTGACAAACAGAAGGGACAATTGGCAGGGACTTGGTTCCTCTAGCAGTAGCTCAAACTTTTGTACTCTAGATACAAATAGAAATGTAAGATAATGGTATTCAGTCCAGGGGAGAAGAACTCTTTGGTACTTGAATTAAAGAGTTTAATCAATTTCGTGAACCTTATGTTTATCCTCTTATTTCCTAATACAATATCTCATCTCTGGTTCAGACTTTTCATCTTAGGAACAATGGGTTAAAATCCCTTCCTTCAACGCTATTCAAAATGTGCTCAGAGCTTTCAACACTTGATCTTCACGGGACAGAAATCACCAATGATCTTTTGCGCACGGTAACGACTTCCATTTCATCTCTTATTGCAGGATAATTTGACTTCTACCTTCTCTATAATAGACTTTTGTTAAAAGTCAAAATATCTTCAATATGTGAACGTCGTGTCACTAAATGCGGTTGGAGTTTGATTTAGATTACTTTGTCAATATATCCTCTGATCCTATTGTCTATTCCCGATGACAGTTTGAAGGATGGGAAGATTTTGATGAAAGGCGTCGATCCAGGGTTCAGAAGCAACTAGAATTTAAAATTGGGTGCTCTGATAGATTCGACGAAGGTGCAGATATGAACTACTGAAGGATTTTCTCTTGGATACTGGTGGTAAAGTATCGCGATTCGACAATGTTTGCTGCCTCCGAATTCAATTTGAGACTGTCAGAAGCAGCAATCTGCATCAAATGCCCCGTGGCAGAGAATTGTTTTTGCCTTGGGCTACAACTGCACTAGATGAAAATCTGATCTTTATGTGGATTTCTCAACTGAAGATAAAACCGAAGCAAATGTATAGTTTTTAACTATTTTGTAAATGATTATGTACTTTGCAGAAGTCTTTTTAACAGCATGATATAACTTAAGTTATGATGCCTTAAACACTTTATTATTGTAAAGTTTAGCATTGAATCCTAGTCTCTTCCAAATAGATTGCACAGTTTACTAGAGATATATGATATGATATTATCTTACAGAAACAAACAAGTATTCAATATTTCATTTTATATCGTTAAAAGTTACAATCTAGGAATCAAAATTGGCGTAGAAGATGTTTTGCTTACAAACATAATATATAATATATAATATATCATAAAACTTACTATATATTGAGATAAGCATCTTCTTGTTGCAAGCAAAGATGTTCCGGTAGTTTCAGCTGATCAGAAATAGAGAGTACATTTTGGCTCTTGATATAAAATGAAATATCGAATACTTGTTTGTTTCTGTAACAACATGGTGTTCTGCTGTCTGAAGACCTGACTCTCTTTTAGCCAAGAGCTTAATAGAAAACTATATCTATATTATAACTGGATAGTCTCATACAATAGAACCCAGATGCAGGCAGAAATCATATCATCAGAATGATGAGTGATGGGTGACGTGAGTTATTTCCAGAAGGAAAAATCTCCTGGATGATCGTAATTTAATACATCAAAAACTCGAGTACGGGGAAGAAATACATTTGAACTTGGTTTCTCAGACTTTGAAACTAAAAACTAACAAAAGAGAGTGTCTCCCTCTTATCTCTCTCTCTCTATCTCATTCTCTCTTTCTCTCTTTCCTTCTTTCATTTACCTTTCTATAAACTTGTTGTCAGCTGCTCTGTATCTCACTCATGTGGAATCATATATAGGATAATATAAGAATAAAAATTCCCTTATGAACTAAGAAATAGGATTGAGGTGATCATCTTCACATCTTTGGTCCTCTGGAAATTAGGATATCCGCATAAGCCACTCTTTGTTGAACTTTCACCAGATCATGGGTAGCAAGAACTGCAATTAAAAACAACCAATGTTTAAGACTTTTTTAGTCAATGGGATGATCATAGAAGTTCTGAATACAACTATGAAAACGAACAAGGAAGAGAGTTTTATACCACAGGTTTGGTAGAATAGTTGGGCTGCTTTTTTCCGAGTCAGTCCGAATGCTAACTGGTCAAGAGATTCGATTTGAGGGGCTCCCGGTGTATCGAAATGGGTCTTCAAATGCCTAACAATAGAAAATTTTCATGGCAGTTACACCAAAGGTACCTATATTCATAACCATAACATTAACAAAAACAAGTGCCAGAAAAGCGAGAACTTACATTCTGATAGCGTCAGTGACTTTGTCCATGGGAAGATCGACAAGTGGATGTTGAGTCTGAGTAGGCCCTGTCTCCACCAATATTTCTGAAACCAGCAAACTAAGATGATTGATAGATACTAACTATAACTACATCTGTTACAATATTTATCTTGCCAAAAGTGTACCTGGATCATGGGTGGGGCTGCTTTCGGACAATTTTCTGAGTTTGAAACTAGGTTCAGGTAAATCCCATGGAATGTCCTCAGCCACTGGAGCAAGGCCGCTCCCGCTTTGTATTGATGAAGAAAAAAGTCTTTTGCTATTGGACCTGTAATTCCACCGTACTTTAAATCTCAAAAGTAATCATAGGAGATTGGTACTTTTGTTTGATTACAACTCATAGATTTACAAACCTTCCTGGAGCTCGTTGGACTTCTAGTTCTACTTGCAAGAAACCATTCCCAGATCCAGAGCTGGGAATAGATCTTTCATTACCCCCAAAAGTTTCTACATGGAAAAATTCCGGATTTTAGAAGACACTATAATACAGTTGATGAGCTCTGTAAAATAGGAAAATCAAAGAAGATTCTGAATTTACCTGAATTTCCTGGCGTGACCATCATCGTGGCCTCAGTTACTGGAAATTCAAAGTTGCCAGGGTTAGCCATATGTTTTTCCATGGAGACTTGTTTCTCTACAGAGACTTGCTTAGGCTGAGAACCGACTCCAGTGTGCAATTTTTCAGCGGGCTTCATATTCATATACATTACACAAGAAGCAGATAAATATGTCAACATGCTTGATGAAAGTATGAAAGAAGCTAACACTTGGGTACAATCACTTACAAAATCTGGCAGTTCTTGGTCAAACACAGGTCTGGGTGGGGGCGCGGATGAAGACGATGGTCTAGGTGGTGAAGTTAGTCTTGCTGTCAAAAGCAGAGTTTGGATTACTAGCTGAAGTTCTTAAGATTTTGATTTTGGTAGTGAATGTGAGAGACTCTAACCTGAAGGTGAATCATGAGGAGGCTGAAGCTGTGAATACTTCATCCAAAGATTCATAAGAGGCGCAGGGTAATATATCTCTTTAGATCCATATCCAGATAACCCACAAGTTAGGCCTACAGGTGGTAGCTCCATAAGATGGGCTATCTTCATATTGGACATAGGTTTCATGTGCTGCTATTACATGAAACAGCAGAATATGGAATCAGGACTACATTTCATAGAACAGTTGTATTACTCAAGTATAGATACTGAAATATAAGAACAGAGTAGTGGTTAAGTAAACTGTGAAAATATACAATTTCTGTTACTCCTAAAAAGCAGAAAATCTTGAGCAAAGTAAAAGAGCAATAAGTATAATTTATAAACCTTCTTCTTTCTTCCTCTTCTTGAGACAAGGTCACTAGCACCCTGAATCCAGGACTGATAAGTGGGACCAGGGATGATCGTTTGTTCGTAATCCATAATGACTTGACCTGTTCCTCGTTTTGCTTTTCGTTTTCTTGGTACTCTCCTATCTGCATCCTTCTGGGCCTGTTAAAGTTTGAAAGTTACTTTACCATAAGTTAAATGGGTTACAGAATTCTGAGATTCAATTATTACCTGAGGAGCTTCTTCTTTGTATCCATCAGCTACCTGAGGTCCTTCTTGTCTGTCATCAGAGTGTTGGTTGCTCTGAGGTTCAAGATTTTCTTGGACTGCATCGGCTGCAGAAAAAGGGATTGAGATTTACTTGGCATGTCAATTAATGGGCTGTGATCTAGATCTTTTACGCTGGAAATGTGTACCCTTTTAACTATTGCAGCTTAACATTGTAGAATCTGTGGGTACCATATTGTGTTATTTTACAGCCACTGTATTCTGTTATTTACAACAGTTGCATTCGTGATAGATTATTTCCCGGTGACCAGGTGGATTATATTATGCAGAACTGTAATGCAGTTTGTGAAGAGTATCACTTATTTACTTAATCATAAGATCGTTACATTTTGCACATTGGAAATCCGCATTATTTATTGATCATTATATCCTTGCATACATCTCTACTTTGTACTGCACTAATCAAAAAATTTATACGGACAGACAAGATTTGAAGAAATCGCCCCATACAGTGCCATAAAAGAAATCATGAAATGCAGTAATAAGAATCCAACTTGCATGAACATCAAGGGGTAGTGTTAACCTTGCCGGGGACTCTGGGGAGCAGGTGGGGAAGGTATTAAAGTTGGAATTCGCGAGAACTCCTGTGGAGAGAAAGTAGTTTGTGCCTCGTCGAATCCTTCAATATCAAACCTGCAACAACGTAAACATCAAACTTAAACGCTGATTTATAAACCTCCCTCGAATGTAGTTTGTGAGTATCAGAGATTCAGAGGGAATCAGAGAGATTTGGGTTTGCTTTAAAGCCCTTCCTGGTTCTCTCAGACATAACAACGAAAATCATAGTTCCCCTTCACATACAAATGTTTACCTCTCAAAGCGATTAAACATAGATGTATCTGCCTGGTAATTGTATTGATTAAAAGTATCAAACAACGTAATATTAGCTGCTTCAGCTGTTTACAAAAATAAAACAATGTGTTATGATCACAATATGGTACCGAGTAACTTGCAAACATGAAGGCAAAAGGCATAGATATATAGACCTTGATGATAGTTTTGTGGCAGATCCTCATTCCGATTATCCCCGTTAACGAAAGGTTCATCAAAATTATCGAGTCGCTGCATTTTAAAGACCAATTAGCGTCAACCATCTGATCAAATTGTGTTTTACAACAGGCCAGTCGGAACCAGAAATTGCTGGAGTAAACAAATAAACGGACTAAACAATATCCAAACTCGGACCAAAATGCAATTGATTAAAACCTCACTCTATAATCCACGTGGCACAAAATAGTTGCGCAAATCTCGATTTCTAACGGTTTTGTACGGAAACAAAATCTCCCCTGTCCCCTCATTCGAGACAACAAGTTTTATTCTAGTACAACGGGGACATCCGCGTAAATAACTACGTCCTCATACACAATCCACGTGTATCTTTCATGGCTTTTGACATATTTACCCTTAAGACAAAGACACCTTCCAAGGATAACTAAATGGGCAATTTCGACCTTAGGTGAGTGTGACGTAAATACGTAGCGAACGTACCATGCTAAAGAAATCCTGTTCGTGAAACACCGTTGCCGTGTTTGTTGCGTTGGAGAAATGCAGCGACTGCTCAATCTCTTGCTCCTGATCTTTCAGAGTAACAGCTTCATATCTGCAAATAATAATCACCAAGCAGGACTCAGCGCATTTTAGCACAACAATACTAGAGTCAGTTTTCGATGGCGCGAATTTTAGAGTCCTACTAACTTGAGTTTGACTAACATACACCGATAGACAAAGAAAAAGATTAACATGCACAGATGGTGAAGGATAACAATAAAAAGCTTACTTCGCTTCAGATTTGCCTTTTGGGAGAACCGTTGGATCTGCGATGGGCTTCGTCTTCCAAGCTTCAGTGATTTCCAACTAAAAACACCAAAAACACAACAAAATCAAACAAAAACGAATCAAAATCAAAGTTGTCGAGTGTAGTTTTGAGTACCAGTAACCGAGTTACATCCTCTGCAACAAAAACAACAAAACAGAGAATTAAAGAAATATATTGTTGTGAGAGTCTCTGAAAATCATCAAAAGTAAGATGATGCTTACCATAGAGAAGCTTGACCTTCCTCTCATAGACGATAACAACTCCACCTAAAAACAAACTCAAATCAGAAAAAAAAACAGAGCTCTAGAGAGAGGGAGAGAAGAGAAACGAAGTGTTACTTACCCATGAGAATGCTAGAGAGACGAAGAGCCATTGGTACCGAAGGAAACAAAATCTCCTCACTAGAAACCAAAACACAGAGACAAACACATTGAAGCAAAAAACAACTCAATTAGAGACTAAAATTGAGATGAAACGAAGAAGAAGATGAAGTAATCTGTAACTAAACTCACCATATTTTGATGATGTTAAGCTTATTAAGCTTCCTTCTATTGATCTTCGCGTGCAATGTTGCAGCCATCCTTCATCATCATCATCGTTGAAGAAAAACAAATGGAGATTCATTAGTTCTGAGAAAAGTAGAATTAGAGAGAGAGAAAGGAAGGAAAGAATTGGTCACCATATTTGGCCCAGCGGAGCTTTACGAGCGAGAAGTTGGTGAGAGTAGAACATTCTTCTCTACTTTTTTGCTCTGTTTCGTCCAGAGAAAGTTTTGTGAGAGAAAGAGTTGTAGAAAGAGAAACTTTTTAGAGCGATTCAGAGGAGAGAGGTACTGTATGTAAGAACAAGTGCTACGATTCTATGTACCTGGCAGTTAGGTCACCTATCTGACTGCAACAATCTCTCACACGAGTCACACCACATTACGATGGTGCTCGCTTTCGTTCATCTTTACTATCTCTAAATCCATAACATGGAAAATACAGCCAGAAGATGAAAGTATTACCTCTAGTAGAAATATATAGGCGTAAAAGAAAAAAAAATTCAAGCCCAGCAAGAGCATTAGTAATCTCTTTGCCATGGCATTTCTCTATTTTCCCAACACTAAGACATAGACCCTGTAAAACCAATGCTTCTGTCTACAGCTGGAAAATAATCAAAGTTTACCATCTTTTATAATCAGAAGACAAATAAATCAGTGGTAATAGGCCCTCAAGATATAAGCAACTCTATACCAGTAAAAGATAAAGATGAGATAAACCAGACAGACATTTAATCCAAATGGGTCGTCAGAGATAAAGCCTACTAAAATGTTTTACAGTGAATTACAGACAATATACCAGAAACAATCTTTGCCATGAAGGGGGTAGATACCTCCATGAAAGTACGCATATAGTTTTATGACCCAGAATCAATTACCTACTCTCGTCCTAGAACATCAACCTCTATCGAAAGTAAATGGAGACCTGTGGGATGTCTATATCATCTCCTTCTTCGTCTTCGCAGGCTACCACTACATCAAAATGGCTTCGGTATGAGGGGATCTCCATCTTAGCGACTTCTGTTGCCAGATCCACCATCTTACGGTCCATACGATCCTTGTGCCTCGGGAACATACTGTTGTAAAGCAAACAAGTTCCACAAGAGATACTATAAGCAGACAGACCCTTGCCCTGTAACCACTGCAGAAGCTCCCTTAGCGTTGGGTTGCCTCTTAGAATCCAACGGTCCCAAACTGTCCATTTCATGTCCCTGTGCTTTATAACCTTTGGTGGAACCGGCTCTGCCATGGAGAATAATGGGAGTGCTAGGTTGGCGAAAGTGTTTCTGTAGTCCTCCAGTTTGTGCGATCCATCCAACACCTTGTAAAGTTCCAAGCACACGAGACCAGTTGCCATAGCAGTGGAGGTTGCAATAGCCGGAATGATTCTTCCAGCAATGAACTTTGCCTTTAACTTGTCGACTTCGGGAATGCTGTAGTTTCTTGCCCTCATGTTAGCAAGTCCAGCAATCAGGTCCATGTGATAGTTTGTGTCGTCATCCTGGAGATCCATAACAATAAACATCAAGTACCATCTCCATTAAAACAAGTCAAAATCACTAAGTAAGACTCAGATTGGCCGAAATGAAACAGACAATTCATGGATCATGTCATGGTGAAGCTTTACATGGTAGAAAGTGAAATTTATTCTCTTTTAGCCTTTATAATGGCTGAAAACATTTTCGTTTTCATTAAAAAAGTTAGACATAGAATAATTGTCATTGAGATTCTCCTACTTAATTTCAAGTGTAGCACATGTTTCAAAAACTGGAGTATAAAACAGAAAAATAGCACATATCAACAATTGATTATTACTGCTGCTGCATGAATAAAAGGTGATTTGTTAAAACAGTGACACTAGCGTGATAGGCCACATAAGTATTCTACGAATAACTAATAGTGTTCTTAAATTAATAATACTACTATGCTAAGCCAAAATACTATTGTGC
This sequence comes from Kingdonia uniflora, assembly GCA_014058105.1. NCBI lineage: Eukaryota > Viridiplantae > Streptophyta > Magnoliopsida > Ranunculales > Circaeasteraceae > Kingdonia > Kingdonia uniflora. The sequence continues at coordinate 582,446 of JACGCM010000882.1, read as the reverse complement.
TAGGCCAAAATACCATAGTATATGATTGAACTCAGCCAACAATATATAGTTAATATACAAGCTTCTGGACAAATATGTGTACCTTCTCAAATTGTATTGGGTTCATCTTGAAACCGGAAGACAATTTTTTACAACAGTCTTTTAATCTCGTAATAAGATTTTCAATAACTGCAGCATCGTCAATAGATGAAGAGGATAGAGTTGTGGCATTTACGTCCGTGACAATATTCACTCCTTTCTTCGGTTCAAAATCTGGGACTATAACTCGATCTATGGCATCAGCCAACTTACTTGGATTCTTCGCCCAATCAGGCGTCAAGATGCCAAACATTTCGGCCCGCAATATTGATGCCGCCATAATAAAGTATACATGACTAGGATCATCAGATGAGAACTGCAGCGGGCGGGGAAAGCGTTTAGGAGCTGACCAAAACGGAGTCCCTGTACTGGTGGCCGAGTCTTCAGGGAAAGTAAATATCAACTGCTTCACACGGTTAACAAAGTAATCTTCAAACCTGATTCCATTGAAAAATAAGATGTCAGTTACAAACAAAGTCACAACTTAGTCAGATTCAACAGAAGGTTTCCCAGCAGTATTAGATAGAATAAGGGGGGACGTGCCATCCAGACCCAGCTATATTCTATAATATGTTAGCTCGAATAAATTGTTTAATTTCACGAAAGCACAGATACGGAAAATCGTGCATGAGAAGTCAAAGCATTACACAATCAAAAACAAAGAAAAAAGACGTCTTCATGAAAATGAACATGACAATTTAGTCTGAAATCTAAACCTGCAACGATAAGGGTGACGGGATGGATAATAATTTGGAGGCAGTGCAAAATAATATGAAAAGAAAATTCATCAGTATTTTTCAGGGAGAAGAAAGAAAATTTTGTGAACATGGCTATGAAAAGAATATGAATAATATCGCAGTAACATACTTTATACGGGCCCAGGCGATGCAGTCTTGAAATGTTTCGCATCTGTCTTTATCAAGACACTCCATGACACGTTCCAAGTTATCCCTGGCCTGAGCGTCACCGGCACTTATCATAGCAGAGCTATATTCGTTTGGACTAGAAAGATAAGCGTTAACTTCAGCTGGTGTTTTCTCAAGCCAGCCTTCAAACTCAGAGCGGGCCCACGTCAGACAATGATCAATGTTATGAGGGAACGAGTGAACTGTGCACATTGGCGCCTGTTTCTCAGGTGGGTCCCTCGATGCTCCATAGTTCTCTGTCAGATGAGGTATAACCATTTGGGTGTTGCATTTGGCACCTAATGTTCCAGATTCCAAAAGTGGTTTCTGGAAATATATGCACCTTTGATCCATATACATCCTAGCATTCACATTATCTAGTGCATTTACGACAACATTTAGATTTTCCCAAAACGAATCATTAAAAACACTCTCTGTTTCGGGACTAGCACGGTTCTGCAAAGCTTCAACATGTAAACGCGGATTGATCAAAGAGACTGCAGAAGCGGCAACCGTTGATTTTGCCTGCCCAATATTCCAATCCCTAAAAAGAAATTGGCGGCTCAGATTACTCTTCTCTATGACATCGTCATCAGTTAGAGTCAGCTTCCCTTTGCTATTGCAAGAAACACCCATCAAGGCTAAATTCTTCAAGAACTCGCAACCAAGAGCACCAGATCCTACAACAAACAATTTTGCTTCTTCCAGCTTCTTCTGGAGCTTCGATCCAAACACCGAAATCTGGGCATCATATCGGCTATTCAACGGTTTCAAATCATTCGGATCCAATGCTGCACTAGGAAGAGATTCAACCGAGTCGAAGTACAAGAACTGTAAAGATAATAAGAATTACAGATGTTACGATATATTTTGCAACCAAAACCATACAGAAATTTGAAGTTAAAGATTTGCAGAATCGCGAATGTAAATCCCATAATCAGCTCTCACTGTTGTAAAAGTATAAATTAACTTCCAGACACACCTTCTACAGTATAAGGAAACTAGTCTCTGCTACAGGACTAAACAGTTTTGCATTGTTTTGACAAGAGAACCCAGTGCACTCCCAGTATTAAAGAGCAAATTCTAGGTAATAGATATGCAATGCGGAGAGATTTTTCTGTTTTTAAATCCATTTGACTAATCAGGCAGAACAAAGAAGAGTCCAGCAATAATTTAGGTCACACGGACATGACATTCAAAAAAAGTTGTGCCAAATATCCGACACCGACTCTATTAATATGCAAAATCGAAACATAAGACCCATACAAATCAATCACAATGGCTATTAGACAACCATCTTTAAGAACTATTACTATCTGTTAAATAGGTTATGACAACAATCCTACAGATGTAAGTAACTGACCATTCTAAACTTCTGCAGCATGTCAAGTTTGATTATCGGCAACATATTATATGGTTAATGAGTGCATATGAAACCAATTATAGGATTTAAGTAGTAAGCCAGGACAAATTTCTCACCTGGAAAAGAGGGTGGAACTTCCCAGAGCAAGCCTTCATTACTTCTTGCCCAACAATACCACCAAACATGGCAGCCATAGGATTTAGGACAGCCTTTGAACCAAAGGCAAAATGCTTAAGAACTTCATTGTCCAACTCTTCAACCCTCCCATCCCCTAAGCTGTCATTGATGCTATTGACCATGGATATCAGCCTCTGCGCATCTTCTTCTGATCCAGCAACTGGAAAACGTCCTACCTCATGTATAAACCTATCCAATGCTTGAAATGCCAGATGCAACATAGGTGGGCGATCAAACTTGGAGAAATCGCTCAAAAGGAAATCGCCAGGATCCTTAATCGCTTCTCTCAATGGCTTGAAGTGTAACACCTTGGGTTGCTTCACTTGCGTAACGATACCACCTCCCAAGTATGCATCAGTCTTTGCAGTATCCTCGTCAATAGTGAAGGAGTAGGGCCGAGTATTAGAAACCTTCCTTGGCTTTCCGTCATTCAACTGTGTCATGCCACGAACTTCAGAAAATACAACCAAATCCCCGTCCTGGAACTCAAGCCTTTCATCATCAACACATGATACAAACGACGGATTGCCATTGCTAATAGATGCAACAATGCCCGTATGTGGTTCTTCACCATCAACATCGACAACCGTAAATTTTGATCCAAAGTCGCAGAACACACTCCCGAAAAGACCTCGCACTTCAGTTTTGATGAAGGCAATGGGAGGCTGGTGAGTGTGGCAGTAATCGTCAAATTCAATTGCTTTTCCTAAGCTAATTTCAGTGAATACTACAGCCTGCACCACAATAATCCAAACCATAATATAAGTAATAAGCAGCAATTATTACAATTTAACGCAAAAACTCAAGCAAGAAAATGCACAAACAAAGGCAACAATTTCAAATTTGCTACAAGTAGTCAAAATATCGAGAAGTTATCATTTGGAGTGTGAGAACAATGAAAGGACCATCAAAACACCCGAATCACGATACATCATTAGACAGCAATAAAATGTGGATATAATGTACACAAGAACATAACTGAGCTAACATCCCGAAACAGCTCTGCATTGTACCTAAAAGAGATCGAGCACCCCATATAGAAAAACATGGCGTGAGGAGGGCCATTCGCAAAGATTTATCCTAACTTACCGGCATATGGTGATAAATAATAAACCCAGATCACTGTGGGAAGCAAAACAAATGTCATATAGATACAGGACAAGATAAACCATTTTCTATATTACAAGGACAATTATATTTCTAAAAATCTAGGGTTCAGTTGTACGACGCACGGTATGTGCACCAGATACGGCATAGTATCAGGTCTTTTACGATACTACATATTTTTTTAGTGATTAGGCTGTTACAATTTCAGCATGCATCACTCAAATTAAATGTTAAAAGAATGTAAGACCATGTACTAAGAAAAGAAAATAATCATGAAGTATGACTGACCACACCATGAGATAATCTACAAAGATGATAAATTTTAGAATGTACGAAATAAGATTATAAATGATAGGCAAAATAAATACAGATGCTTAATCGATAGGAGTTCACTATTCTAATGAATAAATATTGTTTTTTGATTTCGTAGCTAATATTTTATTATTATTTTAATATGCTTCAAAATGAAGACAACCCAAAAATTACTAAGAAACAATTCTATAATAAATTTTCACCAAAACCTTGCATTTTCATGACTGCGAGATTCATTGATAACAGTCAGTTTCTCGAGTTATTTTACCCCAGAACACTAGGTGAAGTGAGAAGTGTTTTTTTACCAGCAGATGGAAAGACTATCAGAAAGACTATAAGTTAAACTTTGTAGAGATGCGTAACAAACTATGCTGGCATACTTCGAACATGTCAAGATTCAATTTCATGCATTAAAGATATCATGGAAATATGAATTAGAGGACTGAAGATACCTGGAAATTTGAGAGCTGTTCTTTGGTCAACTTATCAGTTAATGCAGAAATGACAACGGCATTGTTCAGTTCTTGTAGCTTCTGTACAGAAGCAAGTGCTCGGTTCTTTCCCACATCATCCTCTGAGAAGATAAAGTTGCTGGACAAGTCCCACAACTCCACTGTCCCTTCATCGTGCAATGTCACAGACTTCACACCGGCAAGGATGAGGTTTTTTGCTGCAAGAACAAAAATTAAGAAAGTAGGCAACTGACAGAATGCAGAGAAAATGCATAGGCTTCTACTGTATATATAAATACATTTCTGAAACTTAGGATCCATTGCTTATGAGTTATGTACCTCTATTTATCAATCAAGTGCTTAAAGATGTATACGACTATCCCATCTATTCTGACTATTTGCGCCCGTCTATAACTATCCCATCTATTATCCCTACATTTGTTTTCTTCCAAGGAAAATCCTAAAACGAACTCACGGTATATCTTTTCTGTGACAACTACAAGAATATAAGACCTCAGCTCAGTTACATATACACACAGACACGTGCAAACACTTATACATACATAATTAGGTAAACCAAACAATACTAGATCATCCTCGAGATTCGTAACAGTCAAATATCAAAACACCTTTCTATTATACTAAATTAAAATAATTACCCACATTTCAAATAAAGAGCAAAAAAACCAACTGCGACAATCGTAAAACACATAATCAACAACTACACTCACCGATTTCAGCTCCGAGCCCCTGCATCCCTGAGATGAGGATATTGGACGCAAAAAGACGCCGCATCGTCTCTCGACCATAAACAGCAAGCTGTCTGCTATGCAAATCCTCGTCAATATCCGACGGATTTCCATTTCCTACCGCCATTTCCGGAACCGCAACTGTATCAGAGTTGCCGCTGCTGCGCTGACCGCTGTTGTTGCTGTTACTACTACTGTTGCTGGTAACAGTGCTGTTGTTCGCTGTCTTTATCGCCGTAGCAAACGAAGAGATCGAGCAATCAATCCGAGGTTTCTTCACTATCGAGCAATCCACAACGTTCGTCGCGTCGCTGTTATCACCTTCTCCAACAGCAACTCTCTTTCTAGGAAGCATATAGTGCAAGAAACTGTTCAAAACCGTGCCGATACCCATCGATAAGATCAACAACAACAGTAACAGTAATAAAATCAAGAAGAAACAAAGATCGAAATCGAAAGATTTCTTCCCAACTATATAACCTAGAATCACCGATGTAACAATCGAAAACCCTAAACCTAACCCTAGTTTCGAAGAAATCATGATTTCTAGGGTTTTAAGGTTAAAATCGAAGTGTAGAATCAAAGCAAAGAAGAATTGTAATCGATTAAAACGTACCGATTTGGAGGTTTGATCGTTGCAGCAACGAATGAGATTCTGATTGTGATGAGAGTGAGATGGAAAAAATGCGAAATTAAATTCGCTTTTCTGAGTTTTTTTTAATTGTTTTTTTAAAGTGCAGTAAAGAAAAGAGAATTTATAACAGTTTGTTGTCTGGGGGAATTTCGTGGCGTCTCATCTTCTCGTTGACAAGATAATGAATGTACGTGTGGTGTTAGGTGTGTGCGTGTGTGGGAGTGCATAACCAGTGAGCTCACAAGACTATCTCCAACTGAGCTTAAACGTCCAATTTTAGTGCCCACGCCACGTTCAACATTGCCTCGATATGGTGCCCAAATAGTCCAATGTTCAAGCAGCGAATTGTTTGATTGTTGGTGCCGTGATTGGATCTTAAATTTGGGTTTATGCGTGTAAAAATTGAATGCTTCATTTAATTTAAGCCCACAACTGTCAATTTTTTATATTCTATTAAGTCAATTGTCAATTTTCTCATTAGATTTCAAAACAAATCTAATAAATGAGCGAATAAGTCTATTAAAGAATTAAAAATGTATCAAATTGTTGGAGCAAGAGCCGGGTGCCTAGTGTTCTAAGTTGTTTATGTACACTTTTACTTTTATTATATTTTTTCCTCTTTTTCCAAGAAGGCAATACAGTTTTTATAGAGATTCGTAACCTCGAGTTCCAATCCTATGAGGTTTCAAACCCACGACTCCTCTTGGAATCAATGCGTGTGTTTTTTCCCATAGCATATTCCTATTTAGTATCAGGTGTAGGCGTGGGTGGGAACGGGAGTACGATGGTTGATTTGGGTTGAAGAATGTTGTTGTTTGAGTGATTGTATGTGCACGTTTGTGTGTGTGTGTTTGTGAGAGAGTACATAGAATGATTATAAACGTAAAATACATTTTCTTAGATATCTTATTAGATATTGTTTTGTGAATTATCTATGTCATTGTTTATAGAAGTTTAACAAACGTTGTAAAATATAAATCATAATAGTGAGTTATAAACCGATTATACATGTTTGCCAATTATCTATCTTCTCTTTATGCACCTCAACGTAAGTAATTGATATTTATGGACATGTGAATCAATAAATATGTATTTCACTTAAGATATGTTTGGAAGCCTTTATTAATTTTCGTTGAGAAACCATTTATCAAGAGGAAACTATGTTTCTCATCTAAGTATATTGGAAACGGTTTCCACTTTTTGAACACTCCCTATAATCGTTTGAACAATCTTCTTAATCTCTTTATTATCTGCTGCTGCTTCTTCTTCTTTGTATCTCTGGGGTATTTGACACCCCTCGGTGGGTTATTGGTTTACAAATTTTCCACTCTCACACGGGTAAACTCTTTTTTGTTTAATGACTAAATAATTAGTTAATTACTACCGGTAAGTCGCTTTAGTGCGAAATATAGAAAATTTGACTAATTCATCTCTCCCACAAAACACAGAAACAGACACATTTGATTATTTCACTGTAAATTAAGCTCTTTCTCTCTCTATTTCACTGTAATGGAGTCACTGTGCTTATGCGAACCCAGATTACGTCCAATTAATCAGCACTTATCACTTCCCAAACAGACCGTCATCTCAAAACCCCCACATCAAACCATCAGTTTCTCTCGAACTAATCTCAACGTTGTTTCGTGTTCTTCGAAAACCATGAACGCAGATTTATCTTCGTCGTCGAAAGAGGTGAAGCTATGGGGAGGAAGGTTTGAAGAGAGCGTTACGGATGCTGTTGAGAAGTTTAGCGAGTCGATTTCGTTTGATAAAGCTTTGTATAAGCAAGATATTATGGGGAGTAGAGCTCATGCTACAATGCTTGCTCATCAGGTTTGTTTAGTTTTCGCATATTGTTGCTTTTATTTGATTATCAAGTTTAATTTGAGGAATTTGAGTAATTTCAGTTTGAGAGAGATTTAGGTAAAACAGGGAAGTTTAGGCGTTGTTTTGTAAATTTGAAATGCGTGTGATTATTGGCATTTTGGTTGATTTAGACGTATGATAACCATAAGATTCATGTATGAGATAGTTAATTTAATGTTGAACAATTGTAGAAATCAGTGAAAATGTTTCCAATCCACAAACGTTTCTGGTGTAACAAGCGGAGCCTTAGTCGCTTGTGAAAACAGTGCATGAGGCGGAATTTAGAGGCAATGATACTTTTTAAAGTTTACGTTATGTTGAAGGAGTTGCGTTATTACATTAATTTTGTTAGAAACACATCATACATTAATTCTGATGTGTTCTTAACTATTTTTTTGGGCATGGAAACTGTGTTCTTAAATGCTGTAATTAGCTCAAATCATGTCATTATGCAACCTTTAGCTCAAATCATGTAATTCTTAATCTCTTGCGCTTATGAAACCTTTCGGCTTGTGAGTTTGTTCTAGATGGGGCAATGCTAGTGTCTTTTTACTTTGTATTTTTCTCGATTTTGTACTCGATTTATATCTAATTGAAAAGTATAAAAAGTTGACATTCTTCATTGCTTACTAATTTTTACTGAGTCTTGTGTTCTTATGATAGCCCGTATAAGGTATTATTATAGCCTTTACTTGCAAATTCGCAGTTAGATGCGTGTTTCTTTGCTAATTTCTGATATTGATGCAGGGTTTGATGTCTAATAGTGATAGGGACATCATATTACAAGGTCTCAGTAAAATAGAGAGGAGCATTGACAATAAAGAATTTGTATGGAGAACAGATAGGGAGGATGTGCACATGAATATTGAAGCGGCTTTAACTGACATAGTTGGAGAACCTGCGAAAAAACTCCATACTGCTAGAAGCCGGAATGACCAAGTTGTAACGGATCTTCGTCTGTGGTGCCGCGATGCTATTGATAAGATCGTGAGCCGCGTCAAGTTTCTCCAGGTGCTTTTTTTCATAGATCTTGATTCGGGTTTTTAGTTTTAGGGAAGTTATATATTATCCTCAGAGAGCATTCTGTACTTCTGTATTTGCAATATTCTTAAATCACTTAATTTCATTTTACCAATCCGTTATTGCGTTTATCAATTTTTATGACGAACTATTTAGAAAATAATACCCTATTGGTTGCATTATTTATTTCAATATATTGGTGCTCTTGATTATTTTGTTTTTCATGGGTGACAGCCTTTTTGACTATCCATATCCTCTTTCTCTCAATCCTATCGAACCCAGACTAAGCTTCCTGTTTTTCGATTTCTTAAAGGTGCTCCCTCTATTACTTGCAGTCAATTGACTAATTCTTGTTTTGTACTATGCAGGTTGCACTGGTCACCTTGGCTAAGAAAAACGATGGCCTAATTGTTCCTGGATATACGCATCTACAAAGGGCCCAACCTATTCTTCTGCAGCATCTTCTTTTATCATATGTTGAGCAGGTTTGAAGTTTTAACTTATGCACCTTTTAATTAATTTTTGGGATGAGCTTAACTTGTACATACAGTATAAACCTCTATCGGCACCCTTATGGACTCACCCAACTATTTATAACGGTCCGCAGGGATAAAATGAGCAATACTTAACAACTCCTTTACCATCCTATATATGCATTTGTGCGATGGGTATGGTGCTTCTGTACATTGAATTCAATTTCAACTTTGGATCCTCACCATGAACCAGTTGGTACAACTATGCTAGTTGTAGTATTATGGTATAGAAAAATGGATATTACAAGTAGCTTAGAATCTGATAACTTTACCTGTTATGGGGATCATTTGGAGCGCCCAATCACTCTTCACCTATTTACAGTATGTCGTTTAGCCCTCGTAACTTTATCACATTCTTAAAGTTTTGTTGGTTTCTAGATTGATCCGTTACTAGAAACTGAATAGAGACATCCTAAAATACATATCGATCTACTGCTACCTAATCACTTTCGTTCCACTTATTTTGATGTAAAATGTCGCCACATGTCAGATAGAAGGGATGTTTTCTAGCTTCAAAGAAACTAACACTGGAAATAATACTGTTATGCAGCTTGAGCGCGATGCCGGTCGTTTAATAGATTGCCGAAACCGACTGAACTTCTGCCCTCTAGGCGCATGCGCATTGGCTGGTACTGGCCTTCCAATTGACAGATTTATGACTTCTGATGCTTTAGGGTTTACTGCACCCATGAGGAATAGGTATATACTAAATCACTCTCTATTTTTCTTATTTTGGTGATATCAGCTGTTATCTAATGGGTCAATATATTGGATTTCTTAGAAGAAAATATCAGCCATTGGTACAATCTAGTATAATCTATACCAGATTTCTCGTCCTATTTTATACTGACACGTAGAAAAACTCAATGGATCATGCGGTTTTGATCTTTGAATTTGCTTTTATTTTTGGCCTAGTGGATCTTCTAAGTGGGATCCAACTCCAAGGGCGGTGTTTGTACTTCCCCGCAAGTGTAATATACAGTTAGGACAAGTACCTGGTTTTTTCTAAGTAAGATATGCTCTCTATCAGCTAAAGTGGTTCAAGAGAACCAATAATTATAACACCAAGTATCTTAACAACTAGATGACACAAGATGGTTATGTACTTTTCACTATGGTCTTTATAACTTGATAGAGAATGATATGCTGTGTTTTAATCTTTCAAACAGCATCGACGCAGTTTCAGACCGGGATTTTGTTTTAGAGTTTCTTTCTGCCAACTCTATTATAGCTATTCATCTTTCTCGGCTAGGAGAAGAGTGGGTTCTGTGGGCATCTGAAGAGTTTGGATTCCTCACCCCAAGTGATGCAGTCTCAACAGGAAGCAGTATCATGCCTCAGAAGAAAAACCCTGATCCAATGGAACTTGTGCGGGGGAAATCTGCCAGAGTCGTAGGAGACCTCGTCACGCTTCTTGTTCTTTGCAAGGGACTTCCACAAGCATACAACCGTGATCTACAGGTAAATTTCTTAATTGCATTCATTTAACCGAGATAGACCAACTGTAATCAGGAAAATATATGACAACTGTGGGGTGTGTTGGGGATGCTAATGCAATACATGGCCTCCGCCTTTAGCCGACTAGCAACTTATCGCTGCCTAAGTCGAGCAGGCTACCTAGTGAATATTCTTGGGGGTTTTGGTAGGTGCAGAACATCGTTCAAAGTGGTACAACTTCAACCTATTTGGGGTCTGCGTACTCTTATAAACTTAGGATAGCGCCTATGGCTCAAGGACTGAAATTGGATCTTATTTCTAGTATTTAGGACCTCATTTGCATTTTAATTTGCATATATAGGCACCATTGGAGATTCTCTTGACTTAGCTCATGTCTGTGTACCTTAGAGATCTTCTGGTTTAATTTTCTTTTTAGCCTTAAAGTGCCATAAACTTATCATATTCTTTTGCGCTTGAAAGTCAAGGACATTTTACTTGGTGCAGGAAGACAAAGAGCCTTTATTTGACAGTGTAAAAACCATTATGGGGATGCTAGAAGTATCAGCAGAATTTGCGCAGAACATTACCTTTAATGGAAACAGAATACAAAAGGCTTTACCAGCTGGACATCTTGATGCTACCACTCTTGCAGATTATTTAGTAAACAAGGCTAGTTTCTTACAAAAACCTTGCTTTCATAGTTTCTATATCATCACTTTTCTGTATAATTTCATGGCAAAAATGTATGTGTGTGTACATACACATATGTGCACATACGCACAAAGACATATATATGATCCTACAACACCTCCTACACATAAATATATGATTCTTCAACACCTTTTAATTAAAACTTACTGTCAAACACAAGGTCTACAAAGCCCCTTTTGAGATAAATTGGTATCTAAATATCTAATATTTGGTGAGGATGATCTTCACAACAGGATATCATCCTCACAAAGAACCCAGCATAATCAAGTCTCTTCTAACCCTATAAAAGGCTCACTACAAGACAGACTGGGCACCATTAACTTGTATCTCATGTCTGACAGGGATTGGAGTCAGGATTGGGCTCATTTCTTGTAATTATTGCTAGGGTGGTCACCATATTTAGGAGGTTATTTTCGCAGAAAATAGTTCTATTTATCTGGGTTCGAAATGTCATGTTTCACTAAATTGTATCATCCGTCTGTGACCTTCATATACACGTTTATATATATGGCTCCAGATAAATAAGAATGTACACCATACATTAGGAAACTTGAACCATCAAACATAATGTGAAGAGATGCACACAATCCTTATGATCACTTGCAGGAGTATTTGTTTTTAATGGTACATGCCCCTTATAGTAACCCGAACATGATACTATAAACCATTTGTAGCTTCACACTTTCTTATTTCTAAAATAAATATTTTATTAAACTGTGTGGCACTTTTGTTTAGCAATCTTGCTGCACCTTTATAAGTTGAGTCACCAAATATGGTCTTCCTCCAAAACTTTCATTGAGATCATTTGAGATAGCCACCTAACTTAGTATTATTTTTCTTTTTTTGCGGTGTGTACAGGGAATCCCGTTCAGAACTTCCCATGACATAGTTGGAAGGTCTGTTGCATTGTGCGTCTCGAAAAACTGTCAGCTTTTGGGCCTGTCTCTTCATGACCTGAGAAGTATAAATCCAGTGTTTGACGAGGATGTTTATGAGTTTCTTGGAGTCGAAAACTCGGTTAAGAAATTCTCTTCATACGGATCTACGGGTTCCCAGTGTGTAGCTGACCAACTTGGCTTTTGGATTGACAAGCTCAATATCAGTAACAACTGAGATTGGCATTCTTTTAAAATTTTCTTAGGTGAGCCCGTTCTTATGATATTATTAATTTAAAACTTTACGGGCAGGAATTGATTGGTCTCAGGTACCTTAGTATCGCTTTAGCTTGTTAGTTATGTTGTCACTTCCCAAAATGATCAATATGACCGTCTTTTCTTAGTGGGTATTTTGGATTCATTTCTTTAACAGTAGATATTATAGAAGTAGTGGGAATAAATAATTTTACTTATTAGTGTATTTCCAATGGTTAAAAAATTATCTACATCATTCATTAACACATGGCTGTATATATTTCCTGATAAAAAAGGGGATATTCATGTATTAAGCATGAACATTACACGTTAATAATAGAGTAATTACCTGAGGCAGTGGCAGGGGTTTGGTCTATATGGTGGGCAAAGAAAGGAGGGTTCAGGAGCGGCAGTTATAACAAAGTGTTACAGACTTGAGAAGCTCGTTGAGTCAACTTTGTTTATTAAACCTCTGCTCAAGCATGGTAGCATGTGAAGAAGGAATCTGACAGACAGCGGGTTCTACCATTAGCTCTATTTTCCTTGTTAATATTTGCTTCTACTAAGAGTTACCAAATAAGATCGAATGCTTAGAACTTTTCAAGAAGGTAAAACCTGAAATTGATTGTTTAGCAGAAATAGCAAATCAGTATGGGGGTTAAGAAATGGATGGCTAAGCAAGGTGTTAGTTGTCTTTGCGCAAGAGAGCAAATAGGTACGATATTGAAGTGGTTCCATCATCAGATTCCCTGGCAACGAGAGATAATTTAGCAAGTGGGGATTCTTCACGAGTTGGTGAAAGTGAGTGGAGGCCGTGAGTGGAGGCCTGATAATGAAAACATAGAAGAAGCAGAATCTTCTCTTCAGGAGGGCCATTGTCTCAACTCTGAGGAATTGTTGAGAAGGCTCGAGTATCAAAGAGGACGCATATAGGTTGCTCTTCACATCTATGAATAAACATAGAGAAGCTGTGCAATCATGCAAAGCTATTTTGGACACACATTGAGCCAGCCTCACCAGAATGCTTGCTCCTTAATTCTGGTGATGACTGTAAATAAGTTTGGTACTCTCCGAGGATTTGGATATTAAGGATATTACTCTGCTCTCTGTTACTCTTAAGAATGTGAAGAAGACTAGGCTGCTTTGAATCTACTGTAGGATATGTTAAGCAGCAACAGAAATCGAAATGCCATACATACATTATTGGCTTTAAAGCCATGGGGCAAGAATTCTGAGCTTTTAGGAAAAGGTGTAGGGTATGCACGTAGAGCGTTTTCCAACCTATAGGGGTGTGGCGAACGTCTTACTAGGTATTTCACTGCTATCAGAAAAGTTACCGTAGCTTGCTTTGATCGCATTTATGTTTTTTTTAAGAAAAAACCAACTTTCTGTCAAACCTTATTTGAAATAAGGTGAACAATTATTTTTCTTAGATTGGACATTGAAGAATGCTAATTATTTATCAAGTTGAAGCCTCATTTATGACAAACAAAAAAAAAAAAAAAAAAACAAAAAAACATAAAAAACACTATGAATCAGTCAACTTTAGCTCTAGAAAAAAAACATTTGAAAAACAATAATAAGAAAAATATTTGGACATTGCATCATCCAACATTTTTTAACTTCAAATAAAATAAAATGAGGTCTTTCTGAGAAAATCAATTACCTTTAATCGACCTCTATGAAAATAAGTCATTATTCTTAAAACAAAACAAAACAAACAAAAAATCCTTTCAACAACTATAACCAAGTGTGCCGAGTTAAAAGCTAAAAATGTCACAAAAAATCTATTTCTAATACACAAATCGTCTTTTATAGTAAGAAAAAATGATCCCAAACACTTATCCATTGAACATGTCTTAATTGATTCACCTAATTAACCTTAAGTTAAGTTAAGGAGAACTTATTAACATCTTACAAAATCCTCTAATTAAGGAATTAAAATCTCTAATTTAGGAGAATATTAAAATCTCCTAGAAAGTGTCATTTTTCTCTTGGACTTTGGAAAATAATCATTCAAAAAAGGAGGAAGCAAACCATTACCAAACAAAACAAAAATAAGGGCAAAACAAATACATCATACTCTTAACTAATTTGTTCCCATAGTCGTTGTATTTTTCTTTTATGTATGAGAGGACATTCATTAGTTGCTGAAGGTGAGTATGGGCTTGCTTAACAATATGTAGAGTATCAGTCATTAGACGTTGGACATGTCTCTAGATGCACTATAAATAATAGATTTTTTGTAGTCCAGTAAATTTACTACATTATGAGTCATTTTTTTTGTTATAGTACATGAGATTTCGCTCATATTTTGTGCCAATTAGAACACGAGTTAGGTTTTTGGTGAAATAGGAGTTTCACTAATTGAATACATTTCCTTATTTAAAGGATTTTGAGAGATTTTAACTTCTTTTTCTTAACCATGGTTAATCATACGAGTCAATTAGGACACATGTTCATTGGAAAAGTGCTCAAGACCATTCTCGGTCCTAATCGTGTAGGACCGATCTTTTTCATGAAAAAAATGAATTCCATGTGATATATAATTTGTCATCCTAATAATGTTATCTCTTCGCCTTCTATAATAATAGAGATCATCTCTCAAAAGTTCCGTTTGTCAACCACCATTCTGAGAGTGTGTGGTAGTTAAAAGCTAAAGATGTCACAAAAAATCTCTCACTGATAGTTGTGCAAGCCACCGTTCCAATCGACAAAAAAGCGATCAGATCGGATCGATTGACACAACTATATAATTTGTATCATAGATCATCTCTCAAAACTTTGCTATAAATCAAGTCAACCTCTTCAAGCTCAAAAAAATGTCTTTCCCTCTCATAACATTCTCTCTCCTCCTTCTCTACATTCTCCCTTTTTCTCTCTCCTCTCCAAACCACTACCTCAAGTCCCTCAGGACAAACGCCTCCTCCGAAAACGCCACCGAATACTTCGACATAACGAAACCACTCTCATTCTTCACCCTTCCTCCCTCATGTTCTCTCCTTGTTTTCCAACAAGACTTTGCCAACACCTACGGATTGCCCCCGGCTTCCGCTGACTACTCTCCCCCGGATGATTGCCCTGGACCATGGACCTACATTGTGCTCGAGCTAAACGCGTCGTGTCGAGGCGAGCAGTATGACCGTGTCGCTGGAGTATGGCTAGATGGTGTTGAGTTGCTAAGGACTAGTACTGCTGAGCCTACTGAGGATGGTGTGTTTTGGAATGTAAGGAAGGATGTTACTAGGTAAGCACTGATCATTATCATGGTTCAAGTTTCGCAATTGGATTCTTTAATGTGAATTAAAATCTCGAAAAATGTGGGTGAAGTTTTTGAACAATGTTTATCAGAGTAACAATAAATTTTTAAAAAAATATCGGCGAAGTTTTAAATAGGGAGTTCTTGTGAACTTTTCATAAATAGTGAAATTTTCTAAAAACTATCGAAAAGGATTGGAGATTTTCTTTCAAAATTTGATAAATTTGAATGAGATTATGGGTGGAAGTTTTGAGAAGGTTTGTGCAATAAGTAATAGTGAAATTCTGGCGAAGTAGCAAAAGTTCTCAAAAACTATTGGAAAAAGTATTTATGAAGTTGGAGATCTTTCTTTCAAGACTTAAATCCCAAATAGATACAAAATCGGGGATGTTTCTTTCGAATTTGTCAACATTTCCATGCCCATAGACGAAAAAAGTCACTTAGTTGAGTTAAGTACATTGGTCGATATTTCAATATTTTCAATCATTTTAGTTTGGCCTACTAGTTAATGTAAATGAGATATTGAGATATTGAGATATCGCTAACAGATATGCGATATGTTCATTTAATTTCGACATGTTTGATCACTGTCAGGTACTCCTCCCTGCTCTTACAGGATAACCAAACACTGACAGTTATGCTTGAAAACATCGTTAATGAAGAATTCACGGGCATTTACCACGTTAACATATCTTTCCTGTACTATACCGATACTGAGAACCAGACTACGGAACTTACCTTGAACAGGAAGCTACGTTCTTTATCAGAAGATACAGTTGATATCAAAGAGGGGAATTTACGGTATAGGGGAGAAGTAGGGACTCAATCTGGATTATTCGAGGGAAAGCTAGGTTCTATCTATGATGATCCTGCAGATTTGGTCATCCCCATTTCAGATAACGGTGACAACGGTTTTTGGTTCCGAATTCAGAATGAGTCAGACGTGCATTCTAAGGGAATTCAGATTCCGCTTAATACTTATAAAGCAGTACTTGAAATTTACGTCTCGTTTCATGGGGACGATGAATTCTGGTACTCGAACCCTCCTGATTCTTATATTAAGTTGAATAATTTGACTACAGGGAGAGGAAATGGGGCATTTCGACAGGTTTACGCAATGATTGATGGGATTTTAGTTGGATCAGTTGTGCCTTTCCCGGTTATATTTACAGGAGGAATTAATCCGTTGTTTTGGGAACCGATTGTTGCGATTGGCGCATTTGATCTTCCTTCTTATGACGTTGATTTAACTCCATTTCTCGGGTTTCTCTTAGATGGGAGCACCCACTCTTTTGAAATTGGAGTAACGGATAGTATCTCATTTTGGCTTGTTGATGCAAATCTGCACCTTTGGTTAGATCCAAATTCCGCTTCTGTTACAGCCAAGTTTGTTCTATATCAAGCTCCCCCTCTCTCAATAAAACGCAAGTCGAAGTTCAAGCAGCTTGATGGAAAATTCAAAATAGACGTAAAACAAACTACGGAATTTTCAGGATGGGTTAATTCATCAGCTGGGAACCTCACCACTTGTGTCACGCAAGAATTTAAGTTTAAGAACAAGATAAAGTTCAAGAATGGTGGACAACTTAAGGAAGTTGAACAAAAGATCAAGGTGGAAACAGAGGTGAAGATTGAATCAGAAACTGGGGAGTTGCTTAGTCGAGAAGTTTTCAAGAGCAAGTACCCTCTCAATATAATAACTTCGACTCTCCCTGGGCCGGGGAATAATACGTATTTAGTAATTACTGATGTATCTCATGCGATTAACGTGGAAGCTCTGCTTGCAACATTGCCTGGTGCTGAGTATTTGAGCTCGCTTTCTAACAGTCAGGTTTCTGGGGGGTGGATGGTGATCCAAGATCACTCTGTTCTTTCCGGTACGGCAACCACAAATCAAACACTGAGATACAAAGACGAGGCAGGTTGCTACTTCCGAGCAGTTTCTGCAAGCGAGGGGAATATTTTGGAAGATAATTTAAACATTACTTGCGCTCTATCCTTTATAAGTTAATTGCAGGTATGTTTTGTTATGCAATGGGAAATGTCTACGTTTGTAGATTATTTAGTTACTCTTCTTGTGCATTTTTCTTGTTATGTAATTTGATTTAGTTTACGCTTTGTGGACGCAAATTTTTTTTGGGTAGCTTTTAAACTTATGTTACTGCATCTTTCCATCTCCACTACCCAATGAAAGATTCAATATTTTTGTTAGATCAGTCTCATTACAAAGTAAATTTCAGCATCCAAAATAACAGACTAGAACCTTCTTTTAACGGGTTCGGTTTAACAATGTTTTGGCCGCCTAAAAAGTGTTGCATATAATGGACTAGCCTAGATGTTCCTTATTTTTCCTTGGCATAATTCTTGGAGATTCGAAATTTGCTCTAGCAACTAAGCATCTACTTTTATAAAGAATATGTGTACTCCATGGAAGATGTCTTATAAAACGAAGCAGTTGTTGATCAAAACATTTCGTTGTTTAAGCAACCATGTATTCTTGTGATCTTTTTTTTTTTGCAAGGCAAGCTGGGGGACTAACCCCCATGAAAAATAAATGAAAGGAACAAAGTTTACAGACTGTACAGAACCCTGAAAACCAAAAGGAACCCAAAGCCATAACCCCAGCCACTAAAACTTAACCAAGTAAAACTCAACTGCTAGCTGCTATCTCAATCCATCAAAGGTAAGCTAAGCACAAATAACAGTAGAAGGAGCAAGAGAAAGTAACTACATCAATTACAATCTTATGTAAACTTTGCCTACTGCATTTTCTTTGACAATCCTTGTAAGCACCTCATCAAAATGGTCAGGAGTGATCTCAAAGTAACCATCTTCATCAGCAAGGGTAGATTGTTGGAGTATATAGTGCGTCTACACGTATACTCCTCCTTTAGTCTACACGTATACTCCTCCTTTAGTCCCACATTGGTTAGTAATAGAAGTAGTTTAGTGATCTATGTTATATAAAGAGCAGTAAAGTTTGTAATAATTATAATCTTGGAATACAAATATTTTCCTCCCCTTCTTATTTCTATATGGTATAAGAGTCTATTCGATCTTGTAGACGACTTAGGGTTTTACTCTTCCGCCGGCGACGCCTTTGTCGTCGTTTTTAGGTTTGCTTCTTATTTAGCAAAACCCTAACATTATTTTGCTTTACAATGGCGGCCATGCTGCTTGAAGTCGACCTAACATTATTTCGTTTTTCTGCTTTTGTTTCCCCATTAACTTAGTTTGACTTGTTAAGCTCAAGATAATTTTTTTTAGTACCTATCGCGAGATGCGATTTCTCTCTTTGGATCAGATGAGTTTCCTCCTTCTTATTTATACATAGATAGATGGTCAACAACACCATTGGCTTCCCTATATACATCATACATGTTCAATAGAGAAGAACTCAAATCTGTACCAACTCAAGAATTCTCCTAACAAAGCAGTCTCCATTCTGGTAACATAAATATTTTAATGATAGCAACAGCATTAGAGTCACAGTTAACTCTTACTCTTCTGATTCTATTCTTCAAGACAAGGAGGAGACCATGGTAAATACTTTCCAGTTCATGAGTAATAACAGCAATAGCAGGACCTTTCCCATAGCAAACCCCTAGAGAATCCTCATAATTGCACCATGACCCCCAGTTGAGGTTAAAGATCCATCGGTATCCAAAGCATACACTGTGGTGTTTGTTTTTCAAGTGCTGAATGCTGAAAAAAAATTCAAGTGCTGAATGCTAAATTACTGAATAAGTTATGATGTTTCTTTACTAAGAAGTGCTGAAAACTGGTAAATGTCTTAAATACCCCTGTTATAAAAGAACACAACTTGAAGCATATTCGAATAAACAAAAGTTTATTCGAACAAAACATTCACATATTCGAATAGACTTTGAGTCTATTCGAACAAACTTCTGTTTGTCCCTCTCTGTTCGAACAAAAGGACAAAATGTACATACAAAAGGCATCATTGCTCAAAATGAACAAAAATGAATGGACAAAATGGACATACAAAAGACATCATTGCACAAAATGGTTTATACAGATCATAAGTATTAAATCCAGTGTAGCCAAGCCTACAAACATGTCGGCATATTCTAGATGTTCAGTAAACTTTAAACATGCTTTAGTCATTTCAGCATTCGTCAGATACCCCAAAAGCTCTATTTCTTGAAAAATAACCAGCACTTCCAAAAATTTCTTTCCACGCATATCTTGTTTTGCCAATTCTTCTCGCTCACCCTGCGTCTTTATAACCTCAATCAGCTGATCTAACTTATCCAAAGTGTCTTCAACTTTTTGTTTGTTCTTCCCATTGCGGCGACTACTTTCTGACTGAGAAGCGGATTGCATTGGTTGAGGTGCAGACTGCAGCATAATAACAGCAGCATATCATGTCACACAGAATTCAAGACATCAATATGGAGGCAGTAGCTAATAGAGTGTGCAAGGGTTGGAAAAAAAATCACCAACATGGAGGCAGTAGCTAACAGATGACCACATCTCAAGTATTAACTTTGTGGCCACCTTTGTTTATGGTAGCAAAAGATGGGTGGTTTTCTGAAATGCACAAAAGTTTCCCCATATTCTTGTATTCCAAAAGATTCCCCAGAACAAATGCACAAAATGCAGAAATAACAGATGCACAAAATGTACAAAATGCTAACAGCCATGCCTACCAAAAGACCCCCTCCTTGCACAAAAATAGAGGTCTGTCTTTGTATACTTTTGAACCAAAAAAAAAAAACATGGAAGCAAAAATAGGTTTTTGGTTTTTTTTTAGAGAGAGATGTAGTAATGTGGTATTAAGTGTAAGTGTAACTAACTAGCATTTGGTGTCATTAATACAATGTTGAAGTTTGAATATGGTGTCATATGACATTAGAAATATACAACTAGTTGTAATAAATGGTGATGGCAATTTTAAGGAAAGCTTACATAAGAAGAGTAGAAGTTGGAAAATCTGTTGTGTGACAAGCTAAGAGACTCTCCTTCAATTCTTTCATTTATCACATATGGAGGGAAATAAATGAGAGGCTTTTTAATTGGATGGCTACTAAACCAAGATTTGTGCTACATAAATTTTTTAACATGGTTAGAGAGAAGTTGTCAAGTAGAATTCACAAGGTTAATGATAATAGTGCTAACAGGCAGTTCATGAATTGTTGGAACATACAGGCTGAGTGGACCACTCCCAAAACCATAGCTTGCAAGTGGGATAGGCCATTTAAATACTGATGGAGCACTTAAGGAACAAGGAGGAATTGGTGTTGTTTTGAGAGATTATAATGGTAATGGCATTAAACCCTGGGTTGGAGGTCTTAAAAAGCAGTTTATCACTATGCTAGAGTTACATGCTATTGACCATGGGCTGAAAGGAGTCATTGAAGATGGGCACAAGATAACTATATTGAGAACTGACCCTACAACTGCTATAAGCTTTATAACACTCCAATGTGACCCAACTGGAGGCAAGAGCTGTCCTTAGCTCTATTCTTAATTAACTCTATAAGGCAACTTGATTTCTTACATACTTGCCATGTGTATAGGGAAGCTAACAAAGTGGCTGACCATCTCGCTAGCCTCCTTACAACTTTTATTGCTCTTATACCAAATGACTTTTCTGCTGTTTTACAGGGGCTCATTGATGTTGATGCTACAGGTAAGGCTTACTATAGAAGTATTAATCCTTGGAACCATAAAGCCTGATCAGAATACCCAGGATGAAGTGGTATGGATCATTGCTGACAAAGGGAAGTACACAATGAAGGAAACTTATAACCACTTGAGACATACCAAAGAAAGGGTTGATTGGGCTCATATTATATGGTACACTGGGAACATACCAAAGCATAATTTTATTGGGTGGCTGGCTATAAACAATACGCTTAAACTCAAGATAACATGGTTCAATGGGGCATTGTTGAGCAGTCTTGCTGTGTGTTATGTTGGAGAGCAAATGAGAATGAGAACCATATCTTTGGTGATTGTGAATTTTCAAAGAACATATGGCAACAACTGAACAACAAAATGGGGTACAAAATAAATCCTGGGAACTGGGAAGAAGAGGTACAGTGGGCAAAGCTTCAGTTTAAAGGTACAAATCTGGACTGCATCTCTAAAAAGCTTACTCTAAATGCCTTTATCTACCATATTTGGATTGAAAGGAACAACAAAATTCTCAAGAAAGGAACATCATCATTCAAATTGAGACAAGATTCAGTAATTCATCAAATCTACACAAATGACAATCAAAACAACACCCTACTTGCACATCATCAACCCCAAATCCAAACAACCCAATTCCACCATTCTAGAGAGAGTTACCAACCTGCTAGATAGAGGTATCGTTAGAGAGGAGGGGATGTGGAACCTAACGCCTTGATCCAATTCGTATATGCGAGAGCGAGGAATTTGAACTCGGGAGAGAGAGCACCTGCTTGATGGAGTGAAGCATTGAAGACAAGGTCAATTGAGGCAATGAAATGTTCTTCAAGTGCTGATTTTTTTTAAGCATGTATTCCTTGCTGAAATTTTTCTGCTGAATTTGGTTTTCTGAAAAAAATTTCAGCAGTCTGAAAAAAAATTCAGCAATGAAAGAAACACAAAATCCACTGCTGATTTTTTTTTCAGCTGCTGAAAAAAAAATCAGCAGGGAAAGAAACACTTATTGTGATCTTACCCTCTTGCATATTTCCTATTATAAGTTACAACCAAGCAACTATGGTTGATGCACTTGTCTCCATTGTCGTGGAACAACTGATGTCTTTTCTAGTTCAAGAGCTCAAAGAGGAGGTTGGTCTCGTGGCCGGTGCTCGTGGAGAGGTTAAAAAGCTTTCTGCAACATTCAAGAAGATCCATGCTGTTCTTGATGATGCAGAGAAGCAACTAAATAAAGATGACTCTGAAACTTTGGATAGAGGAGCTCAAAGACGTAGCTTATGACTTGGACGACGTGCTGGACGAGAATCCCCAAATCACAAGTAAGTGGAGTTAAGAGTGCTCAGGTTGGCAAGAAAAAGGTATGTTCCTGCCTTTTATCGCCTTGCTATTCTTTCAATAAAATCACATTACACCATGACATTGGTCACAGGATGAAAGAAACAAGGGAAAGATAGATGTGATAGCAAATGAGAAAGATAAGTATGAATTGAAAATAACTAAAAATGAAACTGAGGTGTCAGAAGCTCGACTAGGGACTAGCTCTGTGATTGATGTATTAGAGGTATGTGGTCGGGATAAGGAGAGAGAAACTATAGTGAGCAAGTTCGTGAGGGAGGATAAGAGCATATGCGGCAGTAGGGGGTGAATTTACCCACCTCACCCCAAAACACTTAGCTGCTGGAAAAAGGGTGAATTCACTCCCTCTCATTGCCTTGTCATGGTGCTGCTGCGTATGCTCTAATCACCAGGATATCAGCGTCTCTGTCGTGTCTATAGTAGGCATGGGAAGACGACTCTTGCCCAACTAGTTTTTAATGATGATAAGGTGATGACCCACTTTAATGAAGAGAGTTTGGATTTGTGTATCAGATCCTTTTAATGTTATTAAACGTTCTAAGATAATTCTGAAACATCTTGGTGAGAATGTCCCAGATGACATTGAATGGGAAAGCAGTCGTTGCTTGTTCTGATGGGCTCCTTTGAACGCTGCACTTAAGAGGAAGTAGGATTGTGGTCACCACTGGGAGTGAGAGAGTTGCCGTTATGATGGGCTCGACCCATATACATAATCTTGAATTTTGTTCGAGGACGATTCTTGGTCATTTTTAAGTAGTATTGCATTTCCGGGAAGGAGGGAAGATGAGCGCAACAAACTAGAAAAAGTTGGCAGGGAAATCACAATTAAGTGTGGACGCTTGCCTCTTGCCTCTTGCCTCTTGCTATAAAGGCTGTAAGAAGTTTGATGGTCTTTAAGAAAACCAGCCAAGATTGGTATGATGTATTGCATAGTCATACGTGGGAGTTTAAAAAGGTTGAGCAAAGGTGTTTTATCAGCTTTATTGTTGAGTTATTTCGCTCTTCCCTCACATTTAAAGCGTTGTATTGTGCCATATTTTGAAAAAGTTTAATTAGATTCAAGATGCTCGATCTTGCACAAATTCTCACACAAAATGAATGTCTTTTTATGGAAAATAACGAATTTATGGATAGCAAAGTACGACATTTAACTGCATGGGAGTTTAGAGATGCCAACTCCATTTGCAGTGCAGCACAGGTGATAAAGGTATCTTTGGGCTATTTCATCAACTCACTTGCCGTAGGACTAGTTGGGGCAATAGTAGTATTCTTCCCCCTGAGGTAGAGAAACTGATGCACTTAAGATCAGTGGCAGAGCCAGGATTATCAGGGGGGGGGGGGGGGGGGGGAAGAATTTATTTGGGGTTATTTTTTTTTTTGGAAGGCTAACAAAAAAACAAACACAACATTTTAAAAAATGAGAGTAATGCTTAGCTAATCCAATGGTCATCACTAGAAACATTTCCAATCACAAACATTTCAGTTGTGCCAAACACGGCCTTAGTTTATCTTTTATCACTCTTGCAAACTTGTAAACACTTTCTCTCTAGCGCAAGCAAACTAGAATTAAAAAAAAAATCGTAAAACTAAATTATTTCAGAGCAAGCAGAAGATTGTACCAACCTTCACTGTTCTTGTGAAAAGTAAGCGGTATTAAATCCGCTTGTTTGAGCGAAACTCTGGTAACTGGATGTTTCCCATATTTCTTTATATATGGCATTATCTGTCTGAATGAATCAAACGCAACATCAACTCATCCTTTTTCACAGTTTCACTAAATTCAAAAAATACAAACTTACATCAATTCAAAGATGCTGCCATCCCTCGTGCAAAACGCATCTTCAAAGTCAAAGGGGGTAAATGTGAGCCTAATAAGATGAAAATTACACATTATGGTATCAAATTATACAAATCAAATTATCAAATTAAATTAAAATTAGCCATTAGGATTTATGGAGTTAGAGAGAGAGAGAGCTTACGCGCAGCAATAAAAGGGGAGGCGTTTGAAAGAAGTAGAGAGCTCTTTAGAATTGGCACCACCCCATTCGGTAGCCCACTCTGTCTTTGTTATAAACATACGATCTTTATTGTGTTGCTTCTTCCCCATTGCTAACAATATTATTTTTTTGTTTCTAGGCTAACAATTTTTTATTTTTTTCATTTTAAAAGAAAACTGAGTGGGGGCAGCTGCCCCCACTGGTCCTCACGTGGCTTCGCCCCTGCTTAAGATACCTTGACTTAACTCAGACAAGCGTGAAGAGAATTACCTGAAACAATTACCAATCTTTACATTCTGCAAACCTTAAATCTTTACGGGTGTAGTGAACTATGTGGAATGGGGAAGCTGGTGAACTTGAGGCATCTTGGAATCAGAAAGACCTTTAAGCTTATGTTTCTTCCACAAGGAATTGGGAAACTTTAATCAGAGAGATCATTTCTCAAGTTGGAAAGCCTCAAAGTTGATACGATGGATAACTTGGATGAGTGGGATTTGGACATGAAAGATGTTATGCCTAGACTCAAACTACATGTCAATCTCCGTTGAAGTCAAATTTTGACATGAAGTGACTAATCTACCCTCACGCGAGTTGCACGTGATATTTGCCTATAGGTAACAAGTTGTCTTTAGGTAATTTTTTAAGTTTTAATAGGAATCAAGAGTGTTTATCAAGTAGGAATCAGAAATGGGTTCATCTCCCTTTGATGATTTGTGAAGCGTTGAGGGGGTTTTGGAGCTGATTTAACTATTTTTTTCCTTGTGATAGTGGTCTTCAACAACAACAACCATACAATGGAGAGAGACGAGAAAGTGGAGAAGAGGAGACCCCAACAACAAGTTCTTCTTCTTCTTCTTATATTGTGTGCTCTAATGAGGACTAAAGACTAATTGCAGGAAAATATGTGGGGACTAAAGGCTAATTGTTTTTCTGATTTTTGTTATTATAAGATGACGTGGTCTACCGACGACTGATGACGTGGAAGTGACAAAAAAATCGGTTAACTTGTTGCTTAAAATCTTGTGAAAGTTACGTGAGGGCATTTGTAGAAGTTCAGGTCAAAAATTGACTTCAAATATGGTTGACCTGTGGTCAAAGACAAATTGGAGACCAGAAGTGAATATTTAAACAACTTGGGGACTACACTAAAAAAATACCTTTGAATTCTTGGAAACCCTTAAATTTAGTTGGATATCTTGAAAGGTCAAGAGTTTTTAAGGATATCAAATAGAGAAGATTAGGGAGAATCAATACCAACAGTAGTATTCCCGAAGTTGAAGGAGCTCAGACTAGAGTGTATGCCCACTCTTGATGTGGACACTTCTTTTACAACATGATACAGGTGATCTCTTGAAGGAAATACCAGCCAGCAACAGCTTCAAAAGTTTGACTATAACATCTGCAGAATGTGTCGCACTCCCCCGTGGCTTAGCACAATGTCGAATGTCGAATGTATTCCCCAAGAATTACAGAATCTTACCTCACTTTAGGAATTGGATATTTGCCATTGTAATATCTTGAACAAAATACCAGCCACCAGCACCCTCAAAATCTTGAATATAAGTTATGCATATTGTGTGTCATTTCCCCAAGTCTTAGCACAACTGAAATCTCTTTAAAGATTATTAATTCAAGAATGTATCAAGTTGCAATGTCTGCCCCAAGAGTTGCAACATCTCACTTGAGCAATTAGAGATCATCAATTATAATATTTTGGGACCATGTTGCCAAAAAGGAGGAGAGGATTGGGAAATCATATCGTACATCCCCAATGTCAAAGTGTGGTAGAAGATGTTTGATTGAGGTAAGAGAACAGGTGTTAACATTTCAATCGAGCTTAGTTTTTTACTTTTTATGTTTTATAAATCTAACAATTGACCTTATAGTTACTCTGTTTGTAGTTATTGTTAGGTTACGGCTCAAAATAGGGGAAGTTGTTCGAACGAGTCATGAAGTCGTTTGAACGGTAGAGTTTACGTTGAAGTCGTTCGAACGAAAAATAGTTTGTTTGTTTGTTTCTAAGTTCGTTCTGAAGGGGATTTATTCCAAAGCGATGGTTTGTCTCGTGATGCATACTTCGTTAATAACCTAATAGAGAGTCTATAAATATAGAGTGTGAGTTTAAAGCCAATGTACATTGAGAGTTAGAAAGCCTCTGTGGGTGTGAAAGAAACTTAAAATCTAGAAGAGATGTATCCTATGTGGTAGACCTTGTAAATAGTTGGTCTTTACAAGGAAGAAGGTGGAGGGTTTGTTCTCTTGGGATTTGATGGTGAGAGGGGAAGTACCTCTTGGTTGCTAAGCTGAGAAATCAAGGAAGAGAGAACATTGAAGGGTTTCAAGAAGAAGGTATGCAACATGGTCTTTGTTGAGATAATCTTCGATGTTCTTGATGGATTTCTTATGCTTCTTTTATCTCTTGTAAATTCATGTGAGGATTATTGCGAGATTAGGGATTTCCATGTTTGTTGGAATCTCTTGAGGGCTTGTAATTGAACTTGGATATATAGTGGATTTCTAGCTTGGTGGGGGGAGTAGCCTTATGGTGAACCTCCAGTAAATATATTGTTTTGTGTACATGTTAATTTAATTTCTAGTTTCTTGGTAAATTATTTGTATGCCATGAGGATAACGGATGAAACCAAATTGTGCATGGGGGGTGTATTTCGCACGTTCACCCCCCAACAGTTATATTAGTTTGTACCGTACCATGTATAACGGCTATTTGTTATATTAGTCCTTACCAAGGTTTAAGTAGGCGGCTGCAGAGCACTATTGACTGGAGCCGAGCCGCGGATCAGAACTAGCGTTGTAAGGTGGCTGAACCTTTTTATTAACGAAAATGCATTTTTTTTCTTCAAAAACTCAAAAAGGGAAGAAGAAACTGTTGTTCTGTATGTAAGGAATGAAGTATGAATAATATTTAGTGCAAACAATACAAGAGAGACGTGTTTTAAGACCTAAATCTAGTTCTTTCTCGGGGAAGGGGGGAAATTACTGAATAGTTCAGATTGATATACTGAAATGCAACTAGACATATTTCGTAACCAGACATCTATTATATATTAGAGAACGGTGTTTTTCAAATAGACAAATCTGCCATTGTCTCAAGGATAAAGAGGGGTTAGGATTTGTGGGAAGGAGAGAGATGGATGGCCTAGATTCATTCTACTCTCATATTTAGGGGTACTTTCGACAAAACACATAAACGGTAGTTAAGTCTCTCTGTCCAAACACAATCTAGCCCGACTCTTCTTCTTTTAAGTACCCCGACTCTTCTTCTTCTCTCCATCTCTCCATCTCCATCTCTCATTATGGACGATCTTGCCGTGATACTCCAAGTAACACGCATCTCTATCTTACTCTCTCATTAGTGGGCTTCAATTTGGAATCGTTTGCAGACCTATTGAGGCTAAAACTGTTAGATATGAGCTCTCTGCCATTACCTGTAATGAAGGGTAAATTTCCAGCAATCAAGATACCAGAAGTGGGATTTCAGCGAGGGGTTGATAGATTCAAGTACAGTCTTCTTGGAAGAATGGATTTGGTGAAGATCAAGCTAGCACATGCTCAATCAATTTCCCTCGGCTTGTGGAATTTGAAGGGCTGCTATCAATTCATCCCATTAGGTAAGGGTTATTTCACAATTTAGCGAAAGTTGTGAAACTATTTTCCACTGTTAAGGTCGAGTGATTGAGAGACATTGTTGTTCCCTTTGTTCAGGAGTAAGGTTTTTGTAGGCTGATTAATGAGGGAATTTACCATTCTCTTCAGGCATCCATCTAGCATTATCACACACTATAATCTGCTGATAGGCATGCTAAGGATGGCCTCAGTTTAGGATGAATTTTTTTCCAATCAAGAAGCTTCATGTTTCATTGTGTTTGATATGCATTATAACAGAGCTGCTTTTGATCTAGAAATTATGAAACATAGCTACTAACGCAGGCAACATCAGGTACAATTGTTCAAGGCAACATTTTCTTTTTATTTCTTTTAAAGGTTTTGAGAATCATCCCATGGACACCTGATTTTGACATAACTAAACAAAAAACTCCAATACAAATTGTTATTTTGATTGATTGTTGTTGTTGTTAAGTTTAATTGTGTTTCTATCGATCTCTTGCTTGTTGTTGCTGTTTGATTGGTACTTCTCTCTCTCTCTCTCTCTCTCTCTCTCTCTCTCTCTCTTTCCCTCTCTCTTTACTCTGTTGCTATTGTAAGTCTATTACTGTTATATGAATTGAATTGTTGCTGTTATATTGAATTGTTGATGTTGAATTAAACTGATGTTATCTGTTGTTGTTGTATCCCTATTTTACAGCTTATGCCCTGTTTGCTATTTACTGTTATGTTGTGTTTGCTGTTTGATAATTTGGAATTCCATATTGATGTTGTGTTGAGAATTTGGGTCATCCACTCTGTGATTCCTAACTTTTAAAAAATAATAATTTATTTTTGGTTTATGATTTTGATCTTGAGTCTCTAACATTGAAGTGTTCTACTTTATAATTTTTTTTTTCAATTTTCAGATCATCAAAAGATTTTTGAAGATTTTTTTTCTTTCACTTTATATGTGCTCGTGTTTCCTGGTAATTGTAGTTGCCGACATTTTGAAATCACGATGGCCGTATGTTCACCTTTCACAATTGAATTTGTGTAACTAATTTTTTATATTTTATATTTTTACTTTCAAGGCTTTAACCTAATTACATTAAGAATTTGGGGAGATTTTGAGATAATCTAGAATTTAATTTCCAGGGGAAAATTGATTACGTATGAAATGCAAACTTTTTATACTGTTATTGATCAAAATACAATGATATTGTTTCCCTTTTGTTGATTTACCATTAACTATTCATGGCTTTTGTATGAAGTTTTTGGTATATGTGGATCTCTGGAACCATGAAAAAACTAAAGGTAGAGAGATTAGATATTTGGTGGAAGCGGTTGGCAAAAGAGGTGTTTACGCTTTTAATTCTCTTGAGATTAGCCAAGCAGAGACCACCTTTCATGAGGACCTTCTTCCAACTCCTGTCTCCTCTCCTGGTATCATCGAAGTAGCATTTTTTTTACTTTGGAAAATGACCTTCTTCTCCAAATGTTCCAGCTAGTTTACTTTTAGGTGGGGTGGGCGGGACGGGGGATTTCTAATAACAAATCCCACGACCAATTTTTTTATCAGATGAGGATCTATATTCTTATGTCTATGCAAGGCCTACATGATCATCATTCATTTACATTTTAGGTTCCTATGGATCCGATTTCACAACAATATTTCTACATCTTGTTCTTGAAACATTTTCGTCCGTTTTTTAAGTACACGACCAAGAATAAAATTGAAGGTGCAAACAATTATTCGTTCATTTTAATGTACATTTATTATAAAATTGGTGTTGCAGATGGAATTGTTGCTCTTTCTATCACGCCAATTCCTTTTATTTTTTCCTCCCCTCCATACTTTATATTATTAAACTATTTTGTTGGGATGTAATACTGAAGGTATATTTTCTCAAAATTTGTTTTACCTACGAGTCCCGGCCTATGGTTAAGAGGAACATTAATCCATCAACCATATGAAATTAGTTTTGGCGTCAAAAGATTGGGACTTCGATGGAAAGTTGGCTTCCCTGAAATATTGTTCATGTTCATAAGGTCTTGGACATTTATTTTCCTTTGAAACCTCCGAAATATGGATTATGGATTCATGATTTCAACCAATTTTTGAGATGGATTCATAGCGGGGTCCCTTTTTACTGCTTTGGCAATTTTTTTTTGGATTGGTAGTTGGGTTTTGATTAATTTGTTAATAGTTTTATATGGTCTAATTTGTGGAATAAAGGGTACGCACCTCGACAAAGCCTCCAATAGAGTACACTCTAGACGAACAAGGTATGTTTTTGACAAACTAGGTACTCTATTATTATTATATTTTTATTTTGAGATAACAAACTTTGCTTTCTGCTTATTAAGTTCTAATACTTTGCTTAAGTATGATTGAGCCCACTCTAGAATTCCCTTAATTTTTCATTTGTTTCTTGGTATCCAAGGATTTTAAATGATGAATGTGCTGATTCATTTCAGGTTCTTAGAGGAGCATGTTGGCACTATGGAGAATCTTAACTCAAACAAATAATGGATGTGGTGCCTGTGCTGCTCCTCACACCATCACAAAGATTTTGTAATGTTTATTGGAATAAGAATTCTCAAACTAAACCATTGTAGTCATGACATAAAAAGGAATAGAATGGAATATATGAATATTTTTGAATAGTCATTTAAATCTATATTAGTTTGTGAAATTCCGACCATGTAAATATTTGCTGATGTATCAAACATACAAATAAACGTGGGTACGACATGTCTCTACGTCAAAGTTAGCATATTCGTCGTGACTTGGTCAAGAGTTTTAGCGTAGAAGGCGCTTTAGTGGACAACTTTGTAGTGACGAAGGCGTGTCGACGTATTCACCGTGGCGAGCCACGGGTAGTACTAATATTATATGTTAGATAAATGATTTACACTGGATATGTAACCAGACATATTTCGTACATAATTGAGAAAAAAGTAATTTAATGATTTGTGGAAGATGATTTGAAACGTTACTCTTCTTTTACACTTTTTTTGTAATGTTACTAATGTACGCCTTCCGCAAAGTTTTGCCATTGGATTTAGGGCACTTCACTGTGGCAATATAAAGTAGTAAATATGGTTAATTAGCTTTTAGACCCAACATAATGACCACGAATTACGCTAACCCCATATGATTGTCATTTTTAGGTTTTAGACCCTAAAACATCCCGAAGCTATTAGCTTTTTCTAAAATACCAAAATTACCCTTTTTATTCTGCTTTAAGTTTTAAATAGAAAATCCACGTGTTAAATAATAATATAGTTGGAATATCCACGTGGACTAATAAAATCTACGTAGACATTTCTTAGTGTCCACGTAGATTGAGCGCCAAAACTTCATCTTCTCTGCCATTAAAAACAAAAATTAAAAGATTCAAAACAGAAATTAAAACATCATCCATTAACATCAAAATCATCCATTAACATCAAGATTCAAAACAAAAGCTAAATAACCCAAACAAAAAACCCTCAAAAAATGATAACCTGTTTCCAACAAAACCCATAACTTGGGCTTCTTCCCAAAAAAATTCCCTCATATAAACCCAAAACTAAACTAAAAATCCCTAATAAAACCTCCTCCTCTTCTGAGGAGGAGGTTCATCATCTTCATCTTCATCATCTGCATCATCATCATCATCATCATCATCATCATCATCATCATCATCTTCATCTTCATCTTCCTCATCATCATCACCACCACCCTCCAATAACTCCCGGTCTTCCTCGACGTCGAAGTTTTATTCAGGATATTTGTCTGAGGTGTAGTCGGTTGGTTGCTCCCCCTCATTACTATCACTATAGTCCACTGTTAGGAGAGTTAATGGAAGTAAATTCGACATTGTTGAGACTTGAGAGAGTAAGAGTGAGAGAGAGAGAGAGATAGAGAAATGATGGAGGAAGATGGAGAGATTAGAGTGTTAAGACTTGGGGTTACAGGTTTTAAAGTTTTCAAACTGAAAAATGTCAATCGATGCATCTCTCCCTGTCTTCCCCAAGTAACCACTCTAGACACCTAGCCATAATTACCCTATTTTTTAGATTTTTCTTTTAGACCCTCTGTGTTTCAAGAATGTTAACTTTTAAACCCTGCACGTTTCAAGCATGTGATGCACAAGGTATTTTAGGGAACATAAAACACAACATAATTCGATTGCCAATTAATTGTAATTTATAATTTTGGGATTTTTTGATCAAGACAACTTTGAAGGTTATACAAGTATACAAGGTAAGCTAAAATTTGAATTTTCTTATATACCATTTGATCATGTCTGATGATGAAATTTATGAGATATTTTACCTAGTAATTGAGTATGGTGGGGAGTGGGATGAACCATCTCAGAGTGGGTACGGAGTGAGTCAATACAAGGGTGGTAGTTGTTTTGCCTTAACTGTGCCTGTAAACATTAGTTTTATGGAACTGTTAGGGTTAATTGCTACAAGGATAGACGATGAGCATGGTCCAGATAATAATGTTCTTGTGAGGAGGGGTATGATTGGGTTATTATTTAGTATAGACGGTGTTTTGCATGCCGTTAGTAATGATTGAGAAGTTAAGTTGATGTTTAGGCACATTGAGGAAGACCCAATTCATAGGTATTACAAAAAATTTATAGAAATAAAGGAAACACCTCAAATAGTACCAATTTCTATTGAAGAATCACCATTACAGTTAGGATATGATAAACCAAAAATCAAGAAAAAAAAAGTCTACCAGATGTTTAGAGAAGACAAGTAGACGATTAAAAGTGCCTACTTCTAAGAATTTTAATCCAGAATCCTTAAAGAGAAAAGCAAAAACCAAATCACAAA
Source organism: Kingdonia uniflora (assembly GCA_014058105.1). Classification (NCBI taxonomy): domain Eukaryota; kingdom Viridiplantae; phylum Streptophyta; class Magnoliopsida; order Ranunculales; family Circaeasteraceae; genus Kingdonia; species Kingdonia uniflora. Next base: position 549,260 of record JACGCM010000882.1, on the reverse strand, counting down.
AACCTAAGGTGAAGAAGGTTAGGGTTGATTAGCTTTCTGAGGAAGAGCTTGATGATTTAACCAAAGACTATACCAGTGAAGAAGAATTTGAAATTAAGAAGGAGGATATAGATAATGTTGATGAGGAAGTTACAAGATGGACAAGAGAGGAGCTTATGAGGCAGTTTGATAATAATGAGTTTGAATACTTAACTAAAGACTCATTCTTTGATAATGTGGATGCTGAAGAAGACTATCATAGTAACCATACATCACAGGATGGTGATGATGTTCCTATTATGGATCACATAGAAGATCATGAAGGTTTGCTGATAATAGAGATTTTGTGATGGCTTCTTCAAACTAGTATGAGAAAAAAGATCATGAAGATGAGGAACCCTTTCTGCCAACTCAAGCCCCAGAGTCTATGTTGGCAATTGGGATGGAGTGGCCAAATATATCTGAGTATAGGTCATTTATGAGGAATTTTGCAATTACTCAGAGGCTCACGTTTAGACAGAAGAAGAATGATAGTAAGAGGATTAGATGTGTGTAAAGATAAACCAAGTTGTCCTTGGTGGGTATTCATAACAAGGTTAAATGATGGCCACACCATGACACTTAAAAATGGTCATTTTATACATGAGTGTATTCGTAAGAATGACACATTGAACAGAAATGCAAATGTTATTTGGGTTGCAAAGGAGATTAAGAATCTAATCATAGTTGCAAGTACAACAAAGTTAATGTAGATATCTGATATTGTGTATAAAAGATTTGGAGTAAGAGTTTTATATTACACTACATGGAATGCAAGGAACATGGTGATGGAGAAGATAGTAAGGTCATATGATAAAGGTTATGCTTTATGTCCAGAACTATGTGTTGAGATTCAAAAAATCAAACCCTGGAAGTATTACTACTTGTAGTAGGGGTTGATGGTAATCTTAAGTTTATAGACATGTGTATTAGTTTTAAGGCAGCTTTAGATGGGTTCACCAAGGGCTGCAGGCCAATTTTTGGTCTAGATGGATGTTTCTTGAAAGGTCAGTATGGAGGTCAATGTTTGAGCATCATATCTCTTGATGCAAATAATGGTATTTTCCCTATAGCAGTGTTTATTTATAGAAGTGAGTGTCAAGCTACAAGGATGAAGTTCTTAACTTTGGTGCAAGGTCAGCTCACCTTAAACCCATCTAAATTGATATTTATATCTGATAGACAAAAGGGTCTTGTTGAGGCAATTTTATAAGTGTTCCCTCATTCCAATCATAGATTTTGTTTTAGGCACATGTACAAAAACTTCAAGCAACTGCACAGAGGTACTTATTTGATGACATTGGCTTGGAATGCATCAAAGGCATACAAAAAAACTGTAATAAAAGAAAATTTGGACAAGTTGGGAGTTGCAGAACCTTATGCAAAGACATGATTAAAAAGGGAGCCATATGAATCTTGGTATAGGTCTTACTTTGATGCTTCTACAAAGGGTGAGCATGTGACTAATAATTTTTCAAAATCATTTAACAATTGGATTGTTAAGATTAGAGATAAACCATTAAACAAGATGGCAGAAAGGCTAAATTTGATGCAGATGACACTCATGTATGAAAGGAAATTGAAGGCAAAAGAGTGGGATCAGAATGGATTAGTACTTAGAACAGTGAAGAGGATTGAGTTGTTGAAAACATACAGTCACTACTACAAGTTAGAGGGATTTGAAAAGGATCAGTGGCTGGTCCTTAATGACAGTAGCACAAGGTAGATATTGAACTTGGAAGAACACGCATGCAGTTGCAATGTTTAGCAGATCACTGGATTGCCTTGTGTACATGCAGTGAAAGTGATTGATTAACTAAAATATGAGTGGGTTGGGTAAGTGTTTTCTTTTTTAGTTAATATGTCATAATTGTAATTTCATTGTGCCTTTTTACAACTTTATCATGGCCTATGTACAAATATTGTAGTCATTACCATAGAGTAACAACCTATGTAGCAACATACAACCAAGCTGTAAATCCAATTGCAGACTCATCAGATTGGGGAGAAGTATGTTACTTTTCCCCTTAGATTACTGATTTATTGATTTCTCTTGATTTTCATAGTATACATTTACTCTTATGGAATAGCCTACAAGAGATATCAGACCACCACCATTGTTGAGACCAGCAGGGAGACCTAGAACACTAAGGAAAAGAGAGTCAAATGAGGTAAATGGTATGGTGAGACAACCAAGAAGATGCAGTAAGTGTCAAACATTTGGGCATAACAACAGAACTTATAAAGGTCAACCTGCAGAAAAGCCAAGAATGGGGAGAGGAGGAGCAAAGGCATACAGATTAGACAATGAATTTATGACACCTTCAACAAGGGGGAAAGGGAGAGGGAAAGCAGAAGAACCACCACAGCCACCTCAACCTTCAATTTCTATTTCAACTCAACCATCACAACAATCATCACAACAATCTCAGCCATCACAGTCATTTCAACCATCTCATTCAACTGGTCAACATTTTAGAGAACCTAGGCAAGATCCTAATGCTAAAGGAGAACATGGTGGATATAGAACCACTCAGACATCCAGAGGGTTGACACATTGGTGTGGTACTTCAGGGCAATGAGAACCATCTAATAGAGTGACTAACAAAGCTGCACCTGTTAGACCTCCTTAGAGAATTTGATAATTGGGCTGTAAGATAATTTGAGTTTAACAATGGTGATGTTTAACTGTTATTTGTAAGACAATTTGCTATGTGCTTTCTTATTTGGTTAAATACAACATTTCAGATGTTTAACTGTCATTTTATATCATTACATTTTCTCCTTCTTCTCTACTGTTACTTTTGTAGCAAATTGAGCTACAAATTTATCTAATGACATCTCCACTATCATTTTTACATTCTTTACAGATTGTTTTTTTATTGCATTAGTTAACCAAATAAAATTATTATAAATTAGATCTTCACATTTCAGAAACTTCTACTCAAATGACTGTTGTGTCTTAGAAGTAAACATTTTCATAAGGTGATTACACCCATGTGCAGTGTAGGGAAATCTAATACAAGGACAATCTCTCACCCAATGGTTACTTTGATCACACCCAAAACAACCATTTGAACATGATGAACCTCCTTCTGCTCCCTTGACTTGATTAACAACATCTAATAACCATTGAAAGGATCCACAAATTGAATGCTAACACTTTAAGAACTTCCTTTCATAGTTATTTTCAGTGAGAGATATCATCAGCTTCATGATGCCATTATTAAGAGTACTGAAAACTCTTTAGATTCTTAACTGTTTTTGTTACAACTGATGAGCTGATGTTCCAACTGCCTTGTAATAAGTACTTAAAACTCTTTAGATTCTTAACTATCTTTGTAACAGATGATGTTCTAGTTGCCTTGTAATATCTATATAAAATCCTCAAGATAGAAGAATAATGTATTCAAGATAAAAGGAAGAAAGGGTTTGCTCATGGTAGCAGAGCCACAAAGACTCCAACGAGTTCGATCCCAATATTCTTCTCTCTTTTTCTCTTCTTAGTCTCCATCATGTCTACAGCACTAGCCTCTTCATCTTTCAACACTGCAACTGTGATTTCTTCTCCCTCTTCTTTCAACATCCTAAATATCTCACACTTTGTTTCTATCAAACTCACCGACACAAATTATCTTCTTTGGCAATCGCAAATCAAGCCGTTTCTTATTGGTCAAATTTTTTGGAGGTTTATCGATGGATCTAAAGTATGCCCATCTAAAACCATTCTCTCTGCTGATGGAAAATCTGAAATCACCAATCCAGAATACACGACTTGGTATAGAACTGATCAAACGCTTATTAGTTTGATTAATGTTACGCTTTCTCCCACTGTTTTATCTTAAGTTGTTGGTTTGAGTACTTCCCGCACGATTTGGGAGTGCCTTAAAGATAATTTTTCTCAACAATCTCTTGTGAATGCCACTCATCTCCGTTTTCAACTATTATCTTTTTCTAAAGATTCCAAATCTTTATCCGATTATCTTCAAACCGCCAAATCTTTATCCGATTCTTTAGTGGCCATTAATGAACATGTTTCAAACAATGATCTCGTTACTTCGGTTCTCCGTGGACTCGGACCAGACTATACTATGTTCGTCACTGCTATTCTCAACTTTTCACCTTTGCCTAAATTTTTAGATCTTCAATCTCGCCTTCTTTCTTTTGAATCTCAAATTATACCCCATTCTACTCCTGAACCCACTACACCAACTGCATTTATTTCTAATACACGTGGAGGCCAAAATTTTAATTCTCGTGGAGGTCGTGGTGGTCGTAATAATCGTGGAGGACGCTCTAATTTTTATTTAGATAAGAGTACTTATAGTTATGACAGTTACCGTGGTAGCTACCCTCGTGGTGGTTTTGGACGAAACAATCAAGGTCGCACTAATTATGGCCAGCCAAGTATAATACTTCAAGCTTTCCAATTTTTACTAAGAAATCCCTTGTTTTCAGTTTATTCTTCATGGCTAGCCAAGTAATGAATGAGTGTTTTGGAACATAATCTTTATCCCAAATAGGTCTATGCCAATTTACTTTATTCTTCTTCTTCCTGATAGCTTGCCAAGTTGATCTGGATGTGAATGCTCCATTAGTGTTAAGTTTCCAGCACGCTCTATCCTCTTCATTCGTAATAGGTTTGTAAAGCTCAGAAATATCTTGCCATATGTTTCTCATGTCTCTAGATCTATGTCTAGAAGTGAGAATGCTCCAATCTCCATTTTGAATGATATCTCTGACAGTTGCTTTCCTTGGGATGTTAGAAAGAATCATGTTGACTCTGCCATATCTTTGTGATAATATACCTCCTTCCACCCAAGGATCATTCCAAAAGCTAGTTTTTTCTCCATTCCTAATAATGTAAATACAAGATTTTAATGTTATTTCCCTTTTCTTCATCATTGATCTCCACCCCCAAGAGCAATCATGAGGCATAGGCACTGACCAAAAAGTTTCATCCTTCTGATATTTCTGCTTGATCCACCTAATCCACAGTGTGTCTTTTCCTGAAGTAAGATTCCAGATAGATCCCATAATGAGGGCATCATTGAACTCCTGAAGTCTCTTGATCCCCAATCCCCTTTCATTTTTAAGCACACATATATCTTCTATGCAACACTTGATATAACTTTAGCTTGATCCAGTCCATTCCAAAGAAATTCTTTGAAAATTCTTTCAATTCTATGAAAAACACTTTTAGGGAACCCAAAACACGCTGCCCAGTAAACTGTATAACTCTGTAAGATAGTTTTAATGAGCTCTAATCTCCCCCCATAAGATAAGAATCTGTTTTTCCAGTTTAGGACTTTCTTTGAAAGTTTAGTAACCAGGGGATCACAATCTTTTTGGCCAGTAATGGCAATCCTAAGTACTTCACTAGCAGGCTCCCTATTTCAAACTGAAGAATATAACCAATAGATCTTCTGGTTTCATCGTTTGTGGATTTGGAGAAGAAAATTGTACTCTTTGTAGGATTAGTTCTCAACCCAGACCTTGATGCAAAATCCTCCAGTATTTCTTTAACTTTGGTGGCTGAATGAGTAGTAGCTTTAAGGCATAACAAAACATCATCTGCAAAGAGAAAGTTTGAGTTTCTAGCTGATTTGCAGCTTGGGAACACAACTATCTTATTCTCTCTAGCAGCCTGGTTCAGCATCTCTGTAAGGGGTTGCATGGCAATAACAAATAGATAGGGAGATAGAGGGTCCCCTTGTCGAATACCCTTACTACTATTGAAGAGCCCCATAATCAAACCATTAATATCCAGCTTGAATGTTGGGGTGGAAATACAGATGCTAATCCAATTAACGAACTCTGTAGGGAACTCCATACCCTTTAGAACTTGAATAAGATAAAGCCATTTAACATAATCAAATGCTTTATGGATATCTATCTTCAAAATCATTCTGTCTGCTCCATGGCTTCTTTCAAACCCTCTTGTTAGCTCATGTGCTAGCAAAATATTATCTTGAATCACTCTACCTTTTATAAATGCAGATTGGCAAGGATCAATTAAGCCATCCATCAACTTTCTCATTCTAAGAGCAATCAGTTTAGCGATAAACTTGTAGACCACATTGCAAAGTGAAATAGGTCTAAAGTCAGCAAATGTATTAGGGTTATGCATCTTGGGAATGAGTTTAAGAATGATGATGTTCACCTCTTTGAGCAGTTAAGATCTTCTGAAGAATCTAAGGATAGCTTTAGTCACATCATCCCCAACAGTTTTCGAGCACTCTTTTAAAAGAACACATTGAACCCATCAATCCCAGGAGCTCTATCATCTTTTTCACTGAAAATCATGTCTTTAATTTCCTCCTTTGTGAACTCTGCAATCAGATCTGTAGCTTGTTCAACTGAATTTTTTTGGGGCATTTAATCTCTTGAATTTGATTCACACTATTGTCTGTAAGAAATTTCTTGTAGAAGTCCATTGCCTCTTCTTGTATACTTTCTGGTGTATCAGCTAGGCTCCCATCCCTACAATATATCTGGTTGATATGGTTCTTACTCTTCCTTTCCTTCATGAATTGGTGAAAAAAAAGGGTATTAGAGTCTCCTAAAGATAGCCATTGACACCTTGATTTCTGCTTACTGTCCATTTCTTCTTGAAGTAGGAGATTGTTGAGGACTTTTCTCATCTCCTTTTCTCTTCTTATAATATTTTCATCAATGATGGGAATTATGGCAATCTCTTCTTGAACTAATTCTAGATCCTTTCTTGCATTATCAATGCCAGTGTGTAGATCCCCATATGTAATCTTCTTGCATGTGATCAGGTCTCTCTTTAGGATCTTTAGTTTTTGATTTAGTACATACATTGGGGTGCCCTTAATTCTGCACTCCCAGGAACCTTTAACAGCATCCATGAAGCTTGGATGTAATGTCCAAGAGTTGGTAAATCTGAATGGTGCCTTAGGTCTATGCAGTTCTTCTTGAATAGTGATATAGATAGGTGCATGGTCAGATATCCCAAAAGGCATGCAATTAGCTTCAGAGAGAGGAGGAAATATGTTGAGCCAATTCATGTTAACTAGAGTTCTGTCCAACTTAGAGAAGATTCTATCAAGTCCAGCCTGGTAGTTAGTCCATGTAAACTGGTTCCCTTTCCATTTCAAATCAGAAAGTTGTAACTCATTAATGATGGATCTGAGAGATAACATTTCTGCTTCTCTCCTCCTTTCTTCTCTTCATTGTAAGTAATTGCGTTAAAGTCGCCAGATACAATCTAAGGCAGTGAATGTGTAGCTCCCAAGTTTCTCAAGTAATTCCATAATTCTTCTCTTTCTCTAAAGCTGTTTGATGCATATATACATGATAGAAGAAAACTCTTATTTGAAGCTTTGATGGTGGTGATACAAGAAATAGCCTGATCTGTTTTGGAGACAAGCTGCACATCCAGAATATCAGTGTTCCACATCAGCAAAATCCTTCCATTGGCAGCCATATCATGATTGGTAAGTTTGCTCCAAGTAGCTGCAATAGATTGGTGAATCTTCTCAATATTCTCTGCTTTCACTTTATTCTCAATTAGACCTACTATAGCCAAGTTGTTAACTTTAATGTTAGTTCTAATCTCCCTTTACATTTGAGGTCTGTTAAGTCCCCTGACATTCCAAATGAGAGCTTTAGTCATCAAAAAACCTTTTTTTAATTTGTCCCCCTTCTAGTAGTCTCTTGCTCAATCTCTGTCTTTTTTTTTCTCTTTTTTTTCTGTTGCTTTTTGCTTCTTTTTTCCTGCTTCCTTTAATTGTGTAGATATCCTGGCCATATCCTGGTTTTCTGTTACTCCATCTAGTGGTTTATCTGGTTCTTTTCTGTCTGCAGTATTGCTTAATTGAGATGTACTACTCCATTCCCTTGATTCTTTAGATGTGAGAGATTGTACAGAAGTGGGTGTTGATTGCAGTTTGTCATATTCTGTTAACCTCTTTTTTGGGGGTGAGTTTTGATATTTCCTGACTGCATTTGCCTCTGTTGGTTGTTGTTTCTTGTTATTTGATTTTTGAGAACTATATATGCTCCTCCTTTGTATCTCTTCCCAAACATCAGTTATTGGTCTCATTTGAGTAGTGTCTGTTGTAGAGGCATTTCCATCTTGATTAGTCTGTTGGGGTACTTCAGTTACGACCTTGGTTTTCCTCCAGACTTATTGTATCTTCTCTTTAGGCTTTTCAGTGGTCATTTGTTGAGTACAGTGAGTCTTGTAATGGCCAAAGGATTTGCATCTAGTACAGCTTGTAGGTCTCCATGGATATTCTATAAACACTTCAATCAATACACCATCCCCTCTCTCCACTAGAACTGATTGAGGCAAATTGGATTCATGAGTGATTTCAACACATACTCTTACATAATTCCTTCTGGTATGAGTCTCAGTAGCCATATCTACACATAATGGAATCCGAATGACACTAGCTATGTAACCAATTGCTTTAGGGGTCCAACAATGTTTTGGCAAGTTTATAAGCTTCACCCATATTGGCATCCTTTCAATTATGCTATTAGCAATAGATGAGAATGGAGTACATTGTTGAATTTGCATGTATTTATCACCCACATGCCGTGGTCCTCCTTTCATCACCTTATCTCTCTCCTTTTGATCCCCAAATGTAAAGTAAAAGAGTGAGTTTCTCAAAGAAATGGAAAGGGAACCTTTGATATCCCAGATTGCTCTAATTCTGTCTCTAACAATGTAGAAGGGAATATATGCACCCACAAACCATCCAACTATAGTGTCTTTCCACAGCTCTATACCTTCTTCAATAACCTCTTTGGGGCATTTAATCACATATCTTCCTTCAACATGGCTGAATTCAGGTTTATGATAGATCAATCTAGTTTTACTCTTAGAATCCAATCTTTCTCTGAAATTGGAAGGATTTAACTCTTGAACCCCTCTTTCTACCTCCTTAGTCTTGCTCTCATCTCCCATTTGAGATTTGGTCAGCACTTCAGCATAGCTAAGAGGGATTTGATGGATTACGTTCAAATTGGGAAATCTCACACCATTTTCAATCCTTAAACATGAAGAATCACCTTTATCTAGCTTCAATTCAGGTTCTGATCTTGTGTCATTGGTATTAGATCGTGCTTGTTTGCCTTTCGACATCAAATCGCTCGGTGGTAAAGCCATCCTCGAAAGTACTCGATTTGACCTAGAATTACATTATATAAATCGGATTTGATGATCGTTGGTGATGATTCTACCTTGAAAACTTCGATTATAGTTCAAATCGCCTCTGATTTGCCTTCAATTAGCTCTAATTGGTCGCAACTATCTGACTCTACTTTCCTAAGCTAGAGCCTTGATGATGGGAACTGAATTAGCCATTTGGAGCCATAACATCCCATGGCGGATGCACTTGTTTCCACTGTGGTGGTACAACTGATGTCTTTTCTTGTTCAAGAGCTGAAACAGGAGGTGGGACTCGTGGCCGGTGCTCGTGGAGAGGTTAAAAAGCTTTCTGCAACATTCAAGAAGATCCACGTTGTTCTGGATGATGCAGAGAAGCAACAAATTAAGGACGAGTCTGTGAAAATTTGGATAGAGGAGCTCAAAGATGTAGCTTATGACATGGAGAACATATTGGATGAATGGCACATGAGAATCCTCAAATCACAAGTAAGTGAAGTTAAGAGTGCTCAGGTTGGCAAGAAAAAGGTATGTTCTTGCCTTTTATCCCCTTTCAATTCTTTCAATAAAATCACATTGCACCATGACATTGGTCATAGGATGAAAGAAATAAGGGATAGACTAGATGTGATTGCGAGTGAGAAAGATAAGTATAACTTCAAACTAAGTAATGAAATTGAGGTGCCAGAAGTCCGACTAGGGACTAGCTCTGTGATCAATGTTTTAGAGGTATGTGGCCGGGAACAAGAGAGGGATATTATAGTAAGCAAATTGGTGAGCGAGGGTAGTCACCAGGATAACGTCCCTGTCGTGTCTATAATAGGCATGGGTGGGCTTGGGAAGACAACTCTTGCCCAACTAGTTTTTAACGATGATAAGGTGATATCCCACTTTGAGAAGAGAGTGCGGGTTTGTGTTTCTGATCCTTTTGATGTTATTAAACTTGCCAAGACAATAGTGAAACACCTTGGTGGTAGTTTTACAGATGACATTGAGTGGGAGAGTCTGCATCAGCTCTTGCGCAACTCTATTAAGGGAAAGCAGTTGCTGATTGTTCTAGACGATGCCTGGAATGAGGATCTGGAGAAGTGGAAACCTTTGAAGGATGCACTTAATAGAGGTGCACGAGGAAGTAGGATCGTGGTCACCACACGTAGTGAAAGAGTTGCACTTATGATGGGCTCGGCTCATATACAAAATCTTCAACTCTTGTCCAAGGACGATTCTTGGTCACTTTTCAGTAGTATTGCGTTTACGGGAAGGAGGGAGGATGAGCGCAACAAACTTGAAAAAGTTGGCAGAGAAATCACAAATAAGTATGGATGCTTGCCTCTTGCTATAAAGACTGTAGGAAGTTAGATGGTCTTTAAGAAAACCAGCCAAGATTGGTATGATGTATTGCATCGTCATACGTGGGAGTTTATGGAGGTTGAGCAAGGTGTTTTACCAGCTTTATTGTTGAGTTATTTCGCTCTTCCCTCACATTTAAAGCGTTGTTTTACGTATTGTGCCATATTTCCAAAAGACATGGATATACCAAAGGATTTCCTAATCAAAATGTGGATGTCCCAAGGATTTCTCATCTCTAAAGGATGAAGAGAACATGAGAGTATTGGGGCAGAGTATTTTGATAATTTAGCAATGCATTCGTTTTTCCAAGATTTTGTCAGAGATGATGAGGGCAACATAATTAGTTGCAAGATGCATGATATTGTGCATAATCTTGTACAAATTCTAACACAAAATGAATGTCTTTTCATGAAAAATAACGAATTTAAGGGTAGCAAGGTACGTCATTTAACTGCATGGGAGTTTAGAGATGCCAACTCCATTTGTAGTGCAAATAATATGCGTACCCTCCGCACAAATGCAAAATATATCGTGGGGCTATTTCATCAAATCGCTTGCCTTAGGGCACTGGATCTTCGTAGGAGTAATATTACTATTCTTCCCCCTGAGGTATAGAAACTGATACACTTAAGATACCTTGACTTGTCTGAGAATAACCTGAAGCGATTACCTGAAACGATTACCAATCTTTACAATCTGCAAACCTTGATGCTTGACTGGTGTACGAACTTGTGTGAACTACCTCAAGGAATGGGGAAGCTGGTGAACTTAAGGCATCTTGGAATTAAATACACTGATAAGCTTGAGTTCCTTCCACAAGGAATTGGGAGAATGAGGTCTTTAAGAACTTTAAGCAAATTCATAGTGGGAGGAGGTTGGAACATTGGAGAGTTAAAGAACCTCAAACTTCACCAACGGAAACTAGAAATAATGAATCTGGAGAAAGTAACAAATAAAGACGAAGCCATGGAGGCACAGTTGAAGAATGAGTCATACTTGCGTGATCTGCAGCTATTTTTCAAATAGAATGATTCGACAGAGATAAGTGAGATAGAGAGGATTGAAGGTGTTTCAACCCCACGGTAATTTGAATGGCTTGACAATTGTGTCATATACCTGTTCTAAGCTTCCAAGATGGATGATGAGCGGTACAATTCTGTCTAATCTGTACGTTTTAGAATTATATCAGTGTAACTGTGTGCAATTGCCTTCTAGAATCGCTTGAAAAACTCAAGTTTTATTATATGCCAAAGGTGAAACGGATTGGGTGTGAGTTTTTTGGAAGTGATAGCAGTAATGGTGTTGAGACATCATTTCCCAAGCTGGAAACCCTCGACTTCGGATCAATGGATAACTTGGAGGAATGTGATTTGAACACGAAAGATGTTATGCCTCGACTCAAACATTTGGCGGTCCGTGATTGCCCGATGTTAAAGCGAATAATACTAGCTCTCGGAAATTTAGAATTCTTGGAAACCTTTATGTTTTGGGGACTAAATGAGTGGGAGGACTGGGAAATGATGATCTGGAAAGAAATTACAATTATGCCTTGTCTCCTGGAGCTCAGTCTTGATAAATGCTACAAGTTAAAGTCGGTACCGGAATGTAGTACAATCAAGAAACTGACAATCCGGTACTGCCCAAAGCTGACACAATCATGCCTTCCTCCTCTCTTGGAGACACTCGAATTACTGTGTGATGCAAGTGATCTCTTGAAGGAAATGCTAGCCAACAACGGTTAATTTCTTGAGAGATTTCAATTGTGCTAAGCCTTGAGGGAGTGAGACACACCCTGCATATGTTATAGCCAAAATTTTGAGGTTGTTGCTGGTTGGTATTTCCTTCAAGAGATCACCTGCATCACACAGTAATTCAAGTGTCTCCAAGAGAGGAGGAAGGCATGATTGTGTCAGCTTTGGGCAGTACCGGATTGTCAGTTTCTTGATTGTACTAGAGGACATGATGCATTCTGGTACCAACTTTAACTTGTAGCATGTATCAAGACTGATCTCCAGGAGACAAGGCATAATTGTAATTTCTTTACAGATCATCATTTCCTAGTCCTCCCACTCATTCAGTCCCCAAAACACAAGGGTTTTCAAGAATTTTAAATTTCCGAGAGCTAGTATTATTCGCTTTAACATCGGGCAATCACGGACCGCCAAATGTTTGAGTCGAGGCATAACATCTTTCATGTTCAAATCACATTCCTCCAAGTTATCCATTGATCCGAAGTCGAGGGTTTCCAGCTTGAGAAATTATCTCTCAACACCATCACTGCTATTCATTCCAAAAAACTCACACCCAATCCGTTTCACCTTTGGCATATAATAAAACTTGAGTTTTTCAAGCGATTCTAGTAAAGGCAATTGCACACAATTACATTGATATAATTCTAAAACGTGCAGATTAGACACAACTGTACCGCTCATCATCCATCTCGGAAACTTAGAACCGGTATATGACAATTGTCAAAAAGGATTACACACAATTGCAACATCTTACCTCACTTCAAGAATTGGAGATCATTGGTTGTTCTATTCTGGGACCACGTTGCCAAAAAGGAGGTGAGGATTGGAAAATCATATCGCACATCCCCAACGTCAAAGTTTGGTAGAAGATGTTTGATTGAGGTAAGAGAACAAGGGTTAACATTTTAATTGAGGTTAGTTTTATAAACCTAACATTTGATCTTAGTTACTCTGTTTACAGTTATATTGGTCTGTCCCGTACCATGTGAAGCTGTGGAAGAGAAATAGCGGCTGTTTGTTATATTAGTCCTTACCAGGGTTAAGTAGGTGGCTGCAGAGCACTATTGACTGGAGCTGAGCCGCGGATGAGAACTAGTGTTGTGGGGTGGCTGAATCTTTTTATTAACGAAAATGCTTCACAAACTATAATCGATGCATTTTTTTTTCCATTCCTGTATCGGTAAATGGGCTATTTCTGGTCGTGTTGATACTGCTCGTGTATAGTTGAGATTAAGCGGAGGCTCTCTGAAACGGTAAACTGCATTTGAACTGTTGTATGTTTTTTGCAAGACATTTTTTGAAGTGGATATGTCCAATCTGTAACAAATTACCAATTGTTGTATCAAAGCATTGAGTTTTGGCACATTTATTTGCCAATTTTCTATTACACCATTATTGGTTATTGTTTACTAGTTAATTTTGCAAAAAAAAGAAGGTAAATGACTGTAACTGATGCAAAGCTTATTTGCAACTCTGAAGTTCGCATGTCAAATTTAATACGTTGCTGAAAACATTGTGATTCATGTTTCAGGAAAGCCGCATTTGAGACAAAGTTAGGTTCTTTTGAAGAATTTGTGCATTTCAAATTGCAGAGAGAACCTGCTAAAGTATTTTGTTAAATCCAACTTTCAACCTCATCAAACTCTTACCTGAAGCATGATATTATTTGGCTGAACTGATCTCAGGCACACAGCTAATCAAGCCCCAAATCTTCGAATTCCAAGAAAATAAGAGTGGCCTTCACGTCATGTTGTCTTAATATTAAAAGATAGAAGTGCCCCTCACATCTCTGTAATACAGTTTAGTCAGAACCCCATGAAAGGATTTGCTCTATAAATATAGCTTCAATGTGCACCCTCTTCATTCCCCTACAAAGCTTCTTAGTTCTCTCATTGAAGTCATGGTAATGCAAAAGGTCGTATTTATCGTAGCCTTTGTTCTCTTCTCATCATTATTCGCTTTCAACAATGCTGTCGAAGAAATCTCTTCTAAAGCAACAGAGGTAAAGAAGAAGATTGATGTTGCTGTAGAAGGCGTTGTGAGCTGCCAGAGCTGCTCAAACTACGGAACATGGTCTTTAAACAAGGCCAAGCCAATTCCGTCTGCTAAAGTCAGTGTCACTTGCAAAGACCACAAGGACCGAGTGACCTTCTACAAGGTTTTTGCAACGGATGCCAACGGGTACTTTTATGGCCAACTTGAGGGATTCAAGATGGATAATTATATTTTGGATCATCCCCTCCATTCATGTGTTGTTCGTCTAGTTTCATCTCCCCTTGCGAACTGCAACCACTTCTCAAATATTAATTACGGGATCGATGGCTGTAAACTACGCTTTAAAAACAAGATGGTTTCTGGACCGAATTATGAAGCTGTGGTATATTCTGCAGGACCTTTGGCCTTCCGTCCGGCCACCTGCCACTGATCAATTGTCACCCCACTTATCCAGATTGTTTCTCACTTCTCATGCTTATTTTTTTCCCTTCATTTTTTCTCTAAGTTAATGTATTAACGGGTGTTTCCGTCCGCTATTTATGTGCCTTAAGTAATACTTTTCCAAAATTTGAGAGTTGCGGTTCAAATGTATTGTATTTTTTAATTTCTGATATATGTATCATCCACCTCCCACTTCACGGCTTTTCAACATTTTCTTGATACTTAGTTAGATGTAGAAATTTAAGTAACGAAGAGCTAAATTTCTCGCTGATTCAGGCTTAAAAAACCCCCCAATGATTTCTTATGTTACAAGCAATTATGCACGCGCTATCGTGCGTGTAAACGTGTTACTTTTGAGAATAAAGTTGGGGTTGAGTTTAATTTTTTGACATCTTACTTAATTTTTATTAAGGGTACTAAACCAAAGAGAGTAAAAGAGGGAGGTACCTTTGTTAAACAAAAAAAATAATACTAAACATACATATAACTCAAACTTTTGTTAAACCTGCCATCAAAAAATATAAACTTGAATATCAATACTAATCTAAGATTAGGGTTTACATCATAGTGTGATGAACATAATTATTGTGGGCTGCTTATCTTGTTGAACAAGTACAAAACATATGAAGTTTAGAGAAGAGGAAAATATCTTTGATGTATTTAGAGAGTTGAAGAGAGAACTTTTTATGGGTATGGAGAGTTGAATAGGGAGGTTGTTCAGAGAGTTGAAGAGGGAGGAATGTTTGATGTGTTGGAGAGGAGGAAACTTAGAGAACCATATCATTTCAATGTGACCAAACCCACTTAAACTCCATCGGACATCCAAACTCACCTCATTGCTCGCGTCAGTGAATTCAAACGGCTACTAGCCTACTACCCAACCAATATGTTGAGTTTTTTTTGTTTTATTATTATAAATTTTCAAATCACGGCAGTAAATTAATAAATGACAACGTTTTGCATGCAAGCTCCTTATCACAAAAAATTTAGGTTCACAAGTTCACCTATTGTTGTTGGATCTTATCAATATAGCAAGAATTTCTGAAAATAACAATTTGTCATCCACTCCACAAGTGCTGGGGTGAGGACAATTTTTTGGAATGTCCATCCGAGGCCCAAGGCAAACGCAGCCTGAACTAGTGAATATGTGCCATCCTAAAACTGTACACATTGCAATTATGCCTTCTCTCTGGGAGATCAGTGTTAATCATATTCTCGGACAACAGTGCCCAAAGGAAGGAGAGGATTGGAAAATCATATCGCACATTCCCAACATTGTAGTTGATTTGTAGAAGATCCAGTGAGATAAGACCCTAAGGGAATAGGTTTAAAATTTCAAAGTAACTTTAGTGTTCACTTTTCATGTTTTGTAAACACCTGATATAATTTGAGCAGTTACTCTTTTTGTAGAAATGTTAGTCCCAGCAGGGTTAAGTAACCGACTAAAGAAAGCAGTGTAACAATTCGACCTCATTTACCATAGCCTCAGGTTATATTTTGTAATCTTAAGTAATCTTAACATATCGTAATCTCTTGTCATTTACGATGCAAAAGGCTTTGTGAAAGACTACCGACAGGTTTTTATTATCATTTCAAATGAAGGATCAAGTCCAATTTGATAGAAATGTTCTTATAAGTAACATTGTGATAAATTGCATCAGTCTTTAATATATTGCTCTCTGTGTTTGGAATATTTCAGGAGCAATTTAGAAGTGGTGTTGTTGCCAGTGACATTTACGGAAGTCATATCTGCTGGAAATTGGTCAAAATAGTTGGAAGCACAAATCTATATGAGGTCTTGTATTAATGGATTAAAAGAAGAGACTGTTAATGACGCCGGCAGGATGATGCAAGTAAGTTCTACTGAAGCTTGTTTCTAACTATTAAATAAAATTCTTCTACTTTCTCATGGGGAAATAAAATGCTTAATTCTGCATGTATCATAAAACTCTATATTCGATGCAGTAAATACTAAATATCAGCATCCAAAATAAGGGACCAGATTCACACCCCTTTAATTATATCGGTCCAGTCTAACAATGATTCCCAACTTGCTCTAACAGCTAAGCACCTACATTATTAAAGAACATTTTTGTGTTCCATAGATTTCAATTATTTTGTTAGGTCATTGTCTCATTATAAAGTAAATATCAACATTTTTGCGCGGTTTAAGCATCTACATGTTCTTCTGATCTTTCCCTCTTGCATCTTTCTTAAGCAAATATGGCGAATGCACTTATTTCTACTGTTATTGAACAACTAATGTCCTTTTTAGTTCAAGACCTCAAAGAGGAGGTGAGGCTCGTGGCCGGTGCTCGTTGTGACGCCCAGGCTTTGTATATAGTATCCTTAGGTTGTAAAAGAGCATTGCACAAATTTTCATTTATTTTTGTAAATGTTAGCTTAGGAAAATGGGGGAGTACGCTTCGTCTCCACTTTTGATGTTTCCTTTTAGAACTTAGTTGTTTTCCTATTTCCTATATATGTAGAGGACTAGTATCCGATACACCCAAGAAGGAATTTAAGCTTGTAATAGTGCTTTGTAATAGTTGTTGATATTTGAATGAAATGATGCCTTCAAAGACCCTTTGTTCAGTGTTTGTGATGCGTTGAGATTATGTGATGTTTTGCGATGTTGTGTTGCTAAATAATTGATAGAGAAGAGTAATTAGGCTTACTTGGGACAGGTGTCTCGAGTGCCGCACGTGCCAAACTTGATTTTAAGTTGGTCTGTGTCAGTTGGTATCAGAGCGATCTAGTTGAAAGCGATCTAGTTGCGATGGCGGAGGGTCCGAATGCTACTGACCCCGCCCAGGTCCTTGCCCCGCAGGTGGGAGGACCATCCGTTAATCCCCGGCCCTTGAATACTCGAACACGGTTGGACCAGTTAGAGGATAAGATGCAAGCTCTAAGTGGGATTATAGATCAAGTGACAACTCTGGAGGAACGATTGGACGGTTTCTCAGACGATCAGGCCCATGTGGGCGAACGTCTCATTACGTTAGAGGGAGTGGTTGAAGGGAATATGGCTACTCTTCTGGATCAGGTGGCTGAACTTTCCTCGAAGGTAAATCTCCTAGTGAAGGTTGTTGGAAATGGAGAACCAACACCTTTGGGCGGCGGTATAGACCGGCCCAGGATCAAGGTCCCCGAGCCCAAGGCGTACGAGGGAGCGAGGGACGCCAAGGAGGTAGAGAACTTTCTTTTTGATATGGAGACGTACTTCAATGTGATTAGGCCTGATAGTGAAGGTTCAAAGGTGTCGATGGCAACCATGTACCTCGCCGGTGATGCTAAACTATGGTGGCACACCAAATATGCTGAGATCCAGAGCGGTCACTGTACCATTGGAACGTGGGATGACTTGAAGAAAGAGCTGAAGAATCAGTTCTTACCCGAGAATGTTGAGTTCATTGCTCGGAGAAGTTTGAGGCAACTGAAGCAGACAGGCAACATCCGGGAGTATGTGAAGCGATTCTCAGCCTTGATGTTAGATATCCGCGACATGTCTGAAAAGGATAAGTTGTTTTGTTTCTTGGAAGGTCTGAAACCATGGATCCAAAATGAATTACAAAGGCAACGGGTTCAAGATTTGGCTTCCGCAATGGCCTCCGCTGAGCGTATCAACGACTACACCCCTATGTTGGGTGAGCGTCGACCGGCTCCGTCTCAGTCAAGTTCCCAGTCGCAACAAAGAGCGGGATCCTCCAATAATTATAACAAGGGAAAGAATGGAGGGTACCAAGCTAGAAGTGGGGGAGACCAAGGTTATGGCCAGAACAGGAGTGGGGGAGCAAGTGCAGGTGGTGCCTCGAGTTCCAATTCTGGGAGGGAGTACCACAGGCTGCGTAACAATGGCGGCGCTTCCTCTTCGTCCAGGTTTCAAGGACGTCCTGGGAACTTGAAGTGTTTTCTTTGTGGAGGGAATCACAAAGCCTATCAGTGTCCTCAGAAGACGGCCCTGAATGCGCTAATGGCATCGCACGGGGACCAAGCCGATGACACCACTCAGGGGAATGATAGCGGTAAAATTCATATGGGTTCTCTTTACTTGCTCAATGCCGTGACCACTCAGTTGCCAAAGGTTAAGCCGAAGAAGGGACTCATGTATGTAGACCTTAGTATTAATGGGCAGAGTACTTTGGCGATAGTTGATACCGGTGCTACCCACAGCTTTATTGCCATTCAAGAGGCGAATCGTCTGGGACTGCGTTTGGTGAAAGATTCTAGCCGGATGAAGGCTGTAAACTCTGCCGCAATGCCGATACATGGTGTTGCCAAGTTGGTTCCAGTTAAGATGGGACAGTGGAGTGGAAAGGTTAACCTTCTCGCTGTGATATTGGATGATTTTAAGATTATATTGGGAATGGACTTTCTCCGCTACCACAAGCCAGTGCCGATGCCGTTCGTCAACTCCTTAGGGATTTTTGGTGATAATCCCTCAATCATTCAGATGTCCACGCAGAAAGATGAGGGCAGACTATTATCAGCTCTTCAGTTGGAGAAGGGACTGAGGCGAGGGGAGTTGACTTACCTTGCAACCTTACGGTTAAAGCCGGATGATCATAATCATGATGCCTTGCCGACGAAAGTCTCCCGGGTACTTACAGAATTCAAGGATGTGATGCCGAAAGAATTACCAAAGGTGTTACCTCCACGAAGGCCTATCGATCATCAGATTGAGTTAGTCCCTGGAACCAAGCCTCCTGTGAAAGGACCATATAGAATGAGTCCGCCTGAACTAGCAGAGCTTCGGGGACAGCTTGATGGACTATTAGAATCGGGATTTATTCGCCCCTCAAAGGCGTCATACGGTGCCCCGGTCTTATTTCAGAAGAAACAAGATGGAAGCTTGCGATTATGTGTCGACTATCGTGCCCTGAACAAGGTAACGGTGAAGAACAAGTATCCCATACCGCACATTGCCGACTTATTTGACCAGCTTACGTCTGCGAAGTACTTCTCTAAACTTGATTTGAGATCGGGTTACTATCAGGTCAGGATCGTTTCCGGAGATAAACCAAAGACGACTTGTTCCACTCGGTATGGGGCATATGAATTTCTTGTCATGCCATTCGGCCTGACCAATGCTCCTGTAACTTTCTGTACTCTTATGATTGAGCTATTCCGGAAATATATCGACAAGTTTGTGGTGGTGTACCTGAATGATATTGTCATATACAGCCGCACTATGGAAGAACACCTTGAACATCTTCGCCTTGTATTCCAAGTCTTGCGACTGAACCAGTTATATGTCAAGTTGGAGAAATACTCGTTCGCGCAGGAACAAGTTATGTTTCTTGGACATGTCATTGGCGGAGGACAGATCCGGATGGATATGGAAAAGGTCCGCGCTATTGAAGAGTGGAGAGCTTCTACGGAGGTTACAGAAGTGCGTTCCTTTCTTGGCCTTGTGAACTACTACCGCAAGTTTATTGAAGGGTATTCGAAAGGCGCGGCACCCCTTACAGATCTTCTCAAGAAAGACTTCTCTTGGTCTTGGTCTGATAAGTGTCAAGCAGCATTTGACGATCTAAAGCATGCGGTGATTAGCAATCCGGTCTTAGCCTTGCCAGATATTACCAAGCTGTTTGAGGTATATACTGATGCGTCTGATTTTGCTATCGGTGGAGTATTGCTACAAGAGGGACATCCAGTGGCATACGAAAGCAGGAAGCTGAACGATATCGAGAGGAGGTATTCATCCCAGCAGAAGGAACTCCTTGCTATTGTGCATTGCCTACGAGTATGGCGACACTATCTGTTAGGAATGAAGGTTCTGGTGAAGACCGATAACCGTGCGGCAAGCCATTTCCTTACACAGAAGAAGTTGACCTCGATGCAGGCCCGTTGGCAAGAGTTTCTAGCCGAGTATGATTTAGATCTCGAGCACAAGCCATGGAGGATGAACAATGTGCCGGATGCATTAACCCGTAAGGCTGAACTTGCGGCCACCTCTACAGCTGCCGAACAGTCTCACTCTTATGTTACCAGTGCCCTCCATGATAGGATCCGCGAAGGGTTAGCGGTGGATCCTCAGACCCAGGCCATGATTAATTTGGTGAAACAGGGGAAGACAAGACGGTTCTGGGTGGAAGATGGTCTTTTATACACGAAGGGACAACGACTTTATGTTCCTTGGTTCGCAGGACTAAGACGGGAGCTAATCATGGAGTGCCATGATACTCTTTGGGCAGGCCATCCGGGCTGGCGGAGAACACTATCCTTGCTACACAGGGGGTACTATTGGCCAAATGATCAGAATGAAGTGATGGATTATACGCGGACTTGTCACATTTGCCAGCAAGACAAAGTTGATCGGGATTTGCCACTTGGATTGCTGGAACCACTTCCCGTGCCGACTCGACCTTCGGAAAGCGTCTCTATGGACTTTATCTCTGGGTTACCCAAGACGAAAGGGTATGGTTCCATACTCGTGATCATCGACCGGTTCTCTAAGTATGCAACATTCATTCCGACTCCAATTGTTTGTACGGCAGAGAAAACCGTGCGTCTCTTTGTGAAGCATGTTATAAAGTATTGGGGCGTGCCAAAGGACATTGTCAGCGATAGAGATTCGAGATTTACTGGGAGGTTTTGGAGGGAAGTATTTAGATTACTGGGATCCACTCTCAACTTCTCAACCAGTAACCATCCTCAGTCAGATGGTCAGACAGAACGCTTCAATGCAATGTTAGAAGAGTACCTCCGACACTTTGTCAAGGTGAACAAGAAGAACTGGGCCGAACTTCTGGATGTAGCACAGTTTTGCTTTAATCTGCAGAAGAGTTCCTCCACCAACAAGAGTCCTTCCGAGATACTGTTAGGATAGCAGCCCCTCACGCCGCACACAGTGGCCTCCGATTGCAAAGGAAGTGTTCTGAGAGCCTACCAGTTTGTAAAAGAATGCCAGAGAAATATTGATATTGCCCGGGCCTCTCTAGAGAAAGCGTCAGCCAGAATGAAGAAGTGGGCCGACCAGAAGAGACGACCAGATTTTTTTCAAGTTGGGGATCTTGTTCTGATCAAGAGATCCCATCTCAAGCAGCGAGGTGGCAGAATACACCAAGGGCTAGTATCCAAGTACATTGGTCCGATACCAATCATTGGTAAAGTTGGGAAGGTTTCCTACATGCTTCAATTACCTTCCCACCTTCGCTTCATCCATCTAGTGTTTCATGCCAGTACTCTAAAGCCTTACCACCAAGATAAAGAAGATCCAAGCAGAACTACCGTCAGGCCTCATGTTCCGCTCAAGCCAGTAAGCTCTGGCGAAGTTCCAGAGAGTGTTCTTGATCACAGAGTCACCCATGTTAATCCGGACACCAAAGAGGAAGTTTATGAGTACCTTGTGAAGTGGAAGGATCTGCCCTATACTGAAGCCAGCTGGGAGCACCAAGATTCCCATCCCCTTCTGGTCCGACTAAGGAAGACTGAGTCCAAGCAAGAGAGGAAAGAGAACAGACAGATGTGGAAGCAGAAGAAAAAGTCGACGAGGGCGTCTCCAAGCTGAGTGGGAGAGAGTGTGACGCCCAGGCTTTGTATATAGTATCTTTAGGTTGTAAAAGAGCATTGTACAAATTTTCATTTATTTTTGTAAATGTTAGCTTAGGAAAATGGGGGAGTACGCTTCGTCTCCACTTTTGATGTTTCTTTTTAGAACTTAGTTGTTTTCCTATTTCCTATATATGTAGAGGACTAGTATCCGATACACCCAAGAAGGAATTTAAGCTTGTAATAGTGCTTTGTAATAGTTGTTGATATTTGAATGAAATGATGCCTTCAAAGACCCTTTGTTCAGTGTTTGTGATGCGTTGAGATTATGTGATGCTTTGCGATGTTGTGTTGCTAAATAATTGATAGAGAAGAGTAATTAGGCTTACTTGGGACAAGTGTCTCGAGTGCCGCACGTGCCAAGCTTGATTTTAAGTTGGTCTGTGTCACTCGTAGAGAGGTTAAAAGGTTTTCTGCAACGTTCAAGAAGATCCACGCTGTTCTGGATAATGCAGAGAAGCAACAAATTAAGGACGAGTCTGTGAAACTTTGGATAGAGGAGGTCAAAGAGGTAGCGTATGATATTGATGATGTGTTGGATGAATGTGTTGGGAAACCCGAGGAGGCAAATCATAACGCGGAAGCACAATACGATTAACAAGAACTTAAGATCTTACTCTAACAACGGAGAATTCAATCAAAGGCAATAAAACACATACACAAGGTTTAAATTAGGTGGAAACCTCTAAATGATGAAAACTGCCCCCGACAAGCACGGCGAATATATTACCACTTAGGGTTACATGAAGTTCTAGAGAATACACTATCTCACCTCTACCATCACAGATAATCCCCAACAAGAAACCCTAGAATGAAAACCCTAGAAATCTCTCCAGAGCAAAACCTTAGATTTTACCATTTTCTTTCTCTAACTCTTTCTCCATGTACAGAGGCCTTTAACTTACACTCTATATTTATAAACTTTCCATTAGGTCATCTCCAAAGTACGCATCACGAAATAAACCATCGCTTTAGAATAAATCTCATTCAGAATGAACAAAAAACAAAACAAACAGAACGCTTTTTGTTCAAACGACCTAATGTTCGTTCGAACGACTTCAACGTAAACTTTTCGTTCGAACGACTTCATTACTCGTTCTAACGACTTCCCCTGTTTTTGAACCGTAACCTAACAATCTGCACCTCGGAGATAAAACTATTTATTCTGCTGCATTCGTCGTGTATCCTTGTCGCGTTTCCCCTATGGGCAACTTCTCAATTAAGAGAATTACCTGAGTCTAGGCTTTTCTTAGACCCACCAATCGGAACCTACTTTCTAATCATCTTTTTAGACCGTGCCATTGCTGTACCTTGAACTAAATTCCTCTTTCGAGAAATCTCCATAGCTCTATTGGTGCATGCAACCTTCACATCTCCACCCACTGATTTACCAACCAATGCATACAAGTTCCCGCTTAGAACTCCCTCCACTTAGTGCCAATAATATTAGTATTTGTCAGTCATAATACTAAGTCCCACACATCTTATCACTTGAATTCATTTAGCTCATGCATCTTGCATGGCGTTAATCAAATATTCATCAGATAACGCATCTTTCACGTTGGTTGGTTCAATGATGGACACATAACATACACTTTCCACTGTCTCATATAACGTAGAACAATGATACCTGACCCGCCTAACGAATTCATGAAGTGTAGGACATTCATAATCATCAAGGTATCCAGGAATACCATAATTTTGAGGAGTATTAGTATGAACAATAACATGTGGTGTTGAGATTTCACTAGGAGGTGTTTTAGAAGCTTCAACGTGAGACGTACCTACAGTTTCCATGGGTAGCACAATATCTTAAGCCACAATAGAAGAAGTTGGCGTAGTTTCATCTTAAACATTACTATCTCCATCATCTGTTTGTCCAAGAACTGTCGAGTCATCAACTACCACATTAATTGACTCCATTACCATCTTATTCTTCAAGTTGTAAACACGATAAGCTCTACTATTTGTTGCATATCCCAGTAAAATACCTTTATCGCCACGGGCGTCAAATTTTTCAATATTCTTTCGATCACATGTGATATAACATTTACTTCCAAACACACGAAAGTATTTCAAGTTCGGCTTTTTTCCAAACCAGAGTTCATACGGCGTGTTAAGTGTAAGAGGATGCAGATAAATTCTGTTGATAATGTGACATGAGGTATGAATAGCTTTTCCCCAAAAATGATTAGGAACATTCTTTCCATAGAGTAATACCCGCCCCATCTCTTGTAGAACTCGGTTCTTTCGTTCTGCAACTTCGTTTTGTTGTGGTGTGATTGGTACTGAAAATTCATGTTTGATCCCATTAGCTCGACAATACTCAATCACATCACTATCTTTGAACTCTCCTCCACGATTACTTTAAATTATGTCAATGGAACAATCTTTCTCATTATGCATTTGAAGGGCTATAGTATGAAATTCTTTAAACGTGTCAAACTTCTAATTTAATAGTACGATCCAGGTGAACCTTAAAAAATCATCAACCATAACCAAAATATACTTTTTTCCACCTAAAGTACTCACTCTCATAGGATCCATTAAGTCCATGTAAATTAGCTCAAGAACTCGCGTAGTGGCAAGGTTGATGGATTCTTTTGTGAGGACTCTTGGTTTGCTTTCCAATTTGACATGGTCCACATACTGTATCTATTAACTTGCTTAGTCTCAAAATCCGTCGAACTATTTCCTTACTTATAATCTTAGCAAGATCGTTGAAGTTTACATGCCCTAACCGTTGGTGCCACAGTTACACATCGCTCATCTTAACAACTTAATCTATAATACGAATTGAAAAACCTTAATTAGCAGAAAAGTACGAAGAACAAATCAATTGGTTGGGAAAAATCTCTTTAGAGCTTCAATTGCTTAATCGAAATCAATTACAATCAAATTCTTCTCAAACCTTAAGTCTCTCTCATAGAATTTCTATTGATCTAATCTTGCCTAGCCTTGCCCCTTTATAAGGGTTACAAGTTCCTAGTTACAAAATAGGACAAATATGCCCTTAAACACCAACAAATAGGCTAAATCGCGCATCTGTTTGAACAGAAAAGTGTATTCTAACAGACAATTCATGTATTCGAATAAAATACCTCAGACGCCAGTTTATTCAAACAGAAAGAAAAATATGCTCAAATAGACCTCAAGTTGTTCAAACGACTTTAAATATCGTTCGAATGACTTGGTCAAAATTCAAAAAAATACTCCCTAGATCTTCCTGGATCACAACCTTACATGAAATAGAGTCTTGTGATACAACATAACAGTTGTCAGAAGTTTTGGCAGCAGTCGCAATGTATTTCCCAGTATTATCAAAAACACGGCATACCTTCTTGTCAAATGTTAATGTATTGTCTTCATCACATAAGTGACTTACACTCAGAAGTTTTACAGTAAATCCCTTGATATAGAGTACATTATCGACTACTAGGCACCCAATTCCTTCCACACTTCCTTTTCCCACAATCTTTCCACTCATCCCGCCTCTAAAAGTAATATCACCTC
This sequence comes from Kingdonia uniflora, assembly GCA_014058105.1. Lineage (NCBI taxonomy): Eukaryota > Viridiplantae > Streptophyta > Magnoliopsida > Ranunculales > Circaeasteraceae > Kingdonia > Kingdonia uniflora. The sequence continues at coordinate 523,499 of JACGCM010000882.1, read as the reverse complement.
CTTGAATATCTGTGATATCGTTCAGATGAGTAGCAGCCCCTATTATACGATGAGAGAATCTACTATCTACATACCACTGGGTGAAGTTGAAAGCATTCAGAGCCATTAGTACAATATTGTACTGTAATTATGGTAGAAGGCTCTTCTTCTAAACCTAAACGGATCTTACTTTCTTTCGTTCTTTTGTCCCTTGAGTCAAATTCCTGAAATCATTAAAGACTTTTAGACAATAGAGGAATTAACGAACGATTGAGCATATGATCGATAGGGTTTCCCTCTTTCCAAGTGAAGATCATTCCTACCATGGAATACAAGAACATATCTACAATAGGGAGCAAGATGACCCTTTCGACCATAAATCTGACAATAAAATACATGAAAGACAAAAGGTTGCTTAGTCTGCCTATGAGGAGTATTAATTACACTAGGTGTGGGTAAATATGGAACTGAATTAGTGACTTGAGATGAAGTGGACTTGACATTTTGCTCATCAAATCCTAACCCTCTTTTTTCAGTACCATTTTTTCTCATAATTAGTATTTTATTAATATTTTTGCTTCATGATAGAAAACTTAAAGTTTTTGCTATGTTGAGGTCAAATCAAGTTTAAGTTTCTCAATTCAGTTTCTGTCAATTTCATATTCTCCACAGCAATGTATTTTTCCTGTTTACAAGTCTTAAGTTGGTAACGTAGCGGAAGCAATTTAAAGTTAACTTAAGTAAAGTAAACTAAGAATTGAGAAGAAAAAAACTTGATTATATTGATTAATTCCTCCTGTTACAAGTTTTCTCTCTTATATAGAGATGAAATAGCTAAAACACCTAATTAAAGTAGGACTCTAAAATAGAAAAGACTAAAGACCTCTAAGCAAACTAGGAAACATATAAATTACTCAGACTTCTAAACAAACTAGGAACTTACTAAAAAGAAGAAAACCAATAGGCTGAGTCTTATTACTTCATGACTTGCATCATTAAAAGGCTACTTGTTCTACATCAGTCTCCCGTTGTTGAAAAGAACTAGACCCCGAGTTCATTGTAGGCAAATAATCATGCTCCTGTCCGTAGTAAGCGAAGATATCCTGGACATTGAAAGTTGGCAAAATATTATACTCCTCTGGAAAATCAACAATATAGGCGCTATCACATATTTTCTTCACAATGCGAAGTGGATCAATTTTCTTCTTTTTCATCTTATTGTAAGTACCCACTAAAAATTGTTCCTTGCGAAGAAAAACCACCATCACGAGATCACCTTCATCAAAAATCTTCACACGATGATGTCTATCAGCATCTTCTTTATATTTGGCATTCGAGGATTCTAAGTTTTTGCGCACATCATCATGGATTTTTGTGACATAATCAACGAAGTCATTATCGTCCGCATTTGCATCAAGAGGAGGGATAACAACAAGATCCAAAGTATGTTTAGGCAAGGAAGTGTACACAATTTCAAATGGAAACTTGCCTGTAGAATGACTTTTGGAAGAATTGTAAGCAAATTCCACTTGAGCAAGAGCTAAATCCCATTGTCGAGGTCGATCACCAGAAAGACAATACATTAAATTCCCTAAGGAGTGATTAACAACCTCAGTTTGTCCTTCAGTTTGTGGGTGTGCAGGACTGCTAAACTTTAAAGAAGTATTAAGTCTTTTCCATAAAGTTTCCAAAAATAGCTCAAATTTTTTATATCACGATCAGATGTTATAGAACTAGGAACGCCATGCAAACTAATGACTTCTCGAAAGAATAAATTTGCCATATTTACCGCATCTATAGTTTTCTTGCAAGGTATAAAGTGAGCCATTTCAAAATAACAAGCCACACCAACAAAAATAGAATCATTACCTCTCTGAGTATGAGGAAGTCCCAAAACAAAATTCATAGAGAGGTCGATCCAAGGCCCCAAAGGAATATGAAGAGGATTGTATAAACCTATATTTTGATGTTGACCTTTAAACTACTGACAAATAAAACAACGGCGAACAAAGTCATGCACATCACACTTTAGAGAAGGCCAATAATAACAGTTCTCAATTAATGCAATAGTTTTGTCCCGACCGAAGTGACCTCCAAGACCACCACTATGAAGTTCTTTAACAATAAACTCACGTAAAGAACCTTGTGAGATACATAATTGATTTTCCTTGAAAAGAAAGTCATTGTGGAGCACAAAATCAGCTGTGCCCGAGTGTTGGGAAGAACACTTATACCACATCTCAAAAAAATCTAGATCATCGTGATACAATTTCTTCAAATAATCAAAAGCAACAATATCACAAGCGGTCACCAATAAGGAATCTCGACGACTAAGACCGTCAGTAACTGTATTCTGAGCACATGATCTATGCTTCAAAATATAGTGAAAGGCTCCAAATATTCAGACCATCGAGCATGCATACGATTTAGATGCTTGTTAGTTTTATTGTACCTCAAGACCTGGTGATCTGAATAAAGTATAAATTCACATTGAACAAGATAATGCTTCAAATATTTAATGGATTGTACGACTGCATAAAATTCAAGCTCATAAGTAGAGCATTTATGACGGGCTTCTAAAAGCTTTTTACTAAAATAAGCAACTAGTTTTCCCTCTTGGGACAAACAACACCAATACGTTGTATAGAAGCGTCACAATCTACCTCAAATAATTTCTCAAAGTTGGGGAGAACAAGTACAGGAGCAGCAGTTAACCGTAACTTTAAAGCTTCAAAGCTTTCTTCGGCTTCAGGAGTTCACACAAATTTTACCCCCTTTAAACAATCAGTCAAAGGAGCTGCAATAGAGCTGAAATTATGGATGAATCGGCGATGAAAAGTAGCAAGACCGTGAAAGCAACAAATATCATGAGCATATTTAGGAATAGGCCAATCACAAATTGCCTTGATTTTGTCCTCATCCACATGAATACCAGTTGCGGAGACAAAATAGTCCAAAAAAATAACCTGTGTAGAAAGAAAATGACACTTCTTCAAATTAATAAGCAAAGAGTTGGCGCTAAGAGTAGAGAAAACTTCCCAGAGATGAGGTGATTGGATTTTGAACGATTATAAATAAGAATGTCCTCGAAATAAATGACAATGAACTTTCCAATAAAATGTTGTAATGTCTGATTCATTAATCACATGAAAGTGCTAGAAACATTAGAGAGACCAAAAGGCATTACATTCCACTCATATAAACCATCCTTTGTTTTAAAAGCGACTTTCCATTCATCGCCAGGGCGAATGAGAATCTGGTGATACCCACTATTCAAATCAATTTTCAAGAAAATAGAAGAACCCGTAAGCATATCTAACATATCATCAAGGCGTAGAATAGGGAATCTATAACGAACTGTAATTATTTTGGCAGCTCGACTGTCAATGCAAAGTCTTTAAGAACTGTCCTTCTTAGGAACAAGTAAGGCGGGTACAACACACAAACTCATGTTATGAAGAACTAACCCTTTCTCCAATAATTCTTCAACTTGGTATTGAAGAGTTGCATGCTCATGTGGGGACATGCGATAATAAGCCAAATTTGGAATACTAGCACCTGGAACAAAATCAATTTGATGCTGAATATTGCGCATAGGCGGCAAAGAAGGAGGGCCTTCGGTAGGAAGATCATATGAAAATTTAGATAAAATTGGTTACACCTGTGGGGGTATAACAATAAAAACTTCAGAAGATACAGGCTTGACCACAACAATAAAAAGCTCTTCTGGCTTAGAAAAATCATCAAGAAAATCTTTTGAGACCAAACATGTTTTAGCATTAGAGATAGATGAAACAGACGGTTTTGCATATGAAGGAGCCAAAGTGATTGCAGTACCATCCTTAAAAAAAGGAATAGATATTTTGTTTGCAACAGTAGAGGGCATCAACATCGTACATCCATGGGCGGCCAAACAAGACATGACACACATTCATATCAACACAACATCACAAAGAATAGAGTCTTTGTAATTCCCAATAGAAAAATCAAGAAGGAATTGGGCTGTAATAACCTGTTTGCAATCATCCTGAATCCATCCAATTGTGTAAGGAGTAGGATGTGGTTGCGTAGAGAGTTGTAGTATGTCAATCATCTTCCTTGACACAATATTTTCAGCACTACCACTATCAATGATAACCGAACATAATTTTTCATGAACCGTGCAAGTAGTTTTGAACAACTCCTTCCGGTGTGATATAGTAGCTTGTGGTGCATAAAATAAAGTCTGAATGACACAAGAAAGATGAGCACCCTCATCATCAGCATAAGTAGGTTCATTGTCTACAAAATTACCGATATCATCCTCCAAGGATTTGTGAGAAGTTTCTTCTATAAGAGCAACTCTGTTGCGACAATTAGCAGAATTATGGCCAGGCTTGCCACACTTAAAACATTTATCAAGTTGAGTCCGAGCGTAAGGATTGGTTTTAGGTTTATAAGCATTGGTAGGCACATTAGAGATATTAGGACGAGGCGGGTAAAAATTAGGTGGTGACAAATTTGGGTTAAAGACTAGAGGTTTGTTGGGAGGGTTGTTGGAGCTTGTGTTAGGCAATTCCGGGTGAGGGGTATTGGAGGAGATAAGGGGTGTGTATGTAGGGGTGGCCGATATGGCATTTGGCAATGGATTTAAAGGGGATTTGGCAAAAGAGGGGCGAATATAAGGTCTAGGTTGTTCCATGAAGTGCTCAACCTTCATGGCATTATTAATAGCAGCATGTAAACTAAAGTGTTGGTGTGTAGCAAGTTCTTTTTGAATATTCCACTTTAAACCATTCACAAAACATGCAATTTGTTGATCTTCATATTCGTTTAGATCATTGCGAGAAAGTAATCTGTAAAATTCATCTACATAATCCTTGACCGAACGATTTCCTTGCTTGCAATTTTGAAGAGAAGTAAATAAAACTTGAATATAATCAGGAGGCAAATAACGTTGTCGCAATAATTGTTTCATCCGGAACCAAGTACGGACTTGAGTCATACCTTTATGAAGACGGTCTTGTTGAATCTGATCCCACCAAGAAGATGTGCCACCGATGAGTTGGAAAACAATAATCTTTACTTGCTTCTCCGGGGGAATATCCATATATTCAAAGAAACGGTCAACGAAGTTTAACCAATCAAGATAGTCCTCAATGTGCATCATACCATTAAAAGTAGCGAGATCAATCTTCACACGGTATTCAACGTATTGCCATATCCCCGATTATTGTTTCCTTGACCAGAAAAATTGTGGGGTTGATTGGGGTATAAAAGATCTTTAATTTCATCATCATTGTAACTATCGTACGGTTGACGATAATCTCAAATAGGTTAGACATTGTTTCGGCGATATTGTGTCGGATAATGGGTTTGATTTTGGTTTGTGGGGTGATGGTAGTTTCGAAGTTGTGAAGGGTGTAGGGCAAGGTTTTGTGAAGAAAAATCTACTTCGACATTTTCTTCATCGGGGTTATGATAATAACCAGGTATATGATCAGTGAGAAGGGTGGTGGGGTATTAGCATTGGTTGGTATTACAAAGTCGGTTGGTGGTAGGGGCAGGTGGGCGGTTGAGGTTTGTGGCGTGGGGTTGTTGAGGGTAATTGATGTGGAGGGCGGTGATTGCTTAGGGAAGATGGGATTGAAGATCAAAATCAGTTGCGCCATGGTTGGTGTGTGGAAGACGAAGACCTTCATCACTAGAAGTTGCAATGTCTTTCCCTAGATTTGTTCTTCTACCTCGTTCTTCTTAGAAAACATCGTGGATGGCGTTTCGAACGGTAATTTGTGTTTTCAATCGAATATCATCAAGAAGCTTCATAACAATCTGATCAATTTCAGATTTTGAATAAAAAGATTCAGTATTTGCGTCCTGGACACACGAATCCTCCGGGTTAGGTGCCATCGATCTTCAGGATCAACGTCATGATTTGGTACTACTTAACGTAGTAGAAGCGATTTAAAGTTAACTTAAGTAAAGTTAACTAAGAATTGAGAAGAAAGAAACTTGATTATATTGATTGATTCCTCCTATTACAAGTTCTTCTCTCTTATATAGAGATGAAATAACTAAAACTCCTAATTATAGTAGAACTCTAAAATAGAAAAGACTAAAGACCTCTAAGCAAACTAGGAAACATAGAAATTACTAAGACTTCTAAATAAACTAGGAACTTACTAAAAAGAAGGAAAACAATAGGTTGAGTCTTATCACTTCATGACTTGCATCATTGAAGAGCTATTTGTTCTACATCAGTTGGGCACTAAGAGATTGTTTTTCATTCTTAAGTTTCTCAAGCTGAGACATAAGTTGAGAATATAACTCTTTAAAATTAGGCTCTTCACAGTCATCACTTTCATAGTCACTGTGATCTTCTCCGTCAGTTTCAAGTGCAAAAACATCAGAGCAGACACAACTTGAGTTAATAATAACAATATGACCTCTCAGACCATTTCCTCATTCATCATCACTATCATCCCACGTAACTATAATGTTCATAGCCTTGTAGCTATTACTAGAACTCTTTGTGGGACAGTTATGAGCATAGTGACCATACTTGTGACACCTATAATATTCAACTTTATTTAGGTCTTGTTCAGAATTAGTATGTTTAGCATAAGACTTAACAAGGTCACGAGGACGTGGCTTATAATTCATATTTTGCCCTTGTTTCTCAAATTGTTTTTTTTTTTTTAAAGTTTCTAAATTGTTGGCTTATAAGAGCAATCTGTGAATCATCGTCAAGTTCCTCGTCATCGCCAGAGACACAATAGTTATCAAATTCTCTAGTTCCCTAAGAAGACGAAGAGTTGGAGGAAGACTTAAAAGCCACTTTTATTCTTCTTAGGGTTTTCCATTTCCATTTTGATTTTAAAAGTTTATAATTTTCCAGTAAGTGTGCCAAGTTTCATGGTTTTAAGATTTTGCGTTTCCTCTATAGCATCACGTCTAGATTTGTTTTTAGGAAGAGATCTTAAAATTTTACGAACTATTTGAACATCGGTGTATCCAGCTGATCCTAAAGAGGAACTGTTGTTGGCAATGTCACTCAATCTGGCATAAAACTCACTGAAAGGTTCATCCTCACTCATCCGAATATTTTCAAATTGAGAGGGGAGCATTTGTAGTTTACTTTCTTTAACCGTATCATCACATTTGTGAGTGCGCATTAAGATGTCCCAAGCTTCTTTCGAAGTGGTACACGTGGAGATATGCCTATACTCACTTTGGCTCAACGCATTAAAGATAACATTAAAACCTTTAGAATTATACCCTAGATATTTCTTCTTCCTCTTAAGTCCATTGATTTATAAGTTTAGGATTTCTACAACTGTTGCTGGCTCACCCCGCATAACAGTTGGGGGCACCCATCGATCTTCAATGGCAATCCAGACATTTTCTCCGATGGATTATGGAAGGCTATCATTCAAACCTTCCAGTATGGAAAATTCGTTCCATCAAAGAGTGGTGGGCGATTTATAGGACCTCCAAATTTTTTGGAATCCATTAAATTAAGCAAGCACTTACGACAGGATCACCGCTTAAGATATAAAGCCTACAAGCAATTCTGCTCTGGTACCAATTAAAATTCTATGTGCTTGGTATTTAATGTATTTTAAGAAATAGGTCAGACCTATTCTTATCAATCAATGATCTAGGATTAAACATAAACAATCAATGGTATAGACAAGGAATTAAACAACACAATCAATTGTTCACCCTGTGGCTTACTCAGGAGAAAAACCACAAGTCGTTGTCGATGAACACGACAGCCAAAAATCCACTAATCAAAAAGATTTTAATATGAATTGCACTTACAGATTTGATAACCTCGTCTCGCGATTATCTCTCTTCTGATCAAAACTTCACGCCCTATCTCTTTCATTCTCACAACGACGCTCCTTGATCTCACACCAAGTATCACCCTCCTTGAATCACTCTAGAACAATATGTGGGAAGTAAGATACACTAACTCAACATAAACCTCAAGGGTTTTAGGTTTTGATTGATGTCAAATTGTCTCTCTGATAAATGATATTGAGCTTTTTCGAAAATAATTTGTTGCCAAAGAAAGAGAGAAAAGAAAGAGGCAAAAATGAGAAGCAAAGTTCGCTTAAATACTGTTTATGTTTTTCTCGAGACTCGTTCGAATAAGCCTTAAAAAAATATGCGTCTTTTGTTTTGAACTCGTAACACTTGTTCGAACGAGACCCAAAGTCGTTCGAACGAGATTCCCAATAGTAAAACATTTTTGGCTCTCTTTATCAGAGTTCTACTTAACCAACTTACCTTCTTGGTCGTTGGTTGATAGAAGATTTGTACGAAGGTCTTCATTATGTTACTGTTTTTAACTGAGATAACCACGGACTTTCACGTACACGAAATGAGACAAACCAAAACCTTTCAATATTGCAGTTTAGTTGACAATAATAGATTCCTTGGTAGATTATCCTCAGAACTTCATGACAATATTGTGCAAGGAGAGTCTTGTAACATGAGATTATACAGCCAAAATCTGAAATCTTGATTTCTGGAATGAGGCAGCTGCTTCGAAGATATGATCATCTGGTTAAGAGATATCTGGAATCAGAGCTTGTAACTGTCATGTAAATCTTGTGCTACTTTTTCTTTTATGGGTAAATAGGTTATTGTGAGTGTAGATATGTCTTGTACATAACTCGAATGTGAAAATACACAATAACGAATTACTCTATACAGTTACAAGCTTCACCTTGTATCCTTTTTGACAAAAGCCTGCTTTCTTGGAACGTTTGCGGACAGTTTTGACAAAATGAGAAGAAAAAGATGAGCCTAATTCAATTGTGTAGATATGTCTTCTCAACATGCTACTGTCAATCAATTGTGGCCACCCAAATTCAAATCTAAAATGCTATGAAAGTTAAATCACTTGACTGACTTATTTTGTATCGCTTTAACGACTTATCAAGATAAGATTTCAAGATGCTTTAAAGGTTGGAAATATAATGTGTGCCCTACTAAATTAAAGGTTTACTAGTACTATGTTTTTAAGGGTATAAAGTATAGAGGTCATTGATCAAAATATCTTATCTTGTAGTTTGGGCATCTGAGTATTCTTGTGATATCTCCCTCTTGTTTATTGTTATTAAGATCACAACCAAACAACTATGGCGGATGCACTTGTCGCCGTTGTTGTGGAACAGCTGATGTCCTTCCTTCAAGAGCTCAAAGAGGAGGTGGGACTTGTGGCCGGTGCCCTGAAGTTCTTGTTGATGCGGAGAAGCAGCAAATAAAGAACGAGTCTGTGAAGCATTGGATAGGGGAGCTGAAAGACGTAGCTTATGACATTGACGACGTGCTAGATGAGTGGCGTGCGAGAATCGCAAGTAAATGAAGTCGACGTTGGCAAGAAAAAGGTATGGTCCTGCCTTTCATCTTCTTGCTATTTTTACAATAAGGCCTCATTGCACCGAGATATTGGTCATAGGATAAAAATAAAATAAGAGAAAGACTAGATGTGATTGCGAGTGAGAAAGATAAGTACGATATCAAATTAAGTAATGAAACTGAGGTGCCAGAAGTTCGACTAGAGACTAGCTCCATGACCACATATGTGGTCGGGACAAGGAGAGAGATACTATAGTAAGCAAGCATAGGTGGGCTCGGAAAGACAACTCTTGCCCAACTAGTTTTTAATGATGATAAGTGATCAGCCACTTCTAGAGGACAGTGTGGGTTTATTATGTCAAGATAATTGCTAAGTAATGTGGTGAGAATGTCTCAGATGATATTGGGTGGGACGATTTACATCATCTCTTGTGCAAATCCATTAAGGGAAAGCAGTTCCTGCTTGTTCTAGACGATGTCTGGACTGAGGATCATGAAAAGTGGAACCCTTTGATGGCTGCCCTTAATGGTGGTGCACGAGGGAGTAGGATCGTGGTCACCACATGTAGTGAAAGAGTTGCACTTATGATGGGTTCGACTCATATACATAATCTCGGACTTTTATCTGAGAACGATTCTTGGTCACTTTTCAGTGGAATTGCTTTTGCCGGAAGGGAGAAAGAAGAGCGTGATAGCTTTTAATCTTATTATTATTATAAGGGGAAGAACCAGTTCTCTTATCCCTAGTGGCTAGTAGAGTCTGTAGATCAAGTTAGATATTAGCTAGGGTTTAAGAAGACATAAGTGATAGCTTTTAATCTTATTATTATTATAAGATCTTTCTTAACTCCAAGAATTATGGCACTTATACAACAATGCAGGCTTCACTATTAATGATATGAATAACAAAAATAACGCTCTTATTCGGCTTAAAATGAGGGATAACACTTCAAATTTTACCAATACTAGTTGTAATTAAATATGCCAAAAGCTCCATTAGTTGTGGTAATCCCTCCATCAATGATAAAATTATGTCCACTAACATAGTTCGAGTCGTCGCTCCCAAAGTAGATTGCGGCTTTAGCAATATCATTTGCTCCTAAGACAGCTCCTTTCAGGTTAGCTAACTCAGATGCCCAATCTTCAATCCCCTTGTCCGAAAAAAAATCGGATGCCAAAGATGATGCAATCAGGAATGAAGAAATTGTATTCACCCTTATTCCAAACTGCCCTAACTCAGCTGCAGTGTTTTTCATAAGACCTATAATTGCGTGCTTCGAAGCAGTGTAAGCGTGCGTGCAATACCCACCAGTGGCGCATGACAAACTCCCGCTGATAAGGATGCTGCCTTGTTTCCTTGGTATCATAACACGAGCTGCATGCTTAATTCCCAAAAAAACACCTGTGCAATTAACAGCAAATACCTTCTGGAAATCGGATACCTCACTATCCCCTATTCTAGGACAAGCTGGAGCTTGGATTGCAGCATTGTTGAACATTATATCCAGTTTTCCAAATTTTGCAATGGCATGATCAACAGCATTTTTAACGTCATCTTCAATAGAGACATCACAGTGTATGAATGACGCGATATCCAACCCAATCTTCTGACAGACCGAGTAACCTTTGTCATCCTGGATGTCAGCTATTACCACCTTTGCACCATGTTGACTATACATGATTGCAATTGCCTTGCCAATTCCCTGGGCAGCACCCGTGATTAGTGCCACTTTACCTTCTAATCTGAAAACATTAAATCAAAGAACTATGTATAAGGTTTTACAATCATATACATCAAAATTAATATTTTTGATGTAACAAATGTCTAAGCCATGAAAACACTCAAAAAAATACATATGTACCAAATAGAAGATAATCGAAGGCATAGGAGTTCTATACCTTCTTTCAGCATTGATGGAACGCACGAGGCCATTAAAGTCCATTGTGTTTCGTTCCCTCTTTAGATGATATTTTTTTCCTATAGTGTTCGTTGAGAGGAAGTAAGAATCAGACAAGTTTATTTGCTTCCATTTATAGACTTTACTTCAGTTATTTATTTGCATGAAATGGTACTGTGCTCCATAATCATTGGTACCATACGACATGCAACATACAATGCATGCGAGGTACTGTGCTCTTATTGTCATGTGGTGCGAATTGACAGGCGAGATACATGTTGTATACCACATGTAATGCATTGTAAGGTACTGTGCTCTTATTATTCTGTGGTGCAAATTGACAGGTGAGTTATTGTACGAATCATCAGAAAGCCACGAGCCCACGACTCAAGCGGTCCCACCTATTTTTCAAGGCCTATATTAGTCTTTTTCCCTTTCAAATGTCAAATGGGCGTCTCGAGATACTCGACAATGCAAAAAATGAAAATAAAAGAAAAGAACAATTTTTGGAGACGAACTCTCTCTCTCTCACTGCATGCAACCGGAATTTCTTCTTCAGCCCGTATCTATCTCCATAATAATTAGGGATTTGGAGAAATCCCAAAAGGCCAAAACGGAGAAAAAATTGTAGAAAAAAATCACTGGGACAATAAAGTACTTTCGGTCGCCGTATACTCACTTACGTCGCTGTAAGCGGATATTACCGTAAACCCACAACCCACTTGCGTCGCTGTAGGCGGACTTTACCATAAACCCCACCAAGTCACCGTAAACCCACTTTACAACGTCGTAACCCCACTTGCAACACCGTAAGTGAGACTTACAATCGTCATAAAGTTACTTATGTTGCCTATCATTAGCTGCTCTTGTTGAATATAAAATATATGTTGAATATAGAGAATATATGTTGAATATAGAATATAGATAATATATGATATATACTAAATATAGAATTCTCTAAATATAGAATATTCTTACAAAGCACCCAAGTAATTGTAACTATATAAGGATGAGGTCTTCTTCCATTGTAATAATCGAATAATAATAAAATTAGTCATTCTCGAATCTCTTATTCTTTGTATTAGTTTCTACATGGCATCAGAGCGGGTTCGATAATTGAACTTAGTTCTTTCGAATTGAATTGAATTGAATTCCGCTGCGAATTGCTGTCACAAAGCTTAATTCTGTTGCAAAGTTTGAAGTTACTGTAGCTATAACAGTTTGAGGTCACTTGTAGCAGTAGTGTTCGAAGTACTGTAGCAGATACCAAAAAATTACTGTAGCAGTTCGACCAATGGGTTCCAATGATGATACAACAATGGTATCATCAAACTCAAACCCTAATCCTCACATTGTTCATAACCACATCGATGCACCAAAGAAAAACATAGCTGCGAAGAAGGATGCTGCTAAAAGTCATTCTTCAATGAATGTTGCCGAGTCATGTATGAAAACTAAAGGTAGTGTTTTAGTTGTAAATTCTTTAAATAGTACATGGTTAATTGGTACTGGTGCATCAGATCACATGGTAAATGACTCTAGCATATTATCATCCATTACACCTTCAGCCCAAACCTTTATATACACAGCAAATGGTGGTTCCTCTCCTGTAATTGGTGAAGGTTCCATTGACATATCTGAATCTCTGACATTAAACTCTGTCCTTATTATTCCTGCTCTAGAGTACAATATCTTGTCTGTTAGTAGGATCACTATTGCACTTATATGTACCGTTACGTTTTGGCCTCAATTATGTATTTTTTAGGACATAGTGACTCGGCAGGTTCTTGGCTGTGGTATTAAAAAAAGGGAATTTCTACTATTTGAACCTGACTAATAGGGGAGAGCAGAGAATTCATCAGGTGAATAAAGTCGGAGGAAATGAAGAAGCAAAAGCTAATGTGTGGTTATGGCATCGGCGATTGTGTCATCTCTCTTTCGGGTATCTTTAGAAATTAAATTCGTCGTTATTTTCAAATTGTAGTATTCCAGAGTTTAAGTGTGATATTTGTGAACTCGCTAAGAGTCATCGTATTACATAATCTCCAAGTTTTAATAAAAGTTCAAAACCTTTTAGTATTATTCACTCTGATGTATGGGGTCCTGTACGTATTCCTTCATTGTCTGGAGCTCGTTATTTTGTGACCTTTATTGATGAGTGTACTCGTATGATGTGGGTATCCTTAATTACCCATAAAAGTGAAGTCTTTGAAGTATTTAAAAAAATTTATCAGATGGTTTTGACCCAATTCCAAAGGGTGCTCGAAAGTGTGTGTTTCTTAGGATATGCTGATTTTAAAAAGGGTTATCGTTATTATGATCCTGTGGAGGGGAAAGTGTATATCTCTTTGGATGTTTCGTTTCAAGAATTAGAGACGTATTTTATGGGATCTTCCCTTCAGGGTGGGAAACATAATGCTGGCGAATGAAAGTTCCATATTATTGGGGATATGTTTCAGTAATTAGAGGATTTAACGAGTAATTTGAGCAGGCGTAGTAACCTAACTGATGATGAAAAAGAAAGTGAAGCAGAGCAGATGACAGGGGGAGATCAGGGTATTGAAGATGAACTTCATATGAATGGAGATGATCAGACGACAGGGGGAGATCAAGCTAAAGTAGTAGAAGTTGCCCGTGACTCCAACATTCTAACACCATCTATCGAAGTACTGTCGTATAATGTCGAGCCTCAGGTATTACCTAATCCTAACACTGTTAATGATATTCAACCTAGACGTTCAGAAAGGCCTACTAAAGGTATTCCAAAATCTACTTATGAACCAGATATCAATTCTAAAGCCAAATAACCAATTTCTTATTATGTGTCCACCCATAGGTTGGCTAAGTCGTTTACATACACTATGAATCAATTATTCTCTGTATCTATTCCTAGTAATTTGTAGGAAGCACTATCAGATCCACGATAAAAGAAAGCCATGAATGAAGAGATGAATGCATTACAAACAAATTATACTTGGGAACTTGTTGATAAACCCCACAGATATCGTATTGTTGGGTGTCGTTGGATCTTTACTGTAAAGATGAATTCAGATGGAAGTATTGGTATGTATAAAACCAGACTAGTTGCCAAAGGGTATACGCAGACGTATGGTATGGATTACGAGGAGATCTTCGCCCCAGTGGCAAAAATAAACACTCTTCGTGTACTCATTTCTCTTGCAGCCAATCAAGGTTGGCCATTACAACAGTTTGACGTGAAGAATGCATTTCTCAATGGAGACTTAGGAGAAGAAGTATACATGCAGTTACCACCTGGAGTCACAAATTCTGAAAGAAGAAAAATATATAAATTAAAGAAGGCATTGTACGGGTTAAAACAATCGCCACGAGCTTGGTTTGGACGGTTTTCGAAGAGCATGAAAGCATTTGGATATAGACAAAGTAATTCTGATCATACCTTGTTTATAAAATTGAAGTCAGAAAAGCTTACCGCTCTTATTGTTTATGTTGATGATATGGTTGTTACTGGAAATGACTCAGTTGAAATAGAAGCACTGAAGAACTATTTGTCACCGAAATTTGAGATGAAGGATTTGGGACAGTTAAAATACTTCTTAGGCATTGAAGTTGCAAGATCAAGTCAAGGTATTTTTATGTAATTATTTTCAAGAAAATAGAAGAACCCGTAAGCATATCTAACATATCATCAAGGCGTAGAATAGGGAATCTATAATGAACTGTAATTATTTTGACAGCTCGACTGTCAATGCAAAGTCTTTAAGAACTGTCCTTCTTAGGAACAAGTAAGGCGGGTATAACACACAGACTCATGCTATGAAGAACTAACCCTTTCTCCAATAATTCTTCAACTTGGTGTTGAAGAGTTGCATGCTCATGTGGGGACATGCGATAATAAGCCAAATTTGGAATACAAGCACCTGGAACAAAGTCAATTTGATGCTGAATATTGCGCATAGGCGGCAAAGAAGGAGGGCCTTCGGTAGGAAGATCATATGAAAATTTAGATAAAATTGGTTACACCTGTGGGGGTATAACAATAAAAATTTCAGAAGATACAGGCTTGACCACAACAATAAAAAGTTCTTCTGGCTTAGAAAAATCATCAAGAAAATCTTTTGAGACCAAACATGTTTTAGCATTAGAGATAGATGAAACAGACGGTTTCGCATATGAAGGAGCCAAAGTGATTGCAGCACCATCCTTAAAAAAAGGAATAGATATTTTGTTTGCAACAGGAGAGGGCATCAACATCGTACATCCATGGGCGGCCAAACAAGACATGACACACATTCATATCAACACAACATCACAAAGAATAGAGTCTTTGTAATTCCCAATAGAAAAATCAAGAAGGAATTGGGCTGTAATAACCTGTTTGCAATCATCCTGAATCCATCCAATTGTGTAAGGAGTAGGATGTGGTTGCGTAGAGAGTTGTAGTATGTCAATCATCTTCCTTGACACAATATTTTCAGCACTACCACTATCAATGATAACCGAACATAATTTTCCATGAACCGTGCAAGTAGTTTTGAACAACTCCTTCCGGTGTGATATAGTAGCTTGTGGTGCATAAAATAAAGTCTGAATGACACAAGAAAGATGAGCACCCTCATCATCAGCATAAGTAGGTTCATTGTCTACAAAATTACCGATATCATCCTCCAAGGATTTGTGAGAAGTTTCTTCTATAAGAGAAACTCTGCTGCGACAATTAGCAGAATTATGGCCAGGCTTGCCACACTTAAGACATTTATCAAGTTGAGTCCGAGCGTAAGGATTGGTTTTAGGTTTATAAGCATTGGTAGGCACATTAGATATATTAGGACGAGGCGGGTAAAAATTAGGTGGTGACAGATTTGGGTTAAAGACGAGAGGTTTGCTGGGAGGGTTGTTGGAGCTTGTGTTAGGCAATTCCGGGTGAGGGGTATTGGAGGAGATAAGGGGTGTGTATGTAGGGGTGGCCGATATGGCATTTGGCAATGGATTTGAAGGGGATTTGGCAAAAGAGGGGCAAATATAAGGTCTAGGTTGTTCCATGAAGTGCTCAACCTTCCTGGCATTATTAATAGAAGCATGTAAACTAAAGTGTTGGCATTATTAATAGAAGCATGTAAACTAAAGTGTTGGTGTGTAGCAAGTTCTTTTTGAATATTCCACTTTAAACCATTCACAAAACATGCAATTTGACAGGTGAGTTATTGTACTCTTATTGTCATGTGGTGCGAATTGACAGGCGAGATACACGTTGTATGCCACATGTAATGCATTGTAAGGTACTGTGCTCTTATTATCCTGTGGTGCAAATTGACAGGTGAGTTATTGTACGAATCATCAGAAAGCCACGAGCCCACGACTCAAGCGGTCCCACCTATTTTTCAAGGCCTATATTAGTCTTTTTCCCTTTCAAATGTCAAATGGGCGTCTCGAGATACTCGACAATGCAAAAAATGAAAATAAAAGAAAAGAACAATTTTTGGAGACGAACTCTCTCTCTGTCACTGCATGCAACCGGAATTTCTTCTTCAGCCCGTATCTCTCTCCATAATAATTAAGGATTTAGAGAAATCCCAAAAGGCCAAAACGGAGAAAAAATTGTAGAAAAAAATCACTGGGACAATAAAGTACTTTCGATCGCCGTATACTCACTTACGTCGCTGTAAGCGGATATTACCGTAAACCCACAACCCACTTACGTCGCTGTAGGCGGACTTTACCATAAACCCCACTAAGTCACCGTAAACCCACTTTACAACGTCGTAACCCCACTTGCAACACCGTAAGTGAGACTTGCAATCGCCATAAAATTACTTACTCATATTTTATTTTAACTGAATTAGCTCAACAATCTTCCCTTCCGTAAATAATAATTAACAATACATGTATTTACGGTTTCTACTCTAAGTAGACCTTGGTATCACAGTTAGAACTTGTCGAAAATTGGAAAAAATTGGCATGGAAATTACAAAAAAGTGTGATGCTTGCCCCTTTCTCTAAAGAGTGTAGGAAGTTTAATGCTCTTTAAAAAAAACTAGTCCGCAATGGCGTGATGTACTGCACTGTAAAACATCTGTCATTCCATGCCCAAATCATGGTCGAAGCACAACTTCTTTCAGAGTGATACTGGAGGAGCATTGTACGTTTCCTACATATAATCCATTATAGATTGATGTTAGCTGAATATATTAATATAAATGATCAAAATCATTACCGTAAAATCGTAATTCGTACACCACCGTCAGTTAGAGAAACCTAGGAATTATTACCGTACTAGTTGGTTGTGCGCACTGATTTGTAAATAGTTGTGATACACCACCGTTAGTTAGAGAAACCTAAGAATTATTAAATAAAGATAGCTATTTTACACGAATTTATCACTTACGGGCAATATAAAATGTATGTTTTAGCATAGGTTTTCTAAAACAAAAACATGTAAAACATTTACCTGGTGTAGCAATTGATTGAAGCTCATATGCGAAGTGCTAGAAAGTTCTTCGAATTTCATGTCTCTTCCAAATTCCATGAGGCTTGAGTTCTATATCGTTTGATTCAATCCAAATTAGAAAGTTCTCCAAAATAGATATTAAAACTATTATGTTTGTGTAAAATAAAATCTTACGTTATTGTAATGAGTTGAGATATAAGGCACCAATGGTTGGACAATTTGAGAAGGATTAATATGTTGGGGCGTGCAAAGTAGGATTTAAAACGATATTTTCTTCATTAGTACTTGAATGCACATCCTTCTTTGAGCAAGTAGCCTCAATTGGCATAGTGTTATATTTTCTTAAAACTAAGAAAAATCACAGACATGAATTATAACAATAATAACTATGATAAAATATTTTGCCTGATATAAACAAGAGACTTACAAACCTTCGTTTTGGTGAGGACTTGTAGGATGCTTCCTTGCATTACTTTTACTCAAATGGACATTCTTCTTCGAGCAAGTAGCCTCAGTTAGCATAGTGTCACATTGCCTTAAATCTAAAGAATTCATAAGACATCAACTATAAGAATAAGAATTGTAGTAAACTTTTTAGCAAGATATAAATAAGAGATTGTAACTAACCTTCGTTTTGTTGTGGACTTGTATGATGTTTTCTCACATTGCTATTGCTCGAATCAGTACGTGTAGTCTTAGATTTTTTCTTTTTTTGACTTAATTCTAATCCGCTCTTCAATCTTGTTCTTGGAGGACAACCTCTTTCACAGCCTTGTGCAACCGTTAGTATTTCTTTAACTTTTACTTTATCACTTTGAGAAGCATTTGCCTTTGTTGATTTTGGATTTTCGACTGAATCTTTATGAGGTAACCCCGTTGCAAGTTCAACTTCTTCGAGTCCATTCTTCAATACTCGCATAGCCACCAGGGCCGGCCTTGGCTTTTTGAAGGCCCTGTGCGAAAAATTACAATGGGCCTTTTTTACTATAAAAAAAAAAAAAAAATTGGAGAGAGAGAAAAGATTAATGGGTTTGGTTGTTTGGGCTTGTAACTTGTATATTGTAAGTTTGTAACTTGAATAATGGGCTGGATTGGGGTTTTTTTTTTGGGGGGGGGGGGGGGGGGGGGGGGGGGGGGTTATAGGCAAAAAAAAAATTTGGGTCATGTGCCGTCGCACATGTCGTACACCCCCATGGCCGGGCCTGATAGCCACTATATATACCTCTTCGTTGATCGCTCCCTTGGTCGTAATCTTGATGGCTTGTGCACAAAGCTCATTATAACGCAAAGACAAACTTGTATTACAATTCGCTAAAGTTGTTTTGCCAACCTCATCCCTTACAATTCCAGCCTTAACATCTTTTGTCCACCTTGCTAAAATGTATTTGGACGGGATCTCGTGAATGATCCTATGATAAAATACTTTCACAATGTGACGACATATGATTCCGGTAAACTCAAATTTGTTGCAGGTGCACCCCACTTGAATATTAGAAGAGTCAATCATAACAATGTTTTTTCTACGTCCTTTTCGACCCACTTCGTATCTAAAAATTGAGCCATCCACATCACGTTCTTCAATCGTATACATAAGGTGTGCTTTGTATTCATCATAAAACAAGTCAAATAAAGCATGTGTATATCGCTCCTATGCTTGCTTTAACATGAGTGTAGGGACAACTAAACTTGGTGATGTTTGGCTCGACTTAAAGTCTTCTTCAACTTCTGTTTGACGCCGAGTTTCAAGTTATTTTAAAGCGATTCAAAAATTCAGTAAAAGAATATTTTCTTTTCTCAAACTTCTTTAGAAATTTGTTTATGCTCTCACTACGTTGTGTTATAGTCATGTCCGCACAAAACACGTCACGACCATACACCAACTCCCATTTTTTACGAACTTTGAACAATGCACCTAACCATATATTTTCACCCAAACCATAGTCATCTAACATCTTTTTCCATTTCGACAAAAAAAATTCTTCCGTGTAGCAGCTATAAATAAACCTTCTAAAGTCTTCCTGGAACCCCGAAGTTTTGTAAACATGTGAGTGTTTTGCGGCATTTTGAAATGTATGCCACAAACAAAGCCTATGACGTGTTTCTGGAAAAACAATTGAAATATCCTTCGCCATTGCTGCACATTGATCTGTACGAATTAACTTTGGGGCCTTTTTTGACATCGCTTTCATCCAAGTCTCAAATAGCAAAATAAAAGATTGAGTCTTTTCATCTATCATAATGCACTGCCAAATATTACTGTTTGTCTATGGTGATTCACTTCAACAAATGGTGCAAATGGACGTCCGTACTTGTTTGTTCGATAAGTTGTATCGAAGACAAAAACATCACCGAAAAAGTTGTAATCCATTACACACATCGCATCCGCCCAAAAAAATTTGGTCAACTGACTTTCATCATCAACCATTAATGTACAAGCATCCCCTTTCTGAAGTTCTTCTTCTCGTCGCTTGTGTAGAGCATTTTTATAATCAACATATGTGATCCCAACGTTTTGACGACCCCCGGCTTGATGAACCATATAATTAAATCCTTTGACAGGAGTAATTCCTGTTGCATTCAGACTTCCAATTTCTGCTAGATGTACATCTTTTACTTTTCTTTGTGAGCGCAACATATAAGCCTTGGATGGGGTCGCCAAAACATGGTTATGTTCATAGACAATCTTAGAAACAGTCCATTCATCCTCTTCATTTTTTATAATCATACGAGTCTTGCAATCAGTTCTTGATTCATTGCGCACCATGGTTGTATTTTTGCACCGTTTGTCCTCTTTCCGTAACCCTTGCTTAAAGCAAACAAACATTTTACTCCTTGTACTCCCATAAGCTCTTCTGTATATTTTATCTTTACATACGCTAAAACCCACTTTCCTTGCAAACTCGTTGTATTTTTTGAATGCATCTTCTTCAGAATCACATACCATCCCTTCATATACCATGTTATTGAATTGACTCAAATCAACATTAATATGTTGATCGTGATTACCGACATCCTCTACTTCATCTATTACATTGTCATCACAAGTTTCCACACCTGTTAAGTTCATTGCAAGTATATATAATTCAACTATATATAAAGCTAAAGAGAATGATCAGTGCTGTATATACTAATACACAAATCTCTACATGGCCGTTGCTTGTTATTATCGTCCATAATATGAAGAAGAAGCTTGTTGAAAAACTGAGAGCGAGAATAATGTGTACACCGTCTTCAAAGGGCAAATTAAGAGTTAGTAGAAATCAAATTAAGACATGAAGATGATCGAATCAAAATTGCTAATGACGACCGGGCATAAAATACTTACGAATTAATTTTCGGGGTTGGAGTACTCTGAAAAATAAAAGAGGTGCTTTAGGGTGAAATAACTAGTCGCCTGAGACTAACCAATTTTGATTGTTTTAGGTCTAAATCAATAAGTCCTAATTACTTTGAATTAAGGATCAGGACTCATTTAAAACGGTGCTTTACATATTGCGCCATCTTTCCAAAATATACGGTGATAAAAAGAAATACTAATTAAGTTGTGGATGTCCCAAGGATTTCTTATCTCTAAAGGAGGAAGAGAGCTTGAAAGTATTGGTGCAGAGTATTTTGATACACTAACGATGCGATCTTTTTTTCAAGATTTTGAAAAAGATAGTGATGGCATTATATTAAGATGCATGATCTTCTGCATGATCTTGTACAAATTCTCACACAAAATGAATGTATTTTCATGGAAAATAACAATTGAAGGGTAGCAAGGTACGTCATTTAACTGCATGGGAGTTTAGAGATGCCAACTCCATTCGCAGTGCAAATAATATACGTACCCTCCGCACACGTGAAAAAAGTATCTTGGAGCTATTTCATCAACTCACTTACCTTAGGGTATTGGATCTTAGCTCTAGTTTTGGTAATATTAGTATTCTTCCCCCTGAGGTAAAGAAACTGATACACTTAAGATACCTTGACTTGTCTGGGACTGAGTTGAAACAGTTACCTGAAACAATTACCAATCTTTACAATCTGCAAACCTTGATGCTTAACAGATGTTATGAACTCTGTGAACTACCTCAAGGAATGGGCAAGTTGGTGAACTTGAGGCATCTTGGAATTGAATACACTTTTAAGCTTGAGTTCCTTCCACAAGGAATTGGGAGAATGAGGTCTTTAAGAAGTTTAAGCAAATTCATAGTGGGAAGAGGTTGTAACATTGGAGACCTAAAGAACCTCAATCTTCTCCAGCGAAAACTAGAAATCAAGAGGCTGGAGCGAGTGACAAATAAAGACGAAGCCAAAGAGGTAGAGTTGAAGAATAAGCAATACTTGCGTTATCTGCAGCTATCCTTTGAATCGAATGATTCGTTTGAGACGAGCGAAGTAGAGAGAATTGAAGGTGTTCTTGACGGCATGTAACCCCACGACAATTTGTCAAAATTGAGAATTGAGTCATACATCGGTTCTAAGTTTCTAAGATGGATGATGAGCGGTACAGTTCTGTCCAATCTACGCATTTTATTTGTGAATTAGTGTAACTGTGTGCAAGTGCCTTGATTAGAATCGCTTGAAAAGCTCAAAATATTGAATATGCCAAACGTAAAACGGATTGGGAGTGAGTTTTTCTTGGAATTGATAGCAGTAATGGTGTTGAGAGATCATTTCCCAAGCTAGAAAGCTTCGAAGTTGCAATAATGGAGAACTTGGAGGAATGAGATTTGAGCATGAAAGATGTAATGCCTCGTCTCAAACATCTAGATGTTTTGGAATGCCCGAAGTTAAAGCGAATATCAGCTCTCAAAAATTTGGAAGCCTTGGAAATCCTTGTAATTTGGGATGTCTTCCTTTGAATGTACCGAAATTATGAGAATAAATACTATTGTAGGAGCACGCTCCCGCTAGTAACAAAGTGGCAGGTCGTCAAATGAGCAAACTCTTTCAACGACCACATCCTCATCTAGTCCGAGCAACAAAACGACAAGTCGGTCGACGAGCAAGCTCGTCAGTCTTCTTCTTCTTCTCGGACGTAACTAGAGAGACAGAGAGGAACCCGGAGAGAGTTGAGCGGTGCCCTCCTCCGGCACAGTATCAAGCCCAATCAATCGAACGACTATTATCGTCTCCTAGCAAAACCAAGAG
Source organism: Kingdonia uniflora (assembly GCA_014058105.1). Taxonomy (NCBI): domain Eukaryota; kingdom Viridiplantae; phylum Streptophyta; class Magnoliopsida; order Ranunculales; family Circaeasteraceae; genus Kingdonia; species Kingdonia uniflora. The sequence continues at coordinate 500,705 of JACGCM010000882.1, read as the reverse complement.
ACTACAATTGGCGCCATCTGCGTTCCCCACCGAAGCCTCTTCCGAGCAACGATGGTGGTTTCCACCCGCAATCAGTTCCAAGAACAAGCCATGACAGAGATGAGAGCGGCGCTGGTGCAGCTGCAGGAGCAGAAGTTCACTAAAGACGACCAAATACGACAGCTCCAACTTGTCAGCGATACTCTGTGCGACACCCTCGTCGCTAATACTCATCCACCGCAGGCGGGCCGGTGGCCTCCGCGTCGGTAAGCGAGTCGACCCCGCATGAACCAGCTCACGGGGATGAGGCAAATCTTAACCCTGCAGTTGGGCCCTTGGCAACGCCACTTCACCAGCCCCATGTGCCACCTCGGGGACCAGCTGTGCCTCCGCAGCCCACGATTCACCATGGCACGGGTGTACCGCAGCCCCGGCCGGCTTACCAGCCTAGCTGTAACGACCCGCATCCTCCCGATCGATATGTTCCACAGCTCCATGACCATCGAGTACCAACCCCCGTTATGGATTATGGTGCCCGCTATGGAGACGACCGTGCAAAACATTCACCATGGCATCCCCCTTACAGTCCCGATGACCCCTCTTATCCCCACGGCCACGACTATCACCACCACTACGACCGGAACCACGCATACAACGAGAGGTTTTACGATCGATACCCAGGTATGCCCTCGTCTGCACAAATCTACGCCCAAAACTCCGAGAGCCACATTGACGAGTCATCAACCAGGGGCAAAGCCATTCACAGAGGGGTCACGGGAACCCACGACCAGCAACCGCTAACAGCAGCGTCCGTGGAGGCACTTATTCGGACAATGCAAGGCACAGATCCAACTAGGCGGTTAACTACGAAGGCACTCCGTCGGATTCACAATACTCCTTTTACCGCGGCCGTACGAAGCTACGTGCCGGACCAAAGTTACTCTCGACCAAAAATAGAGGCCTTCACCGGTTGCCAGGATCTTGGTCAGCACCTATCCAAGTTTCAATATAGCATCGACCTACAACATCAAATAGATGAACACATGTGTCGTCTATGTCCCTCGACCTTGTTTGATGGGGCCCTCGTCTGGTTTCAGAGTCTCAAGCCCAATTCTATATCCACATTCGAACAACTCTCGCTGGCATTCATCGAGAAGTACCTCCACAACCAGTAGTCAAAGAAACAGTTAGCAGAGCTGTTATCACTGAAACAACATATTGGTGAAACCACCATCTCTTTCCTATCAAGGCTCAAAAGAGAGCTCACCCTCGTAGAACGAGTTGATGGGCCAACAACATGCCTCGCATTCATGGGCGCCTATCTCCCCGGTTCTAAGCTGCGTGAGGCCCTGCATAGAAAATGGCCTGAAACCCTCGAGCACCTGTATGAGAAGGTCCGTAAATATCAGAACGTAGAAGCGAACAACCGTGCCTCTGCCTCGCAAACCGCCGCCCTTCTGAGCACCACATCCGTACCTACGCTGGCAGTACGTACTGAGGCACCCAAACATCCGCGGGACCGTCAAGAAGATCCCAACGATAGCAGGAACAAACGGCGTACAGATCACAACCCACGAGATAAAATAGAAACACCCAGGGACGAACGTCAAAGAACCACCCGATGGGAACGTTATCCTCCCAACGACCTGACCATTTCACGGGTGGACCTGCTCCTCGCTGTCAAGAATGACCTCGAGTACAGAAAACCTCGCAATAAGCCCGACTGACTTGACCGCCTATACTGCGCGAATCACTAGATACATGACCACACAACAGAGGAATGCTATGACCTCATCAATATGACCGAGACTTGGTTCTACCTCGGTCGATATACATGCTACCTCAAAAGACCGATCCCACCCGCTGACAGAACGCCTCGCCCCACCCTCGACTAACCCGCAACAAACATACTAGCACCAGGAAATCTTGCAGTATGTGAGATGATATTGGGGGACCTCAACCAAGCTCTGTCGCGGTATTCCATCTCCAGTTCAACGAGGCAATGTTACTGCCTCACCGGGAAGGAATGAACGTCTCACGGCATTAAAGCAGCCACTCACCCTCCGCCAGAACAAGCCATCTACTTCACCGATCATGACCTCGACACAATTTCTCATCCTCATGACGACGCCCTCGTTATTTGGATAGTAATTAGCGGCGTCCTCGTTAAGAGAATGTTGGTCGATTTCGGCAGTGGCGTTAACATCCTTTACTATGATACCCTTCGCAACATGAATATGCAGGATTGCCTTGCACCTTCTAAAACAGAGATTTCTGATTTTAACGGGTCCACTAAACGCGCCATGGGATAGCTCGTCACACAAGCTCAGGCAGGCCCGGTCATGGTACCTACAACTTTTATCGTCATTAACAGTCCCACAGTTCAATACAATGGGATTCTAGGACGAGACTGGATTCACGCCATAAAGGTTATCCCCTCCACCTACCACCAGGTAATACGTTTCCCAACAAAATTTAGCCCCTACCAGATACTAGGCTACCAGGTCGCAGCCCGTGTCTGTTACGCCAACTCATTATAAAACTTAATCAATCAAGAGAACACTAAGAAAAATGGAAAGCACGTTGAGTGAGAGGATTAACAACGAACAGGGAACGAGCCCATAGCGGTGGACTCATCTTCTGTTCCTCGCCACCTGGACAAGGTAATACTCCCAGACACAGTACATGACTAGAACAATACAATTATAAGCACGTTCAGAAAATCATGGACCCCGCCTCTCGGGGAGCTAGTCGTTCTGATTGACATCGATGGCCCCACGAGAATAACATATATTGGTTCCTTATTGACAGGTGACGAGCAAGCGGATCTCATCACATCCTCCGACAGTACAAAGATATCTTCGCTTGGTCCTTCGACGAAATGCTAGGCATAGACCCCGCATTGGCCTGTTATCATTTACATGTTTATGAGAAGGCTGGCTCTGTCAAGTAAAAACTGCTCCGAACAACACCACGGCTACGAGGGGCTATCAACGATGAGCTCCAAAAGTTATTGTACGCAGGGTTTATACGACCCATTGACTGCCCACGCTAGGTAGAAAACGTGGTCGCGGTCCCGAAGAAGAATGGGAAAACTCGAGTGTGCATCAATTTTTCCGACCTCAACCGGCACTACCCAAAAGATAGTTTTCCTATTCCCCTCATTACCAGACTAGTCGATTCCACGGCCGGCCACGAACGGTTGTCATTCATGGACGGTTACTCAGGATACAACCAAATACCATTAGCAGTGGAAGATTAAGAGTGCACGTCCTTTACCACTGAACAAAACCTGTACTGATATACAGTCATGCCTTTCGGCCTGAAGAATGCATGATCCACTTACCAACGCCTTATCACCACTATGTTTGAAAAATAGTTGGGCAAAACAGTCGAGGTTTATATCAACGACATGCTAGTCAAGAGCAGACTGAGCGAATACCACCTTACCGACCTCGAGACAGTCTTCACAAAGGTACGGTCCTATAAGATGCGTCTTAACCCGGGGAAGTACAGTTTTGGTGTTTCCTCAGACACCTCGTCATCCAACGCGGAATCGAGACCGACCCTGATCAAATTCATGTTCTCGCCTGTATGCCATCACCACGGACGCTAAAACAAGTGCAAGACCTCGTCGGAAAAATTACAGCTTTTGGACACTTCATTTATAAAGCTTCCTACAAATGTCGCCCGTTATTTCAGTGCATTTGGGGGAACAAAAAATGCCAATGGAACGATAAATGCGAGGCAGCCTTCTAGAACATGCTGTATTACTTAGCCACTCTACCAATCCTCAGCGTTCCCACCGAGCACGAGTTACTGGGCTTGTACCTTAGCAATACAAATGAATCTATCAGTGCGATCCTCGTTCGTACGGCAAATAGAACCGAGAATCCAGTGTACTTTGTCAGTAAAACCCTCTTGGGAGCAGAATTGTGGTACTCCACTGTGGAGAAACAAGCCCTCACACTGGTATATGCTTCACAAAAAATGCGACCATATTTCCAGGCCTACAAAATCAAGGTCATCACCACCCAACCACTGCAAGAGATCTTTGCAAAGAAAGATAAAATACGCCGGATTGCCAAGTAGGCAATTACTCTAGGAGAGTTTGACATATGGTACGAACCACGAGTCGCAATTAAGGGACCCGCGGTGGCCGACCTCCCCATTGATGATGACAATTGGCATAACGACGAGGATGATGACCTTGATACCCACATCAATATCGACAAGCTGGCATATACTAAGGGATGGCGGTTATTCATTGACGGGTCCGTCAACGCTGGCGGCTCCGGTCTTGGAATAGTATTGGTTACTCCAATCAATGAGAAAATCGAGAAAGCCATACGGGTCAACTTCCCCCTCAGTAACAACGAGGCTGAATACGAGGCATTGTTATGTGGAGTAGAAACAACATTGGCCCAGGGCATGGAAGAACTTTCAATCTTTACCAACTCGCAGCTAGTTGTTAACCAGCATAGCGGGACATTCCAGGCCAACGGCAGAATTACCGACTACATGGAAACCCTAAAACAGCGACTAAGCAAGTTCAGCAAGGTCAACTTCGAACATATCCACCGCGGTAAGAGTAGACACTCTGACGCCCTTACGTATCTAGCAGGAATCATCGGCGATAAACTTTGCATAATCCAGATTGATATCCTTGATAGACCGAGCATTAGCTTAACCCCAATACCAGCCATGCAGACTGACTTACTCGTATCCCCTGACTGGCCCCAACCTTTCCTTGACTTCTTCGGGGAATACCACATCCTTCCTGATGACCAATCAGTGACCGAGAGCATTCGCAATAGAGCCCACAAATATACGATGGTTAATGGTGAACTCTTGCGTACAAGCCTATATGCTCCACACCTTACTTGTATCACTGGAGAACGAATTAATACCGTCATCGCAGAAATCCACGACGGTGTCTGCGGCGCCCACACAGCGGGTCGTTTCATCGCTGATCGTGCTCGTACTCAAGGATTGTACTAGCCAACTATGTGACAAGATTTCATAGCATATGCCCAAAAATGCGACAAATATCAATTCCACGGGTCATAATTCACGCACCTGTCGTCGACCTCCACACAATCTCCAGCCTCTGGCCGTTTGCAAAGTGGGGACTTGATATTGTCGGGGCTCTCCCTATGGCGTGCAGGAGATGCCAATGGCTACTGGTCGCGACAGACTATTTTACCAAATGGGTCGAGGCGATAGCCCTCGCTCGGAATAAGGAGGAAGAGGTCATCATGTTCCTATGGAAACACATCATCATATAGTTCGGCATCCCCGCAATACTAATGACCGACAATGGAACAGATTTCGTAGGAAGCAAAGTCGCAAATTTTGTACGACCTTATCACATAAAAATCCTCCCTTCGAGCCCCAGATACCCCCAAGGAAACGGGCAGGCAGAGGCCACTAACAAAACTATAATCGATGGCATCAGTAAACGACTGGGCGCGGCCAAGAGTCGCTGGGTTGACAAGCTACCCCACGTTCTATGGTCCTACCGAACGACCCCATGAAAAAGTACGGGTTTCACACCGTTTGTGCTCACTTACGGCTCTGAAGCAGTACTCCCTACTGAAGTCATTGCGAATACTACGAGATCCCTAATTGTTGGAAGTGCAATCAATGATCGACTACTTGCTAAGAACCTCGACTTTATTGATGAAACTAGGGAGCAAGCTTCATCCCGACTACTCCGGTATCAAGAGACAATGAAAAGAAGCTATCACAAACGAGTAATCCCTTGGCAGTTCCGCGAAGGCGACTACGTCATGAAAAAAGTCTTCCCTACAGCTCACAATCACAATAAGGGTAAACTGCAGCCCAACTGGGAAGGCCCTTACCTCATATCCCGCGTCGCCAACGGTAACGCATACTACCTACTCAATTGCGACGAAGAGGAACTCAAATCCCCCTGGAATGCCATGAACCTCCGCAAATGGGTTCATTAGGAATACCTCACATGTATATGATCACTCGTGCTCAATATATTTTCAGTTTCAACCCATAATTCCCAACGTCCTCAAAAGAGGTGAAAGTCATTTTTTGACGTAAAAATGAAATTACGTAACTGGGGGCGTCCTTGACGTAGGCCGTCATCGTAAAGTATGAAAGTCGAGGTGTACTTGAAGTAGGCCGCCCTCGCAAAATATGAAAGTCATTTTTTGACATAAAAATGAAATCAAATAACTGGGGGCGTCCTTGACGTAAACCGTCCTCGCAAAGTACAAAAGTCGAGGTGTCCTTGAAGTAGGCTACCCTCGCAAAGTATGAAAGTCATTTTTTGACGTAAAACTGAAATCACGTAACTGGGGGCGCCCTTGACGTAGGCCGTCCTCGCAAAGTATGAAAGTTGAGGTGTCCTCGAAGTAGGTCGCCCTCGCAAAATATGAAAGTCGTTTTTTGACGTAAAAATGAAATCACGTAACTAGGGGCGTCCTTGACGTAGGCCGTCCTCATAAAGTACGAAAGTCGAGGTGCCCTTGAAGTAGGCCGCCCTCGCAAAGTATGAAAGCCATTTTTTGACGTAAAAACAAAATCACGTAACTGGGGGTATCTTTGACGTAGGTCGTCCTCGCAAAGTACGAAAGTCGAGGATTCCTTGAAGTAGACCGCCCTCGCAAAGTATGAAAGTTGTTTTTTGACGTAAAAACAAAATCAGGTAACGGGGGGCGTCCTTGACGTAGGCCGTCCTCGCAAAGTACGAAAGTCGAGGATTCCTTGAAGTAGGCCGCCCTCACAAAATATGAAGGTCATTTTTTGACGTAAAAAGTGAAATCACATAACTGGGGGCGACCTTGACGTCGGTCGTCCCCGCAAAGTACAAAACTCATGATGTCCTTTTAAGTGAACCATCCTCGCTACATACGAAAGTCTTTTTTTGATATAAAATATGAAAAATAGATTTTTTAGCATATACTAACCAACTTGTACGACCAACGTGATTTAGTCCAACGATGACTACTTAAAAAGTTTTTGTAGGCACTCCACGCCTAGCTCAATGGACCTGGTCGCGTGTACGATCAACGTGATTTAGTCCAACGAGGACTACTTAAAAGTTTTTGCAGGCACTTCGCGCCTAGCTCAACGGACATGGTCACTTGTACGACCAACGTTATTTAGTCCCACGAGGACTACTTAATTTTTTTTTGCAGGCACTTCGCGCCTAGCTCAACGGACCTGGTCGCTTGCACGACCAACGTGATTTAGTCCAACGAGGACTACTTAAAAGTTTTTGCAAGCACTTCGCACCTAACTCAACGGACATGGTTGTTTGTATGACCAAAGTTATTTAGTCCCACGAGGACTACTTAATTTTTTTTTGCAGGCACTTCGCGCCTAGCTCAACGGACCTGGTCACTTGCACGACCAACGTTATTTAGTCTAACGAGAACTACTTAAAAAAAATTGGTGAGCACTTCGTGCTTCACTAAGTTGACCTACTCGTTCGAACAACCAACGATATCTAGTTTAAACAAGGAATATTTGAAAAGATCGTCGGGCAAGTTGCTGCTAGTTAATAAGCATAACGACCACGACAAATATTATTTGTCGCCGGATTTAATTTCAAAGCAGAAGACAATTCAATTCCCAACAACTTTCTAGCAAGATAACTGGTAGACAAGACTAAACACGACATAAAAAGACAAAATTTTGATTCAGGGCAAATACATCAGGAACAACAGGGACACGATCTCTCCCATATTCCGTAGCCCGGTCCCTCGCAACTAGCCAGTCTCACGTCTTCCTCGGCCATCACACGCAACACAACATTACGGCTTACATAATTCTTTACTTGGTCCCGTAAAATAAGGTACCATAACCACTTTTTTTCCTGTGTCTTCCTCTCAGGCATGGGTAGAGTAGACGGCTCGATTTAAGTTCGCAGCAATGGCTTCCTAGCAAGCCCACGCTTGCCAAAGTAAAACTTACTATAAAACTTAATCCAATCGGTTACCCGCGCTTCGAACCTCGCCTTCGACCACGTCTGCATTCTTCTCCCCTCAACGTCTGGCCTTCCGGTTCCAAGCTCTAGTGTTAAACTAGAAGTACCCCTCCCATAGGTTTGATGATGTGCATTGACATCTCTCTCCCACAAGTCTATTTATATACAAAGCTTCATTAATTGCCTTGGGGAAATCCAAGAGCCATCTCCCTCTTTAAAGCATTATACTCCCAATTACTGCGCCCCTAAAACGCCGCCCACGTCTCCCCAAATGGCCCCACCCACTGCCCCTTTGAACTCACATTTCGCATAAATAACGGATATGACGTTTCATCTACATTAGTCTCTCATTACGTCATTACTAAGAGATCCTCATAACGAGGACACTCCCACGTCGTCGTTAATACGATAAAGCGTATACTAAACATACCTAAGCATAAATATATCAAGATAAACATAACCAGTTTAGCAACACATTTTTAAAGACAAAAGTTCCACGAGGATCTTAAGTTTACATACCAAAGCATCAATTCATAAGAAAAAGCTTAAAGTCTTTCACGCCCTCCTCACTGCGGGCACTGTAGAACGATCTTACCATTCACGGGGCGGGTTGGGCAGCGGCCGCTCTGTCCTCCTCCTCAAGTTGCACCTCCTCTTCAGGGGTAATATCCATAGTGTCCCCGAGAGGCAGAGGGCCTTGTCGCCTAGAATAACCCAGATGGCGCAACTCTGGAACGTCTCACGTTTGACGCAACACTAGCAACGACAGAGCCAACGTAGCCACCCACTACTTCGAGGCTCTTCTTTTAAACGGGCGTGACCATCCACCAGCTCGGCAACACGGCCCTGCAACTCGTCTGCCACTTGCTTCGCCACCACAACTCCTCGCGGAGAACATGCTCGCTGGCTTCCTTCTCCAACGACAGAGACCTCAGCCGTCCATGGGTCACCTCCAGGTCACCCTCGACTACAAGCTTCTCGTCAGTCACAACTTTTAGTTACTTCTCGAGCCCAGCAGTCACGCTCGCTACGTGCTCCGCTAGCTCACGATGAATGACCTCCGTTACGAGCTCCTTCTGCGTTGCCTTCATTTCCTAAAGCCGCAGCTCCAGCTAGGCATTACGGCTGACGAGGTTTTCAGCCCAGAGTAACGAGGCCTCAAGCGTAAGGGTACCCTGCATAAAATAATTAAAAAGAATTATTACTCTTCGTAAGTTATATGATAACGGACGTATAACCAATATAACATTAACTTACTCGGACAGCCGCCACGACTGTAGCATGACGAGCCCGATGATCATCAAAAGCCTCAGCAAAATACCTTTTTTCCTTCTCCTTGTATGAGGTACTCTGTACTTCCCTATCCGGCAAACTACCCCCGAAGAGCTTGCCACTTCCTACCGAACGGGTCCCTTCCTCCACGAAGGAATGAGACAATGGGTCTTTTTCCTTGCCTCGCAGTTGCCCCCGATCTTTGTCCAAAAGTCTGACGGTCACTGTTCTCTGCCGCTTTGCAACTGGGACATCCTCTGTGTGACTACTGACCCCCCGCAGCTCAGAGTTCTGTCCAGCGACAAGAGGCACAACAGTATTTGAGCTGAACATATCCTTTCCCCTCGTATTTAGGAAACTCGGCTTCATCCCAACACTTTTCACTGACTCATAACTATGCACACTTTCCATAAAATAAGTGTTGCTCACGGGACGGGTTCGAGGCTCGCTATACTTGCTCACTGACCAGTACTTGTCTGAGTCAAACTGTCCGTCAAGAATATTCGTCAACACTTGGAACTCTTTATTTTAATGACCAAGCACACGCAAATGAGACGTCTTATACGATACCCTCGCAAGCGTCATACCTGTAGAATAACGAGCAATCATTTAGTCAACGAACAACAAACGCTCACAAACTACTTTTACAAATTACAAGTGACGTACACTTCGCATTGAACACGTTATGATGTAAGCGACGGTTAGGCTCGTTGTCATAATCAAAAGCCCCCGTCGCCAGGATCAGATGCTGTACCAATAATTTCCACTCGTCAGCAACCTAAAAAACTTCTGATCGCCCGCCTTACGAGCTATATAATACCTGTGCCTCCATTCAGGCACACATGTATGCATGATTCTCTGACACCTCGGACCTGCATCACCCTCCTTGCCCATGGCTACCTTACCTACTACCCTTTTCGCCTTGGCCGATGTCCGAGTTTGTTGCCACTCACTCCCCGTGCGTGCTGGTGAACGCGTAACACGAGAAGACGTTGGTTCTTATATTGCCTCGGCCCCATCATGCTTTGCCCCTGATCCCTCAGGAACAACATCCCATTAACGCGGACATCATCCTGTCTTATAAGCGACCATTACGTCCCCACAACTTACATTCCAACGAGGCGGCACTCACTGATTAATCAGCTGACATCCCGTCATCACCCGATAAAAATTACCATTCATTTTCCCTGGGGCTCGCCCAAACGAGTTTAGACATTTTTTGGTCAAATCATCTAAGGGAAACCTCAGCCCCGCATCAAATTGCCGAAAGTAAACGATGCATTGGTTGGGTGCTAGCGTTTGGCAATCTGGCCATATCCACCTACTACTGCCTTGACCCTTCTCCCACTCGTTTATATCGACCAGGAACTTCATCGTGATCTTTAGACTCTCGTAATCGGCCAGCGAGCCAGGCAACCTCCACTCGCTTGGATAAGGCCAAAATGACTCATTAACCCCCCTATCACAACGACTTATAATGTCCTCGTGGGCTAGATCTCTAGGTACTCTTCCTCATACCATTAAATTCGTCTGCGACTCTTCCCTTAAGTCACGAGGCACCGATGTCCCTGCCTCGTGGTCATGGCTGCCCACCCACCCCACGGGCACAGCACACGATGGCACGGCCATAGAGCCCTCCGTCGATGATTTACCCTCATAGACAACCATTTCTCAGCTTGCCTTTTCTCCTGTCCTTTCCTCGTAATTATACCGACCCGTGCTTAACGCTCGTATGTCCCTGTACGAGCCAGGTGCAAACGTCAGGCTCAACCCTAAGGGAACAAAGGGAATAATGGCCACCTAACTTACTAGGGCACCCTAGGGATAGGCTACCTCCTCACTCTCATCCCCTGACACGGCCGTTAAAAGTTGCTGCTACTCCGCGACGAATAGCCCAATTCGTCCTAATGCCACGGTCACCCCAACCTTTTTGGTTACCACCGTTAGGCGGTGCACTCCCCGATTAGCTCTGGTATTTCATGCGATTTTAAAGCATATACAAGACAACATATTATGGTAAATTAAACGAGTTAAAGGGAAACTCACCTGAGAAACCCCACGCACGAATGCACAGTCCCAAATCCCTCAAGCTCCAACCCGAATGCCCCAAAGTTCAATTTTTGCAGAGAAAAAAAAAATTAAACCAGAGGAGAAAGTTAAAGCTTATAGTTATCAGCCCTCTTATAATGGAAGATACAGTCTCCTTTAACATGTAAAGAGGCAGTTTTCTTGAACTATTCACCGGGCCCACGCACATCATTCGCCACGTTGTCCACTCCGCCAGCAGTCACACCACACACTTTTTCACTAAATTAATATTCAGCCCCCCTCCCGAGACAGTGCTTGACAGACTGTCACACGCCCCCTAATATGACGAGCTCCATACACGGCCAGACTACCTCAGATCTCCCTCTTTGCAAGCCAGACCTGAGGGGGGTGATTGTAGGTAGTAACGAAGTGGCAGGTCATCAAACGAGCAAGCTCTTTCAATGACCACATCCTCATCTAGTCCAAGCAAAAAAATGACAAGTCGGTCGACGAACAAGCTCGTCGGTCATCTAACACTCGCAGTACGGAGACTCCAACGAAACCACTCTAAATATCACCAAACAACGAGCAACTGCTAGCGACTATAGAACGGTAACGAGGAGTACCCAAACCCACGACCTTGAAGGGATAGCCTAGGAATTTCCCAGGGCACGTGAGTAAGGATGCTCCTAGGTCAGAACAACCCTATAAATAGGGAGGAAGGGATAAACCAAAGAGGATCTTCTTCTTCTTCTTCTTCTTTCTTCTGAAAAACATTTTACTCTTCTTCAGTGGTTTCAGACGTAACTAGGGAGACAGAGAGGAACCTGGAGAGAATTAAGCGGTGCCCTCCTTCGACACAGTATCAAGCCCAATCAATCGAACGACTATTGCCGTCTTCTAGCAAAACCAAAAGACTACAGCTACTTTTTTCCATCTTTACAAAATCGATACTTTGGCAAGCCACTCCCAAAATCGATACTAAAATTAACAAATCGATAATGGTCTCTCCTACTACCCCATAGCTGACACCCTATTCTTTAATATTAAATGTTGGTGGGTAGTCTAATCTGTTACAGTATGATAGACACGTAATATTTACGTGTACAACTCCTAAATTTATATCTACCTAGTCATTTATTAAATAAATGTGACACTAATAGTATTTTTGTTTGTATTTACAGAAATCGGTCACATGATAAACAAGTCGTACAATTTTCTGGTTTTTAACAAAGAACAAGGGTGATGCACTCTAACAATGATTCTCATTTGAAGTTGTCAACCAAAGGCTCATGCATGGAAGCCCATTGAAGAGAATTAGATATATATATTATTCTTATTAGTTGTAATACATGATTTTAGGCATTGTTTAGGGAATTTTATATTAATGGTGATTTTTAGTAACCCTTCCTATACTCTATAAATAGGAGGGGAATCCTACCCATGAGAGATCATCTTAGAGAGTGTAAATCAAAGTTCATAGCAATAAAGCTTATTCTTTCTCTTGTTATTGTCTTTTAATTTTATCGTAGTAATAGTAGTATGGCAATGATCAAAGGGATGAGTAGCTAATCTTCTTAGCCAAGGCTAGAGGAAGCTCCACCCAATGTAGCCTTAGTGTAGATTGTGTAGCTTAGTTAGAGTAATTACCTTCTCTTTATCCCGAAATTTTGCATATTCGTATTCCTTCGTTCTATGCTTGACCATAGCTAGGATTAGGAGGAATAATGAATCTATGTAACCATCTTGTTGAACCATAACAAGATAGGTTAGGAACATGGAGAAGATAACATAATCCATACTTATCAACCGGACCATGGTTGAGTAAGTTGGTTTATGGGTAGTTACCAATTAGTAAATCTCTTATATTTTTTGATGTATTGCATATGCCCGACCAAGGATATGCGATACGGGAACTCGTAATTTACTTTAATTATTTATGCTATCTAAGGATTTTAAAGGGTGGAGTGGAATCGATGCCTTGGTTTCCACTCTAATTTATCTTGTAATTTGTTTCGTTCTTCTTTTTATTTCAAAACCTACACAAACTCGTTGTAATTGGATAAAACTAGTAGCTCGAAGTATAATTCGCACCACAAGTCTCTTGGGATACGACCCCGCTTACCCTTGTACTTAACGGTACACCGTGCACTTGCGGGTCTTTTAAGACGTCGGTTTATAATCGATCACAGTAATAAATCTACTAACTCACAAAGATTATTGAACAAATGACAAATCTATAACAAAACAATTATAAAGATTTTCAAACGAATGACAAAGTTATCTAAAAAAAATGATAAATAATACAAAAAAAAAAGAAACTATCCTACTAGAGCAGTTGAGTAGTCTAATCTGCTACAGTAATAGGAACAATAATAAAAGAGAAGATTCTCCCCATAATACACTACCAACCTTAAAAAAATCAAAGCTTCTTCTTCTTATTTTTCAACAACAAAGCTTCTACATATATCAAAGCTGATTCTCCTTGATGTACTGTTTGTCTCCTTTATGTACCAAGTCTTCCAACTATCGTTATGCATTTGCTAAAGTCCTCACACAAAGGTCATTGGGGAGAAAAAGATCGTTTTTATCCTAGGTTATTCTTGTTACTAAAGACCGTTGTTATCCTTCTCTCTGACCGTTGAAGTAACCGTTACAGTAAATATTATCTCTAACTCTGTATCTATCATCTCTAACTGTACATTCGCATCATGATTTGACTACTTTTTTCTTAAGAAAAATGTTATGCGAGACGATATACTTTATACATAATCATTTTTCTTTTGCTACTTTATCATTTGCCAATTTTCTTGTGTCATTTTTTAGCATTTATTATCTGCTTCTATAATTGTTCATTGATATCATTTATTTTGGGATTCCTATTATTTATTCGAGGGATTGTTGGAGTTGAGTTTTATATCATTTGTCTTCTGCTTTATTATCATTTCAATTGTCATTTGTCTCATTTGTTTTCTGTTACTTTATCACCGAAATTGTTTATTTATATCATTTATTTCTGGGATGGATAGAGTTCAGCTTTATACCATTGTTCATTTTGGGGGGGATATCGTACGTCCAAAGATTGGATCAATCGTTTGTTATGTTGGAGGAAGTACGAAACTTACCTCACTAAGAGCGCACTCGTCATATGAAGATTTTGTTATACTCCATAAAGAAATAAGCGAAATCCGTCGTGAGGACTGTAAGTTGTACAACTTCGTTCATGGGTGTGCATGCGTAATTTCATCAGTCCAAAACTTTATCGTAATGATCAATATGCATAAAAGTAATCCCATCACACCTTTTCGCATATGGATTATTAATAAGCTTAGGGTACCTTCCCAGAAGTACCAGAACATTATTTTTGATTTTTATTCTTCGGGTAAAGGGTTGTCCACCACCAAAGATACTGGTTCAGGTAAAGGGCTGTCTACCACCAAAGTAGGGAGACCTTTGCGTCATAACTCATTTCCTGATCCTGAATCTAAATACAGGGGTTACCCTGAAACAAGCGACAAAGGGCTTGATCCACGTAGGTTTGGAACTTTAGTGGATGATGATGATGTTTCTCAATCAAATAATTCTTTTGAAACTATCCGTACTGATGTTCCTCCCACAAATGAACTTATTATTCCTCAATCAAATGTTCATTACTTAAATGAACCTATGTTAACTAATGTTCCTTAATCAAATGAATCTTTTCAAACTATCCCTACTGATGTTCCTCTTTCAAATGAACCTATGTTAACTAATGTTACTCTTTCACTTGAACCGGAACCTATCATTGGACATACTGAACCTTTAGATAAGCTCACAAAATTATCATTTGTGTAGCGTGTTTTAACATTTCTTATCAAATTTGTATCATGCTAAGAAGCATATTTCTCATTTGTTCAGCTGAATTTCGGTTTAAGACATAGCCCGAACATGTGAAAGATCTCGTTGATTTTTGGTTCAAATCTGCTGCGTACACGGAGGATATCTATGACTTCAGTAAAGAGTTCAACATTGGTGATCTATATCGAGATAGGATTGTACTCCAGAATCACATAAGAGCTTATGCAGTTGTAAACAAGTTCAATCTCGAATACGTTCTGAGCAGCGAATATAAAATTATGGTACATTGCAAAGGTCATAAATGTTCTTGGTGGATTTACGCGATAAGGTTGCTCAGTTCTGCCCTATTTAGAGTAAGTACTTATTGCTCCGTGCATACATGCATCCGAGTAGAAACTGATGGTGGGAAAGCATATAAGGTAACGTCTAGTAGATGGGTTGCTTCTATAATCAAGCAAAAACTGCGAAAAGACCCAAACTACAAACCTTCTAGTATTATTGATGATATGCAAATTAATCACAATATTGATGTAACATACAATCTTGTCTGGCGCGCAAAAAAAAACCCACGCAGAAGTATCATCATCTTATATGTCATTTGTTCCCCCATACCTGTCATTCGTACAACAATATTTATTATTTTCTAGCATGTCATTTGGTCGACTAACTGTGTCATTTGTACGTCGATATTTCTCATTTATACGTATCTGTGTATCATTTGATCTACGTAATTATTTCATATGCAAGGCATCTTTGAGCACGCATACCAACTATTTACGAACTACTTTACGAAAGTGAGGTTGGTTGACCCAGATTTAGTGTTTGACATACAAACTACGAGTTGTAAGGATAAGAAAGTCACAAGGTGTTTTTGGTGTTTCGGCCCTCCCAAAAAAACTTATAAACTATTGAGATTCGATGTTGTGATTGACAATTATTTTTTGAAATGGAGATATCGTAGGACTCTACTAACAGCCATCGCTATTAACTCAAGCAATCATATTTTTGCACTTGTATTTTCGATAATAGACTCGGAGACCACCAAAAGTTGGACATACTTCCTGGAGATGTTTAGGTCTAATTTTCACGGTTATGACACTCGATTCGTCGTCATCTCTGACAGGAACGCCGGAATTATTAAGGATATACCCAAGGTGTTTCCATTTGCAATCCATACGTTTTGTACCTTTCATATATCGAACAACATTAAAACTACCACCAAAAGCACGAGGATTGCATTTTGAATTGCAGCAGAGGATCTAACCACCATTGATTTTGATAAACACATGAATATTATCCAAAATACGGATTCAGTGGGTCTCTAACACATACTAGGTATTCCCAAGGAAACATTGTCTAATCTATACATTCCAATGAGTAGGTACGTTGTCACTCTCTATTGATCAACTTCTCATTTGCTATTTCAGGAATAGTCATTAACATTCTATTTGCATACTTATTTATCATTTTTTTACCATTATTTGTCATCAGTTCATTATTATTCTTTTTACCGTTGTATGATTCCATTTGTCATCACGTTATACTCATTTGGCATTTGATTTCTATTGTTTCTCATTGTTTAGATACGGAGTGGCTTACACAAATCATGTCGAGAATTGGAATAACGTTATTTTGAAAGTAAGAGATCTCCCTATCCATGTATTTATTGAAGAATTGCGTAAAATCTGTTCGGAAATGTCCTACACGTATAGGGAGGAAGCTGAATAAAGTCAAGCTCGCTTAATACCATGGGCTATGGATCACTGTGAGAGCAGAAAGTTTGTGGCAGATTTACTAACCTGTAGAGTTCGTACATCACATCACCATTTTCAGATGACTAGTTATGGCAGAACCGATTAAGTAAATATTGAAGATGGTACTTGTTCTTATCGTTAAGTAAATATTGAAGATGGTACTTGTTCTTATCGTTGGTGAAAACGATGGGGATACCCTGTGAACACAGAGTACGCATTTTTAGTCTTGCTAATGTTGATCCAACAACACGTGTCTCTGAGTATTTCACAAATAAATACAATGTTATTTATAAACCGATATGGATTCCTATCAAAGGAATTGAGCAGTGGAAAATTTTAAAATTTGATCCACGTGTTCGTGCTCCTATTCCAACAGTTCGAGCCGATCGCCCTCGCACGCAAAGGAAGAGTAGGGAAAAATGCCTGGTCTTACTACTAAACTAAGATTTTGTAGTAGGTATCGAAAAAATGGACACAATCGTCATTCCTGTAAGTTCCTGCCAATTATATCCGATGATAATACACGTTCGACAATGATACCATATTTTATGATTAACACTGAGCCACCAGTCATCCCAGATGAAGATGTTACAATCAATTTGCACTTATGATTTTGGGTACTCTATGTATCATTTGTTTGTATGATCTTTATCGTGAGTGCGTGAGTGTTGTTAAAATCATCATTTGTTTAAATATATTTGCCATTTGTTTAAAAAGAATTTCTCATTTGTTTGTTTCCATTATAACATTATTTGCTACTGAACTTTCATTTATCCACAAAGAATTTTTCATTTGTTTGTTTCTATGATATCATCGTTTGCTTCTGAACTATCATTTGTGCCAGACGAATTTCTCATTTGTGTGTTTTCATGATATCATTGTTTCCCTCTGAACTGTCATTTGTTCTCAAAGAATTTTGCATTTGTTAGTTTCTATTATATCATTTTTTGCTTCTGAACTGTCATTTGTGCGCCAAGAATTTCTCATTTATCGGTAGAATTATTATCATCAGTTTTGCTAAGTTCATCATTAAACTTGTCCCCCCTTATATCATCATTATTTTCTTACAGAACTGTGATTATTTTGTTTGTCATATATCAAATATAAATCACTATTTAACAACAAAAAGCAAACAAAACAGTACAAAACAAAACAAAACAAAAAAGATGCTCGATCATACAAAGGGAAAGTACTAGTTACCATATAAATCTAACAAACTAAACACCAAAAAAACCAGAACAAATGTTCACAACTCCTTATCACATTTCGAGTATTCCAGATCGCACTCTAAAGCCGAGATCCTCTATTAGAGATAGTTAATCTTAGAAGCCGACTCCTCCCATAGTTTCTTATGCTCATCCCGGTCCAACTTTACGGTGCAGAGCTAATCTTCCAAGAAGCGCATATGGAACTTGAACTCTTCAAAATGTTGATCTCTCTTTGCTATAACTTGATACAATTCATCCCGGATTACATCAAATGCTCCTAATTTCTCTCTGAAGTCTTCATAATACTTTTTTTAGCATTTGTGCCTTCTCACCGGAGATATCCTTCTTTATTAGGCATAGTCTATTCAATTTGTAGAGGCGTTGCTCATGATGATCTTCTTACATCCCTACCGACTTAAACCAATCGTATGTAGTGTTCGAAGAGACATGGCTAACTCGAGTGGAATGCGGCATTTTTCTTGAGAAGTTGAAAAGAGTTTAGGGTTAGGGTTTGAATAGTTAAAGAGTTGAGAATAGTTGATTTGAGATTAAGGTTTTTATAATGGGGAATTGAATGCATTGGGAAGGAACGCGTATCAGGGATTACACAATGTTTAGGGCAAAATGTATTATTACTTTGGCACCGTCGTTTCTTGCTGTACACATAAGTAATAATCAATGAGTATTTAAACTGAGTTGTCTAATCAAGTATCATTACTTGTCCCATCGACTTGTCATATGTTCAAGAGAACTTTGCATTTGTTTGTATGTTATATATCATTTTTTTGTCCTGAACTGTCATTGTTTAACGATCATTTATCATTTGTCTATTGAAATGTTATCACCAGTTTTGTTAAGTTTAACATTTATCTATCATTGTTCATAGAGTCTTTATCATTTGTTTGGTTCTCTTATATCATTTTAATTTTATGGAACTTTTTAGCAATTTGTTTCCCTCGTATTAGAGGGAAATAACTATTTAAAAGAGAAAAAGCGAAACGAAACAAAACAAAATAAAATAAAGCAAATGTTCATACAAGGGAAACAATAACAACAATAACAAAAACTAAAACCTAAAAACAAACTAAAAACAAAATAATATAAATGCTTACAACTCCTCACTTGAGGAATTCTGATCACGTTCCATAATCATGATTTTCTGCTCGAGACAACTAATTTTGCAGGCCGACTTCTCCCACAATTTCTTGTGCTCATCCCGGTCTAACTTTAGAGCGTAGAGCTGATCTTCCAAGAAGCGGATATGAAACTTAAACTCTTCAAAACACTCTATTATCTTTGTTATAATTTTATCCAGTTCGTCTTTCATTTCATCGAGCTCTCCTAATTTCTCCTTAAACTCTTTGTAATGTTCTTTTAGCATTTGCGTCTTCTCACCAGAGACATCCTTATCCATTAGGAAAATTTTATTCAACATGAAAAGAAGTTCGTCACCCTGATCTTTCTTAATCCCTACTGCCTCAAACCAATCTTGAGGGGTACTGAAAAAGGCACGGCTAAATCGAGTGGAGTGGGAGTACGACATTTCTTTAGAAATTGAAAAGAGTTGAGGGCTTGATTGAATAGTTAAGACTTGAGAATATATAGCTTAAAAGAGTTTAGGGTTTATACTTATACTTTATACTTGGGAGAATTGCATTGGGACTTTGAATTACACGTGGCAGTGCTTAGGGCTTAGTGTTTAGAGTGGGGGGAACCACGTAGATGTTTTGGATAGATAGTTTGTTCTAAATGTAATCAAAGTTGAGTTTAAACTAAGTTGTCTAATCAAGTAATAAAGATTGAATTGTCAAATCGACTGCATAGGACAGAAGTTGTCAAAATTAAAGTCCGGTATGTGGTATTTGTTGTGACCAATGGTATCATCATAATAAAAGTTAATTGTCACCGTATCATCCTCGTATAAGTTGTTCCCATTTCTTTATCAATAGATTCTCATTTTCCAGCTTTGAATTATCACTACCATAAAGTATTAACTACATAACCTGCACACTTGCTTCTAGCTCTTTCCAGTTCTCAAGCATTACATACTTTCCTACCAACGATGCATTCCCTTGTTTGCTGGTGCGGTAAAAATTGTGATCTTCGTCTCACACGCACAAGCCTCAACTCTAACAGCTGGATCTGTCAATGCGCTCGCAAATTTGGAGGGTATGGTTTTTAGGCGTGGGTAGATGAGGTTAAAAAGTACGATTGTGCTCTCATTTCCAGAATCTTTAAACCGCCCGGTAGGAGATTCTACCATTGCCCACAATATCATTGTCAGTTTAAAACTTTGTTTCGAGAATCCTCTACACCTGATGATTCTAAAAGGCCACAATCGTCAACGGCGGAAGAAATCATAAATTTTGGTCAATGGAGCAATCAGATCCTGGACACTATTACCAATTAAACTTACACTCAACTAAGGATTTCTGAGGTCAAAACGGAGATGCTGCGAGATATTTTGTCCAAATTAAAATCTCTAGATCTTAACAAGTACAGAAATATGTAGGAGTGAAGTATAATACGGAATTCTTTATCTTTAATGATACTAATTTCTGGCTTTAGAATATTAAACTGTTAAGGAACAAATGTTTAAATTTGCAATACAAATGATAAATAATGATAATTGAAATACAAATTCTACTGAACAACAACATTACAGAAGATAGGCAAATTTATGGTTCAAGACCGGACAACCTCTCTTTAATTAGATTTAACCTCTTTTCTAGCGAT
The DNA here is from genome assembly GCA_014058105.1 of Kingdonia uniflora. Classification (NCBI taxonomy): domain Eukaryota; kingdom Viridiplantae; phylum Streptophyta; class Magnoliopsida; order Ranunculales; family Circaeasteraceae; genus Kingdonia; species Kingdonia uniflora. The sequence continues at coordinate 479,925 of JACGCM010000882.1, read as the reverse complement.
TCAACTATGTTAAAAATGTGCTCAAGATTCGAATCTATGGTTGTAAGACTGGCAGCCATCCTATTGCCAGTGTCTTCGACAGCTGATTGAAACTTCGTAAAAAATTTGATAATTATGATAAATATTGATTGAGAAATGATAAAGGATACATAACAAATGGCAACATTTTAATAATACCATGGCATATGATAATAAATGACAAACACACGCTAATACAAATGATAGACAACTAATTGATGGATGACATATATTTCATAAAATGACAAATACATTAAGCACCCGGGGATCATTTCCAATGGGTTTGGTCAAGATTATTGTGTTTGAATTCATTTTGATATTGGGAATTTGGAACTCAGCATTAAATACTGTTGTGGTTTACAGTGGTATGGTATAAATATTGTTGTGGTTTATTCGGCAAGTACTTCCTTTATTTTAATCATTTGCAATTATTTCCTCTGTAACTGTTATATGAAGAAGATGGTGACCACCAGACGCGAAGCGTACGAGGCAAGGGTTCTTGCCAAGATGTAAGAGTTACGACTTCGATACTTTGGGACCCAGTCCCTTAAACTTCTTACTTCTTACTTCCATTCCAGTATGTCATACCTTCTATGGCATGACATATGAAGAAGTGGAAGATGCGGATGACGATTATTATCAAACAGTCCGCTTTCACTAAATGGTGACGTCGGAGCAGGGGCGAAGGGACAGTCTGCATCTTCTGGCAGAGGATGTTGTTACAGCGATGGATGAAGCAGCTGATGTACGTCTGATAATGTCTTGCCGGTACCCCGAGTATAACCAGAGGAAGAGACGGTGGTGGTGGTGGTAGGAGAGACCGACCACCACCACTACTTTCGAGTGCGTAAACTGATGTAAATTAATATAATGTAAACTGTGATCTGTAACAATATTCGAGCTAATGAAAAAAAAAATGTTCCCAATGAGTATTACAATTTTGAACTAAAGAAATATAATCTTATCATGCTGAAGATGATGATGACAAATTATAGATAACAAATGAGAAGTCATATATAATAAATAATAAATCTTGTATACCAAATGACAAATCTCTGATAACAAATGAAAAATTATATATAACAAATGACAAATCATGTATAACAAATGACAAATTGTATATAACAAATGACAAATCTTAGATAACAAATGACAAATCATAGTTAACAAATAAGAAATCTTAGATAGCTAATAACAAATCATAGTTCACAAATGAGAAATCATAGTTAACAAATGAGAAATTATAAATAACAAATGACAAATGAACTTTTCATTTCAGAACGACTTGACAAGACATGAACAAGAGAAAATTCTTTGAAAAAAATAGAAGGAAACGAAAATTATGACAAATTATGAATGAAAAATGACAAATAATGTATATCAAATGAGAAAAATCATAAACCCGTGACATAAGATGACAAATGAGAGATGATTAATAACTAGATATTATGTATTTCATAAAATGGCAAATACATTCAACTATACAGACACCAATTGTGCTATTCTCGGACCACGTTGCCGGAGGGACGGAGAGGACTGGAAAATCTTATCGCATATCCCCAACATTGTAGTTAATTTTGAGAAGATCCAGGTAAGAGAACAAGTTTACAATTTCAAATGTGAGCATAGTTTCTACATTTCATATGACACATCTCTAACCTTGATGTGTGATTTGCAGTCATGATCCAATTTTGCACCACAGGGTTAACTGGGCTGCTGCAGAATGCACTTGTAACTTATGGCAGGTTATGTTTCTAGCTCATTTTAATTTTGTTTTCTCGAGTGTTTCCTAGCACTAATTTAACTCATGCATCTTAACTTTTGGCCTTATTGTTCTTCTGATAATTGATTCAATAACTGATTGTATCCTATTTGGGCTTGTTAATGATTAGATTCCAGTTCCGCTTCTGTTACTGTCAATTTGATATCCATGATCACTCTTATTCCTTTCTGGATGACAACCACGAAGCAAATACTCAGTTACAACGGGGAGCCAAATTGCTATTATAGAGCAGTTGCTGCGAGCTATAAAAATATTTTCCTGATATGTTTTTAGTGCAATGGGAGAGGTCTACTTTTGTGCAATTTTTTTGTAAAGTATAGTTAGATTAGTTTGTATGTTGTGGACGGAAAGTTAACGTTGGAAAGGGTGATTTTGCATAATGATGACTACCCGTTCTCTAAGTTTATAGTTCAAATGTTTGTTGCATTGTCTCTAATAAATCACAAACTATTGTGGATTCAAGAAGATAAGCTTATATACACCAGTACTATCTTTTCAGCTTAGATCCTGAGGTTGCTCAGAGGAAACCTAATAATAACTTATGTTCACAAGGAATTGGGAGATTAAGCTCGTTAAAAACTTTAAGAAAATTAGTAGTGAGTGGAGACCAATCTTGGATTTTAAGCACATGATGGTGATGATGAAATCAGAGAAGGATGTCACAAAAGCACTTATTCGAGAGTCCAGGCAGATTAAGGGTTTCTTCTTCAAGTTATTCAGATGGTCTATACACTTTGATCCTCGCAAAGACTCCCCAATCACACCAGTTTGGATTCAGTTTCCTGGCTTGAAGTTGTGCTTCCAAAACAATGGCAACTTGAAACAATTAGCTGGGTTGGTTGGTAAGTATTTAGATACAGCCTCAGCAACTTTGAACTTGAGCAGGCCTAGTACAGCCAGGGTCTGTATAGAGGTTGATCTCTCTAAGAATTTGCTTCATAAGGTGGGGTTAGCGCTTACAAAAACCGTATCTTTTGAACAAAAAGTGTTGTATGAAAATCTGCCCAAGTTTTGTACACACTGCAGCTTTCAGGGGCATAGCAACAACAATTGCACTAGGCTGCAACCTATTGTGATTGATGACAACAACAAGAAGGGCCTCAAGCAAAGCAAAACTCAGGTGAACAATCAGAGTCAGAGCAATGTTCAAAGACAACAACAGGCCAGGGTTGATACTAAGGTAGCAACTGGGAAGCCCACAGTAGACGCAAAAGCCAGTGCAGATACCTCAGCAGTCACTGAGAAAGTGATCAAGGAATCTACTCTACCAGAGGCTAATGAAGGTAGTGTAATGGACATAGTGGGAATGCAGAAAGTGGTAGAGCTGCCAACAGCTGCGGTTGCAAACAAGCACATTGGTTTCAGTGATTGCCTTGTGTCTGAAGGGGAGCTCGAAGTAAACTACAAACTATGGCGGGGCAAGTTGCAAAGATTGGACCCAGCGAAGAAGGTGAGATCAAAGTCACAGTAGTTGCCCTTGAGTGTGGTGACAAGGAGCAAGAGTGCTCTTAAACCCTCCAAATAGTTTAAATGGTTGTTGGACACTTATTGGGAGAGGATTCGCCTACACTCCCTTTGTTGCTACACACCCACTACACTCTCCTCAAGCCACTCATTTTGCCAACTCAACATCTCTCTCTCCCACTCAGCTTTCTCTCTCTCTCACTCAGCTCTCTATGTGGCGAATAAAAAAAAAATAAAAAAAAATACTCTCTCTCTCTCCACTCGACTCACTCTCTCTCTCTCTCACTCGCTCTGTACGCCCAAATTTAAATTCAAATTTCACTTTATCTCTCTCTCCCGCCGTTTCCCGCCACTCAATCTCCCACTCAATCACTCTCTGTCAGCCTCCAACTTTGAATTTTTGTGTCTCTGGTTAAGGTACGAAGCTTTCCCAGTGTCTCTCATTATTTTCATTACCATGTCAAAACTGTATTTCGTGAACTGAATGGAATTGTGCTACGGAGGTAACTTGGTTCTTGATCTTGCTTGAATAATAGGTGGTCAGTGGACGGCATCCGAACATCTACCAATATCTATTCCAAAAATCGAACAGGTTAGTGGTGTATGTGGCATAATTTGTTCCCTCTACATTTGGCTATGCGACAATTTAAGAGTGGCGTACACCAAAAAAATCTGAATTCGACATTTATTTGTCAAATCCAGATTTGCTCGACATTTAATTGTCGAATCAAGATTTTATCGACATTTAATTGTCGAATCAAGATTTTATCGACAATTAATTGTCGAATCAAGATTTCATCGACAATTAATTGTTGAATCCAAATTTCATCGACAATTAATTGTCGAATCTAGATGTACTCGACAATTAATTGTCGAATTCATGTGAGGTCGACAATTATTTGTCGAGTACATCTGGATTCGATAATTATTTGTGGTTGCTTGTCTGTGAGTTTTCATTCCGTTTTGTTCGTCTAGCTGTATGGATGTCTTTGATTAATTGTATCCAATAATTCCTCATATATGACAGGATAATAAAATGGAAGATTTATGTGAACTAGATTGGTCAAAGGTAATTGGAGATGAATCACCACCAAGGGCTGCCAATGAACGTACGACGGGTGTGGGTTTCGGAACACCTGATTGCGCCGCTGATTTCTTGTTTGTGGAGACGCCATACGAAGGGCAAACTTTTGATACAGTGGATGAGGCAAGTTTCTTCTATGAAAAATATGGAAGGACGAAAGGGTTTTCCACAAAGAAGCGCAACTCCAAAAAATGACCAAGATCGGAGGAGATAGCACGAGCAACATTTTGTTGTTTGAGCAACGGTTTGTCGAAGAAAAACCAAATCTCAGGTACAAGTGAACAAGATGGGAAGAAGCGTTCTTCTTGCCAATGCGGGTGTAAAGTGACTTTGAACATCAATTGGAGAGAAAATCTTGGGAAATATGTTGTTACGAGTTTCTCAGATGTTCATAACCACAACCTTGTCTCCCCACGAAACCACCATCGTATAAAGATTAATCATTTTTTCCCTGAAGCTGCAAAAAACCTAACAGAGACTTTTGAGCTTTACAATATCTCAGTGAACAAAGTGTTTGCTTTATTCCCAGACAAGACCTTCAACAAACGTGATTGTTACAACCACATAACCAAAGTTAACAGGGAACGTATATCGAGTAGCGATGCGCAAACTGCATTGGATTGGTTTAAGAAAAAATAAGTCGATGATCCTATGTTCTACTTTGACATTCAACTCGATGATGATGACAGATCACTTAATTTTTTTTGGATAGATGGGCGATCCCAAATAGCATATGAGGCTTTTGGGGATGTGGTGATTTTTGACACCACGTATAGGACGAACGTTTATAAGATGCCATTTGCTCCATTTGCGGGAATAAACAACTACTACCAAACAATCCAACTTGGATGTGTTTTGTTGAGGAATGAGCAAGATACCACATTTACTTGGTTATTCCATACATGGCTAAAGGCGATGAGCAATAAGCGTCGGGCGGCTATTATCACTGACCAAGATGCCGCCATCCCCAAGGTTAGTCTCAGTCTTATGTTTACATAAATTGTTATAATTGTCGAAATGGACAAACTCGGCAATGTTTTTTGTCGAAGATCATGAAGTCGACAATATATTTTGTCGAAAATCATAAACTCGACAATCCATCTGTGTTATCCAATATCTGTATTTTGTCGAAGGTCTTCCCAAACACCAGACATCGGCTCTGCCTATGGCACATCATACACAAGTTCCCTAAAAAAATTGGTCATGTCTATCGAGATCCATCTACATTCAAGAGTGATATAGATTCAATTATCCACAACACATACGATCCTATTGACTTTGATAGAAGGTGGGTCGAGCTTATGAAGAAACATAATCTTGATGACAACAATTGGATGTAAGGCTTATTTAATATCAGAGAAAGATGGATACCTTTGTGGAATAAAGGTACTTTCTATGCCGACATGAGTACTACTGGCATAAGTGAGTCAACAAGCAATTTCATCAATGGTTGGCTGCTTCCTTCAACTGGTATGTATAGTTTCATGACAAAATATGCAACAGCTCTATTGGAGACATTTGAAAGAGAGAAGGAAGAGGACTTCCAATCCGAACATAGATATCGGCAAGTTGGACCTCATCAGGCTCTACTAAACATGCAGCAAATATTTATATGAGGAAAATTTTCCATAAAGTTGAAGGCCAATTCAATCAAATTATGCGGTTCATAGCAATAGAAATGAGCGTAGACGGAAACGTTCGAGAAATACTTGTGAAGTCACATAGTGGACTGCCTGAAAGTTTTGAGTTGAAGATAGACTTGGCTGGCCTGACAGGCCATTGTGAATGCAAGTTGTTCGAGTATGTAGGTCTGCCATGTTGTCATCTCTTCAAGGTTTTCTCCAAATATGATGTTCTCCAAATTCCAGATGCATTCATTCTACCAAGGTGGAAGATTGGGGCAAATAAATATTCCCGATCGTACGACGAGAGTTTCTTAGATAGAGATAACTTGAGGAAACCGTTACGCCATAGCCACCTTTCACTTCGCGCAGCAAACCTGTTCGAGAAGGCATCAAAAAATAAAACAAACTTTGAATATGCCATTTCAAGGCTGGACGAGCTTGAGACACATCTAGATGCGTACGATGCATCTCTAACTCAAGTCTCAGGGGCGAATCCTTCAATGTCAACTCTATTAACTGAGACAGTAATGTCTTCAACTCCTATTTTGGATCCTCTTGTGGCACAAACTAAAGGCCGTGCAAAAGATGATCACAAGAAAGGTGGCAGATGGAAGGGCGGGATGGAGATAGCTGTGGAGAAAAAGAAGAGGACATGCAAAGCTTGTGGAGTCTTTGGCAGCCACGACAAACGGACTTGTCCAAAATTGAAATTATTGTTTCAAAAAGCAGAACTGGTGAGTATCGTAAAATCATAAATAAGTATTTCTCAACAACTTCTACGATAACAGCATATGTTGAATATTACTTATTTATTTCCCCTGTTTCATAAGTAGGTGCTTCAAATCAGGATGGGCTCGAGCCACAGTCAGACGACCATGGTGTTGGAAGTTGCTGAAGATGTTCATATGATTGCAGATTAGAGACATCATTGAGACTTTTATTATTGTTACAATGTTGTTGTTCATGCAATTGTTGTCGAATTGTCAGATTATTGTTTAAATTTTAGTTGTGTTGTAATTGATTTTATTGCCGAATAAGTTTATGGTGCGACAATTTGCATGATAATATCTGTCAAATTTTCATAAATGTGATAATTAATTGTCAAATTACAATAAATTCGATAATTAATTGTCGAACTGTTTTTTTAATTCCACAAACTCGACAATTAATTGTCGAGTAACCATAAAATTGACAATTAATTGTCGAAAACTATAAAGTCGACAATTAACTGTCGAAAAACTATAAAGTCGATAATTATTCTGTAACAGCTCCTTCTCTCCACAAGCTATACAAAATACATAGATGTACATCATCAAAGAATATACAAATATACAACATTCAAGAAAATAAATCATTTATGCTGTAATCCCGTAGGTTAACATTGTTATCTCTCATCAACTTCATCCAAGCTTCGTTTGGCGCGTCAAAGTAGTTCTTCACACATGGCTTCACAAAAGCATCTGGAATATCCAATTGCACATGCGCCCACCACAGTGTAGAAACCGGAGGAATAGGTGATTGGTACTTGGTCTTCAATTTTACAAAGTTTTCATCGGATATCATTCCAACTCACCAATACTTCGTACTATCAGTAAGAATGTTTTCAAACCTCTTCTCTTTGGTAATCTTGTTGTTTGCTTTCCGCCAAAACAAAGGTAGGAGTTAACGCCTCCTTGTTGCTGATGAAGATGACCACCTTCTCGTAATATGTTACCAACAAATGGCCCATATACAAATATTTTACGAACACAGCATTGAACTTAAAGGCCCGTAGCAATATTTCGTACATTCTCTCTCCCAAATCACTGTAAGCTACATCCAACCTCTGACTGAAAATACTCATAAAGATAATTTTGAAACAACTCATAAAGGACATATAGCTCTAGTGTACTATATTTGTATATATAAGATGGAACAAAAAAATAATCATGAGTTTCTATTCGAATAAGAAGGTTTCTATTCGAATAGATTCTGACAGCTGAGTTTCTTATAATATTTCATACTCACAGGTAAGGGTCGTGCTTCTTGGTTTATATAAACTTCTTCCATCAACTTGTCATTAATACTGCTCAACGTTTCATTCTCTTTCACCTATTATAAATCATAAATGAGTACTTCCAAAGGAAAGAATAACTGTTAAAAAACTTGTTTCTTTTTTGGAGTAATAGTACTTACTTTGTATGCAAGTTGCATACGCAGATCTTATACTAATTTCTTATTCGATTCGCACTCCAATGTCTGATAACAAACATGTATTTAAGAAGTGACGCCTACGAAAACCGCGTAAGGAAGGGAATGCTAAAACATGTACGAATACCTTTTCATTCAATTTCTTCTCACAGATGGAGTTGGCAACATCCTTCGCTTGAATGTTTGTTTGTATTCTTAGGTTTGCCTCCATAAAAAATGCACATTCACCTGTCTATAATAGTAACAAGCGAGTAACAAAGTTATTACAAGGCCATTCCCTTCCCAATATATGTATTACAAGGCAACTATAACTTAAAAAGTTTGTTAGAGTACACACCTTCGCTGCCAATGCCTCCACCAAAACTGACCTCGCCGGGTCCTCCACCACCTCGGTCGGTCCTCCACCACCTTCATTTTGGCTATGCGGGACCTCAGCCTATAAAAGAGTTGAGCCGAATATTAGAAGAATGAAGAAAGATACCTAAAATACTATAAGCACAATTAAATACTCACATTCTCCCTCTGGGAAACACCACCCATATCCCCCAATACCCTCCCATCGTTGTAATCGTCATCTTCGGCAAGATTAACAACATCTGAGCAAAGTGCGGTGAAGAAAACTGAATTGAACCATTCAAAGTATCCTTCAGTACAAACGGGGATCCCATCGTAGACTTTCCTACCCCTCGTTAAAATAATATAGTCCCTCCATTTCCCGTCGGAGAATAAATCTACCCAATTATACTTTGGTTTGTATGTGCATGGTTTATCACCAAGACGCAAGCCGCTTTGTTCCACACAAGTAGGGGCCCGAGGCACAGGTTGCCTTTGGTTGAACTGCCTTTGTACTCAGTCATGATAATATGATTCATTATGTTCAGGACTACAAAGAAGACCTGTGAAGCAAGCCACTTCTTTGATGTTATGTTTGTCCTCCCTCTTCTCTAAATACGGGTCCCAGACGACCTGTAACATAAATTACAGATAGATTAGTTAGGTAAATAATGCGAAACAATGTTTAACATATTGTCGAATTCTAACAATTCGACAATAAAGAATGTTTTATTGTCGAATTGTTAGAATTCGACAATAAGTACAGTTTTACTTTTTGTCGAATTCTATCAATTCGATAAAAAAAATCTCTTTTTTTGTCAAATTTTGTGAATTCGACAAAAACTATGATTTCTTTATTGTCGAATTCATACAATTCGACAATAAAGAAAGTTTGTCTAAACATACTTATTCAAAAAGTTTAAAAAATAACAAATAAAGGTTTCAACTTACATCTTGAAGCTTATAACTGTCCAAAGCTTCTCTAAACATGTTCAAAGCAGCTGAACCACTTTGCGCGCTTGTCGTCTTAGTCCAAGACCACCTCGTACATAACTCATCAGCACCGGATTGATTGGGTGTTGGAATACCAGGCAGCTTCAGGAAATGTTCAAATATCCAGGACTGTCAAAATAAATAAACTTTAATCACAAGTAAAGAAAACAACAATCCAGTAACAAAACCAAATAATGTATGTTGCCAAAACTCACCTCTAGCACTGTAATACAACATGCAAGCCCTTTTGCATTCACCCTTGATGAAGCACCTAAACTGTAGTACAGGTGTACCAATGTCGCAGCTCCCCATGACCATGGTTAATTTATGTCCTTTTCCTGAAAGAAGCTAAGGTACTTGACTGATACATCTGTCCCTTTCTTGGTAGGGAAGAGAAAAGATCCAAGAACGTATAGCATGTAGGCTTTCCCAACCATACGGGAAGACAACTTGATAGGGGAAGAGGAAGAAGATGCCGCTTGGGGGGTATTTGTTCCAACCTTCCCAACGAAGAAATCTACTATCTTCTTCAGGGAAAGAGATATTCCCTGGCCCCCGACTTTCAAATCAGGGTAAACCCTGTCTGGCAGATACATAGATTTCCTAAAGATTTCTTTAACAACCGCTGCACCTCACTTCCCCTACACAACAGTGAGGTCACCATCAACCCTCAAGCCAATCAGCCTGGACACATCCTCCAAGGTGTAGTCATCTCGCCCCACTTGAAATGAAAAGTGTTGGTCTCTGGATGCCACCGCTCACAGAAGGCTGTAATCAACGCAGTATTGTAGTGCTTGTAAGAGAAGGCTCTAATCCTGCCGAGACCCCAAAGATTCACAATGTTTTGAACCCTTTCAATCTCTGAACCAAGCTCCCACGTAGGACTATGGTGATAGACACGTAGACAGCCGAGGTCATGTAAATACAATATAAAGCCATGTGTCATTCCCACGAAGGAAAATTGTCGAATTTATAGCAATACGACAATTAATTGTCGAAGTCATGGAAATTCAACAATTAATTATCGTATTGCTATAAATTCGACAATTATTTGTCGAATTTCCATGACTTCGACAATTAATTGCCGAATTCATATAAGGGAAACACTCGATGAGATTGGTTTGTTATGTGTACCTGTCCAAGAACTATAACTTTGGCTCGGTGGGTAGCAAAGCTCGTCAACAGAGAAGGGTCCCTTGGGCAATATTCGCCAGCTCCTTGTTCGGAGTTTCTGTCCCCAGGGAGAATTTCTTCTTCTCCTGTTGTAGTTCTTTGTTGTTCAAGGGTGGCGTTATGAAAATTTTCAGGTTATGGAACTTCTGCATATGGAAATTTCTCGTGTTCTACGAAGAAATCCGTACTAGATTGGGTTGTTGGTGTACCTTGGGAATCATAGCTACTAGACTCAGCGGCTGAAGAGTCTTGGGAAGAGTCTTCTTCATGTGCGACCGACACATGTGAGACACTGCCACTTATTGAGGAATCACTTACTAGTACCCTAGTGGAACATGTTTTTACTCTTTTTGCGGAAATACGGGGCAGGTTGTTATAATTCGGATGCGATGGATCTTCTCGCTCATCATTTAGCCTCTTTCTTAGGGAGGCCATTGGTACTATCTTCCCTCTTGTTGGGATTTTCTTGCGTGCAACCTTTGGTGCCATCCTACACAAAATTCAATAGAACTGTCCTCTCAGAAATTATCGAATGTGCTAAAGTTATACAATTAATTGTCGAAATTATAGAAATTAGACAATTAATTGTCGAATTTCATAGGATTTCGACAATTAATTGTCGAATTTCATAGTATTTCGACAATTAATTGTTGAATGTATTGAAATTCGACAATTAATTGTCAAATTTATTGAAGTTCGATAATAAATTGTCGAAGCACTATAAAATTCGATAATTAATTGTCTAATTTCAGAACATTCGACAATTTATTATTGAATTTATACCGAATCAACTATTATTTATCGAATGTATTGAAATTGGACCAATACTTGTCGAATTTCAATGATTTCAACAAATAATTTTCGAATAAAGACAGATATTCGACGGATTTCTCTCGAATACTTCAAAAATTGACAATTGTTCGTATGTATATACCACATTCTGTGGTATATTTGTCGATGTTGTGTTTACATGTGAAATTTTGGAGAATTTTGTGCATACTTGGTCAAAAAAACAGTAAAAAAAAAGGTGCATTGGAAAGGAAAAGTGTTCCAAAAAAAATTTCCTTCAGAATCTTCATAGAACACAAATGGAAAAGGGTTCAAATTGCATTTCATACCTGATTCTGGAGGAGAGAGAGAGTGAGTTCTTGAGCTCAGTGGAGAGAGAGAAAAAAAAAAAGAGTCAGTGAGTTGTTGAGTGAGGCGAGTGAGAGAGAGAGTGAGTTGAGTGGAGAGAGGGTTTTTTTTTTTACTCGCCACATAGAGAGCTGAGTGGGAAAGAGTGAGAGCTGAGTGGGAAAGAGAGAGTTGTTGAGTTGGCAAAATGAGTGGCTTGAGGAGAGTGTAGCGGGGTGTGTAGCGTTTTTGGTGTGTAGGCGAATCTTCTCCCTTACATGTTTAGAATTGCAGGGGCATTGGCAATGCCAAGACAATAAACCATCTTAAAAAGATCATCAAACAACACAAAGTCTTCATTGCTGTGTTGTTAGAACCTTTTCTCGATATATCGCATATTGGTAATATTTGTAGTAGAATAAATTGTACTTCTTTTCTCTCCAATCATGATAAGAATGGCAAAATCTGGATTCTATGGAAGAAAGACTATGATGTTGAGTTCATTTCTTCTTCAAATCAATTTCTTCACTGCAAGATGTCTTCGCTAACCAATGGAGCGCCCTAGTGACTCTTGTATATGCCAAATGTACTAGTCATGAAAGAAGGTCGTTGTGGGACGACATTTGTATGCTTGCTCAGTCTGTAACTACACCTTGGTGTATAATGGGGGATTTTAACACGGTCCGATATACTAATGAGAGATTGGAGGGTAGAAGAACTTTCAACAGGGGTGTCTTAGAGTTTGGGCAAATGATACAAGCTGCAGGGCTAATGAATACGAGGTTTTCTTGATCGAGATACATATGGTGTAACAATCATCAGGGCAGATCAAGGCAGTGGGCAAGATTGGATAGAACACTCATCAATGCAGCTTTCATGACTGGGTTTCCTATACATAAGATTAATCATATCAGCAGAGTATGTTCAGATCACTCTCCACTGCTCCTATCATTTTCTACAAATGTGTATCATGGTCCAAAACAGTTCAGATTTTTGAAAATGTAGACTACACATTCCACTTTTCTTAAATTGATAGAAGATAATTGGCCAATGGGGTGTATGGCAACTGTCTCTCTTCATTTGCATATAAACTGAAAAAAGTGAAATCAGCTTTGCGAGGGTGGAATAAGTCAGTTTTTGGGAATGTTGCTCAGAATATCAAATTGCTTGAATATAGGATAACTGAACTGGATTTCGTGTTACAAAGTGGATGGGATGAACAGGTTAGTGTAGACCTTAGCAATGTACAAAGCGAACATGCGACAATGTTACACAAGGAGGAGGTGTTTTGGCGCGAGCAATCTCGAGTTAAGTGGATACAAGCAGGTGATGCAAATACTCAGTTTTTTCATACTGTGACCCAAATCAATAGAAAAAGATCCTTTCTATTGAATTTTACTTTACCAGATGGCACTCATACTCAAGACATTGGGCTAATCCATGAAGCAACTATCATATACTACAAAGACGTGTTAACTGCAACTAATACCCAGATTGATGTGGAACTGTTACATGGCATTCCAACTGTAATTACAGAAGACGACAACAACGACATTACTAAGGCGCCATCTATGGAAGAGTTAAAAAAATAGTGTTTTTAGTATACCTATTAACAGTGCTCCCGGAAGTGATGGCTTCACTACCAGTTTCTTTACTACATGCTGGGAAATCATAAAGGAGGACTTGCATGGAGCATCCAAATAATTCCCATCACACATCTGTTGTTGACTTCCTTGTATTCCTTAAGGGAAGTCAAAACTCTCTCAAAGGGCTGATGAAGATGAAGTTTATGGAAAGATATGAAGCTTTCTCTGGGCAGCTAGTTTATAACGAAAAAAGTGGAGTCTACTTTCATTATACCATTGTAGCAGCTAGACAGCAAATTATTCAAACCACTATTGGATTCCATCCAAAGCTCTTTCCTATGATCTATTTGGGGGTTCCCATCAGCTATGGCAAGGTACGCTACTTTCACTTTGAAAATCTCATCTCTAAAATACAAAACAGAGTTGAAGGTTGGCAGGGTAAGCTATTGTCTCAAGGGGGGAAACTCATAATGATTAATCATGATTTGAACTCCATGCCCATGCACCTTCTAGCCTGCATCAGTGTTCCCAAATCTGTTATTCGGAAACTTGAGTGTTGTTCGCAAACTTCTCTTGGGGAAAGTTCGAAGATAGAAACAAAAGACATTGGGTATCATGGGGTGACATATGCCGGCCTAAGGAGGAAGGAGGTCTAGGCATCAGAAAACTTGAAGATGTACGGCATAGTTTGTTGCTCAAGAAATGTTGGAATGTGCTTTACACATACTCATTATGGGCTCAGTTTTTCAAAAGTAAGTACACGAACTCTAGAGATTTTAATCAACTAAGAATAGGCTCTTCTCCTTTGTGGAAAAGCATTCGAGGTTTAATACATACTGTTCAAGCAAATACTGAATGGAGATTGGGTGAAGGCAACTGTAATTTCTGGATGGATAACTGGACCGGGGAAGGCACTCTAGCAGACTTGTTGGACATAGACTGTACTCAAGAGATCAGTATAAAGGAAGTTATTGTAAATGGGGGGAATTGGCATTGGAATAAACTGCAACATGGCCTGCCTGAACATTGGAAAGCTAGCTTTGCTAACAAGTTGTATATCACTGAGGGAAGAGATGCACCACTATGAGGTCCTTCTGAAAAAGGAGATTTTACTGTGAAGTCAGCTTGGCAATTCTGGAGATGTATCGAGGATGTCCAAAAACATAATGGACTGGATATGGTGCACAAAATAGTTCTCACAAAAATTCAAGTTTTTAGCTGGAAAACTTGGAAAGGATCATTACAGTGGATGACTTCTTACAGCAAAAGATTCATTTTGTATCCAGATGCATAACTTGGAGGAATGGAATGTGAACATGGAATACCTTATGGTTCATAACTTTTAGCGCCTCCCTGTTCTATAAGACTATAATATTCCCACTTCGCGATCAACCTTCTTAACCTTGTAGCTCCCATTAAATTTTTATATATTTATTTTCAAAGAAATGTATTCAGGAATGACTCACAGTTTTATCCAACTGATTACTATCCTATTTGAGAGACAAAGGAGAGAAAGGAAGGTGTTTCTGGTCTATGAACTTATTACAGACATAATAAGGGGTTTACACCTAAAAGTGAGACAGAAACACACAGGAGGGTCCGTTATTCACCCACCCACAATAAAGGAAATGAAACCGTTACCTTATATTACTATTAAGTTGTACCCCCTTTTCTCCACACTAATGAGAGCCCCCATTATCCTAGAATTTTTTCTTATTTTTTCCAAGAGCAGAGAACGAAATTCATTTCAACCCTGAGAGTTTTTAAGATTTTCTTGATGATATTATTACGTGTGCAATAGTGAGATGAAGATTTCACTAGTGAAGAGTTAAATGCTTCATTGATTTCAGGCAAAAAGTTACAACGCTTTCTATTGTACATTAGCATATCTTGGCACTTAATTGATAAGTGCGGTTTTTCTTTTCCTTCTTTTTTTTCTTCACACAAACTTCTTAACAAAGGAAGATCAAGTTCACGAGTTCACCTATTGTAGTTGGATCTGAGTAATATAGTGATGATTTCAGAGAACTGGGGGCGTTTTGAAGGAGAACTATTCCAACATTTCATCATCAATGAACGCAGGGTTTGGGGACAGTCCTTTGGAATGTCTGGTCTTAGCCCACAAGCGGCAATCCCAACTGCAGCCTGAACTGGTGAATATGTACTGTATGCTGCCTCCCCCGTAATCATCTCCCATAACACCATCCCAAAGCTATAGACATTGCTCATCCATGTCTCTGTAACACTCTCCGGGTCACCTGCAATTATCTGTTCCCACCAACAAAACCATAGAAGTTTAGTGAATACTCAAGTGTAACGAATTTGAAATGAGAGCACTAAGTTTATGACTACAATAAGCCTGCCAATTAGATCATAAACAGTTTTTTTTCATTTTTCTTTTTTGCAAGCATAAACACGTTATTCATTAAAAATGCACATTGGGTGGATTCCACAATTTGAGTGAAAGTAACACAAATGCAACCTACATAATTTATTTAATGGAAGCTCCAGTCTGCTTAGAAAAAGAAACGATAATCTCGAAGCATAAAGAAAGAGCACCTATGGAGACGAGTAACATGGAAAGTCAATAGTCCTGGGATGGCAGGACCGATAGTTAAACTGTAAAGAGTTTACGGTAGCAGATCAAAATGTTAAAGGTTTATCATTGCAGATTAAGAATGCCAAGTTTTGCGTCAAGCTTAAGACCTAATCGTATACTAGAGAGTTAATAAGATTGGACACATATATTAACTGAAGGCACATCATTCAAAATGGAGAAGAGGCAACAATTTCTATAGTTGAGCTAAATAGATAACAATAAACTTTCACATTTAGACGTGTAGCAGATGAAATGGAGACTAACCTCGGGAGCTAACCATCGGTAACCATCTGTTTCATAGTCTCTAACTTCCCCATTAGTGCTGCAAACTTTGGCAACATCCATATTTCCTATACAAGCATTCCCCTGTCTATCTAATAAGATCCTCTGTGTGTTGAGGTCTTTATAAGAGACGCCGTGATCATTCATGAACTTGAGCCCCTCTGCAACATCCACAGAAATCCGTGTTATCTCCTTAAGCTGAATTTTCTTTCCCTTCTGTATGACTTCGTGAACTGATGCTCCTTCCATCATCTTCGTCACCAAACACAGACCATGAGTATCATTGATGAAAAGCCCGTAAAATTGTAAAATGCTCTTATGCCCACAACTCATCAACGCCAACAGATCTTTTCGGAGCTCAAACTCGTAAGAATTCCCCTTCTCGCACCCTCTGAGCTTTTCGATTGCGACCCTTCTCCCTTTAAAAACACCCTTGAATGAATTGGATCCAATCTGCTCGGCAAACTCAATTTCATCAGAGCTCAATAACCACCTCCCAATATCATCACCACCTGATCGAATCGTCTGCCATTCATCAACAGCGACAACAAATGAAGAACTGGGTAATGGCATTTCCAGTTGTACTTTAGAGATTGGATAGTCAATGTCATTTTCATAACTACATTCGTCATTTTCATCCATATCACCTATTCCTTGGCCTCTAGTATTCTCCTCTTGACACCCACAAAGCCCAAAAGGAAGCTTCATTGTAGTAGATTTAGGTTTCTTCAAAGCCGATTTAAGGGCGGTTTCAATCCGGTTTCTGAAAGATTTCTCTTGTCCAGATTGAACCAGAACATGAATAATCCCAAGAGTTGATCCCTTCCTATCAAAGATTTGTATCTTCTTGCAACATATCGACACATTATCAAGTGCCCCAGACATTACTGGCCACGACACCGAAGAATTGCAAGCAAATGTGAGCTTGTAAACAGATCCATAGGTTTCATCATCAGATATCTTTTGAATCAAAATCGCAGGATGTTCATCAATCGTTGCTTGCTCAAACAATCGAATGTGATTAAAAACATCCTTCATGTCGAAATTCGCTTGGGCATAGCTATTAAACACAAAAACATAAGAAAACAACTAAAATCAAAATCACATTTACAAAACAACAATCTCAAACACACAATCTAAACCAAAACCACATCTACAAAACAACATTCCCCAATCTAACTAGAATCAAAATCTCATCTTTACAACAACAACACCCAAACTCCAACTATAATCAAATCATCAAAATCCCATTTTGAAAACAACAATGCACCAAACCCAACTAGAATCAAAACCCCATCTTTAAAACAACAATACCCAGAATCCAACTTGAATCAAAATCTTATCTTTAACCCAAAAACACCCAAAACCCAATTTGAATCAAAATACAAATACCAACATAAGAAACTTAAAAACCCAAAAAGGATACAAATATTTTCACCTAAACTCACCTTATAGGCAATGAATCAAAGTGTTTGCGCATGTTAGAGATGAGCTTCTCTGGGAGTTGACTACCAGGATAAAGCTCAGTGAGATTCCTTACAACTCCACCCCACACAAGCTTCCTACAACTATCCATCTTCACTGTTGTTCCTGTAGTTTCCCTCACTGATGAATCCAGATTGAGTGAGTTCTTAAGGTTAGTAATGGCTTCTGAGAAGTTTTTACTTAGTTTCTGAAATTTCTTCTGCATTACAGAAGATGACTCTTTGATTGAGGTAAGAAGAAGAGGGTTTCCTCCTTCTGATCTATCATGGCTTCTCGACATCAAAACTTGCTCAACGAGTACATCATCATCAGTGTTTGCTCGACCTGACCAGCATTCAAGTGCTGCTGCTGCTGCCATGGTTGAACTCCAGAGAGAGAAACAAGCAACCCCACTAGTACAGTTGAAGAGGTAATAACACTAGTTTTACATAAAGAGAGAGAGGGGGAGGGGTAAGAGAGTAATTTCAGAACCCGAGAGAGATCTCAGTTAACGACGACGTTGTAAAAGTACAGTTTTTTTATCTTGAAAACAGAGACGTTGTTTGAGGGGAGTGCCTTTAGTGTGACTTTGTGGGCCCTCTTATACTTTTAGTGGGCCCGTTATATTAATAGTCTGTATGGTTTAGATTTGCGGGTGGGCCCATGGGTATGGCCCATTATCAAATGGGTCGGGTGGATGGGGGTGAAACATGTGAGTACTAGTGGACAAAGAAATATGGGTCAATGTAGACCTTTGTTGGGTAACGGTTTCGGTTTACGATTTGTACCAATTGACCAAAATATTGTCTCCAATTGTTCAGGTTAAGATTCACTCCAGCTGTGTCTATTTTGGTATAGCATGTTAGTGTTCGAAGGTGAAATCGAATTTAAGGATCAACAACAACACCCCCATTCCCCGAAATACTGAATGATATATATTGGCACCTGTGTATTTTATGTATAATTTTTTTTTGCATGATCGTAATTTCTCACTATTTCTTTTTGAGAAGGTACAGAGTCTCTAGAAGTGCATAGAACTAGTGCTCAAACTCAAAGATTAGAGGCTACACATTAGTAAAAAAAACCCTTTACAGGAGTGCCTGGAGCTTGAGTTTTTTGCACTTGAGATTCCAACCTCCAAGCTCTCTGAATGAGCACAGACAACCTCTATTTAGAAGCGAGGGGGCATACAACAGTCTCAATGCTCCAGCTTCATGCAGTGCTGGAGATGTTCTTAACTTAAATGGAAGGGCCTTGGCTTGGACCCTTATTGAACTAAATACTTGCTGACGCTAAACAATGAGGAAAACACACAAAAATAAATCATTCCTGAACTAGAGAGCTCATGGTTTGATTCTTCATTATGTAAGAGTTTGACCTGGAAATCACAACTCATCATTTTTTGCCAGTATGTTTATATTTAAATCTCTATGATCATGTGCTAATCTATGTGGTTAGGACCACTTCAAATCTAACTATAATTGTGTGTCAGTAGATGCTCTTATTTCCAACTGTTATTTTCTTCTTTAGTTTAAGATGGATTGGGCCACTTGACACATTGAGGCCAGGTTACAACAATGTTTATTGGGCTATTTGAGCCTTACAAAATGCGCATTGAGTTCAAAAGTTTGAGGCGAAGTGTAAATGTTTTCCTCTGATGAATTTGAATTTGAATTTGAACTAAGTCCTCTCTAATCAGATATTGATGGAGTCATCCAAAACTCATTTAATCAAGTCGACAATCAGAAGTTGTCGAATGGGTGTTGAGATTATTAGGCCTGAGAAGCTGCGCTAGATTGGCAGACCCAAGCAATGAATGCTTTTAAACTGTTCTTCCAAACAAAGCCCCTTAACTTGAGACAAAAGGCTTCTTCTACCTGAATTAGCATCTTTTCGGATTTTAATTTTGATTAGGTTTGGATACAGAGCGAAATCATATCCAATTTATAACAAAGACTATAGAAGCCGGCTTATCCGTTCTATTGATCATGCCTCTGCGCTGTATATTATATTAAGAACCTGTAAGTTCTCAGCCCTCTTAGGTTCACCCAACATCAGTAGAGGAACCTTTATGTTTCTTACGCTTTCGGTGGTCACTGTATCTAAGACACACTGAGACAAATTTTAGGCTACCAAAATTTGGTTAATTTCATTTCAATGACCAGTTTTCTCCTGAAAAATTTGTTACTGGAATGGATCCAATAGGAACTAACTTATCAACTATAATGTTCCGTCCGATCCATTTGATAATTGTACCACAACATCAAATATAAAACACTGATCAACATTCTACTATGGGGGCAATGCTAATGAGTAACAAAAGCCTTTATAATCATGGGTACGACTATTAACAAAAGCCTTTAAAACCGAAGAATATATTTTGAGGTGCAAGGCACTATATGTTCAATGTGGGACTATATATCTCATCACACCCTCTCATGTGTGAGGTAATTTTTGAGCTCAATACGTGGACGAATATTTAGGTGACGTGGAGTGGTACGTGGGCTGTTGGGCTCGACACATGAAAGAAAAGCTGGCTCTGATACTGTAATGGCCTATTTTCGTATTGCACGAAGATAGCGCTTTACACCTTCGAAATCTAGTGTGTTTAGTTATGAACAGGAAACAAACAACACTAGATTTAGTGTGGAAAACCCTTGAATGGGTTAAAAACCACGACCTCTCCTGAGGATTTTAGAAATAGAGAGAGGTATATTTAGACTGTTAGCTATTACAGAGAGAGAGAGAGAGATGTAGAAAAGATCTCTTAGAGGTTCTCAGAGCAGCCTCTCTAATCTGTAGCTATCTAGTCTTATTTATAGGTCTTATAATATGACCGTTATTGTTTTAATGAGGAACGTTACAATATGTGAACTTGATGAGTCTTCATAATGGTCGAGTAACGGCTTGAGTAACTCTTCTTCCTTGTAACCACTCCATAATGTGTCATAAATGGCCACGTGTTTGTTGACGAGGTCGAAGTACCGTAGATGTATCAGTTTGGGGTACTGTAGTAGGTCGGATTACTGTAGCTATTACTATTCAAAGTACTGTAACTGTAGTAGTTCGAAGTTACTGCAGCAGGTCGGAGTATTGGAAATAAGTCACCACATTTGCCCTGTCTCAGCCAATAGCACGATAAGCATCAGAAGCGAGTGGTGTTGGCTGAGACATATCTTTGATTTTTGGATATGTAAATTGCATGGTTGAAGCAACTATTGTAAGAGAATGTATTATAATGTATAATAATGTATTAGAATGGATGATCATGTATGATAATGTAGTAGTAGAATGCATGCTAGTATGTATTGAATATTGCATAGTTGAATGGCGTCTCTGCCAGATCGGATTGATTGACTCAATAAGCGACCCTCGGAGAGCGTGTATATTTGATGAGCTATGATGTAGATCCCAGTTACAGGTCGAGCTGAGCGACCGTGATGGGACATGTATTGAATATTGCATAGCTGAATGACGTCTCTGCCAGATCGAATTGATTGACTCAATAAGCGACCCTCGGAGAGCGTGTATATTTGATGAGCTATGATGTAGATCTCAGTTACAGGTTGAGCTGTGCGACCGTGATGAGACATGTATTGAATATTGCATAGCTGAATGACGTCTCTGCCAGATCGAATTGATTGACTCAATAATCGACCCTCGGAGAGCGAGAATATTTGAAGAGTTATGATGTAGATCCCAGTTACAGGTCGAGCTGAGCGACCGTGATGGGACATGTATTAAATATTACATAGCTGAATGGCATCTCTGCCAGATCAAATTGATTGACTCAATAAATGACCCTCGGAGAGCGTATATATTTGAAGAGCTATGATGTAGATCTCAGTTACAGGTCGAGCTGAGCGACCGTGATGAGACATGTATTGAATATTGCATAGCTGAATGGCGCCTCTGCCAGATCGAATTGATTGACTCAATAAGCGACCCTCGGAGAGCGAGAATATTTGATGAGCTATGAAGCAGATCCTAGTTACAGGTCGAGCTGAGCGACCGTGATGAGACATGTCTTAAATATTGCATAGCTGAATGACGTCTCTGCCAGATCAAATTGATTGACTCAATAAGCGATCCTCGGAGAGCAAGTATATTTGATGAGCTATGAAGTAGATCACAGTTACAGGTCGAGCTGAGCGACCGTGATGGGACATGTATTAAATATTGCATAGCTGAATGGCATCTCTGCCAAATTGAATTGATTGACTCAATAATTGAACCTCGGAGAGCGTGTATATTTGAAGAGCTATGATGCAGATCACAGTTATAGGTCGAGCTGAGCGACCGCGATGGGACATGTATTGAATATTGCATGTAGAGTTGGGCTGGTTGTATCCAGGCGGAAGCTTTTAGATATGTAGAATGTGTTCTGTTTGGTCAATAATCGACCTACAAGATGTTGGTCGAGCTCGCCCCGAGTATGAGTTAAGTTGTTTGATCTCGAGTCTTGAAGTTGAGTTTGAACATTGTGTCTGAAGATGATATCGGGCTCGCCCCGAGTATAAGTTGTAATCGCCTCGAGTACCTCGACCTCGAGTGCCTTTATAATGTGATTTGATGTTGTCGAAAAGATGATATCAAGCATTGAGTTTGAATCTGAGATCGGGATCATCCCAAAGTATGATTTATTGTGTTGGTCGAATATTACGTCTAAATCTGAAATTAGGATCACCCCAAGTATGAGTATGAATAAGTTGTAATCGCCTCGAGTACCTTGACCTCGAGCGCTTTGATAATGTTGTTGAAAAGGTCAGGCTCGGCTTAATCTTAATTTGAATACCGAGCTCGATAATAAGTTGTAATCGCCTCATGTACCTCGACCTTGAGCGCCTTGATAATTTGGTTTGATGTTGCTGAATAGATGGGGACCAGCATTGAGTCTGAATCTGAAGTTGGGCTCGCCTCGGGTATGATTGAATGTATCGGTCGAGCGTTGTGTCTAAATTTAAAGTTGGGCTCGCCCCGAGTATGTGTTAAGTCGATTGAATTAGTAATAAGATCGAGTATTGATTCTGAATCTGAGATTGGGCTCGCAACGAGTTTATCTTGAATGAGTTGTAATCGCCTCGAGTACCTCGACCTCGAGTGCTTTCATAATTTTGGTTTGAATTTTGCATCTCCTGTTTGGCTTGAGATTAGTTTCTGTTGATTATCTTACTTTTGAAACTGAAGTAATAGTTGTTGTCTTCAAGCGTCATCGAAGAACATTGTTCCTGTTGTCTGAAGTTGAGGTTGAGCTATCCCCGAGTATGAGTTTAAGTCCCTTGAATGAATAATGAGGTCATAATTTCGTAAGAGATGTTAAAGACATCTTCCGCCCTTTGAAGTATTTTCATTACTTTTTTGAGTCCTAAACTTGGATTTGCCTCTGCACAGAGGGAGGAGCTCTTGTGGAACCGAAATGTGGTAATGGAGTTCTCGAGAATATGACGTCCTTGCAGGGCATTTCTTGCTGCAGCAGCACTTGGGCCTGATTGGTATTGTACAAAAGCTTGAAAATCAGTTGACTTCTGAAGAGTGGCGACTCTCTAAACCGGTTAGTAGTGGCATAAAGCACACCCTAAGTGAGATAGCTTCTAAAGCCAAGTCTCATCCTATCATTAGAAAAGACTCCAGTTGGGGAATCTTGATCAACACAAGCAGGTAGTAGCAATTCAGAATCGTCGGGGTGACTGGTTTTGACTTGGGGAGCCCTCAGCCGGAGTCATAACTCGAATTGGCGAAGCTATTGATGGTGAACCAATACGACCTTTAAGTCACATTTGTGTTCCTCGAACTGTTGGTACTCGATCTGTAATTTGCGATTGGGTTTGGTGAACAATTGATTTCGATCTGAAATCTCATGGGGCTTCGCGAACTGTTGAGGTCGATTCCGGTAAATTTCATTGGGGATTTACTAATTGTCGAATTCAAACTTAGAGCATAATCTCACGGGGATTCACGAACTGTCAAGCAACCCAAAATCTTTTGACAATGGCTTGCATTTTCAGCAGATTGATGGAAAATCGGGCTTTGTAGCACATGAATTAGACGCCAACCCTCTTGTAATACACCTTTAATAAGATCAAATTTGAGTCCGTTATCATATAAACATTTGGAGTTGGAGAGGACGATGATGATGATGTTCATGATAAGCTTTTCTCTCAATTTTAATCTTGATTCAGAGAGAGAGGCTTTGTTTGGTACGCGTTTCTTTGTCTGCCCCACTAGAGGTTTGTTGCTTGGGCTCGGCATTTTGAAAAATGATAAACAACAGAGTCTGGGTTTGCGTCGGTTTGCTTCTTGGAGCAACGAATTGAGCACGGTTCGCTTGTGATTTTGTTGGAGAGACATGAGGATGAATTTGAATCAGTTTGTAAATTTTGGTTTGGAGGTGCTATTCTTCAGAGAGGAATGAAATATCAACTGGATCAGGGAACGCTGAGTGTAATGCTTCGTTCCCACAGACGGCGCCAAATGTAATAGCATATTTTCGTATTGCACGAAGATAACATTTTACACCTTCGAAATCTAATGTGTTTAGTTATGAACAGGAAACAAACAACACTAGATTTAGCGTGGAAAACCTTTGAATGGGTTAAAAACCACGACATCTCCTGAGAATTTTAGAAAGAGAGAGATGTATATTTAGACTACTAGCTATACAAAGAGAGAGAGAGAGAGAGATGTAGAAAAGATTTCTTGGAGGTTCTTAGAGCAGCCTCTCTAATCTGTAGCTATCTAGTCTTATTTATAGGTCTTATAATATGACCGTTATTGTTTTAATGAGGAACGTTACAATACGTGAACTTGATGAGTCTTCATAATGGTCGAGTAACGGCTTGAGTAACTCTTCTTCCTTGTAACCGCTTTATAATGTGCCATAAATGGCCACGTGTTTGTTGACGAGGTTGAAGTACTGTAGATGTATCAGTTCGAAGTACTGTAGCAGGTCGAAGTTATTGTAACAGGTCAGATTACTGTAACAATTCGGGTTAATGTAGTTGATACTATTCAAAGTACTGTAATAGTTCGAAGTTATTGTAATAGTTCGGATTATTGTAGCAGTCGGGTTAGTGTAGCTGTTAATATTCAAAGTTACTGTAGCAGGTCGGAGTATTGGAAATAAGTCACCACATATACCATATTAGAACTGGGGCTTCCATCTCAAAACCAATTGGCTATGAGATGGACACCAATAAAGCTTGGGCTTTATAGGTGCAACGGTATTAGGGTCTTAACAAGGTCTCAACAAAGTCATCAAGATTCACAATGAGCAAAGTGAAACCAGAAGAAAACAAATTCTCCCAAAAACATGAGTCTCTACAAAGAATGTAAAGCAGACGGAGGGAGAAAAGCAATGAGTTTTCTTGTAGTGAGAATGTGGCAGGACATGAATGGGAGAGTGAGGGAGGTAAGGATGGATGTGCCTTTACGTTAACGTATACATAATTGAAGAGCTCTGTAAATATTCCTTTAAACTGATACGACTACACACATGACACATTTCATTTTTCTCTCTCTCACTCTCTCTTCTAGTCATTTCAAGGGTGTCATGTCTCTCAAATCATCTTGATTTTAGAGCACTACCACCTTAGGTGAACAAAAGCTATGATCACCTCTCCTTAATTTGGTAACCAGCCATAAGGAACCCTTAAATTTTCTTACTATTTATGGCAATATAAGGTTTGGCAAGCCCATGTTCATTAACATTGTTACAGTCTCCAAGCCAAATACAAGGGGATCCTACAATTAGACAGAAATGATTTCCTAGAAGCCTACATGCATTGTGAGACCCTAATCGTAATGTAAACATAATTCACTCATACTGGCCATTTTTGAGGTAATGGCCATAGGCAATGCACGGTGGTATTACAAAAGAAAGGTTCTGAGAGAGGCATGCATATACTATGAATCCCCATATCTTAATTATACACGTTGATTGGTAAAACTTAATCCACCCACATTGATTATCTTGTTCTACCTTTATACAGCAACATAATTTCCAAGAAAAATACCGAGTTTGTACAATTCAGACTGTGCTGAACTGCTGATCATTTCAGGGCGCAAGAAGGATGTTCATGTCCTTATCTTTTTTAGGAGTGAAAAATCTAACTTGGCTAAACAAAAGTAATATTAGGCTCTTAGCCTTAAGTGCTAAATTTGCATGGCTCTCTATGTTGGCTTTTATGAATTATTACCCCCAAAAAAATATGGATTCTTTTATGTTTTATATGAGGTCCACATGGATATGCATATTGGCAAAAAAAATATACTCTACTTCGCTGATAATTGTATATCAAGTTCTTTGTAAAAACTGAAGTGGATAAGAACTTTATCATATCCATTTAGGCCATGTTTTTTTTTTTTTTTTTTTTTAGGGAGGGGGGGGGGGGGGGGGGGAGAAGAGGTAGGAAATTTTGAGGTTAGAAGATTGAAAAAAACTCGCGTGCGTTTGGCTGAAAGTTAGAATTTGTACTTAAAATCTTGACTTCTAACTTCAACTTCTCACTAGTCTGTTTGGCTTAACCATCTAATTTGACCACATATTAGAAGTTTCTCCACAAAAACATCAAAAATACGTATAAACCACATTTTTCTTTCTAATTCATTATATATTAATGCAACAACATAATTAAAATGGTGGTTTAAGGCAAAAACAAAATTAAAACGTGCAAATCACATACCAAAATACCAAATATATAGGGGAAATGGTGAAACATACCCACATAGAGAGAGAGAGAGAGACAACCATTGTTAAAAGAGATAGAGATAGAGGTAGGAGAGAGAGAAGGATAAGGGGAAGAGATAAAGGTAGAGGCAGAAAGAGTGAGAGAGAGAGAGAGATAGTTGTATGAGGGTGAGAGAGAGGGGATAGAAAGATAGGTGTGTGTGTATGAGAGAGAGGGGATAGAAAGAGAAGTGAGAGGGAGAGGTAGAGAGATAAGGGAGAGAGAAATGAAGAAATAACCATTGTAGAGAGAGAAGGATAAGATGAAGAGATAAAGGTAGAGGTAGAGAGAGTGAGAGAGAGATAGTTGCATGAGGGTGGGAGAGAAAGGGGATAGAAAGAGAGGTGAGAGAGAGAGAGTTGTATGAGGGTGGGAGAGAGATTGGATAGAAAGAGAGGTGAGAGGGAGAGGTAGAGAGATAAGGGAGAGAGAGATAGTTGTATGAGGGTGGGAGATGAGATAGAAAGAGAGGTGAAGGGAGAGGTAGAAAGATAAGAGGGAGAGAGAGAGAGAGAAAGATAGGGAGAGGCGAGATGGAGAGGTAGAGAGATAAGGGAGATAGTGGGGATGGAGAGAGAGAGGTGGGAGAGAGAGATGATATAGAGAGAGGTAGAGAGATAAGGGAGAGAAAGATGGGGGAGGGGGAGAAACGTTGGGTGGGTTTTTATTTGGCTTATTTGGGGTTAAGATGACTTTTCATTTAGCATATTTGAGTATTTTAGGCTTAAAACGACCAAAATACCCCCACTTAATCGGTCACAGGTGTGGGAAACGACCAAACCATGGTATTGCGGCAAAACGACCAGTCAAAGCCAAACTGAAAAAAAATTGGTTAGAAGTCAACCCAAAAAACTTCAGGGGGGGTGAAGTTTTTAGGTTAGAACTAGGCCAAACTTCCAGTTTTCATTTTTTTCTGGAGAGAATGCCTACTTTTAGAAATAATAAAAAACATGTTAAATGTGAGAAGTTTCCAAAATATCACACATCTTCTCACCCTTGACCAAAAAACAAACATGGCCTTACCTTCCTTCAATTTGTACACACATGACAAATGCATCTTCTTAAATTTGTTATGAAGATAACTAAACCTGATGGGGTTAGAGCAGCGGTTTGGAAGTATGTCTCATGAAGCGAAGGTCTTACGACAGACTGACTTCCTGTTCAAGCAAAGACGCAATAAGAAGAAATCTTAGGACTATACGTAGTCCTATTAGTCTATTAGAGCATATGCAGCAGTAAGGTCAGTTTAAACCGACTACCCACCTTCAGCAATAACCCACCCTTGAAGACTACACAACAGTGTCAAACCAACCTAGGGTCGTCTGAGCCCAACACAGTTCAAAACTGTGCGGCATAAAAGGATGACCAGAATGTAGCCACATGTTCAAATCGTAACGGTCATATACGCCGCGCGCAAGGGCGGCGCTGGGGTAGGGCCACCAAAGCAACAACTTTGGTCCCTAGATTTGGAGGGCACCAAACTTTGAAATAGTAGTTGATGTAATTGAGTTGTGACATCCCAAAATTGGTCACTTTAATTTTGGATATGGCCTCACTATGTAATGAGTTGTTATATGGGGATCACTATTAGGGCTGGCTTTAGGCCACCAAAACCCTAGCACCGGCCCTTGTCGCGCAGTTCAGAACTGCGCGGCATATTCAACCAATCAGAACATGACAAGTGGTGTCCCTTTATTAGCTTATTTGTGTCGCACAGTTTCGGCATGATTATTTTACAATCGAACTTGCACAACATGATTATTTTACAAACCCACCTTGTGGGTCTCTGAACTGACCCACAAGATGAGTTTTTTTGGTCTGCATGTTGCCAGCTGGGCTAGATGACCTTGCTGCTAGGTAGTAGGTTGGGAGATTTGAGGGTCGGTTGTTGCCACATAAGCAACCAACCTTACTATTGCATATACTCTTAGTTAGGCAAGTGCCTGATCTTGCATCATTCTGGATGGAAATTTAAAATAGGAAGAGAAAAAAACGTTAATTTTTTAGATCCAAAATGATGTCTACCTATTGCGCTAGTATATGAGGAGATGTGACTGCTAGGTACCCTTTGATTAATATCTTATATTTTTCTTTTTTGGTATTTAGATTTTACATTATTCTCTTAGGAATTGAGTCGTACATTTAGTAAGTTCCTTATTTCGGATTTAGGAGTTTTGTTTATTTAAGAAGGGTGTAATTCAATTTATTCATCAATTAAAATATCAAAGTTTTGGAGGCTGATTTACCGTGAAGCAAATCAAATCGAATCGATAAGACTCGTATCTTATTAGTGACATTTTTTTTGTTAGCATATTCATAAGAACTTGCATTATGCTAGCCACTTCCTCATGTACTAGTGCCTGAAAAGTTCGACTTTTAAGCATTGTTTTTTCCTTAAAAGTCGAACTTTCCAGGGACTAAACATTGTTTTTCCTTAAGTGATTTATAGATAATTATTTTTGCTCTTTCTCCCGTTTGCTCATTGTCTAGTTAAAATTTGACACCTATTCAAAAACTACAACTCAAATCATTTGTGCATGCCCGAGGTTTCAACGGGCAGCAATAGTTGGGACCCGCTTTTAAGTTTTTTCTCTTTTCAACGTGCCTTACATAATATGAGTTTCCATCTCTCTCTCTCTCTCTAAATATCACTTTTGTTCCTCTTAATTCCCTCTTCATCTCAAACTTATTTCCTTGAGTTCCCTACACTCAAGTAATATTAATAAAACGCCACGCAGGTAACACTTCATTTTGACAAAAAAAGAAAAGACTGAAAAATGGACCATGAAATCTAGAGAAGATTAGAAGCTCATATGGCTGAGAAGTAATGGCTGTTAACACTTATCATTTCGCCAAAATTATTTGACAACGCTATCAAAACTTGAAAATATGGCATTGTGGTTCATTCCTCATGATTTGTCACCTTGAAAATTTCTATTTGCAACCCTAAAATTGTTGGGACTAAATAAAGTGGAAACTCAAAAGAGTTCAATCAACCTTGCATCTTCGAAACCTAGAAAAGTCCTGGAGACGTCTTGAGGAGTGACCACAGCCATTTCGGGGAGCAAAACATTTTCTCATGATCTTTTCCATCCGTTTTGATTGAAATGGAGGACATGGGCGAAAGGTCAGAGATTGAAGAGAGAGAAAATTGAAAGTGGGTCCCAAATGTTGCCCTTTCGAAAATCTTGGGCAAGAAGATTATATATTTGAGTTGTAATATTAGAGACGTGTCAAAATTTAAGTAGAAAATGAGCAAACCCGAGAACGAGCAAAAATGCACTCCATGTGCCTAATAGGAAATAAGATTACATTAACAATATTCTTAACTTCTAACACCTCCAACAAGTAGTACCATTTAAGTTATGTGTTTCAAATCTTTCTCTGAACTAGCTATAAACTATGAAGGATTCTATTAATTAAAGACGGATTTCATAAAGACAAGAAGAATGTTAGCTTTCTCACTTTGATTTAAAAATGATAAGTTTAACGATATGGCAACCATGATCAAACATTGCCCTCATCAGGTCTAGGTACTATTAGAGCTGGGATTAATGTTTTATATCATTATTTATCCTTTCCGGTCGCGGTTCTGGTGTTTTGCCTAACTCTAGCATTGCCTAACAAAAACAAAATCATCTAAAGCTCAATAAAGTAAAGGAACTAACAAGCGGTTTAAGGTAATCCAATATTAAAACATTCGATAAACAAAGTTTAAGCTATAAATTGCGTTTACTACACGTAGAGAATTGATTATGAAAGTTGATAGATGAAGAGTTAGAGTTATTTTCTTCAAAAAAAGAAGTGAAGAGTAACATTTGTGTTTGATGCTTTGTGGGCCAACAACACCATGTGATACAACAGCATTCATTCGTCCACTCTCCCTCACTCTTTTTACGTCCCATCTCTCCCCCACCACCACCACCACTTTCTTCTCTCTTTTCTCTCCTCAAAACCAAACCCTAGAACCTATACCCAAACCCTAAAAAAGTAATCCCCATATAGCTACAAGATCCAAACCCCATTTCCATAACCAACATGGATTCAACATCAAGTGGTGGTGGTGGTATTGGTGGATCAAGCTCCCACTCTCACCAAGGAGAGTTGCAGTCCATTATCACACAATCTTCGCCTGCACCACTAAGTCGCTATGAATCCCAAAAGAGACGAGACTGGAACACTTTCTTACAATACTTAAAGAACCACAAACCTCCACTTTCACTCTCTAGGTGTAGTGGTGCACATGTACTTGAGTTCTTGAAGTACTTGGACCAATTTGGTAAGACTAAGGTGCATTTAAATGGGTGTGGGTTCTTTGGACATCCCAACCCGCCAGCACCATGTCCCTGTCCATTGAAACAAGCTTGGGGGAGCCTCGATGCGTTGATCGGAAGGTTAAGAGCTGCGTATGAGGAGAATGGGGGAACCCCAGAGTCAAATCCTTTTGGAGCTAGGGCTGTGAGGATTTATCTAAGGGAAATAAGAGAGAGTCAGGCTAAAGCTAGAGGGATACCTTATGAGAAAAAGAAGCGAAAGAGAGCTACGAATCCGATAGGGAATACATCGACAGCTGAAGTCATCGGTAGTGGTGGCGCGTCATCTTCTGATGCTGCTGCTGGTGCAAGTGATCTTAATAGTATTGTTGCACTTGGTCATCCTTCTAGTTCTTTAAATTTTCATTGATTTTTATCTCTCTTTAACTAAGTTTTATTCTATATTTGAATTGTTGTTTTAGTCGAGTTTTATATATGGTAATTGGCTTAGATCTCTCTCTCATATTATTTTTTTTGCCGAAGTCTACCTAGCAAGATCACCTAGGAACATCATGAAAGTTTCTCTATTTGAGTAACTATTTCAAGTCTCTCTTTCTCTTTCTAACAGTACAGTTGATGAAGAACAAGGAACACAATCAACTGTTACATGTCTCTGTTCCTCTCATGGCACTATTGGTACTAGTTTGACCTGTTGAAGCTTTTGGTGATTAGAAGAGTTGAGTGGGAAGAGTTTTGATGATCACACACGTTTGCCCACTGTCTCCAGCAGTCACCCCCACGCTTTTGCAGTTTTGGCACTGTTTGCAGTAGTTAGTTTCAGGTGAATCTAATCTTTATTATTTAGATTTGAGAGGGAGGCCATCAGGGAGCTTGTTTATTCATCTTTTCTGACAATATCAGGATTTCATTAGTAATACTAATTTGCATATTAACCAAAACCCTAAATCAATTAAAACCATAGACCATAGATTCTTGAATCTCAAGTTTTATTGAAACTTTACATTGTTTGGAAGATAGGTTATATCATGTTGTTCTTAGTTCCCATTTTATGTGCTTCACTAGAGATTAAATAAGTTTGAGCTGAAGCAATAATCTTAAATCCAGTATGTACTCCTTCCGACTGACCGTGATATGCTTGTTGATTACGTATTTAGAATCTTAACATTCCAGTTGGGACTTTGGAGAACTTCTAGTATCCTCTATATCTC
Organism: Kingdonia uniflora; assembly: GCA_014058105.1. NCBI lineage: Eukaryota > Viridiplantae > Streptophyta > Magnoliopsida > Ranunculales > Circaeasteraceae > Kingdonia > Kingdonia uniflora. Next base: position 448,007 of record JACGCM010000882.1, on the reverse strand, counting down.
CATTTTATGGATGAATAGAGCATGAGAGAAGAGGATAAAGAAGGGGGCTGTTTAATGATGAGCTTCAGAATGAACAGAAAAGAAGATTTTAATTAGGAATAGAGAATGTACATGTTAGGATCCTAGGCATTAGTGGCGCGGTACTTAATGGTCTTAACCAAATGATCTAGGGGAATGAGAGTAAAGAAAAAGATTTCAGAAGATCCAGGAGAAATGGAAATGGTTTATATTAGGAGACCAAGTGATGAGAGGAAAAGAAATGGATTTTGAACATAAGTTCGGTCTTTCGACATTTCTAGCATATTTCCAGTCTTAGTGACGGAACTGTGATTCTGAGTAAAATCATTGGAAATACATGATCTGAGGAAGAGATGTGGAGACTAATTAGGGTTATTAGTCTTTAGGCGATTCAGAATCATATTTTGAATGTCCCTTTTACATAGATTAGGGAAAGGGACTTGTTCAGAATCACATTTTTACCAGTTCAACATGTTGTTTTCTTAATTGCTTTGCGAAGTAAAGCATAAAATAAAGTTTTCTTTCAAATTTTTTCTTGAAACGTGCAAAAGGGACATTCATATCTCAGTTCTGTGCATGCATGCTCCCCCTGATCTATCTATTAAGCCCCTAGCCACAAAATGTGATTCTGAATGCTACAAAAGCTAGAGGTTTCCCAGCTTTGATTAAAACGAAGAAAAAAAGAGGGAAAATTGAGAAACAAGTGGTGAAAAAGAAAGTGTTGGGGGGGGGGGGGGGGTGATATTGGCACACATGACACATGTATTAGAATGAGATTTTCACAAATTTTGGAGTGAAGTCTGCACTACTCCGTGTAGTCTTGTCTACGGCAGGTTGATGTTTGATTGAAAAGAATATAAACCCTTAAAATATATATCCTCTCACTTTCATCATCATAAATTATGTAAGAAATGTCATCTCACTTGCATCTTTCATTTTCATTCATGTCGCTCTAATTTTGGCACTACATGCCTTCCTTTACTTTTCGTAATAAAACTTCGATGTTTACAACAAAAATATGTGATTCGTGCTTGGTATCCCATTTATACCTCTAGTCCTCTACAAATTAAAACTTTCGTTTATTTTCTTTGATCCAATGGTTAGCAACGGTCAGACCAAGAGAACTTAACAGAGCTTTTTTGATTCTGGAGGTGTTCCCCTCCCCGCACACCAAGTAACTTTTTTGTGACCAGGAAAGATCGCAGTTGATTTAGGCAATTGTTGACCATTGAGATAGCTTCTTCTAATGTGTATAATGAATGTGTATCTGCTATCTAATAGTTAGTAACGGTCTAAATCACCCAAAAAAATTCCAATCACAAACAATTTTCGTACATTTCCCTTTCCCTATCGGAAGGATTATCCAGATGAATACATATCGTAAACGACTAGCCGATAAAGAAATTGAATAATTGGTGGAGCCAAATATATTGGCAACCATACAAATTTCAATCAGTCTTTGATGGACACATAATAAATGATTAGATGCGAATTGCTTTCTACTCCTATTTAGGCTTACTTTCTTTTCCCTACAAACAAACTTGCCTAGCTCCTAGACCTATAAGCACTTATAAAAACAAAATGAAAAGCCTAGACTGTTAGGTACCAATAACACAATCTTCACATGACCAACATTACCCTACAAGCCAAGTAAACACAAACTCTTGATGACCCAGAGAAGACTACATATATTCCTAGTTTTGATTACCTAGTCATGTTAAGCCTTTAAACTAGGTTAAGACTTGGTTAGGCAAAACGTACTGTGATAAAGAGCCCCATCAAAAAATCCCTTTTCTATGCATCAGCTCCCCCTTGTGAAGGTCATTGACCCTCTTCATGCCATTTTTCCAACCTCCTAAAGATGAGATGCGCGTGGGCCACGGCAATGCAGTTGTGCGATGCCTTACAGTGGCGCGACCTACATCCAGTTTCCCTTTTATGAAGGGTAAAACCTTTATACAGTAATACTATGGTGACCAACCTTACGGTATTAATATCAGTAATTAACTTATCATTTAGAGTATAGTTGGAACCGAGGCTTTTCTATTAGTACGGAGAGGTTATTAACTTATGGGGATAAATATACAGAGGTTCTACTCTATCTTTGATGTGGTGTTTAAGCAGCAGTAAAACCTTTGTAGCAAAGATTTTCACAGTGATGTAAATCTATCAGCAACTAGAAGTGAAGTTTATCTACCACAACAAAACAAAAGAACATGGGAGATATAAAGGAAGAACTGCAAGAAGCAATGAGATAGGTCAATCTACAATGCAGATTATACAGTAACAGTACTGTAGTAGTGTATGAAATCTAGAAAGAATGCCGATCCAAGGCAGGGTTTGTACAGTCGATAGTGGCAGTGTATTTATAAAAGGGGTAATGACGAGAATCCAATTGTAGAAGGAAAATGGGGTCCAAATTTGACTATAAAGTAGTGCAGTCTCCGACATAATATCTGTATCTCAGATTTCTCACAGCTGAAAGGCTGGCAATGGGTTGTGTTTGGGGCGGGTGAAGTAATACCCCGTACCCTGCCAAATTTCCTTACCCAAACACCCGCATAACACCCGTTAACTTAAGCGGGGATGCTTTAAGATAGAAATTTGAAGCTCTGAAACAAATATAAGATGAAAACCCCACCGATTTGGGTTTGAAAATCATTTATTTGAGATGATAAACGTCGATTACTTGAGATGATTTGAGATAATTCTTATTTAGGTTTAAAAGTATAGAGAGATAGGAGAGAGTAAGGAATAGGAGGAAGTAAAACTTGGCTACCCGGCTTAAACCCCTTCTGAACAATCTTATTTCCCGGCCTAGAATACATTCATCCTTGACATGCAGATTTTTGACAACATTATTATAACTCGAGAAATTCTTAATGTTCTTAAGAAGAAAAAAAGGTTTTTGGTTGCATGGCCATCAAACTCGATCTCAGGAAAGCTTTTGACAGGGTATAATAGAACGTCATCTTTGATTCAATGAAGGAAATGGGATTTTGCGACAAATAGTGAGATTGGGTTCACCAATGCGTTTTTACTACTGCTGATCTATCTTTTAATCTTAATGGCCCGCCTTTCGAATTTCTCAAGCCGGAGAGAGGTATTCGGCAAGGAGATCCATTGCCCCCCTTCCTTTTCATCATCTACTCCGAGATTTTGTCTCGCATCTTACTTAACGAAGAGATCAAAGGCAACCTCCACGGTGTCAAGATATCTAGAGGTGTCCCCCCTATATCTCACCTGCTATTTCCTGATTATAGTTTTATCTTTTGCAGAGTTACTTTGAAGGAAGCTCATGTACTTAAGGTCACATCGATACTCTCAAGAATGTCTCTGGGCAAGAAATCAACCTCGATAAATCTTGTATTCTCTTCAGCAAAAATTGTCACCACAAGCACTACAAGAGTTTTATCAAAAAAGATTCGGTTGGAGAGAAATACCTTGGTCTTCCTCTTTTCTTCAGTCGCTCTAAGAGTTTAGACTTTCAAGAAATTGTTTTCAGAGTTTCCAATCGTATTAAAGGCTGGGGAGCCAAAAGTATTTCCCAAGCAGGTCGATTTACACTCATCAAAGCTGTTAATTCGATAATTCCCTCTTACCTCATGTCTGTTTTCTCGTTTCCTATCAACATCTGCAACAAGTTAGACTCCTTAAACACCAGATTCCTCTGGGGCTCCAATGATGATAGGAGGGACAAAGCTCATCTTATTAGTTGGAAAAGAACTTGCAGACATTCCAAAAATGGGGGTTTGGGCACCAGACAAGCCCTCTTCCACAACCATGGCCTTCTTGCCAAATTGTTTTGGCGCATTATCAAGGAACTTGATAAACTCTGGGCTAAGAGCTTGTGTAAAAAGTATGCTCGTAGAGAATCAGTTATGACAATTGGCATCAAAAGTTTGGATTCCTGAATCTGGAAATGTATTATAAGGGCAAGAGATAGAATTTGGCCGCACCTCTACTGACATATCAATGATGGCAAACAAGTCGATATGTAGCTCGAACTGTGGATCCCCAATATCCCTTTTGGCAGACTTACAGGACTGGTATCTAATAATAGCGATATTTGTAAAGTAGCCAACCTGATTTATCCCCTTACTAGAACCTGGAAAGTGGATTTGGTGAGCTCTATTTTACCTAAAGACATTGCCAAGCACATCAAGTCTATTACCCTTAGCAAGTCTCCGGCTGATGATGTCTTAAGATGGAGAGAAGAGAACAATGACGCGCTCATGGTAAAATCTGTCTACAAATTATTGGGGGGAAATAGTTTCCAAAGAACATTCACAAGAGTACCCCTTATAACTTGCATAAAACTTGAACTTCTATTTGGAAGATCAACACTCCTTTTAGGATCCAGTTTTTTATGTGGAGAGCTATGCAGGAATGTCTCCCTGCTAAAATGAATCAAACTCACGGAGATCTTGAATGTTATCTGTTGCAGATACGGGGAGGAAAAAGAAACTACCATGCATGCGCTCTTCTACTGTAATAATATCAAAGATATTTAGTATGCTTCCGATCTCTCTATATGTAATGAGGTTTGGGCCTATTCAGATTCTTTTCGAAAAGTTATTTTTCTTCTTGCTAATAAGAGTGCTATTATGTATGCTACTTGGACTAATAGGAATGATATTATTTGTAATCAAAAGAACACTCCCCTATTGAGATTTTAAAAATTGCAAAAACATATATGTTTCTCCCCAACCCCTATCGACTCCGCCTATTAGAACCATTATCACCCCTACCCTTATGTTTTTAGATGGATAACACTAAATTTTTGTGAATGCCTATTGATGCTTGTCCAATTCTAACTGTGGTAGAGGTTTTGTGATTAAAGCTTATGATTCTACTTTTTTCCTTACAGGTTATGACAAAGGACGAGCAGCTGACCCAAAAAAAGCGGAGGCTCTAGCAATGATTAGAGAAATACAAGCTGCAAAAGACAAGGGTGTTAGAGTTCTCCTTTTGTCGAACTACCAAAGATTGATCAAAGCATTTTCTCAGAAGACGACGGATATGTCCTGGGGAGCTCTCACCTTTGCTCCAGATTTGTTTTTTTTGACTTCCACATTCCAAGACTTTCAGCTCTCTTTTGTTAATAGATCGTTTAATTGTGAGACGCATGCTTTAGCCTCGAGGGGGTCCTGTCAACCTCCTATTCTTTGTAATATGGCTAGTGAGGCCTTCAAACTCATTAACATTGTAACCTTTCCTATTGCCACTAGGGCCTAATATATTCGCGTTTTGCTCAAAAAAAAAAAAAAAACTTGTTCTTTAATAGAATTAGGTTTAAGGTTATATAGGTAATAACTTGTATTAAATGGGTCGGGTGACGGGGCCTCAATCATTTTAGCCTCCAGACCCGCTATAGTCATACCAAACCTGCCCCATTAGAGGCGGGGCGGGAATGTCAAATTGTCGGCCCTACATTACAGAAGCTAAACCAAAACAAGGTTTCTAATCATAAATTTTCCCAAACTGCTACCTTGCTCCACACTCTTTCTTTCATGAGAATGTACAGTGATGAGACTTTGGGGGAAACATATCCACTACATTCGCCCCCATTGCTTGGTGAAACCGGTAAGTTAAGAACAGTACCTAGGTACACAAGGGACTGAGGGAGTATTACATATCTTTTGGGAGAGAATTGTGAGTCCAAATGTTGGGTGCCTTAATCACAAAAAAATAAAATAAAAATGGAGACTCGTGAGTGGTAATTGCATACAATCAGAAAAGTAAAATCGATGGATAATGTTATCTTAGTGTCATAATCCTTGACAATGTGATGGTTTTCTATGAGAAATCATGGAGCAATTGAGGGACTTCTAGTACCCTTTCCAACTATTTTGTGTTACGTGGCGAATTATAGCTAGAAGGTATGAGAACCTTCAAATGAATGAAATGATGCAAGTGATCTTGTAACGGCCCCACATTGGTAAGAATTCTGTATGGAGTTAAATTCGTTTGTAGGATATTCTTTCACTTTTGCTACCGGGTCTTTTATGAAACAAACAAAAAAGAGATGGTTAAGAGATGAATAATATCATAAGTGGAGCGGGGGTGCTACAGATCTTACATTGGTTGTGTTTGGTCCGTGGAAAACAACAAAAATGACGAATCAGATTTCATAGAAATTTGTTTTCTACCGTTTGGTTCGAGATAAAAAGTAATTGGTGGAAAATGAGTTTTCTATAATTTTTAAAAATAGAACAAAAATAAAAAACCTAAATTACTCTTTCAAATTAGAGTTTTTTTATTTTTCGTAGATTTTTGTCATTTTCCATGCCCAGCCAAACCGTGGAATTTAGTTCATAAAATATAGGTTTTCTACGATTTTGATAAAAACCATGAAAAACCAGATTTCATAAAAATTTGTTTGCCAATTTCGTCGTTTTCCACTAACAAAACACAAAATCTTTTCAAAACGTACCAAAATTTGATTGCAAATAACTCTGCTTCAGCAAATTATACCATAATCTATAAGATGCGATATGGCCGATATGGAATAGTAGAAAACAAAAGAAGAAGCCCAGTTTGTCTCATGTCTAAAGACAAGCTATCTCATTAATATAAGATGCCACTACCCGCCACCATACAGTGGGTGAGGGATGGCTCATTGTGACATTATCAATATTGATGATGCTAGGTTAAAATACACAGGTCCTAGCCATCCCAGTTATGTCGCTTGGACTATTGAGTCTTTGTTATTGTGGAATGGGTTTGATTGTCGAGTCACTGTCATTATGGAATGGGTTTGAATGTCGGGAGCACTTAAGAGTTCGAGAGAGCTATTGTTTTCACGGATTGTTAAATTTTGAAAAAAATGGTGGATTTCATTCGAGGCAACCTCTTAGTGGCATTGGATATTATCCGTTATCACGCCTCAGTTGTGAACCTTCTTAAGAATCTTAACCTTTCAAGCTCCTATTGAGTTTCAACATTTGGTTTAACAAAAGAGAAAGAAAATAAAGATGTAAATGAGACTTTTTTTAGAAGTTGCATCTCCATGTGCAAATGTTCAAATTAAATGTCGATGAGGTCGTAAAACTGGTCACTGCAGTAGATCAATTTCCTTAATTTTCAAGATTCAAGTAGGATTTGTGCCATTTGAGTGTCCCTGGTGTGCTTTTGAGTCCTCTTTATGATTTGCACACATACTAACCGCGGCCTAGTATGTTATTCTTTCTTGTTAGCAAGCAGGCAGGTTCTCTTTTTGGTAGGGTACTCTTAGGTTATATACAGTAGTTGGTTTGTCTGCTGCTAAAGGGGGGTTTCTGCCAATTAAGAGGATCCTGTATATGAGGCACCTTAGGGCGCACCCACCTTTGGCTTGGTGACAGTTTAACTCACAACAAGATAAGGTACTCATGAGCTTTCCTAGTTATACAAAAAATCTAAATAATAGAACAAGACTTGAAGTCTATAATAGCAAAAATAGGCTTGAAGTAGTGGTTATACAGAGGTTTGATTTTAAAAAAAGAAGCCTACGTGTAAAATTGTATGGGAGAAATATGCACACCTTTATACATTTTTTACGCTGATAGGACGCCAAAAACCTTTTTTACCAACAAGAAACTGCTCCTCATAGATGGCAGTCTCCCAGTGCAGTGATCTGAATATTGGAGCTAGCTTATTTATTGTTTCCAGGGTATCCTGAATCAGAACTGACCCACCTGGTCTCAAAATCCGATCTGCCTCAATTACGACATCAATAACGTCACACCTGGATAACCAAAACAAAAATATCAGGATCGGGATTAATAAATGACACTACAGCAACTTGGCTGATTATTAAACATGAACTCAAGCAAAAATTCTGAATGTGATTTAGAGCAACTTCAAGAATCACCTTTTCGATTCCTCCGCTAATTAGTCTAACGAGGACAAAAAAAATGTAATCTAGACAATCTATATTTTGGTTCTCTAAGCCAATTAGGCTAGTGAAAGCATAATAAAAACATTCCAATTTACTTATCATAGCCAAGAAGGCATTCAACCTTCAGTTCTTTTAGCTAATCCATCTAGCACAGGCCTAAACACGCTGTAAAGACATCATCCACTACTCCATCATTAACTCATGGGTTGTACTTTCTCACTATAAATAACAGCAAGTGTAGTCTTTCCAGAATCAAGGAGAGACACATTCAATCTGCATATACCTTACATTAACATGGTATCAGAGCTCAGAGGTTCAACTATGGCTAATCAAAGCCTCTTCTTCTTCGTCCTCTCTCGAGTTCTCAAATTTTTCTTCTCCAAATGTGCATCCCTTCCTTCCAATTAAGTTATCTGAGACAAACTATCTCCTTTGGAAGTCACAATTCATCCCACTACTGAAAGGATACAATCTCTACGACCATGTCGCCGATGCATCTTCGTATCCAACTCAATTTTTATCGGACAAAGATGGTGTTCCCGGTACACAAAATCCGGCATATACCAGCTGGTATCGCAAGGATCAACTGCTTCTTAGTTGGATCCTATCTTCTCTAACCGAGCTAGTTCATTCCCATGTTGTTGGGCTCGCCTCTACTTATGAGGTATGGGCAAATCTCGAGCGTACCTATTGCAATCAATCTGGCATTCGAGTAATGCAACTCAAGCAACAACTTCAACAACAACGGAAAGAATCTTTTTCCATATCCGAATACCTTCTCAAGATTAAAGGTATTGTTGATCAACTTGCCTATATTGGAAAAGTAGTTGATGAAGAAGGCCTCATTCTTCATGTTCTTAGAGGTCTTGGCCCTGAATACACCGCGTTCATCACGTCCATCACCACTCGCTCTACCGCAATTTCTTTCAAAGATCTTCATGGCATGCTCTTAAGTCATGAAATCCGGCTAAATGACGATCAATCACTTGTTCCTGAGATTACAGCATCAACAAATTTTAGCTCAACTAATAACACCTCTTCCAACCAATTCTCCAACAACACTCGTGGTCGTGGTCGGGGGCGCAATTATTCTCGAGGTGGTCGGGGATATTCCAATTCTTGGGATTCTTCTCGCAATACCAACAATCGTCAACAAGGAAAAATGCTCTCAGTATGCCAAGTTTGCAAAATTCCTGGACACTCGGCATTAAAATGTCATCAACGCTTCAATCATAGTTATCAACCTGAAGATGATTCTCAGTTCGCTTCTTATTATATTTCAAGGAATACCAATCCAAATTCGCGGCTTCCGGATACAGATGCTACTCACCATATAACAAGCGAACTTCAGAACCTTGCCTTGCCTCATGAATATTAAGGATCAGATCGTGTGATTATCGGTGATGGATCAGGTTTGAGAATCTCTCATATTGGCTCCTCTCAAATTAATACTTTTACAAAGCCTTTATCTTTAACCAATATTTTGCATGTTCCATCAATTCATCGCAATCTTTTATCAATTTCCAAACTCACGAGAGATAATAACGTTTTTGTTGAATTTCATCCGGAATTTTTTTATGTGAAGAACCAAGCAACATAGACGATTCTACTTCGAGGCCAATGTGATGATGGACTTTATCATTTTCCAACTAGTTTTTTTTCTTTCGTTCAGTACTTCCAAGAAAATTGCGTTTGTCGATGAACGAGGCTTTGCTTCTCTTTGGTACAATAGGCTTGGTCATCCGGCTATGCGCACCGTTCATCGAGTTATTTCCAAGTTTCAACTATCTAGTTTGAGTCTAGAGTCATCTGGGATATGTCCAGCTTGTCAAATGGGCAAGGCCCATAAATTGCCATTCACTACTTCTCATGTTTCAAGCAATGCGCCCCTTGATTTACTTTACTTTGATGTATGGGGTCCTTCCCCACTTTTGTTTAATGGTGGTACTGGTGGTCACAGATATTATGTCATTTTCCTTGATGATTTCAGTAAATATATTTGGTTGGTTTCTTTGGTTGCTAAATCCGATGTTCTTCCCGTGTTCACTAAATTCAAACCATTAATTGAAAATCTTCTTGGAACCCGTATTAAACGCCTTCAAACTGATTGGGGAGGAGAATACCGAAGTCTATCATCTTACTTGGCCTCGTGTGGAAGTGATCATCGTGTTTCATGTCCACATACACATGAACAACAAGGTTCGGTGGAACGGTGTCATCGTCATATCGTCGACACAGCACTAACCCTTTTGGCCCATACTAATATGCCTCGTTCATACTGGAACTATGTTTTTCAAACTGCAGTTTATTTAATTAATCGCCTACCCTCACAAGCAATTGATAACAAAATTCCGCTCCAACACTATTTCATGTTTCTCCAGATTATAACTTCTTAAAAGTTTTTGGCTCTACGTGTTATCCTTTGCTTCGACAGTACAACAATCATAAATTTTCATATAAGTCCGCGAAGCATATTTTTGTAGGGTATAGTTCCTCTCACAAGGGTTATCAATGTCTCAACTTAGAAACAAAGAAGCTTATTATCTCTCGTGATGTTATTTTTGATGAACATGATTTTCATTTTCGCCCTTTACTCTCCGCTCCACGTACACCCCCAATATTAGTCCATACACAACATTTTACATCTGCACAACCACCTAACCACCTGATATGTTACTTGATTGCACATCACCTCCAGTTCTTTTACAAGTACCAGCCCAACCACCAAATATTATACCCACAACTCCACCTTCAACTACCCATCATGCTTCTCCAAATATGTCTCCTCTACATTCATCTCCCACCAATCATGAAGTTCTAGGCCTCTCTTCTCCCCCATCTACTTTACAAATCCATACATCTCCGCATTACATTACTTAAGTGCGACGTCGATCTAATGTCAGTAACTCCTCCACTAATTCGCATCCGATGGTCACACATTTGAAAGATGGTATTCGGAAGCCCAAAGTAATGATTTCGAGTCGTTATCCACTTGCGCAAGCATTTTCGGCATCCACAAGTAATTGTCCCCAAGAACCTGGTTCGTTTAAAGAAGCTAATGCACATCCTCGATGGCGGGAAGCTGTGCAAGGAAATTACAGCTCTTTTTAAAAATAATACTTGGTCTCTTGTGCCTCACAAACCCAATATGAACCTTGTTACATGTAAGCGGGTCTACAAATTGAAGCGTAAATCCGACGGTTCAATTGACAAATACAAAGCAAGGCTCGTCGCTCGCGGGTTTAATCAATTAGAAGGCATTGATTTCACATAAACTTTTAGCCCAGTTGTCAAAGCTACCACGGTCCGCATTGTTCTTTCATTAACACTCTCATATGGTTGGAAAATTCATCAGTTAGATATCCAAAATGCATTTTTCCATGGAAGACTAGAAGAGGAAGTATTTATGACTCAACCCTCTGGGTTCACAGATCAATCTCAACCCCAATTTGTTTGCAAGCTCCATAAATCCTTGTATGGACTCAAACAAGCACCCCGCGCTTGGTTTGAGATGTTAAGTTCGTTTCTTCAGCAACTACGCCTTACTGGTTCACGCACGGATTGTTCGTTGTTCAGATTCAATCGTCGAGGTATTACTTGCTATATTCTCGTATATGTTGATGACATTTTGGTTCAGGTAACAATTCTGATTTCGTCTCCACGGTTCTTCGACGGCTCAGTACAGAATTTGTTATATCCGATCTTGGTTCTCTCCATTTCTTTCTTGGAGTTGAAGTAATTCGTCAACCATCTGGGTTTCTCCCCTCCCAACGTCGTTATATAACTCATATTTTAGAAAAGGCGTCTATGATCGATTGCAAGCCAATCAGCACTCCAATTACCCCTACTGCCAAGTTATCACGTTTTGATGGTGACCCTTTGTCGGATGCTACATTATATCGACAAATCGTGGGTGCTCTACAATATGTTACACTCGCACGTCCAGATATCTCATTCTTCGTTAATCGGGCATGCCAATTTATGCAAAATCCTACCAATCTTCATTGGCTTGCTGTCAAAAGGATACTACGCTACTTAAAAGGTACAATTAATCATGGCCTTCGTTTTACTTCCTCCAAATCCAAGTGTATTCATGCATATTCAAATTCAGATTGGGTTGGTTTGTCCAGACGATCGAAGGTCTACCGGTGGTTACGCAATTTATCTCGGTGATAATCTCATTTCTTGGCAGTCGCGGAAACAAAATACAGTGTCTCGTTCAAGCACAGAATCAAAATATCGTTCCTTAGCGAATGCTACTTCTGAGGTGGTCTGGATTCACTCATTACTAAAAGAACTTGGCGTCTTCATCCCGCATGCACCACTTCTTTGGTGTGATAATATTGGCACTACATATTTGATGGTGAATCCTGTATTTCATGCAAGAACAAAACACGTTGAAATAGATTTCCATTTTGTTTGGGAAAAGGTCACACGTAAAGATTTGGATGTGAGGTTCCTCTCTACAAAAGATCAAATTGCTGATGTGTTCACCAAAGCGCTTACGTCGGAACGTTTTCGTTTCCTACGAACCAAACTCAGAGTGCAAGACCCCCACTGAGTTTGAGGGAGGGTGTAAAGACATCATCTACTTCTCCATCATTAACTCATGTAATCATGTCTAGATGTAACTCATGTAATTATGTCTAGATATGTAACTCATGTAATCATGTCTAGATGGGGGTTAGTGGTAGATCATGGGTTGCACTTTCTCACTATAAATAACAGCAAGTGTAGTCTCTCCAGAATCAAGGAGACACACATTCAATCTGCATATACCTTACATTAACACACGCACTCCCACTTCTCAACCTTTTTGACTAGCCAAATTTAGTTTTTATCTTTCGAGCTTCAAATATATAGAAGCCCACATTCCATGAACCAAGGCAATAAATTTTTGATATATAACATTTATTTCTTGCAAAAGCTGTCAGCATTTATGACTAAGTATTACGGAGAGTTCATTGGGCACCATTATTTCAGGGACAAGTAGGTCTTTCACTCACTTAGTATGACTAATAAAATTAAGAACGGTGGAGTTGCTCTTAAGTACATAAAGTGGTGTTAGCCTCTACTACTCAACCAGGCTAAGTAGGATTCACCAAAACTATGATATTTGAAACATTTTAGTTGCTTAAAATACCTCTAGAGATAGTAATTACGTACCTCGTTGTAAGATTACTGAAAAGGTAACTAGCATGCAGGAGATCATAAGTTCGAGGGTATGTACTAAGCGACTCACACCAGTCGTGATAAACTCCGATCAACCCTCTCTCAAAAATAACAGGTAGCGTATCTGGTCCGTCGATTGGCACAATATTCATTACCCACAAAGGTTGATCAATAAGTGCCGCAGCAAATCTGACATAATGTGAAAAATATTTGTAAAATTTATAAGTGTGAAATAATTATTACACTAATAGATATTTGTCTAATACAGATGTGCAAATAAATCCAACTAAACACAAACTTCTTTTCTGTAGAATAGAGAGAATCACTATAAAAGAGGAACAAGATGAGAATCTGTACATCTACGTCACATCAATTAATGATAAAGAAAATACCAGAAACTGGAACTCAATCTAGTTAATTTCATTTAGTTAAGTGTCTTACCCTCCATAACCAGCATTCATATCCATCACATTACGGATGCTCGACCAGTTGATAGAAAGTCCCTCCAAATAAACATCTGTTACAAGTCCAACCCAGTGCTTGGTGTCCTCAAAAAAAATTTCGTCAGCACTGGGTTCTGTTGTTAAACTTTGTGGTGTACTGCTCAGCCTTTCAGGCCAGAGAGCAGGCCAGTTTTGCTCACCCGAGTCAATAATGGGAAGACAACCTTCGAGAGGTACGGACCTACCTCCCAGAACAAAGAAAAAAAATACTCTTAGAGAGAGAGAGAGAGAGAGAGAGAGAGAGAGAGAGAGTACCATGAAATTTTTTGGGAATCTTTTTTATCACACAAAGGTGGGTTGTTTTCTTGACGTTCTTCATAGCACGAGTTTGTGATAGGTTTCTGATATATTACAAGTCCGATTCCAGAAGAGTCCACAGTCTTAGCAACTGACTTCCAGCACATAGATTCTGTCAGAGTTACCATAGCTGCAGAAAGCATCAAAGCACGAATTCAAGGGTTGGCTCCAAAGCCGCAGTACAATTATGATATTTACAGAAAGAGAATTAAAATTAGGAGTAAAATCACTAATTTTGACCAATTTATTTTTTTTAATTTACAAGGTAAAAAGAAACAAAAGTTGCACAAACCGTTCCAAACACTTTTATCTCTAGGGTCATCACGATAAACCGGGGTCGCCGACCATACAAAGAATCCTCCAGGTCTAAGAATTCTGTTGAGCTCTAGTAATGGTTTTCCACCTGCAATTGCAACCAAAGGTGTCATTTTAACGATGCAAGCCTTCCAAGACACAATCTAACACAAGAATTAGTAGCATCTTATTAACCAAATGAAGAGAGTTTCAACATCTGGCCTACCATCTGCATCCCAGTGGACCCTGCATCGTGCACAATGAATTAAATCATACGCGTTATCTGGAAAAGTAAGCCTTTGTGTACCAATGACCGAAAGCGTGGCAGGAATTCCTCGCTCAAGAGCAAATTGTATTTGAGCCTCGTGCTCATCCTTTGGGGCAAATGACATGGTAATAACATCTTTCTCCAGTAAGTATCCACCAAAGCTAGCAACGCCACATCCAACATCTAGGATAACCCTTGTACGATTACCCCATTTAATTGAAGGAAAAGTCTGTATGAAATAAGTTCAAGCTAATCTCAATCATATGAACGCAGGTATCAAATACAGATTGAGAATTTTGAAAGTTTTCTATATGTAAATTGCAAGTCCAAAGAGGTAGATACAAGTAAAAACAAGGATGTAGTATGAGGCTAAAGCCTGGACGGGTTCATGTAGCCTAATACACTTTCCTTTTAAAAGACAACATATCCAAGAATATGTACATGGGTATAGCTCGATGATATGATATTACCAAAAGCTTACTAAACAATCCAAAATTGATCAGTTTACACAACAGCATAGAAGAAATAAGAATTAAATTAATGTTTGAGTGGTTTATCAAAAAATAATTATATTAGTTACCTTCACGTTGTTCCCAGTTACTGAATGTTTTTATAGTAGTCAGATTATCTCAAGTAGTCTCTGTTTTCCTAAGGATCTACTCTATCTATGAGTTATGATTGTAAAGCTATATGGCGAAACGCTTCTGCAATAAAATGAAGATCAATTTTGATGTAGAACATAAATGGTTACCTATATAACATGGACACTCCATATTCCTAAAAATATACTTCTCCAAACGTGTCAGATGCTTGGACAAACCGACACTCGTGTGGACACTCCAACGGACACTTCTTGCTTAGATCATTAACTTTTTGACACAACTTTTAATTTTTATACATGCTATTCAATCCTACTAACTACTATCATTGTTTGGTGTTTGTTATTAGTTGTAATTAACCCATAAGCTACTATCGTAATTATATATTTATAATATATTCACATAAAATAAGACACAATATTGGAAACATGAAGAACGATACTATCTTATTAGATATAAGGCCGTGTCCGCATTATCACTTCTTTTGAGACCGCCGTGTCCGACGCCCCGTACCCGTGTCAGACACTGGCACGCATACCCATACTCGTGTCAATGGTAAATAGATGGTTACAAGTCATAACTTGAGAAATTGAGTTAGTAACACAGAGAACCGACTATGTACCTTCTCGATGAACTCAATGTAGTTTTCTACCCCATCTTTAAATTGAGTACCACCTCCAGGGAACTCAAGGTACTCACCAGACTTTCGCACCCAGTTCTGTTCCTTTTTGTACTCAACAAGTTTAGGGTGAGGAACATTATCATACCAAATCTGCATATAGAAAATGTATCCAGTTTAGCATATTATGAAGAAACATTGCAACAGATCAGAACTTGCAATTGAGATAACTTCACTACCCAGTTTTATTAAAATAGCGATCAATAGAATAACATGCGGTCTTAAGACAATATATATACCTGCCTGTAAGATAGTGAATTAGGTTAGTCTGATCAACCCAAGTTGGTGTGCGGTGTGTAAATAATGTAACATTTCTAGAGAGAGAAAAATGGCCGTGGGCCATGAAACAGATGGATCCTCGAAAAGGGTATGCTGCCCTTGGGGATTTATGGGAATGATTGAGGAAGCAAAAATCGAAAACCTAGAACAATTGAAGAAACCAGAAGAAAGTGATAATGATGTCAACAAAGGCAATGATGAACAGGTTAATGGAAGCTCCTCTGCTTTACATAGTAAAATCCCTGATTTACATTGTTCAACTAGAGATGTGAGTACAACCTCAATGGCCTATGCCCAAATTACAGCAGGAGAACAACAAGTTGAGAAACAATCAGTTCCTGGTCAAGTTGAGACTCAAAAAGAGCAAGTTTATGAAGATGAAGATCACCCCAATCAGGTTAGATATGAATCAATTATAAGGGAGAATCACTACTCCGCAAAAGGAAGGCACAGACTTGAATATCATGAGCCTTCTTTTAGCTTGGATAGAGGGAAATTTGTTGTTAAATGTCCACAGGAAGTGCTAGATGAAGGGATAGAAATGTAGAAGGATACAGTGACAGGTTTTTTTCGTGGGAGCTGGGTTGCCATTTTACATGGTAAGAGATAGAGTGAGAGAATTATGGGGAGTGAAAGGTCCTCTCTATCTTACAATGAAGGATTCTGTGTATAATTTTACTTTTGGTGATCTTAGTGAAAGAGATAAAGTCCTAGAGGAGGGGCCTTGGCACATTGCAGGGAAGTACTTTGTTGTGCAGATATGGGATCCCTTCAGCTCAACAGATACAGGAAAATTGCAAACAATTTCTATTTGGGTAAAACTTCTAAACTTACCCAAGCATTATTGGACTCTTAATGCATTGAGTATGTAGCAAGTACTATAGGGAAACCTATTTGTTTAGATAGGGCAACTGAAGATAAATCTAGAATGTCTTTTGCTAAAATTTGTGTAGAGATAACTCCATCACACACTTTGCCTGCTTCAATTCTGGTTGATAGAGGAGATGGCATTCTTGTGGAAGTCATGATAGAATATCCTTGGAAACCACTTATCTGTGAGATTTGCAATTGTTTTGGGCACTATACAAATAAGTGCGTTCACAAAAAGAAAGCTGAATCACTGAAGAATGTTTCTTATTGGAAGAAGAAAGAAGACATTCAAAAAGTGGCACAACAAGAACAAGAGAAAGGGAAGGAGAAAGCTGATACAATAGATTCCCAGAAGGAATTAAGAGATCTTAATGCAGCTGAATCATCTAATAGTGGTATTATGGAAGATGAGGAATAAAATAAAGAAGATGAGTGGGAGACTTACAGGTCTAAGAGTTCAAAAAAGTCTGAAGCAAGAGCTAATAAATTGATAAAAGGGGACTGTACTGCAAGTAAAGCTCCTGAAACACCAAGCTCATACAATACATCTGTTGCAAATACTCCACAAAGCCAGATACAAAGTCCTAATTTGGAAAAACTAAAATCTGATGCTAAAGATATATCTCTTACATTACAACAGAGGAAAAGTGCAAACAAAAAGCTGAAGCAAATTGAAAAGAAGGAAAGACAGAATAAGCAGTAGATTGAAAAAGACCCCAAATATTATTGATGTCTAAAATTCTTACTTGGAATGTAAGGGGTCTGAATAGGATCAAAATGCAGAGGGAGGTTAACACAAAAATAAAGACTCAAGGTATTACTATGATAAGTCTTACTGAAAGCAAAGTGAAAGAAATAAATTTGGAGAAAGTAAGAAAGAATGTTGCAGCTTTTTGGGAGATCCTTCACAACTTAGATAGTGCCCCTAATGGAAGAATCTTGGTCTATGAGGTAACTTTACTGGTTAGTAATAGTCAAATAATGCATTGCAAAGTCAGTATAAAATCTTCTCTAAAAGAGCTGATGATATCTCTGGTTTATGCTTCAAACAGCCCAACAGAAAGATGTATTTTGTGGGATCTTCTTTCACAATTAACTATAAATATTCAAATCCCTTGGATGATCACTGGGGATTTCAACTCAATGGCCTTTGTTGAGGAGAAGAAAGGTGGTGATATGTTGCATGAAAATGAGATGGTTCCTCTTCGAAATTGCATGAATATGCTGAATCTTAGCGATCTCAAATGGAATGGGCAACAATTTTCTTGGACAAACTATCAAAAACCAGCTACAAGGATTTTCTCAAAGTTGGATAGAACATTGATAAATGATCTTTGGTTAGATTCTTTCCCCCTATCTGAAGTTAATTTTCAGAACTATAGTTTATTAGACCATGTTCCCATGTGAATCACAATTAAGGAAAGTCCTAAAAGAAGATCAGCCCTTTCAGATTTACCAATGCTTGGTCCTTACATCCAAATTTTCAAGAGTTTGTGAAAGAAGTGTGGAGCCAAAAGATCCAGGGTACTCCTATGTTTGTGGTGGTTCAGAAATTGAAGATGCTTAGAATTGCCCTTAAATCCTGGAGGAAGAATGTTTATGGTGAAACAAAAGTCAGAATTGAAGAAACAAGAAACAAGTTACAAGATATCCAAAACAAAATTGAAAGTGGTGATAATATTGATGAGGATATGGTTAATGATGAGAAGATCCAAACGGAGCTCCTTAATAAACTGATATTCCATGAAGAAATGACTCTAAGGCAAAGATCAAGAAGAGATTGGCTTTCTTTGGGAGATTCAAACTCAAAGTACTTTCATAACTTTGTAAAGGAAAGGAAAAGTATAAATCAGATCAACCAAATATATTGTCAAGATGGTACAGTTGCAGATAATCCTGAAATGATCCAGAGTGAAGCTATAAGGTTCTACTCAAGTTTCCTTCAAGAGCAACAACCTGGTTTTGATGATTCTTTAATCATATCAAAGAAGATCTCAGTTGTTCAAGCTAATCAATTAACTCAGGATTTTACCCCAGAGGAGATTAAGAATATGGTATTCGGTGAAAAAGAAGATAAAAGCTCCTCGAATTGATGGCTTTAATGTCTTCTTTTATAAAGTTTGTTGGGATATAGTTGGAAGTGATGTTACAAAAGTTATTCAAAGTTTTTTCAAGCAGCAAAGAATTTTAACTGAGGTAAATATTATTATTTTGAAGCTTTTACCCAAAATTCCAAACCCTGAGAGTTTTGCAGACTTCAGACCAATCTCTTTGTGCAATGTTTTATACAAATTTATTACAAAATTGATGGCTCTCAGAATGAAGAAGTATCTTGACAGTATCATTGATCCAAATCAATCCGCCTTTATCAAGGGGAGGTTTATACAAGATAATATTCTTCTTGCCCATGAACTTGCAAGAGGTTTTGATAGAAAGAATAGGCCTAAAAAGATGATTATGAAGGTAGACATTCATAAAGCTTTTGACTTAGTTAATTGGAGCTTCCTTTTTACAGTGATGGAAAATATGGGGTTTCCAATGATGTTCATTAATTGGGTGAAACTATGTGTGACTACAGCCAATTTCAAGATAGATGTTAATGAGGAAATAATGGGGTTTTTCTCTAGTAGCAGAGGGGTACGACAAGGAGACCCATTGTCTCCTTACCTCTTCATCATAGCAATGCAGCCTCTTTCAGAAATGTAGAATCAAGCTACAAAGTCAAAGTCAGGGAGGTTACAGTTTTTTCCAAGCTGCAAGAGTCTTCATATATCGCACTTAATGTTTGCAGATGATTTATTATTGTGTCTCAAAGCTAACTTGCAAACAACCAATGCAAGTAAGGAGGTTCTTAAAAAATTTGCTGGATTATCTGGGTTGGCAATTAATGTTTCAAAAAGTTCTGTCTTTTTCACTGGTTCCTCTCAGTTAGAAATCAGAGAAGCTATAGTTGAAATTCTACAGTTCCAAGAAGAAAAGTTGTCGGTGAGGTATTTGGGCTCACCTTTGCTTGCTACAAAACTCTCTGTATGCCTTTGATAAGTAAAATCCATAAGAGAATCATGAATTGGAAGCACAAATTTTTATCTTTTGATGGAAGGATAGAGCTTCTTAAAAGTGTTCTTCATTCCTTTTCAGTTTACTGGGTGGGTTGTTTTGGGCTTCCCAAATCTGTGATAATTAAAATTGAGAGAATTTGTAAGGATTTCTTGTGGTCTGGCAGTACAGATACAAAGGTTATATCCAGTGTGGCATGGAGAGAGATTTGCTTTCCTAAAAAAGAGGGAGGTTTGGGACTCAAGAGTTTGAAAGATTTTGCAAATGCTATAATCTCAAGGACAATATGGAATCTTATTTCTGGCAAGCAAAATTTGTGGACTTTGTGGATAAACGAAAAGTATTTGAAGAACTGCAATTTTTGGACCTTGAGAACTCCTGAAGATTGCTCCTGGGGACTCAGGTCTATGATTAAGAGAAGAAAGTTTATGCAAAAGCACTGTAAATATATTGTGGGCAATGGTGAAAAAACATTGTTTTGGCATGATCCTTGGTTAGAAGGTGGTCCTCTTATGCAAATATTCAATTACTCAAATGTTATGTTATCTGGTATCAAAAATGAAGAAAGAGTTTCTAGAATTATTGAAGATAATTACTGGAAAATTCCAACATCAAGAATGAGATCTGAGGAAATGAGTCAGATCTTGGCCAGAAATTCAAGCTGGTGATACTCCTTCAAATGATATGGAGGACATAAATTTTTGGACAGCTAGTAATAATGGCAAGTTCTTAACAAAATCAGCTTGAGAAAGTCTAAGATCTAGAAAACCTAAAGTTAGCTAGTACAGTCTAATATGAAACAAAACTTCATTGCCAAGACAGTCCTTTCTAGCTTGGCTAGCAGTCAAAAATTGGATGAAAACAAGAGACTTCTTGGTTCAGATTGAAGTTTTACAAGAGTCATATTATTCCTTCTATGAAGCAAAAGAAGAAAACAGGTCCCATCTCTTCTTTCAGTGCCAATTTTCAAATTTTATTTGGATTAACATTCTTCAGAAACTGGCTATTGATAGTTGGGATAATGAGATCCAGTTTGTTATTGATATTCTTCTTGATAGAAGCATTAAAGAGTTATTGAAATCAGTTTTTAATGCTTCTATCTACTTCATATGGGAGGAGAGAAACTAAAGGCAGTTCAAGCAGATATTTTCCCCAAAAGAAGTTATTCTTTGTAAAGTCATAAATGCAGTTTACCAAAAAGTACAGGTCTCAAATTTCAAATTATGGAAAACTCATCACAACCAGAGAATTCTTCAAGACTGGGGTTTAAATCCTATAATTAAACAACCACGAGTTACACTTACAAAGTATTGGGAAAATCAGTCTAAAAATTTGGTGAGACTTAATATTGTAGGTGATGAACTTTTAAATGCTTATGGGGGGCATCTTCAGGTTGCATAATGGATTTCCCATATTTCCCATATTGTAGAAATGTTACTCATGGGTAGCAAAACAAAAATCATCTCCTTATTAAAGCAGTTAAAGAAAGTCTGGATATGGCTTTAAATTTAGGATGGCTTGATATTGATGTCCATAGTGAGATAAAAGGTTTGGTTCATTCCTTGAATAAAAGCTAGACTTCAAGCTGGAGAGAAATGAAGACCTATAGAGAGATTGACAAGATGAAGAGCAAGATGAAGAAGATTTCTTTCAAACACATATATAGTTCTACAAACAAAGCGGCCAGATATGTAACTTCTTGTACAGATAGTAGTTTACTTTTTCCTTGTTCTTTCCCTTCGGAGTTAACTTTTATTTGTCAAGTTGATTCCTCAGGTGATCTTAGTAGATTGTAATAGTTTTTTATTGCAATGAATTCTGGTGGGGGTCTTTGTCTAACCCCAGCTTCCTCTTTCAAAAAAAAAAAAAAAAAAATGTAACATTTCTATATACCACAGCAAGAACCCTTCTATAGTCCAGTCAATTCCCTTGGTTGGGCATATTTACATCTACAAACTAAGGAAATTGGACGTTGTCGGTACTGGGCGATGTCAAGAAATATAGGAGTCATTTATGGTGCTCATGTTATTAAACCGTATATCGCTGTATGATTACAAATTCTTTAACGTCCCACCCCAAATTCTCAACTAAACACAAAGTTTAACGGATAACCAGGCACTCAAATCAAGTTAAAAAGCTATCTCTTTCTTCATGTGGTAGTAATAAACATCTACTCTCCTTTTCTTTATCATTTTTGATCTTTTCCATGAGGTAGGTTCTAACAACGATGATCTAGAAAAGAGTTATGGATGATCATTTAACCTAACAGGGAAATAATAACGAAGGCTAACTCTAAACAGCCATAACTTCGCAATCAGAAATAAAATTGCGGTTCGAAATTTTCTCTCTTAGGCTAATTTTCGACCGCCAGGTTGTTTAATATGTTTCCTTCGAATCAAATTCCGGTTTTACATTTCTCATTATACATTGTTCAATCATTCAATTTTAGCTAGATTTCATACATACAAAACACCAAATTGAATGACTCTTACCAAAAAGTACCAATCTCACCATGTCCTTGCTCTTCGGCCACGGCACGGGTATCTTATACCCTTTTGGAATCGGAATCAAACACTTTAGACCACCACTAGGGCAATGCCGCTCTCTATGCTCCATATGTCGCCTCGACTGCAACGCCTTGATTGCCTTCTTGTTATCCAAACACGGTATGTAATCTGTCGCCACAGTTCCATTACAAACCTTCCAATTCAACAACACATTAGTGATCGGATTCGATTCGATTTCATCGGTTTTTGGTTTCGATTTCTTAGGGTTTGAATCTGGTGGTCTCGTTGTTGTAACTGTTGGAAATGATGATGAGGAGATAAGGTTGGTGGTGGATGAAGTAGGGTTGATGTAAGGGTAACGATCGTTGTTGAGGAGGAGAGTTGTGATACAGAGGAGTAAAACGAAGAGAGCGATCATGAAGGAGTATTTTCTCTCTCTTAGTAGACTCTGTATCGTTGGCGCCATTAGAGATCTCTCTTTGTAGGAGAGAGAGAGAGAAATGTGACTAGTGTATCTGAGTCTGGCGGAGTGAAACGATATTAAAATGCAAATGCGATGGTTAAAGTGGAACTAGACATTTTTTGATCGTTTTCCCGCTGTATTAAGACGGATTAAAATGTGATTAAGATATTGGGATTACATCGGAATCGATTCCGACCCGGTAGAGGTAGATAACCATGGTAAGGAGTTGGAGCTCAGTTCAGCTGCCTGACGTGAGATATCCTTATGGACTGGCTAGGCATGTTTCAGGCCCTACTCCCTAGCTAAGATTAGCTGGAAAACAAGTTCTAGAGACATTATTGTAGTAGCATCTTTCTCAGGTTCGATAAAGACAAGCTATTAGAGTTATGTCGAAGGTCTATGATTGTGTACATATTTGTAAGTTGAGAACATATTAGTTTGCAACTAGAGATCTTGACCATATACAGCAACTGTTACACTTAGTCAAATATAACCATTGCATGAACTCTGCAAATATCGCCTACCTCTCTCAAAAAATAGGAGAAACGTTATAACTTTGTAATTGCATGTATACAAGTATAAATACAGGCAGAGCATACAATAGTAGAGCGAATTCTTTTGCACGACCTCTATATTACTCTCTACAAGTGTAATAGACTATGAACATAGTGAATCGTACATCCAAATCCTCATCAAGGTCGTGGTTTTTCTAAGGCTTGACTGAGTTTTCTACGTAAAGTGCTCTGTGTTATTTTCTAGTTACACTTCAATTGCATATCATTACTTGAAAGTATTGGCGAAGTTTACCTACCGGAAAACTAGCCATTACAATTACCACTAAGAAACCCAAATGACTCAGTGTCAGTAGTCTTAACACTATACGCTGGCATGGGAGCTACGCTTGAGCACTATTAATGGCAAAATCCTTCAACTCTTATTTATGGAAGGACAAAGAACGGTGGGAGGAAATGAAAGAAGGAAGCATAAACATAAACAAGTGGGAGAAGTATGGTGGTTACAATGTTTGATCACTGTGACGAGGGCAGGAGATGAGAATGGAAGATATGCATAACATACACTAAGAGCACCTGCAACAGCTAGGTGAAGGATGAGGTGGCGAGGTAAAAACCATCATTCACCCTCCTCTACCCCACAGTAGCTAGATGGAGCAGCTGAGTTGTCTACCCAAAACCCACCCCGGGGGTGGTTTCTCCACCTTCTGGGTGAATTTTTAGTGGATTGATGCTGTGCTTAGGCAATGAACCAATTACATGATGACACTTGTCATCATTCAAAAAGCTCTCATACCTGCTCGCATAGTGATATTCACCCTAATTTTCATTTGAGCTGCTGTGGGGTGGATTCCACCCTGATTTTGGGTGAATCCACCCACCCTACTGCAGTGGATGCTCTAACAAAGTGGATTTTGCATAGCAGAGAACACATCATTGAGGATCAATTGACATCTCATTACAGAATTATCGGAAATTAATGGCAGCAAACATCAAGTATTTTAGCTGTTCTGAAGCAGGGATGTTTCCTTTACAAAAAATAAAGCAGCAGTGTTTGTAGCCCTATAGAAGTCATTAAAAATTTACCATATTCAACATGATCAAACTACAATATATTGACTGGTGAACTAGTATCTAAAGATGCATGTCCGACAGTATATCCAGAGCAACTATTAACAGTGATAAATAAATCGAATTCCTGAAATGACAAACTCTGCAAAAATGAAATAGGGTATTCTGAAAAATTGGAAAAGACATATAAATGATACTGATGTGCACACACTGCCCATACCCAACTAGAAATACCTATTGAAAAACTAGTTCAGGAAAAAGGCTTAACAGCAAAGGTTGAAACAACTATTTTTAGCTCAATAGTAAAATAAGATAAAACGCCTGAACTCCGGAGTCGATCTACTTGGTAAGTCTTCATTTTACTCTTGTATACCAGTTGTATTATCCACGTCAAGTTCTCCCATCCCTGTGTCTTCTTCTTCGCTGTCCGAATCACCGGGAACATCTGCGTTCTGACTACTCAGTTTGACCATATGGTCAATAAGCATTTTATCATCCCGTTCGCTTACCTGTTAAAAGGTAGAAAAGTATGAGCATGCAAACTTCGAGAGTTCAAGAGTTTGAGAGAGAGAGAGATGAAAAAAACTAACCGTTCTTGCAGCCTCCTTTACTACGAGTTTTCCCTTGTGGCTTTCTATTTCCTCAGTGCAAGCTTTGACAGCATTGTTAAGAACCAATATACCTTGCTCCTGCACACCAAAACAAATATTTCTTTCAAGTTTCATATAAATGAAAGAAGGACCAATCATCCAAACGGATTTGCATACATGTAATAATGAAAACTTGAGATAGCTAGATTCATGATAACTGCAAAGAATGTTTGAATTGCCTAGCATAATAAATAAGGTCTGACACAAGCTCCAGATTACAAAAAATTATATCTCATTACTTCCATTTGTCTTGAAAAAACTTCAGCACAGCCACAAACAGTAGATCATCCGTAAGAAAAAGGGATAATATTAAGTCGCAGGATGAACATGCATGGCATCCAGATATGTTTTCATCAACACAAAGCTTAACAAGAAAAAGAAATATGACGTGTCGCACAGACCTTGTCAAGAGTTTGAGTGGTAAGAACGTAAAGTGGAGGAGCAACCAATTTTATTTTGACAGGGCAATCACTATTTCCAGCAGCTTCAGCTTTCCTCATGGCTTCCTGCAAAATGAGATTAAAAAGAGACACATGAAAAAATAAGTCAGAATTTTTATAAACTAAAAGGGGCCTAGAATCAAATACGAAAGATAGGGTCGGAAAGAACGTTATATCATGCCTTAATATGAAGAACCCCATCAAATTGAAAACATTTCATTTCAATGTCTGCACGAATCTTCATAGGCTGTGGGGTCATTCGCCTTTTGATATTTTTTATCAAAACATCTTTAATCTCCTCGGTCAAAGCAGGCACCACCTTAGTAACCTATGAGACAAAACAATTGACGATTGCAATCCAATTGCCAACTAGCATAATTCATAATAGCAAAAGGATCGTATGTAAACCGACAATACCTCTTGCCCATCTGGACCAACTTCTTTAACTTCGCGCGTGAGAGTATTCAGAATGGTATCCGGGTCATTCACAATTAATTTGAATGCCTGGTTAATTCTATAAATTAGTCCAATTGAAATTTATTGAGAAAGGAACTTTATTTAATTAAAACCCTTCTCAAAGTAAAAGGAATTAAATAAGGTAACATACACTGAATCATTACCTCAAAAGCATGATTATATTTTCGATACAAAGGCCAGCCAACGTGGATATATAGATCCTGTAATTGTGAACGCAGACATGTTAAAGAATAGGCAATAGTAACAATATTAACAATTCTAAATGAAAATGTGAAACACATAGAGCAACAACATTCTTTACAAAGTTAATGAAGTTTTCTGTAATTAGATTGCCATTACGAATGGCCTTTCTTACAAGTTAGTATGGTATTCTTCAGGACTTCAGTTTTGATTCTGGCATTTGTATGCAAAATGAGCCCCCATAGATCAAGTTTCTATTATAATGATTCTGGCTGTCATCCTTTAGAGGGATTAATTTTTCTTCTTTCATATAGTCAATACTTAAAAATGCTTGTTACTATGAGCAGTGTATAATACAGTATCAGCAAGGATAATGAAGAAATATGGTGCTACTTAAGTTCGATGTTGGGCAAAAGACATAAATTATGTTTAAAAGAACGAGAAACACCACTTATATATATTTTCATGATTCTCTATGCAAATGAGAACATAAAACTTAATGAGAATTTTTGCTCATACAATTGAAATGGGCGAGTAAAGCGAGAACTTATCTAGAACACGCATTAGGCTATCTCTAAGAACTTTACTAATATAAGACTATAGGTCAAAAGACCATAGAATAGGTTATGGTAAAACTGAAGTGCTGAGCATAGTGACTGATAATTAAAATTTGTTCATATATTTTATTGTAAATAAAAATGGAAAAAAACACACCTACTGACAAAAAAGTAGCGCAAGTTACACAGTTTTCAAAGAAGGTGCAAATCCCAATGTACCCAACCAAGTGTACAATTCAGACTTTCTAGTAAGTTAGACACAGTTCACGGCATCCACAAAAACTATAATCCACCCTTCTAGCCATAACCAGTTGTACGAACATAAACAAATAAATATAGAATTGCCAAAATGCAATTCATTTACAAATAAAAAGATTATTTACTTCTATTTTATATGATATAATTTCTGAAGCTAAGCAATCTCTTCAACAAGAAAGTTCAAGGAAAGTGTACAGTATATAAGAATCTGTCGCACCTCTCAATGTACAAGGTCAAGCTTCCAATCTTCATGCTGCATTCTGAAAATGTAGTTTAATTAAATGGCTACTGGATGATACTACATCGTTCTTCATTTTGAGGCTAAGATAGGATTAGACACCAGTCTAGAAATCAACTTTTTTCGATTTTTCCAAGAGTGCACTTGACAACAAGTTAACCTCAAAATGATAAACGAAATTACTTTACACATAGATCCCATAGGCCATATAATTAAGCTATTTTTTTCAGAATGCGCCATTTTATTTTTCTATTTTTATTTTTGTGTGGAAGTAAGCTGGGGTTGGGTAGGACCCTCATCAATTTTTTCATTCATATACAATTATTTCCAAAAGAGAGAAAATTTCCTAGAGATTCAGCTGTGCAAACACAAGCTAACTCAAAAGAAAATTTACAAGGAAAACAAATAGGAAGTTCTGTACAATGTAATAATGAGAGCCTAGATGCCACATTTGAGGATTTATCCCTTTGGCTGAATAAGATCTTTTCAATTTGTTTTCTTCTATTATCTATCATTCTGTAGATCTTCATTATTGTCCAACTATAAGTCCAATCAGAAGATAAAGCATATGTTACAGAGCCAGGTCCCGTGAAGACTGCTATCTCCTTCCCAGCCCACTTTTACTTCATATTCTATACCCTCTGGTATTGTCAAGAAGAGAAGACTGCTTTCAACATGAACACCTTGCACCTCTTTTTTAAAAGCCATTACCGGTGTAACATTGGATAGTCTACAAATTCCATCATATGAACACTCGCTTTTAATACAAGAAGTATCCAGTGTGACTGTACTCTCTTTTTTATGCACCACTTTTACTAGAAACTATACTTTATACGAGCATTATTGTAAAGGTTGAAAAACATTCTTCTATACTACAGTTCAAAATTTGCTTACACCACTTCGACAATAACAGATTTTACTACGGAGAAACATATTAATAGAAGCTGAATTTCATTAAATTATTGTCTAAATGTAAAATATATAGTATAGTGGCTATTCTCTCATTCACAAATCACAATAGTTGGATTTCTAGCGTGTGAATGGTCTTATCATGATTTATCAAATAACAAAATGTAGTTGATTCCATATAGCAAAGCCGAAATAAAAGCACCCTTCAATGAACAAACAAAATAACGGCAGCATTTACTATTTCTGCTAACCACAAGTAAATAATTGCATCATCTCAACAGAAAGATAAATCTTGAGGCTCGGTGTGCCAATACCCACACACTCTTTGAAGGCGAATAACTTAGAATTACATCTCTACAGCCTTTATTCCAATCAAATGTAAAATAGATAGTATAGTGGCTATTCTCTCATTCACAATAATTGGATTTCTAGACAGTGAATATTCTTATCATGATCAATCAAGCGACTAAAAGCACCCTTCAATAGACAAACTAAATAACGGCACCAATTAATTACTTGCACTAACCACAAGTGACACTCACACCATCTCAACCAAATAACACTGCTAATCTGGTTCATCGGCATTAAACATACATAGTAAATACTAATACGAGAAACCCAAACTATTCACAATGCCAATACAGGGCAACTATTCCCATCCCAATTTGCAATGTTCCCACCAGTTACACCGGTTTCCCCTAATACCCATCCGAAGCTTGGTATGCGAATACCCAAGCACTATCCTAACGCGATTAATCTAGAATTACGTCTCTAGAGTTCTTTTGGCAATACATCGATTTTCCCTAATACCAATCTTATGCAAATACGAATTACGTCTCTAGAAGTGTTTTTTTTCTTCTTCTTTCAATTAAATCTTACAGATAAAAATTATATATGCAAAGTAAATATTACAAGATTGCAAGAAAAAAAAAATATACCTCCAAATCGAGTTGCATCGTTTCAGCGACATGACGCATAATCGAATGCACAAGCTTACTCTTATTATACCTCTCCTCGCACGTAGCGACATCTTCTTCCGAAACCCTTCTCTTACTAAGATCAATATACCCTTTCTCCTTATCAACCCTAAGAACCATTACAGGCTCTTGACGCCCCACCTTAATCAAACTACTCACACTTCGAATCCTTCGACGCGAAAGCTCAGAGAACAAAATCATACCTTCAATGTTGTTGTACTCAAGAAGAGAAACGTAAGCTCCCATGTCTGCGATGTTCTTCACTTGAATCATCACTGGCATATCTACTTCTGGGTATCGTTGTTCGTACATACGGCACTCGAGATTCGGAGGGTTTGACATTGTTGATGAGTTGAGAGAAATTAGGGTTTTGGGGATTGGAGATTTGAGAGAGATCTGTGGAGATGAGAGGGGAAAGTTAGGGTTCTTTGTTTTGTGATGGGAGGAGATGAGACGAATTGGGGATTTTAGGGTTTTCGATAATTCTTTCTTTCTTGGAGCAATAAAATAGATTTACTCCTCCTGCGGTAATAGACATATTAAAAAGGATTTACTCCGGGAAAAAATTAAAAATGAAAGGGTCATTCTAACTTCACTACGCCTTTTTGTTACTATGCAGGGCTATTTACTCTTTTACCCCTAACGTAAGCCTAATATAACAAACGCTCACGTTCATTTGTTGTATATACACTGTTAACGCTATGAACATTGGCGTTTTCACTAAAACGCTGGTGGCAATTCATTCTCAAATACAACACCTAGGCTATACACATAACGTTAAACTTACAGACTTTGGTCATTTACAAACTATAGCATGCACGAATGACGCCGGAATCGTGGCGTGGCGTTGGCAATACTCGACTAACGAACTGGTAAAAGTGAGTTGTTATCGATGCGTGATCTATGAGCGGTTGGGCAAAATCATAAACATCATAAATCATGGGTTTTGAACCCCCTTGTAAAATCACAAATAACATTGATATCACTCATTCTTACCTAAACCCAACCGCTAATTTGTAGGTGAAAAACCCTAAAATGTGCTAGAATTAAGGGAAATTACTTGCTTATGTTTCAGTGATAACGGGGAGGAGAGGGGAGTACGTGTTTAGTAACTGGAGGAGCACCGAAATTACACTAGGGCAGAGGAAGAAGAACGGGTTTTGGTTTTTTAGTCTTTTCTTTTCTGCAAGAATGGGTTTAGAGTGCCATAGGCAGTTTTAGAAAAATGTCGTCGACAACAGGATTCGAACCTGTTGGCCTTATTTAGGTTTATATACACTTTTTTAAGTTACAACAAAAGAGTGAAACTCCTGCCTAAACAAATATATAACATGTAAAAAAATTGTACTCCAAATTTATCACATAATTATGGATCAAGGGGAAGAATATGGGACAAATGAGTTTTTTTCTTTGTTTCATGTTCTAACACTAGTCTTTTTGTGGAGACTTTTTTCTTTCTTTTACAAATGCTCAAGTTTAAACTTAGCTTATCAATTTCAGTACATTCTAAGACATCGTTCAAATAAAACTACAAGTTTTTTATTGGTTGGCATCCAGAGAGGTCAAGGAATGTCTGAAATAACCTGAGCTTGGATAGCTAATTCCGAGCCGATGTTTGAATGACACTAGGGACAACACTACGTGATGTAGAATTGATAATTTTGGTAAATTACCCACATAATGAAATCAATTGGGCTTGCGAGTAGTTAATGAAAACCAAGAGGTCCTGGGATCAATTTCCACAAGCAACTTCCAACTCAAAAAAAAAGAGAGGATAAATTCCTAACTTTTTAATTGAACTTAAAAATGGTTCACCTAAACATGCCTTGGCGAAAAAGGCAAATCAACAAATGCGGCCACCGTGGGGCTCGAACACCCACGACCACTGAGCTAGACAGGCTTGTTGTTCTTTATGATCTATATAGAAACAAGTACTTTTTAGTGATGCTTTATAAGATATGATGCTCTCCTCCCCCACTCCCTCATCCTCACCTAGCGACCCCGATCCTTCCTCCTGAAGTACATTTCACCTCTCTCTCTTCCTTCGTTTTCTGCATACAGACTTTCCCTTCTCTCTTGTCTCTGTTTGTCTTTTACAACACCCCGCATACATGCACTCTTGATCATGCCACTACTGACGGTACGAGAAAGCGCCCATGGAGCCATGCTGATTGTGATGACCAGACCGGGGTGCCCGAGAGCCCCGCAAAGAGTACGGAATGCAAGAACAACACCAATACGCTCAAGAGTAAAGGACGTCAAAAGTGACACCGTGACAGCCTCGAGGAAGGAGATGACAACGGGTATTTAGCTAGACCCGCCAAGGTACGAGTTTATACACCTTTAACACACACATACGTTTTTGACCAGTTTTATCATACAACTCTTATGCCTATATGGACATTTCCTGAAAATCATGTCTTTAATAAATGGCGTCATAAACAAAGAAAAAGATTGCAAAAGCATATTGTTTATAATAGACTACGGACATTTATAAAGGATGAACAACGAACCAAACAAAAATTTGACACAAACATAAATCATCAACGTAGCCAGCGGATGACTCGGCCAGGCCAACAGGCCAATCACAAAGCACACACCACGCCGGGGGCCACTACCCACGCTATGACTAAGCACACAAGGACCCCATCAGCTGACCCTTGCCCCGCTCCAAAGGACATTGTTGCTAGGAATCAGAGACTTTGGGGAAAGGGCAAAGTCCAGGGAAACAGGCGAGGCACACAACGGATCCCCACACATAAGGAAAGGCACCCGCATGGGGCGGATAACTCTAGAAGGAGGTTTGTTGCCGCTGCTCGAGACCTGCTATGCCACGCAACCCAATTCACACCTAAAGCCATTCGTCAGCTGATACCAACATCGTCAAAATCTCACCACTCACTCGTCAGAAAACGACAACACAAAAAACCCACCACCCACACTCCACTTACCAAAAGCACGGAAGCGGGACCGACACCGGCCCTCGGTTGCCAATGATAGTTCTATCTTGGAACTGTAGGGGGACCGCAAAAAGGTCTACCCTTAGGGAGCTTCTCGTCCATAACCAAAAGCATCATCCCGACATCATTTTCCTTTCTGAGACTAAAACTTCGAACCCGGCCAACTTGTCTCACTTAAGTAAATTGGGTTTTCCTCACACTTACTCCGTGGATGCCACGCAGCAACACGCTGGGGGACTCTGGCTCGCCTGGAGCCATAATATTGACCTCACCATCCTCTCCTCCTCCCCCAATGGCATTGACGCGCTCATCCAGTCCCTCACGCCTCTCCAGCTTCCGGACGATAGGCCGACCCCCTAGCTGTGCTCTTTCACGTAGGGCCCTCCGGACCCTCAACACAGAAGCGACTACTGGAGCTCCATTTCCCAGTTGGCTCGCTCTGTCACGATTCCTTGGATCATTCTAGGAGACCTAAATGGTATCACTTGCAAGGAAGAAAAGTTTAGGAGATTTCCGTATGACAGCTCGGCGCCTAACCCTCTAGAGAAGTTTATTTTTGACGCTTCTATGATTGACCTGGGTTACTCTGGAGTGCCCTTCACCTGGTCAAACAAAAAGCAAGACACAAACCTTATTAAGCAACGCCTTGATAGAGCCCTGACCTCTACCCCCTGGCGCACCTCATTCCCAGACGCGACCATCCACAATCTTCCCATCATTGGTTCCGACCATGGGCCTATCATTATGAACACAAATGCTGATCGGCCCACACTCCCCAAGCAATTTTACTTTCAATCAGCCTGGACGAAGCATGAACAATGCAATAACGTCATTCAACACGCTTGGATCCAACCTCAAATAAGCTCGCGGCAACTGCGACTCTGCAAAAAGCTTCACCAAACCAAGAAGGACCTTACTGCCTGGAACAAAGAAGTGTTCAATTGCACCCCCATTTACATCCAACGCCTTAGGGACCAGATCAACGACATTCAGAAGGCGATCCCTGCCACGGATACTATTTTAAGAGAACAGGATCTCCAACAAAAACTTACCAGAACTCTCGAGCAAGAAGAAGCCATCTGGAGGGATAAATCTCGTGAGCTCTGACTTCGGGAAGGAGACCGGAACACAAAATTCTTTCACCTTTCCACTGTCTGTCGCTGACGACAGAATTCGATACAGCACATTCGCCGCCCCAATGGTTCCTGGGGACATGAGAGACGAGAGGTGGGAGATACTTTCGTACAATTCTATAAGGAGCTCTTCACGCCCGGCCACCCCACTCTGTCCGTATCTGATCTCGGCATCATGGAAAAGCTCATTACGAACGACGATAACGCCCAGCTGACCAGAGAACCTTCTATGGATGAGCTTAAAGAAGTTTTATTCTCCATGAATCCTCATAAAGCACCAGGACCAGATGGGTTTACACCGCTTTTCTACTAGAAATCTTGGGATACGGCTAAGCACGACCTTCTTAAGGCAACCCTTGCCTTTTTCCAAACGGGAAATCTCCTCCAGGAATTCAACCACACTAATATCACCCTCATCCCTAAAAAGAAGAATCCGGAAGCCCCAAAACACTACAGACCCATTAGCCTTTGTAATGTCAAACTTAAACTGATCACCAAAATTTTGGCATCTCGGCTCCGCCCTCTCCTCAATAAAATCATCTCACCTACACAAAACGCTTTCGTCCCGGGCAGACATATTTTTGACAACATCATCATAGCCCAGGAGATCCTTGTTGCCCTTAAAAGAAAAAAAGGCGCCTCAAGCTGTATGGCGATTAAGTTGGACCTGAGTAAAGCTTTCAACAGAGTGGAATGGAGCTTCCTCAACGATATTGCGCTGGATTAGGCAATATATCTCTACTACTGGACTGCCTTTTAACATTAATGGCACCCCTTACGGCTTTTTGAAGCCGGGGCGGGGCCTAAGACAAGGCGACCTGCTCTCCCCGTCCCTTTTCCTCATATGTTCTGAGGTCCTCTCCCGCATCATCCTCCGGAAAGTGCTAGAGGGCGACATCCACGGCATCAAGACCGCCAGAGGTAGCACTCCCATTTCCCATCTCTTTTTGCCGATGATAGCTTCATTTTCTGTCGAGCTAACTTTGAAGAGGCGGGAAACCTCCAAAATGCCCTGAATACCTTTAAGCAAGTCTCGGGGCAGGAGATTAACTATGACAAATCCTGCATTCTTTTTAGCAAAAACTGTCACCATAGGCACCACAAGCTTATCCAAAACCTTTTCCGCATCAGAAAAGATTCGACGGGTGACAAATACCTTGGCGCACCCCTTACTTTCGACAGATCAAAGAGCCTAAACTTCCAAGATATCATTGCCATGGTCTCTAGTAAAATCGAGGGATGGAAACAAAGAATCTTTCCCAAGCCGAAAAGCTTACCCTCATTAAAGCTGTTAACTCAGCAATTCCTTCGTTCCAGATGTCCATTTTTCCATTCCCAGCCAAAATTTGTAAAAAGCTCGACTCCATCAACACCAGGTTTCTGTGGGGCACAAATTAGGAGGGAAAAACCAAAACCCAACTCATAAAGTGGAAACATATCTGCAGACCTTCCAAACTTGGGGGGCTGGGAATTCGCATTGCCACCCACCTTAACCAAGCCCTGATGGCCAAGCTCTTCTGGCGCATCATCAAAGAACCGGACAAACTCTGGGCACATAATATGATACGGAAATACACACCCAAGGAATCCACAATGCTTACAACAACGCAGAATATGAACTCCTGGATTTGGAAGGGAATTCTTAAAGCTAGAACCGCATTTGGCCAGAACTCTGCTGGCACATTGGTGATGGCAAGAGTGTGGATTGCTGGTTGGAGCCTTGGATACCTGGCATCAGATTTGGGCGCCCAGCCTGACCTACCCCTCTCGATCGTCCTTTTAACCGGGTGGCCGACCTCATTTGCCTGAGAGCAGTTTCTGGAACGAGCCGGTGATCCAATCTATTTTCCATCAGGACATTGCTAGACTCATTTTATCCATCCCGCTTAGCCAGAACCCTGCAAAGGATGTCTTACGCTGGAAACCGGAAAAAAAAAACCGGTATTCTCACGGTCCGCTCGGTGCACAACCAATCGATTTGCGGCCAGAAACGGAAGGAAACTGCTAGCAACACGGGATGAGCCAAAGGTACCTACTTGGGAGCACATTTGGACCCTGAAGGTCCTGTTCCGCATCCAGTTTTTCCTATGGAAGGTTTTACAGAATGGTATCCCGACTAAAGATAATATATGGCATGGGAATGGTGACTGGGACCCCATCTGCCCTAGATGCGGTGTCGAAGACGAGTCTACAACACACGCTTTTTTTTTCTGCCCAAAAAACCACGATATCTGGTCTAACTCGGATCTGGAACTCGACTTTAGATGCTGGCAATACACGGAATCTGTGCGCAAGATCATCCAATTGTGTTATAACCTGAAGGGAGGCACAACAAATTTCTATAATTTATGTAGCACTGTTGTGTCCATCATGTATACCATCTGGATTTGTAGAAATGAGTTAATCTTTGAGCAGAAGAAACCCCACACTGGGGGAGGCCCTGAAGCGGGCAAAACTCTACCTCATCCCTCCGAGTATGACCTCCACCCCCATCCCCAAACCATTCGGAATGCCTCTCAACCTAGAGAAGGATGGCACGTCGTTTACGTGGACGCCTCCTGGAAAAGGCCTGAATGTCTAGGAGGCACCGAGTTTGTTATTAAAACTCATTTAAACTTTGTTTGCTGTGCAGGGGATGATACAGTGCGCACTACTGACTCCGAGGAAGCTGAGGCGTACTCAGTGATTCGTGGGATGGAGGCAGCTCTCAGATTAGGGTCTTGCTCCCCTGACAGACTGCCAGCGCCTTGTGCATGCTTTTCGTGATTGTTCAGAGGACTTATCCTGGGGCGCCCTCACTCTGGCCCCGGATCTTTGTGCCCTCGCCACGCTTTTCCAGGCTTTCACTTTTTAGTTTATTGATCGTCGATGTAATTATTTTGCGCACTTTTTAGCTGCAAGGGGTGAAACTTTAGTTTGTTTTGAGCCCTTAGAGGCGTCTAGACTTGTAAACTTTCTTATGCCCAGCCCTAGGGCTGTTTTTGTTTATTTTATTGCTGCCTTTGATTAAAAAAATAAAAATAAATTATGCTTTATAAGGTAGTATCAGAGTTCAACTCCATATGGTGGATGTCATGTGATGTGAATAACTGATATTGCTGCTATAGAAGTGCAGGTTTTCAAGTGATCTTTTGATGGAGTCACAAGATTTTTTTTACTAGGTCACTTTGTAAAAGTCTTACTATAAATAGGAAAGCACCAATACAAGTCTGTAGACTCTGTACATGATAAATAGACCTTCCACCTCGGGGATGGAAACATAGGCGATTTTGAAACCATGCTGACCTTCTACTCTGAACTGGCCATCTTCATTTGGCGCCTCCATGTAGTTACTGTCGACCTAATCTTTGTTGATCTTGTTGGTTGTGCTGTCTCTTCTACGTAACTGACTTGAGGACTCTGGTTTGCTTCAGCTTTTGGGATCGTCTTAACAGGTAATTCTCGGCAAGCTTTAGGCACAGCAGCACCTTTATATGCCTTGCAGATAAAGGACACAAAGTATTTGTAGTCCTGGAACAAGTGAAATATAGACAACTTAGCTTTCCTTAGTTTTTAAATTCTGCAAAAATATTGAAACCAGCGAGTTCTATGGATAAAATAACAATAAAGTGGACTTGTAACGAAAATTGTGTGACAAACAAATGTCAATGGCGTAGAAGTTTAACACAAAGCATACAAGTTTCATGCATATCACTGAATAGGAAGGATTAGTGAACATACGTCATAAAGAGGCTGTCCGTCTACGGTTACCCAAGGTACATACGTGTGAGGAGGCTGAAGGGCCTTAGTTTCTGCCGCAAGTTTTAGATCAAGCTGTAGAAGAAGAAAAAATACAAGTAATATTAATAAATCGAAGAGGGATATAAGCAAAACTATGCTTCAAATAAGAGAACAATCTGTAGGTATGCAGTCTGAAAGCGAGGTTGAGCTATAGCATGTCATTACAAGTTTAATATCTAACAGTAAAGTAATACAAAATATGAAAAATACCTGGTGTCCATATCCACTATTATAGCAATCTACAATGGGCTTTGATTCAAAACCAGTTTTCGCAAAACATGACTCCCATTCAGAATACTTATCCTCCATAACTAAACGCTCGACACAGTAGATGAAAGTGAAATGCTTATTCTGCATCAGAAGCTCACGTAATTAAAAGGAACTCAAGAAGAATGCAAAAGTTACAAGAATATCATCTGATGCAGCAGGATGTCATAAAGTTTGTCATAAAGTTACATACATCTGATGCCATAGAATATCATCTGAACGCAATTAAAGTTACATGTCATAAAGTTTTATCAATGAAGACCTCTTTCCAATGCTTCTAAGGTATTTTGTTTAATAATCCAAGTATTACCCAAATGTGCGTGGCTTCTCAAGAACATCACAGTTGTAGTCCTTTTAGAATGGGTTGAGACTCGAGCGGAAGTGGTTTTAACATCAACAATCTTTTTTATTGAGGAGAGGTATCTTTTTCCGCCCAGCAGTTCGGGGATGAGAAGGGGTGGCAAAGTCTGAAAACGACGGAAAAAAAGGGGTTTCCACCTTTCCTTCCTAGCAATGCTAAGACTCAATCCATTTCACACCCCAAGACTCAATGGTCGGCTTCTGTTTAAATGCTAGAGCACTTCGAAGGAAGAGCCTACTAGTGTTTGCACAATACTTCACATTTGTTAATGTTCGAAATTAACTCAAAATTAAGCAGTTTTACCAGATCAGGCCAGGCATTGATGGCGCAGGCTTCCACAGTATTAAGCAAACACTCATATGTGCCATGCTGCATAATCAAAGAATTAAAAAAACTGGCAAAGAATCATAAAAAAAACAACAATGTCACTCACATTTAAGTATATCGAAAGTAGTACTACTATTACTCACCTTGAATTTTTCACAATTTCGAGCCAACGTAATGAGCTTAGCATGATTATTATTTGTACATATTAAGATCCGAATGACTCACGAAAAATCACCCATACTCTAAAGACTATTATCCACCATTGGGCTTCATGTTTTCGCATTTCTTTAGCTACCCAATACAGATTAATTATACCCAAATTTCGCATTTCAACTAAAACATTTTTCGCCATCTAGGTCTTATAGATATTCCCAATTAACCCTTTTTTCTCTTCTCCACTTCTTTATATTTTCATAACATAACCCAATGTAACAAATATATGCACCATCACAAGTAAATTCCAAAAACGACCCTAAACTAAACAATCATTTTTAATGAAATTAGCACAATTATGAAGGGCAAATTTGTGAAACAATCATCTCATACCTGGCAGGCGATGGTGTTATTGGATCCAATTTTACCATTACCATAAGGCACAAGTTGAAGATCTACGATCTGAATGAGTCCCTTCTCAAACAGCTTGGGCAAATAATTAACAATGAAATTGGAGCAGTATGGGCACAGTGTCTCGTAATAGAGAGCCAAAGTGACCTTATCTGATGATGCTGAGGAGACTCTAGCTGCAGAAACTGTTGGAGATGAGCTGAAGAAGAGGTAAGAGATGAGGAAGAGAGTGACGATATTACGAGATGCCATGTTTTGATGAGAGATAGAGAGAGAGATTTGACGATGTCTTTTATAATGTCGTTAAGAGATGACATAAGAGGAGTTGTTTGACTTTTAGAGAGTGTCTGTGGTGGCCCTGGCCAATAGGGTTGAGGTTATTATTGTCTCTTCAGGTGTTTAACTGATATTGCCAAACGATTAGGCATTTTTGCAAGGTGATTTATTAAGTGATTATTTCTTCATAGATAAATTCCTAAGCTATGATTTATGATGTAATTAACACGAACGATTTCAAGTGCGAGAACATTATATCTATCAGGTATAAGATTGTGACGATTTCAATGAACGATTTCAGGGAAAGATGTCTACAATCATCTTTAATTGTGTCTTATTGAATGTTGGACAACATATTCATCTTTATAATGCGTGTTAAAGTATTCTCCCTTATTTACAATATATGTACGCCCATATTCGATCATGGTTACTTAATTACTTGCTAGAAAAAGATGAAGAAGGATAAGAATGGTAACTTTCGGTTCTATAAACACGGATCTCAGCTCCAACATTGCTTGTCGGATGGTGTTCAAACTTAAAGGTTGAACCCTCAAACTACAATGTTTAAATGCTTGAATATTTTATAATGTTACGAGCACAATGGCACGCGCGTGTAAACGTATTATTTTTAAGATTCAAGTTTGGGTTGAGTGTAATTATTTGATATATTATCTAATTGTAATTGTAAAGATATGTTGCTGGTTTTGCGTTTGAATATCTTGTAATATCTATTGTAATTGAAACAAGAAGATTTACCTTTTCTTTGCTCAGGACCACCATATAATGCCTGCCTCTTTAAGTAAATTTCGGTGCCGGACTGGTCCTTGGATTCCATTCATTTCTTGCCACAGTCTTTAAAATAAGATGATAACTGGATGCTACTCGATTTTGATCAAAGAAACTTGCACGATGTTTTTTTTCCCCATTAAATTCCTTGAACGATGTTCTCATTTGCGCGCCGTAAAGGTCGTTCTTATTAAGGTTAAAGAATATTTGAGGGAATTGAACGAAAGCTAACGAAAGATTCTCATGCAATCAAGGCTAAGCTGTTATGGAATAAATTAGCTACAACATGCTAATATATTATTCTTCTTATAATGAGAAGGACATTTGACCTATAATGTTTGACTGTTTCTAACTGCGACCTCAATTAAGTAGAATACAAATCTTTTCTTTGGGTAGACTTGATATGTTCATATCTAGTGCAAGGCGCACCCATCATATCCTAGCTCATTGTATCCAAGTTCCAATCTAAACTTTCGATATCGTCCTTAAATCTATCCTAAACATTGATTAAGAGTGACGTTGGGATTTACAAATATTGCAATGTATGTAATGTTAGGCAAAGTATAAGTCAATCAAATGGGTGGTTAAAAAGACTTTCAAATGTGAGTACTTAAGAAACTTTTGATGGAGATTTTAGAGCTAACTTTGCCTTCAATCTCCATTTTTATCTGTGACTGTTGAGATGAAGTAATTTTGGAGGGTGTTGGTTTGTAGGAGTGTCTCCAGTGGTGCTTCGTGTCTGGCACAAATGTTATAACCTCTTCATTTGCAACTGCCACCCTTATGTTGCAAATCATCTCAATAAGATTTTGTTTTACGACGGACACTTGGATATGATGAATGTCTGGGTGACCGCTCTTGATTGGTGATAATTGTAGTAGCGATTCACTAAACATGCTATCACATACTGTAAGACAAAAAGGAATTAGAGAAATTCAAGGTCAACATATGGATGGAAAAGGTATAGATGAAGCCGAGTAGAAACGATCTCATCTTATGGAGTGGAGAGTTAGATGAATACACATGTTACGTTAGCCCCATTGTAATAGATTTGGCATTTGGGTCAGATGAATACACATATGTTAGTCACATTTGCTTTGGGCTGCGGCCTAATATAGTATAGTAATTTATAGCCCCATTTAAAGCTTCTTCGAAGTAACTGTCTTTATTGTCTCCGCTGCAACAACTATCCCATTTCTCTCATCTCTTCCAATTAATGTTATAAAAGAATATATCAGGCAAGTTCCAAAGTATGTGATAAGTATTGCAGATTGTGGAGACCAAGTGAGGTTTTATACCAAAGGTATAAAAAATGCTGCAGGGTAGCAGATATTGAGGGTCACCAGAGATAAAAGTAATGTACTCAACTAAGCAAACAAACAATCAATCAATGTTAAGACAAACATATAGCAAATAAAAGACGATGTGAATCATTCCAAATAATCTAATTATAGCTATGTAATTCAAAGCATCATCTAGCAAATAAAATAACATATTCATAGCATAAAATGAAAAACGAATTCTAGACACATTGTAAAAATGATGATAAGTTTTAGAAATTTGTCATACTTATAACTAAGAAAGATTTAAAAGGCGTGATACTCGTAACCACTTTGAGAAGATGATAAACTCTGTATAATCACTATCTGAGACGATTATTTTGTACTATGCCTTTCCTGCAGCCTTGATAGTAGTAGCCGCCTTATGAAAATGTTGAATAGATACCAAAAATGAGAAATTAAGAACATTTCCACATTGATTTCAATATGAATACATAATTCGAAAAATAAACTTTAAAGCTGAAGTTGTCAAATTGAAAAAAATCTTTATACAGAGCTCAATTATTAGTGTAACAAAACTTTACTATGTGTTTTGAAATTATATAGCAAAGAAACAAACTTTTTCTTTAAGAAGAGGAATGGCTACATCTAAAAATATTTCATATCAATATAGGTTGCTAAACAAATAACTTAGGAGTTGTGCTAGAACATGTGCAATACAGGTTCATACAACACCAAGATTTACATGCAAATTACCAAAGTCAGGAGGAAAAGACCAACGGGAAATGACCGAATGCTCAAAGCCATTAGAGAAAAAGAGTAGAATTCTTGGTATAGACATATAAACCATGGGTCAGAATGCAAGTTTAATAATTACGTGAAACAAATGAAGGAAAATTTTTCTAAGAAACATGACCTTGACGACTAATAGCATCAGACTTCGAAAATCCCAATACTTGACATATTTTAGGCTTCTACAATCTCTAACAAGATGTGAATGTCAACTGGAAACCGTGGAGGAAACAAAAATAAGACTTAAAATTGGAATGAACTTGAAGCAAAATGGCTAATCAAACTCATTCAATACTAGAGAGTAGGCATAATTCAGAAGAAACACGGATGCTTACTAACAAGAGCAGCGGAAAGAAGACCAATTTATTCTCAAGAAAGAAGGTTGGTGAGTAAAAAAAGGGATAAAGCAAGAAACAAACAGTGATTTTTTAGCCATTACAAAATCCTAAATTGGGTTTAAAAACTGTAACATGGGACTCTCTAATGGAACATATCATTCTTGGGAACAACCCTGGTTTTCATAAACATTTTCTCATATTCCGATCCAAATAAGGCTTTTCGATTTCAAGTCATATTGGCAAAATCACATTAAAAATATCAAAAACCAGTGAAGGGAAAGACTGGACATTACTGCGAGTAAGAATATAAAAACTAAGACCCAGTAATCGAAACACTAGAACAATCCCTTAAATTCGCAAATATATACATGGAGTTGTAGAAAAGCAGAATTAAGGACGCCCATAATGTAGCTAGTCCTTGAATATAAAGAATGTCTTACTTTTCAAGTAGCGCAACCCAGGCAGGTCAAAGAGTAGAACTAGCTTTCGATTCCTCTCTATATGCAGAACTAGGCAGGTAAGATATGAGTAGAAGTAATAAATTCAACGATTTTGAAGAGAGGCAAACATGCCTTATCTTATTGACTATAATGCTTGGGAACGTATGAAAAGCACCCCCTCATATATCCCCCCACTTTATACTGCCCACCCCCTCAGACAATCAACTCCGCGTTGTATTAGGAAGATAAGATAAGTCATTAACATAATAACTTGAGTAGTATTAGGAATATAAGATAAGTCATTAAAATAATAACTTGAGTAAGAAGAAGATAAGATAAGATAATAATATATTTTCTCAAAGCAATCACAATTGTACTTTCAGTTTTCACTTACTATTAAATTACTTTGTCTAGACATATACTAAATATATATCACGATAATAATATGTTACTAGGGAGAATTACGTATTAATCAAGTTACAGAGACATAAATAATCTTTGTCCTTTGCTACAGAGCAATGTTAAAACTGTCAAAGTACAATTTCTTTCCTCAATCGATTGAAGATTGATTTGACTGATAATGACTGGTAATCCCTAAAGAAATCCAAAAGCAATGTTTTTTCTCAATCAATCAAAGATTGCTTTGATTACTACTAAGAGCAAGAAAATCATAATAAAGGAATTAGAAAACAGAGGAATTAGAAAACAACAAGAAATTATACCTTTTTCTATGAATCGATTTAGTTTTGATCTCCAGAAGTAAAATAGGGACAAAATATCGATTTATGGAGGAAAAGAAATTGTATAGGGAGAAGTAAGTTAAAAGAAAAAAAAGGTTAAAACCCAATTACTAAAAATGCCAAGCAATTCGGCAGTTAGGAGTTGGACAGCCCATATAATATCCATGGTACAGAAGCACCATGGAAATAATCCAGGCCTTCCAAACAATGCATCGTTATATGCGTCGGTGAAATGAATGGCTGAAACCCAAGATAAAAGTTGGGTTATTTTTTTATTATTATTATAGATATGCATGCTCTTTCTCGAAAGTTTCTAGTGCGAAAGGCATGCAACGTATAATAAAGAAAATCAAAATCGAGCCATGGGTGCATTAGGAAGTACGAAGACGCGTGCTTGCAAAACATGAAAAGAAGATCATATCTCGATTTTTATATCACAATATT
Organism: Kingdonia uniflora; assembly: GCA_014058105.1. NCBI lineage: Eukaryota > Viridiplantae > Streptophyta > Magnoliopsida > Ranunculales > Circaeasteraceae > Kingdonia > Kingdonia uniflora. Next base: position 404,362 of record JACGCM010000882.1, on the reverse strand, counting down.
CTTCACTAAAAAACAAGATATATATCCCAATTTTAATGCAAAGATTTTGAATTACTCTATAAATATTACCCAAAGAGCTAAGAGACCACAAGCACAATTTTAATGTTTTATGTGTAATGGAGGAGGGGACTGTTCCAAGCGCAAAATTTTCCTTTTGCAGTGGGAGTATTATGACTTTTAATCACGACAACAATTGTTATCGGATCGATGATTTACCAGAGATGAGGTTAGTAGAATGTGTCTGTGGCGAATATGGATGAGATTTTGCTCCATATGGTTAGATATTTACTGCCAGTACATTTTTGATTCATTGCATGCAGTGTAGACATTGTTAAACTTTAAATTAAGATGATCAGATTATTGATGCTTTGTTTTGCTTAAAGTTTTTACTTAAAAAGTTTTTGATTCATTGCATGCAGACTATTGATGCTCAAGATGTTTACGAACCTCAGCAATCGATTGAGTGCAAGTGCATAAGATTGGAGACAGAATTGTGTGATATGGTTATCCTTGGGATAGCTAATGTTGAAACTCTTGATATATTTATACTCGGGGTAAGTGCAGTTAATCATCTTTGTTCATCATCTATATATATTTTTTTACTTGCAGATTTCAAACTGCAAATATATTTAGTACGATAAATCACACTTTGAATTAATTTGCATTTGATGGAAGCGTATGGTATAACAGATTATACGAGTCCTGGAGAGATTTGGTTTGGAAACGAGTCCCATTTCCATTGTTTGAAATATAATGTCAAAACCATCGTTATAACTATAAAGGGCAAGAAAGTTTGACTGATGAACAAGTATGATGAGTACGCCAATATGTATGGCACAGAAGCAAACCTTGTGCAGTTCTTGGTCAAAACCATCGAAATATCTATAGAGGGAAAGAAAGTTGGACAATGCATCAACCAACTCGTGATTCTTCTGGGGGAGATCTTTGTAAAGGATATCCTTCTGAATGCTGCATAACATTTTGAGATCGGTGGATCGAGTAGAAGATGTAGTCCACACAAGGATATTCAGAAGTATTATACATATGGTTCAAAGTATTATACATGTGCCATTTCAAAGCCAAATAACTTCCACACATTAGAGCTAAATACCATCTTTGGGTTGGGCTCCGATCCAGTGAAATCCAGTTTAGGTCCGATTAGATACAATCCGGCCAAAAATAGAGTCATTTACATGTGTACCCATATTTGTTGGTTTTTTTTTCTGACACATGAACATTGTTTTCACCAAACCAAGACATTGTTAGGGTTTGTTGTTTGTGTCTGAGTCTTTGAGACCTGCTCAAACAACGCCCACAATTTGGTAACTCTCTCTCTCTCTCTCTCTCTGTGACATTGTTAGGGTTCTAACTGGTTCTACTTGTTCTCTTTTCAGACATATTGGAGTGTGGGGTTGATCTGTTAGAAGAATTGGTAAGAACTCAGTAGTTTTAATTTCATTTTCAGTCTCTTGTTGCTGCGAGAATGAGAATTAAGAAGGCGAAGATTTGTTCTTCTTCCAAAAAGAAACCCCGCATCAAACATTCCGGGGAAAACGATATTGATCGTCTTAGTCAATTACAGGATGATCTAATTCTTCAAATCTTAAGCTGTGATATCGATCTGAAAGATGTTGTAAAAACCTCTGCATTATCAAAACGATGGAAATGTTTATGGACTCGCGTCCCCAACCTCTTCATTGGTACCAACAGTTCCTACGGATATTCCCAAAATTCCATCAGCTTTGTCGACCATTCACTAAGTCTCTACCAAAGACCAGTAGTTGAGTCCTTTTATCTGTGTTCCGAATTGTGTTTTGAGTTTTTGAATGTCGAAAAATATGAGGAGTGGATTCGATTTGCCCTTAAGAAAAAAGTCCAACATCTTTTTTTATACTTAGGACGTGCTAATGTAACGGGCGAATTGTATACATTGCCTGCTGAGATCTTTCAGTGCCCTTCGCTTTCATCATTAGTAGTTGCTACGGGTAAGATAAAATTGCCCGGCTCCTTTTGTAGTTCGCTCAAGAAAATATTCTTGTATCAAGTTACGTTAGACAAAAGAGACTTAATCGACAAAATGATGTGTAATTGCCCAAATTTGGAACATTTGGATTTGTTTAGCTGTTTAGGTCCTATTAGTCTTCATATGTCGTCATCCGTGAATCCACGTATGCAACATTTAGGGGTATGTTTTTGTGATATTAAGGATTTGGAAATAGATGCTCCAAATCTAAATTCATTAAGGATAGAGGGAATTTTTGCGGGGAGGACTTCTTTGAAGAATGTGGCATCTCTTGCTCGAGCTTTCATCGGTTTCAAAGGTCTGGTCGATTCTGGTCCGCAAATTTGGGGTTATGCATTGTATAAGCTTTATGAAAATGTTCAGCATGTAAGAGATCTTACTATAAACGAAACGGGTATTCAGGTACATATGTTTCACTTTTTTTCAATTTCTATGTGTGTTTTGAGTTTATTTATAGCATGATCATGAAATCACCGTAGTGTTTTAGCTCATTGCATCTTTTTTAGGGCAAAAGTGAAATGCTCATTACGCCTTATAACACTTCTTCCTTTTTGGAACTAAAATTTTATAACGTGACCATTAATAAACTTTTTAAGAACTACCATCTCTCGATTATATATCTTGTTATTATAAGTAGAAAGTTATATATATGAAATGCCTTAGGAAATTGTGATAGCTAGTTTCTTGCTATTTGAAACTAGCTATGAGATGGCCTGAAACACCGTCAAAAGCATAAGCTTTATGAAAATCTACACCATGTAACAATTCAGGTGTTTAGGCATATGTGTCTCATTTCCTTCAATTTATTCTGCATGTTTCGTGTTCTTTTATACCATCGAGATCACCTCCAGTGTTTTAGCTCATTGCATATATATTAGGGCAAAAATGAAATGCTCATTACGCCTTACTTATATCATTTTGGAACTAAAATTTAATACTACGAACTCTCAATTATCTTGACATATAACTGCAAAGTTTTATGAAATGCCTTAGGAAAAGATGATAGTTTATTGCGTGCAGTTATGGCTGTGTTCAGTAGAATCACCAAATTAAAGACATTTACATTTGAAACTAGAACCAAGTCCAAATGAGAATGAGAAGTCATGTAAAACATCGTCAAAAACATAATCAACTAATGTAGACATATAGCCTAGATTCCAAACTTTCAAATTAAAATGATCAAATATTAAATATTGATGCTTTGTTTTGCTTAAACATTTTACCCGAAAGATTTCAATTCTCTATGTCTAGGTATTTTCTCTTTGTGCTTCAAGCGGTTTTCAAACTCCAACGTTCAAGTGCAAGTGCTTAAGATTGGAGACAGAATTGTGCGATATGGTTATCCCTGGGATAGCTAATATACTGCGAAATTCAAATAATGTTGAAACCCTTGATATATATATATACCCCGGGTAAGTGCAGTTAATCATCTTTGTTCATCAATTTTTTTTCTTGTAAATTTCAAACTTCAAATATATTTACTATGATAAAGCATACTTGGATAAATTTGCAGTTGATGGAAGCGTATGGTCTAGCAGATTATAGGAGTGCTGGAGATAATTGGTTTGGAAACGAGCCCTCTTTCCATTGTTTGGAAAATAACGTGAAAATAATCGTAATAACCATACAGGGAAAGAAAGTTGGACTGATGAACAGGTACGTAGAGTATGCCAACATGTATGACAAAGAAGCGAACCTTGTGCAGTTTTTGCTGAAGAGTGCCTTAGTTTTAGAAGAGTTGAAGATTTATATAAAGGATCCAGGTCTTGAAAATGAGCGACTACTAAGGCAAGTCGCTCGAACCATAAGAAGATTCCCGAGAGCCTCTTCTCGTGCCAAAGTATCCATCAAATACAAAGATTTCAACTGATACTTCCTCAGGTATGGTGCTATTATGGTGTTTTTCCATTTTCAACTCTCATATAGAACTACGGCTAAGTTTTATCTCTAGTTGTAAATTGTTTGGATATGATCTACATTTTTAATGCTAGCGTCATTGTATTAATTATTTTCCCGCTTCATCTTAGAAGTACTGAATCTGATTATAGAAAATACTAGTATTTTCACCCACTACGCACAAAACTTCGCAAAGTAAGCTACTGATGAACACTTCGAGTTATTATAGAACTTATAATTAGCGGGAGTCATTAATTAGTGCCCCAATCACCATGGGCCATGGAATAATGAAGCTTCTTTCCATGAGTTTACCACTTTCTTTTCCTCCTCCTAAACTTCCTAAACTGGAGAGATACTGGCCCGATGATGTTCAATGAGTTGTGAGAAGTAAGTGTTCATTGTAAAAAAGCCGAAAATGGAATCTAGTCATCTAGTGTCAAATGCATTTTCATCCTTTGAAGAGGAAGTTTTCTTGCACCACCTCTATATATATATATAGATATATATATATAATATATATATAAAGTTCTAGGTCTCAAATAATTTAGATTTTCATGAAAGTCCTCAAAGTACAATGAGCCATATGCTTTGACGATGGCTTTCCTTATTGCAAACAAACCCAGCGCTTCCCTTGCATCTCGTGTAATATATAACTTGTTGCAAAAGTGTTAAACAATAAAATCAATGCTTCCCCTCTATCCTTTGTCTTTGTGGTATTCGTTGATTAAATTGAAGAGTATATATGCATCACATTCAAATTAAAGAGAAAATCTACTAACAAAAATATATAACTTCTAGTTTCTATCTAGCTTCTAATCGCTAATAAAACCTTCAACATTCGCAAGATTTCAAGAGAAAAAAAATCCTTAGTCACCATAAAAAAAAGTAGAAAATCACAATCAATTCTTAATGAAAGAACATATATTTATCAAGCTTCAAGGAGATTATGGAATGACTTGTGAGAATCTGTAAAAAGGTAATGATTCTTAAAATATAACCACTAACAGAATGAAGGACTTAACATGAAAAATTTAGCAATAATAGCAGTATCTGATAAACTTCCATACAAGTCTCAAGTATTGTTAAGATAGAGAAGAATTCATTCCCTTCTTTAGTTCTTTATCTTTACGACATCCTTGCGGAAAATTGACAACCATTTTTGCTTACCAAAGAGATGTTTACGGGTTTTGTTTGTGACAGTTCTTTTGTGTATTTGCTAATTAATCTTTGTACTTAATTGATGCAAGCATGTTGTCCTTAATTGTTGTTTTGTTGTAGAATCCCGGTCTTGCAAATGATAATTAGCGCTTTCACGTACAAGTGGGAATATTATTTTCTTAAATAGATAATGTTACTTCTATGTTTTTTAAACACAACTTAGAGAGGAATAAACTCTAAAAATGCTATAACCCGGAAATCTCAAAATTTGTATTCTTACTGTAATGAGCTCACAAGACACCATAGATGATTTCCCTTCAAGTCGATGCTAATATTCATGCGGTCCTTTTCACACTTTAACGCAGATATAATGATAATATAAATACCATCCCTGAAGTAAGTGTTAGAATGTATTGTCTTAAATGAAAGGTCAGATCAGATGGTCTTCAAACCATCTCATGTATTTAATACTGCGCATGGTACTAAATTAGAGGACTACTGTATTTTTTCTCCTGTTTTTATCAATCAAAATTTGTAAACGGTCTGATTTTTTCTTCTGTTTTTCTCAGGTTTAATTGAAAGCAAAAGTGATGGAGAAAGATGCTCGCCAAGCCACAAAGGGGACTCCCTCTGAAGTCCAACTCCAGCTCCCATTATTCTCTACTTACTATCTGTATGATAGATTATTCTCTCCGATTAAATGGTTTTAGTTTCTTCTTAGGATGCAATTGATATTGTAGGCCCTGCCTGCGGGTACCGAATTGTGTTTGGGTATTAACAAATATTTGTATTTTCTAATATTAATGATGTAAACATCTTCTGTTGCTTGAGTACTTCAATTTCTATGATTGTTTCTGATTTAAAAGATTTTTCCATTGTTTGTGAAATCCAAGGATACATAATATGTTAGCTAGAGTTGCATTTTTTTTTTATATACTTTTGCAGGGTTTTTTAGTTCAGTCTGAAATATCATTTTCTGTTTCAAATCAGTCTGAACTCTGAAATATCATTTTCTGGGAGCTATACATTTAGCACTATGATTGTGTTTGTGTTTCGCACTACAGCAGGTTATCTGTTCAAGTTGTAGATCTGGTTTTTTATGGATCGTTTTGTGTCATTGATGTTAATACCTTTCAATCAAAGTTGTAGATCTGGTTTTTTATAAACCTTGTTAATTTTAAACAACTTGATAGGAGCATAACGCTTATGCGTATGTTAGTCTGCCTCTACCACAAGCATTTAAATCTTCATCTCTTCTCCTTCCTCCCCAAAACACTTTCCTCTAGGGCTGTACTCGGGTCGGTTCGGCTCGGCCGGGTCCAGGCCCATGCCTGATCCGACCCGAACTTACTGGGTTATCAAATTATAAACTTGGACCCGAACCGACCAGGTGCATAACCCGAACCGGAACCGAACCGGATTGGTCAGGTCTGGCTGGGTTCTGAGTTCGATTTGTTATTTTTTTTTCCAGATGCAGTGCAAACCCAATTAAATAGCCCAGATGCGAGCCCAGATGCAAAACACAAAACAAGATCAACAAAACCTAGTTTTCTTACAGACTCTATATCCACATTACCAGACTCTTATTAAACCAAAAGCTCAATCCACTTCTTCCATCTTGCTTTCCTCATTAGCATCTTCCTCTAGCGCCGGCATATCTGCATCTTTACCACCAGTTTCTTCTTCCTCTTTGTCAATAGTCAGATCCAACTTCAACATTCTGTGAATTCTTCCTGCAAATGTATTCAGATCCTCGAGACTGAAGCCGGACGTCAACGGAGCCGTCTCATATAACAACCACACTAGATCTCTCACTGACTTATCATTCTTATCGACTTCAGCTCTCTTCCTCAACTCCTCCATTATTTCATGATCAGGATTAATCTCCATAGTCTTCTTGCTTGACATATAAGCTCCCATGGTAGTATCCCTCAATGCCTATGCCTTCATGATTCTCTCCATGTTTGCCGTCCATCCATACTCGTCTGTCACGAGGCAACAAGGAGAATCCACAATCCTATTGGATACAATAACTTTCTCTACCTTGTCTTCCAAGATGTCCTTAATTGTCTTGCACAAATTCTCAAAAGATTTTTTATTTTCTTCCCTTTTCTTCTTCTCTTCTTCAATTTCGTCCTCCAATTGCAACCCCTCTCAAAACACTTAATCCAAAAATAATTTCCCTCAAGCTAGAGATAATTATTCTGCCTCATAGGGGGTCATCATGACGATCATCTTAATTGCATCTCGGGAAATGGGTAAAGAAAGAAATTGGAGGAGATCATGAAAAAAGAGGCAAAGCGAATCCACGGTTTAGAATTCCCGACATCTAAGGGGTAAAACACCTGAGGGGTTGAATCTTCTATGACTATAAGATGAGAAAGTTTGAGAGTAAGAGAGGCAGATCTGCATTCATTTTCATAGAGGGAGGCGAGACTTCGAGAGTGAGAGAGGAGAGGTGGAGGGAGGGAGAGAGGCAGATCTGCATCTATTTCCCTTTCCTCAACCTTTAACAATTAACCCTAAAGGTCTAAACCGGTTCGATTTTGGTCGGGTCTTTCGAGGTCTAAACCAAACCCAAACCGATGAGATCCGGGTTCTGATATATATAACTGAAACTGAACCGGTTGTTCTTCTGAACCGGACCGAACTAGCCGGGTCGGGTCGGTCCGGATCGGGTTCGCGGGTTCACCGGTTTTATGTACAGCCTTACTTTCCTCCATCAAAATCAAACACAAAACCTACAATATTCAAAACCACCAACGACATATTTCAAAGATTATATTCAAGCATTATAATGAAATTAAAGGCGAAATTAGAGTTATTGACATAAACAAATGTCTGAAAACCGTTTGAAGTCCATAATAAACACGGTAAACTACCTAATCACGCCGAGTTGATCGACTTGTTCTCTATGGAGCCCCATGACTACTAGTTGGTTCACCTCGAATCCTAACTCCCAATCCCCGAGGCCTATCTCTCTGTCGTTGTGGTTGTGGCTGTGGTTGTGTTATAGGTTCTGATGGGCCCGACTTCATCCTCAAATGACATAAGAACACCCAAAAATAATAAAGTATTTACTTTAATTAACAACATATATATAGTCCTCACAATTTAAATGAAAATGATATTAGCGAAAGTTGACGACTTACAAATGTATCGTAAACGAAAGTAGTGATATGACTAAGCTGAGCAGACGCGGTGTACAACTGAGGCCTCAATAAATTAGCATCTTATGAGACTGAAGAAGGCGAGCCTCGTAGTCCATCGTCCGGTCCAAAGCTAGTCGGCACATTCCCTTAGTCATCGAATAGAAGTCATACCTAGTAGGAACGTCGACTGTAGGGTCTGGGAAATCGAGGTGAGTATACGACCAAATATCTTCGACATGTCCTCCTCAATAGTTAATTTTGTCGAATCTCGGGAATATGCTACTACAATAACCATAATTCTGGAGCACCCACAAAGCTTTTCTTCGAAAACCAAACTCAACCCTTTTCAATTTCCCACTTTAAGTTTAAGTATTGCGCAAGGAATTTGGTATGTCATCAAAGTCATTTTTCCTTTCTTCCTAACACAAAATTGTGAGATTCCTTTTGTTTCAATTAACGCTTGCCCCAAGCAACAACAGTTACAATAACTGTAGAATGATATTCCAAATAAAACAAAGGAGAACCCTTGCGATTGTGACTATAGGAAGAAGAATTACTTTCAAATCAAATACGCATTAACAATACCAAAGTAAATAAGTCATCACAACTAAATATTATTATGTACTTAATCAATACTAAACACGTGTGAAGAGAAGATTTAAGTTCCAAAACACAATATATAAGCTGCAACTACTAAGTACTAATTACAAGTATGTGTGAAACACCTAATGTGTGTCTAAATGTAGGTTAAGATGATTAACAGTTAAGACCATATGTTGAAGCAATATATTATAGGGAGAATAGAGAAAAAAACATACATGAAGAATATAAATTATTTTAACACTCTGTAGCAGTATTATGCTCTTACAAGTATTTGACATCGAGAATAATAGTTTGCCCCAATCATGAATACCAACAGGAATTTAAAACGTCTTCACGACAATAACATTAAGCGACCAAAAATAAGAAATCGCCACTTAGTCCAGTTTTCATTAGTAGTTATCCTGCGCAGCTGAATCATTCATTTGATTTTAAACATTATCACGTCGCCGTCTTCTTAATCATCAATTTGAGTCTCCTTCTCCTTCTCTTAATCATCAATTTGAATCTTTTTCTTCTTCTTCTTCTTGCTCATGTTGCCAAGTTCATTTATGGGTTGAAATGTTGCTTTTTGGCAATATAAACTTCTTTTGGAAGAAAAAAAGAATTTGGAGAAACAACATTTGAGGAATATAAATCGTACTTTAGTATGGTTAAAATCTCTTGGTATCAATATATCATTGAAAAACGGAAAAATCGATATAGAGGAGGTTAATTGTTTTTGCCTTTTCTGAATAAAAGTAGTAGTACTGAAAAAAATGGGAAATATCGTGGATATATCTGTTATATTGCATTGTATCATATCTAAAAGCATTCTTCATATAGACGGATAAAACATGTTTTTCGTTTAGACCCATCATGGAAAAGTCGTAAACTACTTAAAACTCTTTGAGTCTCGCAAGACCACCCATCTTACCCATAGACTCTCATGTAAAGGATAATTTGAAGGCAGACCCCATAGTGTAGACAAATTGAAATACCCTTCCAGAGTGTATTTCGCAAAACGACAGAAAAAACAAAGTAGAATTATCTTTGAACAAAAATTCAGTTTAACATGAAAATAAATCTCATTGTACATTGGAATAGAGAGAATTAAGGATAAAACTTTTTAAGTTTAGTTAAAATGTTAGAACACATACCTAATCCTCATACAGTAGTTGTTGTAGTTGTGATTTGACACTTGGGTCATCTCATTCCAGCCTTTCAAACAATTCATTTTTTAATAAAACCCTTTTCAATTTGGGTATGCTCTGGGGACCAAAGGGGAACCTCTTCAAATTCGGGCAATTCAATATTATAAGGTGCTCCAATGAACGGCATTCGAGAAAGAGACGAGGTAATCTCCTCGAGTGGGAGAAGAAGCTTGTGAGTCTTGGTAGTTTTGATAGAGACAACTCCCTTAAATGGGAAACCGTATGGCCTGTTGAGCCGCAAGCCCGGAAGCCACAAACTCCAAATTGATTCGGGTTAGCAATGAACAAGCACAAACAAAGAAGCACACAACACCAAAATTATAGTGGTTCGGCAAATTGCATACGTCCACTTTCAAGAGAGAGAGATAGAGTTTATTCAATGTCCCAATTACAATCACTCAAGCCCAATTTTGGATTTCTCACTCAAGAAATCCCCCAAATGTTCTCACCAAAAGATTGTCAAAAGGGTTAGCTAACAAATGACTTAGATTTCCTTTTATATATTAGGGAAAACCTATTACAATCGCTCAAATCTCGAGGCAAACAAGAGGTTCAAAAACCATCAAAAAAACCAAGTTATGAGATTTCGTTCGAACGACATAGGGAGTCGTTCGAACGAAACTTTGCGTCTGGGCCAAGCTTCCAGGAGGATACAAGAGTCGTTCGAACGAAACTTTGCATCTGGGCCAAAATTCTAGGAGGATACAAGAGTCATTCGAACGACCTGGGCCCAAAACCAAACAACCTGGGCCCAAAACCAAACAACATAAATATCTCCACAATTTAGTTTGTGGCTTCCGGGCTTGCGGCTCAATAATTGTTATCAGAGCGAGGTCGATTCCTCGGCTGTGCAATTTTGAGGTAACTTAGGGTTTCTCAATTTAATTTGATTTTGATTTGGTTAGTTCATGAAAATTGGGGGTAACATGGGAGATGAAGTTGATGTTGAAACTAGTTCTTCGGCCCCGAAAAGAAATACGACGGTGATGTTCAACAATGCAAAAATTGAAGTTGAAAAATTCAATGACACAAATAACTTCGGCATGTGGAGATGTGAAGTCATTGATGCCCTAAGTCAACAAGAGTTAGACGAGGTATTGGAGGATAAACCGAATGAAATAAAGGAGAGTGTATGGCGGAAGATGAATAAGAGAGCATGTGGCCAAATTCGATCTTATCTTGCTCAAGACATTAAATACCTTGTGATGAATAAGACTTTCGCAAAGAAATTTGGCGGATATTAGAGGAGAAATATTTGGTAAAGAACATCCAAAATTGACTCTACTTGAAGAGGAAGCTTTATCGCTTTACTATGAGGCAAGGGATTAGTATGTCCGAGCATTTGAATGACTTCACTAAGTTGTTGGCCGACTTAGCGAATCTTGAAGAGATAGTTGGGGATAAAGATAAAGCTCTATTATTCTTGAACTCACTTCCGGAAGAATTCAAACATTTTGTTATGACGATTACTTATGAAAAGAGTTCTTTAAAGTACACGGATGTGACTACGGCCGTAGTTAACCACGAGTACCGGAGAAAAGAGAAAAGAGAGAAAGACAAGTCCACATCCGAAGTACTAACGATTCGGGGTAGAAGCTCGGATAAGAAGAAACCGTTTCGTAACAACTTTCGATCGAAATCGAGAGGTCGTGGGAGAAACTGGAACAATTTGACTAAGGACCAATGCGTGTTTTGCAAGGAAACAGGACATTGGAAGGTTGATTGTCTCGCGCTCAAGAAGAAGAAAGCAAGAAAATTGGGTTCTTCTGTGAATTTAGCTCAGGACACGGAAACGGGAGGTAATAACTCTGACTACTCTTTTACTATAACTTCTAGTGCATGTATTATTGATACAAAAGAATGGATTTTAGATTCGGGTGATACTTATCATATTTGTCCCGAGAGGGTTTGTTTTTATAGTTTGAAATTGCTAGAAGATGGAGTGGTGGTAATGGAAAATGACAATTCATGCCGCATCATGGGGATAGGTACCATTCGACTAAAGTTGCACAATGGGTTGGTTAAAGAGATTGATGAGGTTTGGTTTATTCCAATAATGAGTAAGAATATTATCTCGACGGGGACACTTGAAGCGTAAGGCTGCAAGGTTTTGTCTGAGAATGGGGTAAAAAGAGTTCTTAAGGGAGCCATGGTGGTATTGAAGGGTCATAGAGGAAGTAACAACTTGTACTATTTGGATGGTACGACTGTTCTTGGGGAGGTTTCTACCGCGGGAAGAGAGGAGACCACTTCCAAAGATACGACACGGCTATAACACATGTGTTTGGCGCTTGCGGGTAAAAAGTCTTTGAGAGCTCTCGCGAACCGGGGGATTTTAAAAGGTGCCAAAATGTGCAAATTGGATTTTTGTGAACACTGCGTTCTGGGCAAGCAGACAAGAGTTAAGTTCGGCACCGCTGTTCATAATACTCGTGGGACTCTTGATTATGTTCACTCTGATGTTTGGGGTCCCTCCAAGAATGTATGGCTAGGGGGGAAGCATTACTTTGTGTCTTTTGTAGATGACTTTTCTAGGCGAGTTTGGGTGTACACTATAAAGAGGAAGGATGAAGTCCTAGAAATTTTTATGACGTGGAAGAAGTTGATTGAGACTCAGACCGACAGAAAGATCAAGTTGCTCCGTTTGGATAATGGTGGGGAGTACACTAGTGATCCATTCTTGCAAGTATGCCGAGATGAGGGGATAGTTCGACTCTTCACGGTTAGAGAGACACCGCAACAAAACGGGGTAGCCGAGCGCATGAACCATACTTTACTGGAGAAGGTTCGGTGTATGTTGTCCAATTATGGGTTGGGCAAAACATTTTGGGCTGAGGCTTTGACTTATGCATGCTATCTCGTTAATAGGTTGCCTTCGGCTGCAATTAAGGGTAAACCACCAATGGAGGCTTGGTCAGGAGAACCTCTTACAGATTATGATACTCTTCGTATATTTGGGTGTCCGGCATACTATCATGTGAAGGATGGTAAGTTGGATCCGCGAGCAAGAAAGGCCATTTTTCTAGGTAAGAAGAAGGGTGTGAAAGGTTACAAGTTGTGGGATACGAGAGACCGAATGATCATTTTGAGTAGAGATGTCACTTTTGATGAGGCTTCTATGATGAAGTCACATGACTCTGGGCACACAGAGAAGAGGACCAGCGGGGTATTGCAGCGGGTGAAGATTGATGCATCTTCACATTGGCTAGAGAGGTCCGTACTTAAAAGGGGATCATCTACCGATGTGACAACGGGTGATGAGCCATTGGTACATGTTCCAAATGATGAAGACACAGATGAAGGTGGAGTCGATCGCAAAGAGTAAACCAAAGAAGGATGTAAGCAAACCGAGTTGGCTTACAAAGGATATGGTGCTTCCAAATGCAAAGGCCATGGTAGCCTATGCACTTCCGGTCATTGAAGAGGATGTTCCCTCCACCTATAAGAGAGCTATTTATGGTTCTGAGGCTAAACATTGGGAGGGAGTGATGAAGGAAAAGATGTACTCTCTTTTCAAAAATAGAACTTGGGAACTTTCGAAGTTGCCAAAAGGAAAGAAAGCGATCGGTTGTAAATAGGTTTACACTAAGAAGCAAGGATTTCTTGATGATGAAATACGCTTTAAGGCGAGATTAGTAACCAAGTACTATGCTCAAAGGAAAGGGATCGATTACAATGAGGTGTTTTCTCCGGTTGTGAAACATTCTTCCATAAGGATCCTATTGGCCTTAGTAGCGCAATTCAATTTGGAGTTGCAGCAACTCGATGTTAAGACGGCGTTCTTACATGGGAATTTGAAAGAAGAGATCTATATGACTCAGCCGAGTGGGTTTACGGTTGCGGAGAAGGAAGACTATGTGTGTAAGCTGAAAAAGTTGTTGTACAGTTTGAAGCAGTCTCCAAGGCGATGGTACAAACGGTTTGATCAGTTTATGATTGGGCAGAAGTACAAGCGGAGTCATTATGACCATTGTGTCTACTTACGCAAGCTACGTGACGGGTCCTTTATTTACTTGCTTTTGTATGTGGATGATATGCTTATTGCGTGTAAACACAAAAGCGAGATTGATAAGCTGAAAAAACAAATGAATGAAGAATTTGAAATGAAGGATCTTGGTGATGTAAAAAGGATTCTTGGTATGGAGATTCATAGAGATAGAGAGAATGGAACGGTGCGTCTCTCTCAGACTTCGTATATGAGGAATGTACTTAAGAGATTTGGCATTGATGGTAACACAAAATCTGTAAGTACTCCCCTTGCTCCTCATTTTAAGCTTAAGGCTTCTATGTCTCCAAACACTGATGAGGAACGTGATTATATGAGTCAAGTTCTTTATGCTAGCGAGGTTGGTAGCTTGATGTATGCTATGGTTTGTACTCGGCCAGACATTTCACAGGCAGTTGGTATGGTTAGTCGATATATGCATGATCCGGGTAGAGATCATTGGCGAGCTGTGAAGTGAATTCTACAGTATATCAAAGGTACTGTGGATATCGGGTTAGAGTTTCATAAACAGGATTCAACTGATCGTTTCAGTGTGGGTTATGTAGATTCTGACTACATGGGTGACTTGGATTGACGGCGGTCAACTACCGGGTATGTAATTACATTTGGTGGAGGGCCGGTTAGTTGGAGATCCATGCTACAGTCAATGGTGACACTATCTACTACCGAGGCGGAGTATATGGTCGTGATTGAGGTGATTAAGGAATCCATTTGGATGAAAGGTCTTCTGCGGGATTTGGGCATTAAGATGGATCATCTTGATGTCTACTGTGATAATCAGAGTGCTATCTTCTTGGCCAAAGATCAGGTTCATCACCAGCGTACAAAGCATATTGATGTGCGCTATCACTTTGTCAGAGAAGTCTTGGAGGAGGGTGAGATTCTGCTGAAGAAGATTCACACCAAAGATAACCCGGCGGATATGTTTATGAAAGTTGTTTCGGGAATTAAGTTCAATCATTGTTTGGACTTAGTTCAAATTCTTCATGTTGATTGATTGGATGTTTGGTGAACTACGAGTGACTTGATTCACGGAGGTACGTAGGCAACCATTGATTTGGCGCAGTCGATTTTGATTTCTTGGGACATTTGGTTTGCTTCTTGGTCCTTTTGAGGATGCTTGTTTTTGGTTGGTTTCCTTGGTCCGTTTGTATGTTTGGGTCTTTGGGGACATTTGATGGTGGAGAGTGTTTGTTTGTGTCTGTTTGGTTGGTTTCTATGTTCGGCTCAGATTTCGGTTCATTGGTTTGGGAAATCTGCACCGAGGTGAAGAATTGTGGAGATATTTATGTTTTTTGGTTTTGGGTCCAGGTCGTTCGAACGACTATTGAATCCGTTCGAACGACTCTTGTATCCCCTCCTGGAATTTTGGCCCAGACACAAAGTTTCGTTCGAACGACTTTTGAATCCGTTCGAACGACTCTTGTATCCTCCTGGAAATTTGGCCCAGACGCAAAGTTTCGTTCGAACGACTCCCTTGTCGTTCGAACGAAATCTCATAACTTGGTTTTTTTTTATGGTTTTCGAACCTTTTATTTGCCTCGAGATTTGAGCGATTGTAATAGGTTTTCCCTAACATATAAAGGGAAACCTAAGTCATTTATGAGCCAACATTTTGACAATCCTTTGGTGAGAACATTTGGAGGATTTCTCGAGTAAGAAATCTAAAATTGGGCTTGAGTGATTGTAATTAGAACATTGAATAATAAACTCCCTCTCTCTCTCTTGAAAGTGGGCGTAGGCAATTTGCCGAACCACTATAATCTTGGTGTTGTGTGTTTTTTTGTTTGTGTTTGTTCATTGCTAACCCAAATCGATTTGGAGTTTGTGGCTTCCGGGTTTGTGGCTCAACATGGTCATGATTCTATCTTCTTCTTGGCACTCTTTAAATTCACATAGCTCTTCCATCATATTGCAATCGTCAACCCAAAATTCTTCTAAATGCAGGAGACCTTGTAATATTTGGATAGAAAAGATGCACTTCAAGCTATGGCAACGTCGAATCTTTAGCTTTTTTAGGTTGGAGAAGATTGGAGGTTGATGCGGCAAAGCAATAAAGTTGATTGGAGAAGATTTGATTTCCATCCCTTCCGCTTCCTCTGCTGTTAATTTTGTGAATTGGGGGAAGAAACTTACTCTAAGCTCTTCCAATTGTTGGAATCTTTGTGCAAATGCCACTGAAGGGAAGAGGTGTCTCAATCTTAATGAAAGGCAATTCCTAACATCCACGTATTTTGAGGTTTTCGAGTCTGATGAGTGGGACAGCTCCCTCCCATATCAATGTCAGTTTAGCTAAATCTTCCAGCTTTATAGATCTTAACTTGAGAGAATGCTAGCAGGCCTTTCTTCAAAACCGCCCGACTCAAATACCTTTTCTAATTTCCAACAATATTCTATTTCGATTTGTTCATGATTTTACAGCCTTGTCCACAACAAAGACGGCAGAACATTTACTAATTCGCCACAAGAACTGATACTTAGGGGTTTCAATTTTTCAAAGGACCTTTCTAGAAGGGGCCCATTCCAGATTGCCTTCAACTTTGGCAAATCGTTAAGATTCAAAATCTCCAATTCGGGAACATGTTCCTCCACATTCACTACATATTCCATTTCCCCAGGATTAAAGATAAAAAGAGTTTTCAAATTGTAGAACCTGCCCTTTGAATTGAGATGTAAAACATTCTTCAGGCCCTCACATCCTTTTAGAAGTAGTTCATAAGTTGTTTCCATCAAAACATTGACCCAAGCAGCAACTGGGTAAGCATCTGATTTCGTTCTAAGGACCACACACCTTTCGGATTTGGGTGTTATACTCCACGTAGTAGAATATCCGACTCTTATGTAGAACTTTTCTAGCTTCTCTCAGTGATGACTCGACCCGATATCTGTGGACAACCATTTTTCATTTTCTACATCCAAGTATAGACTAGTCAATTTAGCCAAGGATACCACCTCAGCTAAACTAGCATTATCTCCCGTGCCTTCAATCTCCCACAAGTTTAACATCTTTAAATTCCTATAAATGTACAACTCTTCCAAGCTAGACAATCTTGATATCACATTAGGTGGGATACATTTAAGATTCCAGTTATCCGACAAGTTTAACATCTTTAGATTTCTCAATCCACTTATTTCTTCCCGCAAACTCAAAATTTCAGTTCTTTGTAAACCAAGTATTTCGAGTGTCTTCAGATTCCCAATGAGCGATATATTTTCTAATCTCAAGCTGTCACGGCCGAGCCCGGAACCGCCTCTGCAGTTCCCGGAGTGCAGCGGAATAAGGGACCGTGCGGCGTACACGGACGCGGGGTCGGCGTGTACTAACCATCTTCACAGGCGCGGCGTGCTAGTGGCATACAACCCACGGATGCTAGAGCGACATCCGGATAATTCTGGATACTCGTGAGGGGTCATCGAATATGTATTCGGTATAGGCAACAACGCTGAAGGTTCCCTCAATAATCCCTACAGCGTAATCTCTCGCGACGCGCGCGAGGTACGAAAAGCACACCTGTCCTGTAGCGGATCAGGGTAGCTCAATATGCCGGTTTCTACATAAGGGACTCATATCTCAAGGGGCGACGAGCCTGAACTATTTATATTGTCCATCTGTAAGGGGCGGTGCGTCTCGGATTGCCCGCGGGGAATAGCGGCGCCATATGAAGCCCTCTTTGGAAAATTGGCCCGCATTGCGAGGCAATGTCCCCTAGTCTTTCCTAGGCCTAGGAGAACTCATAACTATCCCTTGTAGATAGTCCATGAGCCGGGGTCCTTGATGACCAAGCATTAAAGCTCTTTTAGTCATGGGGAGGATCAGACCAAGGTTCCTCCTTAATATAGCTACTAAGTGAATAGTCAATTTCCAAAAGGAAACGTTAAAACATGAGACGAAGCGTACTGGACCTTTTCGTCCCCTTAACTGAATCCGATTGCGGCGAAACTTGGCGTGGAGATATATTAGGATATAGAGAACAAATACATTCAGACAGAACTCAAAACGCTCGGGTGGATTTGGTCGGCGTTAGGTAGGTCGTCACACTAGCAGTTGCCCAAATACAGTGATCGAAGGCAATTCTTAAGAGATGAAAGCGATTGTGGTAGAGACGAGATACCAATGTCGCTCAAATCTAAAGTTGCAAGACATTTCATACCTTCAAAGAAGCCATCTGGGATATCCTCCAACGACCTGTTACTTACCAAAGATAGAGTCACGAGTTGCGAGCATTCTGGTTTATCAGCAGGGACCTCACAGATATTGTTACTCATCAACGACAATCGCAAGCACTTCCCTGCTTCTTTTAGTTTTGGCCATTTTTGCAGTCCCAGCCCAACACTCATGATTGACTCGTTTCTGTTTTCACGAGATATCGAGATTGCAGCATCACGAACAATATCGTGCATCATTACATATCTTTCATCATCCCCTTTCAGCAGCAGACCAGAAGATACGAGTGAATTCAATATAATACGCAGGTTTTCCCTTGCTTCCCTAAAAGATTCTCCATCTCCAAGTAAGTCCTCCCCCATCGTGTACCCTACCAATATATCCATGGTCACTGTGGTCTTCAGGATATAAGCCACAAAGCAAAAAACATAGTTTGGTTTATCTTGTTTTCAGGAAGTTGTAGCTCATTTTTATTGAAGCGTTTACGATATCCATTCCTTCGTACATGGACTTCCTTAGTTGTGGAATAACATCAGTCCAAACATCTTTGTCCTCCTTTCTCAAAGTTCTTACAAGTGTAACAATCGCTAAAGGCAACCCTCCACATTCATTAACGATTTTCTCGGACATCTCATGCAGGGCATCGGAGTCTACATCACTAACTTCCTGTCGAAATAGCTCGAGGGAATCGTTCTTTGATAGTACCTTGATGTCAATGTTCTTTGTGGTCTTCATGGAATTACATACATCTAATCTCCTTGAGGTGATTAACATTTTGCAAGTGTATTCACTGTCTCCGCCAAGGATAATTTCGACCTCAACCAGTTCCAATCTCTCCCATAGATCGTCCAATATTAGGAGGATATTTTTTTCTTGCTTCAATCTCGCTGACAGTTTTGCAGCTGTCACGCCCCCAAAATTGGATTTAATAAACTATTAAGAACGCGTATTTTGAGATGTAACGTCGGGCATCCTAAAGATGAACCTCTAAAAGACGTACTACAATTTAAAACAAATCATAAATACATCTACAACACTAAGAAACTACGTAGCGGAAGAAAATCTAAAAGAGATAGAAATGATAAATAATACCATAAGGATAACAAGAACTCCAAAAGATTCAAGTCCAGCTTGCTCCAACTACTGGTATCGCTACTGCAACAATTCACCTAAAAATGTATATATGCGCAAGGTGTCAGCAAGCAACGCCCAACAAGTACAAATATCCAAGGTCATAAGACATGATAGACCAAGATAAACACAGAAAAAAGACATGAAGAATCCAACGGAATTATAGGAGAATATCAACCAAGCTATGAGTTCTAAGGAAGACGGTCTAAGTAAAACCAATATCCTAGCGAGATATCAACGATAGCCTAAACTTAGATCTAACTACTACGACCTAAGAAGTACGGTTAATGAGGAAAGAGAATTTGGAAGTCACGTACACAGGGTCACTTTTAATTCAGTGGGACCACACTCTCGTACCCTTCTGTTCTCAACAGAAGCGTCTCCCTTATTGACGAGCCAGGGATTGGCCGATTCCTTTTTAGTGAGCCAAGAATTAGCGGGTAATACACCTGATCAGGGTGTTCAAGGAATTTCAACCTACAGGCCTAAAACCTGATTTATTTTTAACTTTTAGGGATCTGCCCACGGGATGCTCGCGAAGCATGCAGCAGAGAAGTAACCGGGAAAGAATTTAGGGACTTGCAACCTGGGAACACTGATAAACAGTTATCTCATATTTTGTTTAGGGACTCGAACCCAAGGACCGTAACAGCATAGCCCTACTGTGTACATTAACTCGAAGTTATCCTAACAGAATAGAAATGAAGAAGTTTTAATCCTATAAGAATCAAATGATCTGTCTGTCCCTGCCTAATCAGCATCTGGGACTAAATCCAAAGACCTACCACTCTTACGACCAGATGATCTATCTACCCTCACTTTAATAACAAATGGGGACTCTATCAAATGAAGTACAGCTCCAACATCTAATGCTATCTGTGGTAACATGCCCAATAAGTGCGACTATATCAAAAGGAAACCCTAAGCATCAAAGTAAATCTAACTCGCGTACTATTGAATCATGGAAAATCCATTCTCTTAAATGTTTGTTACAAAAGACAAACCAAGGGATTAACTAAGTTTCTCTAAACTAAAAGATTCACCCAAATGTTAGAAAGGATCTACGGTATCACTTAAACAACTCAAACTTAGAATACTAATCTAATGAAGAATGATGCCATTACTAAGCTACAGTGTCCAGCGTAGACTTGTTGATACTTATACTAACATAATGTCTAACAACTATTATTAGACCATTTACTATAGTAAGAAGATTAATGGTGCCCAACCACTAAACCAACCAAAAGAAATAACCCGCAAACAACTCTGCCCACAAAGACTATGCACCATCAATATCCTCAAGAAACTAACATGAAACTTAGTAGTCCAACCATACTAAGATGTCCAACAATCACCATAATTACCCACCTTAACTAACAATGCTTCTTAATGATATTCCACCTGTATAATCTCAAAACTCAAATCTAGGCATAACTAAACATGTTATACATTTTGACCATAAGTTCACTACTGACAGTTCATGAGTCTATAAGTCACTACATGTATACTTATTAATAAATCAAGGTTAAGAGGAAGATATTAAAGACCTGGGTAAAAATCATCATCTCCTATAAACTAAATAAACCATCTAGAAAATAAATCATTGTGCAAACGCCAAAATGCGGACTATACTATATCCATAGAAGTATAAGGATTGCTATAAAAACCATGTCAACACCATCAACTCCTCGATTCAAGGCAACTTCCCACATATATGACATATGTCTGTCTTTACTAACTAGTCCTTAATGTACAGCTGAAGGTAAACATGCTAGAAGGCTACAACATAGAATCTGGTCCAGTATACAAACTAAATCCAACCACATACTAAATTCATAAGAGTGTACATGATATTTATAAAGGACAGGAAGCTCTAGATTATATACAATGATACACAACTAGAAAGCATGCTCAAAATCTATCATTTACTTAGTTTAATCATGAAATAACCGTAGATAAAGAACTTGCCTTAACAAACTGTAGAAGGAAGGAAGAGGATGAGTAGAACACAATAATGAATCCACAAAACTGATTGTTGTGGCTGCTGTATGAAAATGACAATCAAACACCCAAGATTCCAAGTAAGTATCACTCTTGGCATTGCCTAACAAGTACAAATTCCTCATGAGATATCTGAGTAATCATTTTTTGTATTTACATGAACAAGGCGCATTCCCATATTTCTCTATACGTCTTCCAAAGATAAAAATTGGGGTAAACAATATAATAGAGGAGCAATTCATATAGGGGTTACAAGGAGGGTTGTGTTATTAGAACAATTGGAGAAATTGGGGTTTAAAACGTTAAGGGAATTTTAGGGATGGTGCGGCCATATTTTTAGGAGTAAAGAGATGGGGAATAATTTCTTATAGGAGGAATTTCCAAAGCCAAGAGGTTGAGGAAGAAAAGGGTTTGTGGGTTAATTTCCAGGAGGAAATAAAGGAACAAATTGGAGATGAAGAAGGAGAAGAAGAAACTTCAATCTCTACGATTGGGGGTTTATTCTTGAGAATTAAAAAGGTAAAAGTCAAGTATAATAGGGAGTAACTTAAGTAAATAAAGACTATACAATAAGGGCATCACGGGCTAAAAATACGGGCCGCTACAACGGTCCTTACTGGTACGCTTTGTTCTTCGATTTTCATGCCCAAGCTCTCTGCGATCTGTATTTGGATTCCTCTCAAGTCGGAGTTTTGAGACACTATTGCCAACACAACCTTATCGAAAAGCTTCGTTTCTTCAACTTGTTTGCATATTTCATTCATTAAGGTCGTTTTACCAACCCCTCCCACTCCGTAGATCCCGATCAAGTTGGTTTTATCATCCTTTAGTGCCTGAATGACTTCTTTCTTTGTGGGTTCTCTTGATGCAAAAGCATAAATTTTTTCCAGAACTCATGGTGGAACAGGTGCACGAGTTGCCACACTATCGAAGTGTCTCCCCTCGATAAGGAGCTCGTCAACGATGACGATCTTCTTCTTTGACTCTTTGCCAAGGCGATAATGAGCAAAACACCACCCTTTGCAACAGCTTTTGATCTCTCCAGCTTGGCGTTGCAATTCCACCACTTTGCCCTGAACTTTCTTCACCTTCTCAATCCAGCGATCAACAACTTTGTGGATCACATCCCCATTATCTCGGGAGAAATTGACTTTTCTTTTAACGTCCTCTTCAAACTTTAGCAGATCTGTTTGAACTTTTTTTTGAAGGTCCTTCACATTTCTCTTGCAACAAAAAAGATAGCTGATATGACGAACAATCGAATTTGCAGCGCACCTGGTAAGTTCTTTCGTAGAAGTAACAGCAATAGCCGCGCCTTCCATTATTGTTGCTCTAGTAGATGAAAATCAGTGGAATATGTACGAGAAATATATATAGCTGTACTATTACTTGCAGTATTAAGAATAATAACTATTTTCAAATTTTAGCAATAAACTTAATGGTTAAGATTTGTGTTTACCTTGCTTGCTGTGATGTGGAGGAAGAGATGAGGAAAGGAACAACAACTCTTTTGCTCCTTAGCTTAATAATGCTTGGGAGAGACTTAAAAGTAGTCAATAATGCTCTTTGTGCTATTGTTTAATAATTGATGGAAGTTGTCCTACATATCTCCCCCCCACCATTGATAAAAGAGATTGTGGCTCTCATTGACACACATACACTAGTATACCACTGAACAGTGGGGAGACCGACGCAATATTTTGTACAACCAAAATGGTATGCACTCTGCACTAAACCAACAAACACCAAAAAGAGCAAAACTATCAGACTTCATAAAACACATTAGATATCTTCATCAAGCATTACTCGAAAAATAGCTCAATTATTTTCATAACTATACACTATGATTTAGATCTTATTTGTAATAGTAGTTACTGAATACAAATGGAATTAAATAACACAATCAATGAAGGCCTTGAAATTACTGAAATAATCAAAATAAGATAAGGAGTTTAGATGAATTTACAAAGAGGGAAAATCGGGAGGGAGGGAAACGCAGAGAATACATAATTAAACACTCTTTGAACCCCAGTTCTTATCTATATACCTTTAGCAGATGTTCCACTGAAAAGCTTCAATGCTTCAAGTTTACATTAAACCATCAATGATGTTTTTTTCTCGATTCAATGAAAACATGAAAAAAATTACTACAAATGTCAGATGCTTCCTCTCCCATCAGAATTTGTCAGATGCTTCCTCTCCCATCAGAATTGTTAGCGTCTTCCCCGGATTCTGCCATGTCTTCCTATAAATCAAACACATTACAAACATCTATTCAACCACCATTATCATCATGCATACATACAAATAACAAAACTTGATTTAACTTAAAGATGCCCAATGATCTAGATTGAGCAAAAAAATAAAAATCTTATGAGCGAAACAATAGTTACCTGAAGGAGATTTTCTTGAGATACCATTGGGCTAACAAGTGTAGCTTATGTAACATTTGTTCAAATATATTTGACCAGAGATTGAATTCCCACATTCAACCTCAGCTTTGTGGACTGTACTCTTTAGACACACCCTGCAATCCCCATTACTCAAATTCCCCTCACATTGAGCCAATATACGCAGACTCAAAACTTGTTTCATAAAACCCATTTCTACTCTCCATCGCCTAAAACGCTTTATCCCTCCGCTCCCCAAACCCACTCCCTACTACAAGTCTTATACAATAACTCAATTCCTAAAATCCGAGAAAACCCATTGAGCTCATAATAAAGCTACAATTGTTTCAAAGTACTTTGATCCATAAAACCCAATTTTCACGAAACCTTAAAATTTGACCCATGAAAACTTACCTTCATCGATTCAAACCATGATCCTTTCAAAGTAATTGAGATCAGAACCATCAATTGAACCCTCGATTGAAACTCCATTGATTGAAGCCCTTGTTGAAATCGATAAAACCAGATCGAGAGAAGAGAGAGAGAGAAGAAAGGAGATCGGATTTTAGAAAGAGAGAGATGGAGATTGGGTTGCAAAGAAAATAGAGAGATCGAGAAAGCAAAGAGAAAGATTTGCAAAAATACTATTTTACGTTCTCTTTTGTTGTTGAAGTGAAGTAATAAATTTAAGGGGTAAACTCGTCAGTTTAAAATTTTGGCAGACGTAGCTGAGTCACCAATTCTTTTTTGCCTCCAATATCTATCCGAAAGAAGACCTCCCCCTTACGTCCTCGTCCTCGGTCTTGATTATCACATTCTTAGAGCATCTCCCCTAGAAGTGAGTAGGAGTAGAAATTCTCACTCACCCATTAAATCCCACAGGAGAGTAGAAATGAGAATTCTCATTTCCACTCGTCAAAAAAAGAAGAGATTTTGCACACTCTGAAAAAAACTTTGATAAGAGATGATCTACAACAACACTTCTTCGCCTTAGTTCAATGCTTGAGTTTCAGAGTGAATATGAAGATTATGATTTGTGTTTTGGGGGACACTAAAATGTAGTCAATATTGCTCTTTGTGCTACAACTTTGATAATTGATGGCAGGCAAGGAATTTTGTTGTTGTTGGTAGAGTCAAATCTAGACTAGATCCCCTATGGTTCATGCCAAAGCCCCCAAACCACACGAGTCGGGCAATCCGACACAAGGCCGACGACCTCATACCAGCCTCAAAGCCGACACGTAGATGAGAATCAAACCCTTGACCTCCTGATGGTTACCACAAGAAAATAAGGTACCTAACCACTTGTGCTATTGGTAGTTAGCAAGGAAACATATAAACATAAACTCTCCTCTACTTTTTGTAGTGGCAAGGAAGAGAGGCTCACCAACAACGGCTCAGGAAAAAAGGAAATCCCTCCCTCCAAATGACAGCTCAGAAAAAGGTAATCAATCAAAGCGATTATGATTCCATCATGAGGGAAACACCTTTAATATGATATATTTTGTAAGATCTTTTACCATTAATTTCTTTCATCTAATACTCATCCCATTTTTTAACATTCCATTAAAGCTCTATAAAAAATAATTGTAACTAGATCTAAATTCATCAAAACTCTATCAAAAAGTACAACAACTGTAGTGGCTTATTCCGCATCTCGGAATCATGCTTCATCTTTGACCATCATACTACCACTCGACCTCATCAACATACACGTGGTACAATGTATGACACATTATAGTTACAGATTTTTAGTAATCACTTTCGACCTCAACCTCAACAATTCAAGTTAACAAATGCACCGTCATCAATGAAGCCGTTACAAGATAGCAAGATCAGACCTTTACACAATCAGTTCAAAGACCATCAAATGTATATATTTTGTGGGGGTCAGAGAAAACACTACCAACCCCGGTATTTTGACGCATACACCAGTCTCCTAAATACTATAGTGTACCGTTCCCGTATGGGACTGAAACTAATGGAACCCTTCTTTGACTAAGCTCTGTGGAAACTCTTACCTCCGGATAGATTGCTTGTCTAGACCTCGCCCATGGTTGCCAATCAATGTTGGTTCTATCCTTCTATTCTATCATTTTTCTGATCTCAACAAATAAATAATGGATCTCAGACCCCGAGCTAGCCCTTTCATCTTTCCAAGCACTCATACGAGGATAAACATGGTTGAAGTTGTTCACCTTGACCAGATACATTCCAACGCGACAGTACTCGAAAAACTAAAACTCTAACAGAGCATAGAAGCCTGTGATTGATCTCTTCACCTTCCCACTCTTCTGAACTGAGACTTCATCTAGTCCCCGATATAAAGCCGCTATGATCGGAGTACCTCAGTCGAACCTCAATGTACCTAGAATATGGTGGTCTATCAAAGCTACAAGATAATCAGCCGGCAGAGATACGCCAGTATTCGAGAAGAAGATATTACCCATCATGTATACAATAAATGTCCTCGCATACACAAGATCCATGTCTTGGTTGTAACTGTTGGTTTGAGGATTCAAAGCATTTCTCCATATTTTTAAATAAGCTAGAATGATGTTACCGTACTTGATGTCATTGCTGATAATTCTGGGGAACATCGCTTCTGCTTCTTCGAATCTTGAGTACTTATCGTCGTACAATAGTTTGAGACCCACCCCAAAACTTATGCCCGTTAGCATGTACAAAGTCTAACGGGGTAACGCTAAGTTCCCCGCAAGAGAAGTGAAAAGTATGGGTGGAAGGCCACCACCGTTCCACAAGAGCATGAATTAAGCGGCTATCCGAGTTTCTTGCCTTAATCCCCCAAAACTCTTCGAATCCTATATTGTTGACCAACCTCTTCAACGTGGGATACCTGGCAATCCTTTGGTACCACTTTAATACCTTATCCAGTGATCCCCTATATTGTATTTCATCTCGGTTCTGCAAAAATAACACAGTAACATATTAAAATTTTATTTGGGCATTTCGTTAAACATTTGACAAATAACGTTTATAACACATAAATTTTACACAAAAAACTTACCGACAATTCTTTTGATTCAATGGAAATGTGGACCCAATTGTCCGGGAGGATATCCACTCGGTACAAATCTTCGAGGGCTGGGGCGGGATCATTATCCGGTGTGAGTTGTAACGGCCATATATTTGTGACCAATTCTTTACCCCATCGTTTAACTTCATCACTTGCATTACGTCTAGTTTTGAGAATCACACGACTAGGTCCCGACATTGTTAATCTATGGATAATGGGATTGAATAACTAGGAAAAAGTTGAGGGTAAGGATACTTGAGAAATAAGTTGGGTTTGGGTAAACTAGAAATATTTAGCAATATGTGAGTGAAGGATTGTGGTAATTCAAAGACATTTCATACAGGCACTAACCGCATGGTTCAGAACTGCGCAACATTAATAAAAATCAATAAAATAAATATGTGGCTTAATATGATTGGTTCTTTTTGCCCCGCAGTTCAGAACTATGCGTGGGGATTGAATGTTTAGGATGTTGAGACGTGGCTTAATCTGAGACGTAGGTTGTGCCTCACAGTTCAGAACTGTGGTGACTAATATCCACCTTGATTTTAAGCTTAACTGCTATGGGGTGGATTCGTTTTTGGGGTGGATTTGGGCAAACCCACCCTCCAACTGCTGCATACGCTCTCAGTTTTTTTTCAAAATCACCTGATTATTTCTTTATAGATAAATTCCTTATAATAAAGATCATCCTCACAGTCATAAGTGATTAACCATGTCATTTATATCAATGTTAGAATAGTATTTCTTGTATGAAAGATTGTACATGTTTTGAGCTGTCAATTTTATCTAAAATTTAAAGCTATGATTTATGATGTGTTAATAGTTAACAAGAACGAATTAACAAGAACGATTTCAAGTGTGAGAACATTATATCTATCAGGTATAAGATTGTGGCGATTTCAATTAAACGATTTCAGGGAAAGATGTCTCCAATCATCTTTAAGTGTGTCTAATTAAATGTTGGACAACATACTCATCTTTATAATGCGTGTTAAAGTATTCTCCCTTATTTACAATATATATATATGCCCATATTCGATCATGGTTACTTAATTACTTGCTAGAAAAAGATGAAGAAGGATAAGAATGGTAACTTTCGATTCTATATGTTGGGCTTCCCTCTTCATGAGGTTGAAGTCCACGTCGAAGAAGATTGTTGGGCTTCCCTTGATTTTAGGTAGAGGTTACAACATTGAAGGCTTAGAGGTTTTTTAGCCGCAAAAAGAGGAACAACCATTTTTAATTGAATTGTAACTCCTATATGGCTCTTTTCTATAAATAGAAGAGCCTACTAGGGAATTGATATGAGATAGAAGTTAATCTTAATTATGTGTGAGAGACAAAAAGAGAGAGAAGCTTTGAGAAAACTCTTGCCTCGTTTTGCAGAGTTGTAGAGAGGAGAAAATCCTGTTGATCATCATCGTCTTGAGATCATACAGGTTGAATAGAGAGATTGTGAGATCAGTTGTAATCGTCACTTTCTTCTTCTAGTGAAATCTCTTTACCCCGTGGATGTAGGCATCGATTTTGCCGAACTACGTTAAATCTTGTGTGTGTGTAGATAATCATTACTATTCTTTGTTTTAGAATTATTTAGATCGTGTTTTCCATTAATACTCTGTAGACTTGCATAAGAGAAAACAAAATCGAATAGGGAGGATTCGATCGTGTTATTATTGATTCTCGATCTTGGAACTTGTTGATTCTCGAACTTGAATTTATTTCGATCTGTATCTTTCCTAACACTATAAACACGGATCTCAGCTCCAACATTGCTTGTCGGAAGGCGTTTAAACTTAACGGTTGAACCCTCAAACTACAATGTTTAAATGCTTGAATATTTTATAATGTTAAGAGCACAATGACACGTGTTAGCGTATGCAAACGCATTATTTTAAAGATTCAAGTTGGGGTTGAGTGTAATTATTTGATATATTGTCTAATTGTAATTGTAAAGATATGTTGCTAGTTTTGTGTTTGAATATCTTGTAATATCTATTATAATTGAAACAAGAAGATTTACCTTTTCTTTGCTCAGGACTACCATATAATGCCTGCCTCTTTAAGTAAATTTTAGTGTCGGATAATACTGGTTCTTGGATCCCATTCATTCCTTGCTATAGTCTTTAAAATAAGATGATAGGTGGATGTTACTCGATTTTGATCAAAGAAACTTGCACGATATTTTTTTTCCTTTGAAGTACCTTGAACGATGCTCTCATTTGTGCGCCGTAAAGGTCGTTCTTACTAAGGTTAAAGAATCATTGAGGGAATTAGACGAAATCTAATGAAGGATTCTCATGCGATCAAGGCTTAGTAGCTACAACATGCTAATATATTTTTCTTCTTATAATGAGAAGGATATACCTAGAATGTTTGACTGTTTCTAGCTGCGACCTCAATTAAGTAGAATACAAATCTTTTCTTTCGGTAGACTTGATCTGTTTATATCTAGTGCAAGGCGCACCCATCATATCCTAGCTCATTATATCCAAGTTCCAATCTAGACTTTCGATATTGTCTTTAAATCTATCCTAAACATTGATTAAGAGTGACGTTGGGATTTACAAATATTGCAATGTATATTATGTTAGGCAAAGTATAAGTTAATCAAATGGGTGGTTAAGAAGACTTTCAAATGTGAGTACTTAAGTAACTTTTGATTGAGATTTTAGAGCTACATTTGCCTTCAATCTCCATTTTTTTCTCTGACTGTTGAGATGAAGTAATTTTGAAGGGTGTTGGTTTGTAGGAGTGTCTCCAGCGGTGCTTCGTATCGAGCATAATGACCTCTTTATTTGCAACTGCCACCCTTATGTTGCAGATCATCTCAACAAGATTTTGTTTTACGGCGGACACCTGAATTTGGATATGATGAATGTCTGGATGACCGCTCTTGATTGGCGATAATCGTAGTAATGATTTACTAAACATGCTATCACATACCGTAAGATAAAAAGAAATTAAAGAAATTCAAGGTCAACATATGGATGGAAAAGCTACAGATGATGCCGAGTAAAACGATCTCATCTTATGGAGCGGAGAGTCAGATGAATACACATATATTAGTCCCACTTTGGGTCGTGGCCTAATATAATATAGTAATCTATAGCTCCATTTAAAGCTTCTTTGAAGTAACTGTCCTTATTGTCTCTGCTGCAACAACTATCCCATTTCTTCCAATTAATGTTATAAGAGAATATACCAGGAAAGTTCCAAAGTATGTGACAGGTATTACAGATTGTGGAGACCAAGTTAGGTTTTCTACCAAAGGTATAAAAAATGTTGTAGGGTAACAAATATTGAGGGTCACCAGAGATAAAAGTAATGTACTTAACTAAGCAAGCAAACAATCAATTAATGTCAGGACAAACATCTAGCAAATAAAAGACGATGTGAATCATTCCAAACAATTTAATTACAACTATGTAATTCAAAACATCATCTAGTAAATAAAATAACATGTTCATAGCATAAAATGAAAAACTAATTCTAGACAGATTGCATAAAGGATGATAAGTTTTAGAAATTAGTCATACTTATAACTAAGAAAGATTTAAAAGATGTGATACTCGTAGCCACTTTGAGAAGATGATAAACTTTGTATAATCACTGCCTGAGACTATTGTTTTGTACTATGTCTCTCCTGCAGCCTTGATAGTCGTAGCCTCCTTATAAAAATGCAGAAAAGATACCAAAAATGAGAAATTAAGAACATTTCCATATTGATTTTAATATGAATACAGAATTTGAAAAAAAACTTTAAAGCTGAAGTTGTCAGATTACAAAAAATCTCTATACAAAGCTCAATTATTATTGTAACGAAACTTTACTATGTGTCTTGAAATTATATAGCAAAGAAACAAACTTTTCCTTTAGAAAGAGAAATGATTACATCTAAAAATATTTTATATCAATATAGGTTGCTAAACAAGTAGCTTAGGAGTTGCGCTAGAACATGTGCAATACAAGTTCATACAACACCAAGATTTACATGTAAATCACCAAAGTCAGGAGGAAAAGACCAACGGGAAATGACCGAATGCTCAAAGCCATTAGAGAAAAAGTGAAGAATTCTCAATATAGACATATAAACCATGGGTCAGAATGCAGGTTTAATAATTAAGTGAAACAAATGAAGGGATTTTTTAAAGAAACATAACCTTGATGACTAATAGCATCAGACTTCAAAAATCCCAATACTTGACATATTTAAGGCTTTTACAATCTCTAACAAGATGTGAATGTCAACTGGAAACCCTGAAGGAATCAAAATTAAGACTTAAAATTGGAATGAACTTGAAGCAACAGGGATAATCAAACTCGTTCAATACTAGAGAGTAGGCATAATGCAGAAGAAACATGGAGGCCTACTAACAAGAGCCGGGAGAGAAGACCAATATTTATTCCCAAGAAATAAGGTGGGCGAGTAAAAAAAGTGATAAAGCTAGAAATAAACAGTGATTTTTTAGCCATTACGAAAGCCTAAATTGGGTTTAAAAACTGTAACATGGGACTCTTTAATGGAACATAGCATTCTTGGGAACAACCCTGATTTTTATAAACATGTTGCCATATTCCGATCCAAATAAGGCTTTCCGATTTCAAGCCATATTAGCAAAATCACATTAAAAAAAATATATCAAAAACCTGTAAGGGGAAAGACTGGACATTAGTGCGAGTAAGAATATAAAAACTAAGGCCCAGTAATCAAAACACTAGAACAATCCCTTAAATTCGCAAATATACACATGGAGTTGCAGAAAAGTAGAATTAAGGATGCCCATAATGCAGCTAGTCCTTGAATATAAATAATATCTTACTTTTCAAGTAGCACAACCTAGGCAGGTCAAATAGTAGAACTAGCTTTCGCTTCTTCTCTATATACAGAACTAGGCAGGTAAGATATGAGTAGAAGTAATAAATTCGGCGATTTTGAAGAGAGGGAAACACACCCTATCTTATGGGCTATAATGCCTGGGAACGTATGAAAAGCACCCCCTCATATATCCCCCCACTTTATACTGCCCACCTCCCTCAGACAATCAACTCCGCGTTGTATTAGGAAGATAAGATAAGTCATAACATAATAATTTGAGTAAGAAGAAGATAAGATAAGATAAGAATATATTTTCTTAAAGCAATCACATTTGAACTTTCGGTTACTATTAAATTACTTTGTCTAGACATATACCAAATATATATCACGATAATAATATGTTACTGGGGAGAATTACGTATTAATCAACTTACAGAGACGTAAGTAATCTTTGTCGTTTGTTACAGAGCAATGTTAAAACTGTCAAAGTGCAATTTCTTTCCTCAATCGATTGAAGATTGATTTGACTGATAATGACTCGTAATCCCTAAAGAAATCCAAAAGCAAAGTTTTTCCTCAATCAATCGAAGATTGCTTTGATTACTACTAAGAGCAAGAGAATCATAATAAATGAATTAGAAAACAGCAAGAAATTATACCTTTTTCTATGAATCGATTTAGGTTTGATCTTTAGAAATAAAATAGGGACAAATGATTGATTTATGGGAGGAAAAGAAATTGTATAGGGAGAAGTAAGTTAAAAGAAAAAAAGTTAAAACCCAATTACTAAAAATGCCATACAATTCGGCAGTTAGGATTTGGATGACACAGATGATTTCCATGGTACAGAAGTACCTTGGAAATAATCCAGGCCTTCCAAATCACGCATCGTTATACGCATCGGTGGAATGGATGGCTGAAACCCAAGATAAAAGTTGGGTTATTTATTATTATTATTATAGATATGCATGCTCTTTCTTGAAAGTTTCTAGTGCAGAAGGCATGCAACGTATAATAAAGAAAATCAAAATCGAGCCATGGGTGCATTAGGAAGTACGAAGACGCGTGCTTGCAAAACATGATAAGAAGATCATATCTCGATTTTTATATCACAATATTCTTCACTAAATAACAATATATATATATATATCGCAATTTTAATGCAAAGATTTTGAATTACTCTATAAATATTACCCAAAGAGCTAAGAGACCACAAGCACAATTTTAATGTTTTATGTGTAATGGAGGAGGGGACTGTTCCAAACGCAAAATTTTCCGTTTGCAGTGGGAGTATTATGACTTTTAAGCACGACAACAATTGTTATCGGATCAATGATTTACCAGAGATGAGGTTAGTAGAATGTGTCTGTGGTGAATATGGATGAGATTTTGCTCCATATGGTTAGATATTTACTGCTAGTACATTTTTGATTCATTGCATGCAGTGTAGACATGGTTAAACTTTAAATTAAGATGATCAGATTATTGATGCTTTGTTTTGCTTAAAGTTTTTGATTCATTGCATGCAGACTATTGATGGTCAAGATGTTTACGAACCTCAGCAATCGATTGAGTGCAAGTGCATAAGATTGGAGACAGAATTGTGTGATATGGTTATCCTTGGGATAGCTAATGTTGAAACTCTTGATATATTTATACCCGGGGTAAGTGCAGTTAATCATCTTTGTTCATCATCTATACATACTTTTTTACTTGCAGATTTCAAACTTCGAATATATTTAGTACGCATAAAGCACACTTGAATTAATTTTCATTTGATGGAAACGTATGGTATAACGGATTATACGAGTCCTGGAGAGAATTGGTTTGGAAACGAGTCCCATTTCCATTGTTTGAAATATAATGTCAAAACCATCGTTATAACTATAAAGGGCAAGAAAGTTTGACTGATGAACAAGTATGATGAGTACGCCAATATGTATGGCACAGAAGCAAATCTTGTGCAGTTCTTGGTCAAAACCATCGAAATATCTATAGAGGGAAAGAAAGTTTGACAATGCATCAACCAACTCGTGATTCTTCTGGGGGAGATCTTTGTAAAGGATATCCTTCTGAATGCTGCATAACATTTTGAGATCGGTGGATCGAGTAGAAGATGTAGTCCACACAAGGATATTCAGAAGTATTATACATATGGTTCAAAGTATTATACATATGGTTTTTTTTTCTGACACATGAACATTGTTTTCACCAAACCAAGACATTGTTAGGGTTTGTTGTTTGTGTCTGAGTCTTTGAGACCTGCTCAAACAACGCCCACAATTTGGTAACTCTCTCTCTCTCTCTCTCTCTGTGACATTGTTAGGGTTTCTAACTGGTTCTACTTGTTCTCTTTTCAGACATATTGGAGTGTGGGGTTGATCTGTTAGAAGAATTGGTAAGAACTCAGTAATTTTAATTTCATTTTCAGTCTCTTGTTGCTGCAAGAATGAGAATTAAGAAGGCGAAGATTTGTTCTTCTTCCAAAAAGAAACCTCGCATCAAAGATTCCCGGGAAAACGATATTGATCGTCTTAGTCAATTACAGGATGATCTAATTCTTCAAATCTTAAGCTGTGATATCGATCTGAAAGATGTTGTAAAAACCTCTGCATTATCAAAACGATGGAAATGTTTATGGACTCGCGTCCCCAACCTCTTCATTGGTACCAACAGTTCCTACGGATATTCCCAAAATTCCATCAGCTTTGTCGACCATTCACTAAGTCTCTACCAAAGACCAGTAGTTGAGTCCTTTTATCTGTGTTCCGAATTGTGTTTTGAGTTTTTGAATGTCGAAAAATATGAGGAGTGGATTCGATTTGCCCTTAAGAAAAAAGTCCAACATCTTTTTTTATACTTAGGACGTGCTAATGTAATGGGCGAATTGTATACATTGCCTGCTGAGATCTTTCAGTGCCCTTCGCTTTCATCATTAGTAGTTGCTACGGGTAAGATAAAATTGCCCGACTCCTTTTGTAGTTCGCTCAAGAAAATATTCTTGTATCAAGTTACGTTAGACAAAAGAGACTTAATCGACAAAATGATGAGTAATTGCCCAAATTTGGAACATTTGGATTTGTTTAGCTGTTTAGGTCCTATTAGTCTTCATATGTCGTCATCCGTGAATCCACGTATGCAACATTTAGGGGTATGTTTTTGTGATATTAAGGATTTGGAAATAGATGCTCCAAATCTAAATTCATTAAGGATAGAGGGAATTTTTGCGGGGAGGACTTCTTTGAAGAATGTGGCATCTCTTGCTCGAGCTTTCATCGGTTTCAAAGGTCTGGTCGATTCTGGTCCGCAAATTTGGGGTTATGCATTGTATAAGCTTTATGAAAATGTTCAGCATGTAAGAGATCTTACTATAAACGAAACGGGTATTCAGGTACATATGTTTCACTTTTTTTCAATTTCTATGTGTGTTTTGAGTTTATTTATAACATGATCATGAAATCACCTTAGTGTTTTAGCTCATTGCATCTTTTTTAGGGTAAAAGTGAAATGCTCATTACGCCTTATAACACTTCTTCCTTTTTGGAACTAAAATTTTATAACGTGACCATTAATAATTTTTTTAAGAACTACCATCTCTCGATTATATATCTTGTTATTATAAGTAGAAAGTTATATATATGAAACGCCTTAGGAAATTGTGATAGCTAGTTTCTTGCTATTTGAAACTAGGTGCAAATCCATGAGATGGCCTGAAACACCGTCAAAAGCATAAGCTTTATGAAAATCTACACCATGTAACTATTCAGGTGTTTAGGTATATGTGTCTCATTTTATTCAATTTATTCTGCATGTTTCGTGTTCGTTTATACTATCGAGATCACCTCTAGTGTTTTAGCTCATTGCATATATATTAGGGCAATAGTAAAATGCTCATTACGCCTTACTTATATCATTTTGGAACTAAAATTTAATACTACGAATTCTCAATTATCTTGACATATAACTACAAAGTTTTATGAAATGCCTTAGGAAAAGATGATAGTTTATTGCGTGCAGTTATGGCCGTGTTCAGTAGAATCACCGAATTAAAGACATTTACATTTGAAACTAGAACCAAGTCCACATGAGAATGAGAAGTCATGTAAAACATCGTCAAAAACATAATCAACTAATGTAGACATATAGCCTAGATTCCAAACTTTCAAATTAAAATGATCAAATATTAAATATTGATGCTTTGTTTTGCTTAAACATTTTACCCGAAAGATTTCAATTCTCTATGTCTAGGTATTTTCTCTTTGTGCTTCAAGCGGTTTTCAAACTCCAACGTTCAAGTGCAAGTGCTTAAGATTGGAGACAGAATTGTGCGATATGGTTATCCCTGGGATAGCTAATATACTGCGAAATTCAAATAATGTTGAAACCCTTGATATATATATACCCCGGGTAAGTGCAGTTAATCATTTTTGTACATCATTTTTTTTTTCTTGTAAATTTCAAACTTCAAATATATTTAGTATGATAAATCATACTTGGATAAATTTGCAGTTGATGGAAGCGTATGGTCTAGCAGATTATAGGAGTGCTGGAGATAATTGGTTTGGAAACGAGCCCCCTTTCCATTGTTTGGAAAATAACGTGAAAATAATCGTAATAACCATACAGGGAAAGAAAGTTGGACTGATGAACAGGTACGTAGAGTATGCCAACATGTATGACAAAGAAGCGAACCTTGTGCAGTTTTTGCTGAAGAGTGCCTTAGTTTTAGAAGAGTTGAAGATTTATATAAAGGATCCAGGTCTTGAAAATGAGCGACTACTAAGGCAAGTCGCTCGAACCATAAGAAGATTCCCGAGAGCCTCTTCTCGTGCCAAAGTATCCATCAAATACAAAGATTTCAACTGATACTTCCTCAGGTATGGTGCTATTATGGTGTTTTTCCATTTTCAACTCTCATATAGAACTACGGCTAAGTTTTATCTCTAGTTGTAAATTGTTTGGATATGATCTACATTTTTAATGCTAGCGTCATTGTACCGCTTCATCTTAGAAGTACTGATTATCACCCACTATATGCACAAAACTTCGCAAAGTAAATCTTATGCACGATCAAAGTAAGCTACTGATGAACACTTCGAGTTATTATAGAACTTATAATTAGCGGGAGTCATTAATTAGTTCCCCAATCACCATGGGCCATGGAATAATGAAGCTTCTATCTATGAGTTTACCACTTTCTTTTCCTTCTCCTAAACTGGAGGGATACCGGCCTGATGATGTTCAATGAGTTGTGAGAAGCAAGTGTTCATTGTAAAAAAGCGGAAAATGGAATCTAGTCATCTAGTGTCAAATGCATTTTCATCCTTCGAAGAGGAAGTTTTCTTGCACCATCTTTATATATAGATATAAAGTTCTAGGTCTCAAATAACTTATATTTTCATGAAAGTCCTCAAAGTACAATGAGCCATATGCTTTGACGATGGCTTTCCTTATTGCAAACAAACCCAATGCTTCCCATGCATCTCGTGTAATATATAACTTGTTGCAAAAGTGTTAAACAATAAAATCAATGCTTCCCCTCTATCCTTTGTATTTTTGGTATTCGGTGATTAAATATAAGAGTATATATACATCACATTCAAATTAAAGAGAAAATATATTACTTCTAGTTTCTATCTAGCTTCTAGTCGCTAATAAAACCTTCAACTTTAGTATGAGCGTAATCAACATTCGCAAGATTTTAAGAGAAAAAAAAATCCTTAGTCACCATAAAAAAGTAGAAAATCACAATCAATTCTTAATGAAAGAACATATATTTATCAAGCTTCAAGGAGATTATGGAATGACTTGTGAGAATCTGTAAAAAGGGTAATGTTTCTTAAAATATAACCACTAACAGAATGAAGGATTTAACACGAAAAATTTAGCAATAATAGTTGTATCTGATAAACTTCCATACAAGTCTCAAGTATTGTTAAGGTATAGAGAAGAATTTATTCCCTTCTTTAGTTCTTTATCTTTACGACATCCTTGCGGAAAATTGACAACCATTTTTTCTTACCAAAGAGATGTTAACTGGTTTTGTTTGTGGCAGTTCTTTTCTGTATTTGCTAATTAATCTTTGTACATAATTGAGGCAAGCATGTTGTCCTTAATTGTTGCTTTGTTGTAGAATCCTGGTCTTGCAAATGTTAATTAGCGCTTTCACGTACAAGTGGGAATATTATTTTCTTAAATAGATAATGCTACTTCTAATGTTTCTTAAACACAATCTTGAGAGGAATAAACTCTAAAATGCTATAACCCGGAAATCTCAAAATTTGTATTCTTACTGTAATGAGCTCACACGACACCATAGATGGTTTCCCTTCAAGTCGATGCTAATATTCATGCGGTCTTTTTAATTCACACTTTAATGCAGATATAATGATAATATAAATACCATCCCTGAAGTAAGTGTAAGAATGTATTGTCTTAAATGAAAGGTCAGTTCAAATCATCTCATGTATTTAATACTGCGCATGGTACTAAATTAGAGGACTATTGTATTTTTTCTCATGTTTTTTTTCAATCAAAATTTGTAAACAATCTGATTTTTTCTTCTGTTTTTCTCAGGTTTAATTGTAAGCAAAAGTGATGGAGAAAGCCAAGCCACAAAGGGCACTCCCTCTGAAGTCTAACTCCAGCTCCCATTATTCTCTACTTACTATCTGTATGATAGAGTATTCTCTCCGATTAAATAGTTTTAGTTTCTTCTTAGGGATGCAATTGATATTGTAGGCCCTGCCTGCCGGCACCGAATTGTGTTTGGGTATTAACAAATATTTGTATTTTCTTATATTAATGAGGTAAACATCTTCTGTTGCTTGAGTACTTCAATTTCTATGATTGTTTCTGATTTAAAAGATTTTTTCCATTGTTTGTGAAATCCAAGGATACATAATCTGTTATCAAGAGTTGCATTTTTTTTTTTAATATACTTTTGCAGGGTTTTTTTAGTTCAGTCTGAAATATCATTTTCTGGGTGCAATACATTTAGTACTGTGATTGTGTTTGTGTTTCGCACTACAGCAGGTTATCTGTTAAAGTTGTAGATCTGGTTTTTTATGGATCGTTTTGCATCATTGATGTTAATACCTTTCAATCAAAGTTGTAGATCTGGTTTTTTATAAACCTTGTTAATTTTAATCAACTTGATAGGAGCATAATGCTTATGCGTATGTTAGTCGGCCTCTACCACAAGCATTTAAATCTTCATCTCTTCTCCTTCCTCCCCAAAACACTTTTCCTCCATCAAATTCAACTACAATATTCAAAACCACCAACAACATATTTCAAAGATTATATTCAAGCATCATAATGAAATTAAAGGCGAAATTAGAGTTATTTACATAAGCAAATGTCTGAAAACCGTTTGAAGTCCATAATAAACACACTAAACTACCTAATCACGCCGAGTTGATCGACTTGTTATAGGTTCTGACGGGCCGACTTCATCCTCAAATGACATAAGAACACCCAAAAATAATAAAGTATTTACTTTAATTAACAACATATATATAGTCCTCACAATTTAAATGTAAATAATATTAGCGAAATTTGACGACTTACATATGTATCGTAAACGAAAGTAGTGATATGACTAAGCTGAGCAGACGCGGTGTACAACTGAGGCCTCAATAAATTAGCATCTCATGAGACTGAAGAAGGCGAGCCTCGTAGTCCATCGTCCGGTCCAAAGCTAGTCGGCACATTCCCTTAGTCATCGAATAGAAGTCATACCCAGTAGGAACGTCGACTGTAGGGTCTGGGAAATCGAGGTGAGTATAGGAGCAAATATCTTCGACATGTCC
Source organism: Kingdonia uniflora (assembly GCA_014058105.1). Taxonomy (NCBI): domain Eukaryota; kingdom Viridiplantae; phylum Streptophyta; class Magnoliopsida; order Ranunculales; family Circaeasteraceae; genus Kingdonia; species Kingdonia uniflora. The sequence continues at coordinate 364,974 of JACGCM010000882.1, read as the reverse complement.
TCAATAGTTAATTTTGTCGAATCTCGAAAATATGCTACTACAATAACCATAATCCTGAAGCACCCACAAAGCTTTTCTTCGAAAACCAAACTCAACCCTTTTCAATTTCCCACTTTAAGTTTAAGTATTGCGCAAGGAATTTGGTATGTCATCAAAGACATTTTTCCTTTCTTCCTAACACAAAATTGTGAGATTCCTTTTGTTTCAATTAACGCTTGCCCCAAGCAACAACGGTTACAATAACTGTAGAATGATACCGTAGGATATTCCAAATAAAACAAAGGAGAACCCTTGCGATTGTGACTATAGGAAGAAGAATTACTTTCAAATCAAATACGCATTAACAATACCAAAGTAAATAAGTCATCACAACTAAATATTATTACGTACTTAATCAATACTTAACACATATGAGGAGAAGATTTAAGTTCCAAAACACTATATAAGCTGCAACTACTAAGTACTAACTACAAGTACGCGTGAAACGCCTAATCTTTAGCCAGTGTGTCTAAATGTAGGTTAAGATGATTAACAGTTAAGACCATATGTTGAAGCAATATATTATAGGGAGAGTAGAGAAAAAAACATACATGAAGAATATAAATTATTTTAACACTCTGTAGCAGTATTATGCTCTTACAAGTATTTGACATCGAGAATAATAGTTTGTCTCAATCATGAATTCCAACAGGAATTTAAAACGTCTTCACGGCAATAACATTAAGCAACCAAAAATAAGATATCGCCTTGTAGTCCAGTTTTCATTAGTAGTTATCCTGCGCAGCTGAATCATTCATTTGATTTTAAACATTACCACGTCGCCGTCTTCTTAATCATCAATTTGAGTCTCCTTCTCCTTCTCTTAATCATCAATTTGAATCTTCTCCTTCTTCTTCTTCTTCTTCTTCTTCTTCTTGCTTTTTGGCAATATAAACTTCTTTTGGAAGAAAAAAAGAATTTGGGGAAACAACATTTGAGGAATATAAATCGTACTTTAGTATGGTTAAAATCTCTTGGTATCAATATATCATTGAAAAACGTAAAAATGCATTGTATCTTATCTAAAAGCATTTTTCATATAGACGGATAAAACATGTTTTTCGTTTAGACCCATCATGGAAAAGTCGCAAACTACTTAAAACTCTGAGTCTCGCCAGACCACCCATCTTACCCATAGACTCTCATGTAAAGGATAATATGAAGGCAGACCCCATAGTGTAGGCAAATTCAAATACCCTTCCAGAGTGTTTTTTGTATTTAGCAAAAAGACAAATCAAATAGTAAGTAAAATTATCTTTGAACAAAAATTCAGTTTAACATGAAAATAAATCTCATTGAACATTGGAATAGAGAGAATAATGATATAACTTTTAAGTTTAGTTAAAATGTTAGAACACATACCTAATCCTCTCACAGGAGCTGTTGTAGTTGCGACTTGACACTTGGGTTATCCCATTCCAGCCTTTCAAACAATTCATTTTTTTATAAAAACTTTTTCAATTTGGGTATGCTCTGGGGACCAAAGGGGAGCCTCTTCAAATTCGGGCAATTCAATATTATAAGAACATCCACAGCAGCTAGGTACACTCTAACGTGGCAGGGTGAATTTCAAATCCACCCTTAAACCCACCCCAAATGCTTCCCAACAGCTAGGTAAATCGGTGACGTGGCAATAAAAAATTCACCTTGAGGGTGGATTCTCTACCCTGTGGGTGGATTTGGGGTGAATTCATGCCGCGCGGTTCAGATGGGCGCGTAGTCAATGCGCGTGGTTTAGAAGGGCATGTAGTTAATGGGTCTTTAAGATTATAACACGTGGACTCAATCCATTGTCTCCCATTGCGCGCACTTCAAAACTGTGCGTAGACACAACGTACACGATTAAAACACGTGGACGACTGAGATTGAAAAAAATTGAAACTGCTAGTTTTGTCGCGCAGTTTAGAAGTTCGCGGCAAAAGCCTGCATGAAAAATATGTTGGTTCCCCCTTCACCTTGATTTTTCCCTGATCAAACTTCTTCAACAAGATGCTCAACGACTATAAACGACTAATTTTTTCTCTATTTATAAACCCCATTCATCTTCTACTTTCTTACTCTTCTACAATCAACTCATTCATCTTATATCTCAAAACTTGAGAGATAACATTTAGCTTACAACGTCATGCCGCGCGGTTCTGAACTCCGCGGCTATATATATATATATATATATATATATATAATTACGTGTCATTTTCCTATTGGTTGGTACTTACACGCGATTTAGAAGTGCGCTGAGTGTTTAAAAACTGAGATGTTGTCATGTGGACGTATCTGGGACGTTCGTTCTTGCGCGCGGTTCAGAACTGCGTTTGGCAAATTCATCTTGGGGTGGATTTACAACTGCTGTGGGGTGGATTGGGGTGTATTGGATTCACCATGCTTTTGGGTGAATTCACCCACTCAACTGCTGTGGATGCTCTAAGGTGCTCCAATAAAGGGCATTTGAGAAAGAGACGAGGTAATCTCCTCGAGTGGGAGAAGAAGCTCGTGAGTCTTTGTAGTTTAGATAGAGACAACTCCCTTAAACGGGGGTCATGCTTCAATCTTCTTCTTCTTGGCACTCTTTTAAATTCACATAGCTCTTCCATCATATTACAATCGTCAACCCAAAATTCTTCTAAATGCAGGAGACCTTGTAATATTTGGATAGAAAAGATGCACTTCAAGCCATGGCAGCGTCGAATCTTTAGCTTTTTTAGGTTGGAGAAGATTGAAGGTTGAGGCAGCAAAACAATAAAGTTGATTGAACTTGGAAAAAATTGATTTCCATCCCTTCCGTTTCTTCTGCTATTAATTTTGTGAATTGGGGGAAGAAACTTACTCTAAGCTCTTGCTCCTCAAATTGTTGGAATCTTTTGTGCAAATGCCACTAAAGGGAAGAGGTGCCTCAATCTTAATGAAAGGCAATTCCTAACATCTAGTATTTTGAGGTTTTCAAATCTGATGAGTGGGACGGCTCCCTCCCATATCGATGTCAGTCTAGCTAAATCTTCCAGCTTTATAGATCTTAACTTGAGAATGCTAGCAGGCCTTTCTTCAAAACTATCTGACTCAAATACCTTTTCTTATTTCCAACAATATTCTATTTCGATTTGTTCAAGATTTTGTAGCCATGAGAGACGGTAGAACATTCACTAATTTGCCACAAGAACTGATACTTAGTATAATAGTCTAATTTTGTGATCCGAATTTAGTCTTTACTCCAAAGATGATCAGAACGCTAGTGAATGGTAAGTAACAACTAACACAAAGTTTAGCATGGAAAACCTTTAACTAGGTTAAAAACCACGACCTCTCTTGAGGATTTTAGAAATAGAGATGTTTATTTAGATTGCTAGAAATTACAAAAAATGTTCTCAGTGGTTATGTCTCCCATTTCCTGTAGTACTCTGGTCTTATTTATAGGTCTTATAATATGACCGTTTTATGACCGTTATTTACTTTAATGACGAACGTTACAATATATGGTTTTGATGAGTCTTCATAATGATTGTGTAACGGCTTGAGTAACTCCTCTTCTTTGTAACTGCTTCATAATGTGCCATAAATGTGCTAAGTGTATGTTGACGAGGTCCAGTAAATGTGTGATGGTCGAATGGAGAGACATGAGCTCGAGATTCAGAATTGGCCCTTACATCCGCCCCCTCTGAGCCAAGAGCACGAAAAACATCATGGGTGAGTGGTGTTGGTTGAGAAGTTTATTCTATATCCGTTACCTGACGTTGCTGCCTTGATTCTGATGTAGTTTATTACCGATGTCGTCGATGCTTGCTTTCAAGAATTTGAGGCTTTGTGGTCCCCCTGAGTACAATATAAGTCGATTGACTTGTAATTTGTTGTCTAATTTAGATAAACCTATTGTCGACATGAAATGGGTTATAATATAGTAGATGTGTTGGTCACATTGGATAAACCAATTGTGGACCTATAATATGTAATCTGGTTGGTCGAGTTGGACGAACCAATTATCGACCTGTAATGTATTAGATCTGTTGGTCGAATTGGACGAACCAATAATCGACCTAGAATATGTAATCTGTTTGGTCGAATTGGACGAACCAATTATCGACCTGCAATGTATTAGAAAATTGAATGGTATGAAACAATAAACGATCTGTAATGTATGAGAAGATCGAATTGGATGAACCAATAATCGATCTGTAATGTATTTAGAAGATCGAATTGGCTGAAACAACAAATGATCTGTAATATATTTAGAAGATCGAATTGGCTGAAGCAATAAATAATCTGTAATGTATTTAGAAGATCAAATTGGCTGAAGCAATAAATGATTTGTAATGCATTTAGAAGATCGAATTGGTTGAAGCAACAATTTTGTATATAGAAGTACTTGTATGAGATAGTAGAAAAGTACTGTGATGTAGATCAGCCAAACACAAGTATTTTATTAGTATAAGATTGACGTACAAAAATAATAGAGATAATAGAAGAGTACTGTATGAGATAGTAGAAGTATACTCTGATGTAGGTCGCCCAAACACAAGTATTTTATTGGTGTAAGAACGACGTACAAAATGATAGAGATAGTAGAATATAAAATGTGATATGTAACCTGGAATATGTAATCTGTTTGGTCGAATTGGACAAACCAATAACTAACTTGTAATATTTTAGATGGGTTGGTCGAATTGGACGAACCAATTATCAACCTGTAATGTGCTGGTCGAGCTCGCCCCCAAGTATGATTCATTGTATGTTGAAGGAAGCATGTAGTAATTTGTGTGCCGAGTATTGTGTTTGAAGTTAAGGTCAAGTTCGCCCCCAAGTATGAGCTTGAATACCCCGACCTTAAATATTATTGGATATAAGATTGATAATAAATTGTAATATCCTCGAGTACCTCGACCTCAAGCACATTAATAATGCGGTTGATGTTGTTGAAAAGATGAGGTTGAGCATTGCGTCTGAAGTTGAGGTCGAGTTCGCCTCCAAGTATGAGCTTGAATACCCTACCTTGAATACTATTGGATATGAGATTGATAATAAATTGTAATAGCTTCGAGTACCTCGACCTCGAGCACATTAATAATGCGGTTTATATTGTTGAAAAGATGAGGTCGAGCATTACGTCTGAAGTTGAGGTTGAGTTTGCAGCCAAGTATAAGCTTGAATTCCCCGACCTTGAATACTATTAGATACGAGATTGATAATAAATTATAATAGCCTCGAGTACCTCGACCTCGAGCACATTAATAATGCGGTTGATGTTGTTGAAAAGATGAGGTCAAGCATTACGTCTGAAGCTGAGGTCGAGCTCACCCCAAGTATGATCTTTTGTAAGATGAGTCATCGGTGTCGAAGTATGACATCTCAGGTGTGTGTGGTTTGACGTCAGTATTAGAAAGGTATGATGATGAATCATCAGTCAATATAAGAGGAACTTGGTTGGGAAACATTTCCGCCATAGTACGATGGGCTTGTCGGAAAGCCCCTGTTGCATGATAATAGCTTTTAGTTAGAGCACGGTAGAATTCCTCGACTACTTTCATAAGCTCTGGGCGCATCTTGTAGTACATCTCTGTCCTTTATTTTCCTTGTACAAAAGAAACAATCAAAACTGGGTTTTGATGATCTGTGTAAATCTTTGTGTATATGAACTTCCTATTTGAGTACATATTTTGCACACCTTTTATCAAGGCGTTGATTCGAGAGCATCATGGCGGCAACATCCATTCTAAAGAAACAGTTGGGAAAGAACATATCTTTGTCTTTACCGCTATACCAAGTAAATATCGTTCAAAGCCTTGTTATCCACAACCATGTACTCATTTGCATTTTCCATAAGCTGATGAGCAGAGAGGGTAGCATTGTATGTGGCTTTTAACTATGTCTCTAATATCACGAATGCATCTTTTGAATCTATTGGACTGTGTTGCAAGAACCTCTTGGATTTCCAGCTAGTGTTGCTTGACTAAGGAACACATATCACATATTTACCTCTGGACAATGGAGTATGAGCTCTTTTGATGGTTGTGCGAAGATTAAGAGATTTGCCATGTACTTAAGAAAATCAAGCACGAATCCTCAAGATTGAAGTGAGTTGAAGAAGTTGTCGATTGTGACGATTTGAGTGTGAGAGAGACCTTTAAGCTCAAATCAAAATGAGTGAGTAAGTGACCTCATTGTTGAGGTCGATCTAAGACCGGCCATTGTTGAGGTCGATATAAGCTCAAGTTCGATTCAGAGAGAGAAACCTGTAATTGTTGAGGTCGATCGAAGACCTGCCATTGTTGAGGTTGATCAAAGCTCAAGCTCGATTCAAAGATGTTTTTCGAATTGTAAAATGAACTGCTTTGTACTACTCTTTCAAAGACTGAATACCAATCTTAATTTGATGAGATTTTTCTTCTTTTGTTATCACTGACGACGCCGATTACATTAGAGAGCATTAGTAACAGAATCGAAGGATTGGGGTTTACTCATGGTGGGCGATCTTGTATAAACATGTTCAATTCATCAGAATCAGTTACTGTAAATATGGCTGGAGATCAGATGGTACCGGTGATGAAGAAGAATAAAACCCCATTAGAGGAGTCAGATGGTATCGCCTTGAACACCTCTGTCAATCAAACTCGGATCTTCACCGTATGAGCTTTCTCAAACGTATAAAATCGACAAAGGTACAAAACTTTCGGATGCTCAGATTCAACTTCGGCTGCAACACGAAGAATCAGAACTATAGTTTCAAGAGAGGAAGGAACAACCTCCTCTATAGAGAAGGTCATCGTTGCTGTACTTTGGGAGGAACGAACCCTCTTTGCTGGAGTTCGAGTGAGCAATTATCCAGAGATCGAGTGAGAGAGGATACGAGAATCCAAACCTCCAAGTTTGTAGAGCGAGGCCTTCGATCTGTTGGAGTAGCTTATCATGTCTTCGATCACCATCTTGAACAATGATTAGATGGTATGGTATTTGCTGTATCGTCTCCACATCTTAAGGAAATCAAGGTTTCGAATTGGTATGGTCGACAGTTAAGGTAGAAATAATGGATCATGTAGGATGAGGTATAGAAGTAGTTGTAATGGTATATTTTCTGGGAGGATAATTTTCGCCAATACTTATAGTAAAGATTATGCAATAACAAGCTTAAGTAAACAAGATTTTACGTGGAAACTCAGTAAAGGCTGAGAAAAACCATGACCTCGAGGAGGGTTTTGATAAAAAATCTAATAAGTTACGAATCATTACAATTTGTTATGTGATAAAAATATAAGGATGAATGAATAGTAAAGTTGCAAATATGAATAACTCATTCTCTGCCTATATTTATAGTAGATACACGCAGTTTATAAAAAGAAGGCAGTTTCTTATTTCGGGGGTAGTGGGCAAATTTTGCGGATCTCCCAACGACTCTATTTAACCAGGCATAACGGCTACTTTAAGTAGATCGAGAACTGTTGTCGCAGACGTAACATCTTCTCGGATGATGGAATGTCTTCGACCAAGGTTCGTTGGTTTATCTTTGTCGAATCTGGAAAATATGCTACTACATTCACCCCCTTCTCGATACAATTACCTGTTATTGTGTCGAGAAGAACATTAAAATGTGAAACGGTTGTCGAACGTTTATAAAAGTCTATTGCTATAATTTTGGTAGCCAAAGTCAAATGAATCTGGTCACTGTGGTTTTCCGATGAGCATTTATTACAGGATATTGGTCTTCGTAATTTTTGGAAGGTTGGGTTATAAATAAATGGATAAAGAAAGAGTTATTGTTCGATTGATTTGTGGGCGTCGCTATTTTTACGGTGCGACTGTAGAGGAATTCAAAGTGTTGGAAATGTAAATGGGAATGGGTTTGGTAATAGAGAGCTGGATTATGTATGATTTGGCTGGGTTTTATGCTGGAGAGGGCGGATTCCTATTTTTTGAATTCGGCTAGTTTTGGCGGGAAGCAGGGTAGTGCCAAAGTGTATTCGAGAAGCTACAGTTCCTGAACTTTGATAAGAAATGTTAGTAACAGAGAGATAGTTATCGATATTAGGACTTACTCGACAACGATATAAATATTAGCATATGAACATATATAATGTATAAGATATGATAGATACTAATTGTTGTTAAAAAATGGAATCTAATTTTTAGGTTCATAAAAATGGCTGAACCTATCCATATTAATGATAAAGAAATCTTCGAGAACCTGGCAGATGTAGAGCCCCTTTTAATTGATGTGACAGTTTGTATCAAAAAGTTGAGCGGTAGGTAGAGGGTGGGGTCGAGTAGCTCGGATGTGGCTAGTGTCGACCAATTTAAGGTGGCGCCCAGGAATGTGAAAATTTTAGACGAGGAGGGTACCGAGAAAGATGTGGATCACGAGCTACAGGCTAGTGATTGAGAAGGTAGTGGGGGTGGGGAGGAAGATGTTGAGGATGATGACGAGGCTTGTTATAGAGAACATCCAGAAACAAGTGAGATTTTAAGTTTTAAAAAGAAGTACAGTATTCCTCAAGATATTAGGTTAGAGGAATATCAGTATGACATGACTGATCAAGAAATTCCTTTGGATGACATTCTTGTCCATCGAGAATAAATTAGAAAAGGTTTGAAGCTTCCTCTTCGAGCTAATCAGAAGAAGTTGTTAAATTTCTTCGATGTGGCACCTAGTTAGTTTAATCCTAATGTTTATGACCTATTTCGTGTATGTGGGTGATAAACAGTCGATTAGAAGCAATAGGGGAATAGTTAATCACGGTTGATGATCTATGTGTGTACTACACACTCAAACAAAACCCTCAGAATCTAGGTTATCGGTACTTGGTAAGGGTTCTGAAGAGACCTTTGTTTTATAACATGGTATCAACAAGAGGGCAGTATAGCACTGAACGTCTTCTCATCTCGGGGAACTATGAGTTTAAAAAGAAAATCTGAGGGATCCCTTGAAAAGAAAGTCTTTCCATTTAGGTTTGTTGTTAGGTAACGTAATTGTTGATGTTGTGGATTTGTTTGTATATCTAAAATTGTTGTGTAACTGTTATTTTGTGTTTGGACAACTTTGAAGGAGATAGACAGGAGCTCGATCGTAAAAGAGAAGTTATACAATATCAGGAAGGGTTTCTACGGTAGGATCGACAACCTAGTTATCGACCAAGAGAAAGTGGACACTTTGTTTCAAGAAGTAGGGTTAAAAAGTTCGAGGGCTAAAGGAGTAGAGGTTCTAGTTATCGATAGAAAGATGCATGTGAGGAACAAAAGAGCTGCAGACTCGAGCTTACCCTTCGAGAATCCTTCACTCAGTGGGTATACCACGGATTCTGCAACTGCAGAAAGAGATGCAATGCTGACAAAAACCTTTGGGAAGGGAAAGAAGAAGAGAGCGGCCAACCATGTTGTTGCTTCCCTACTACCCCCGTAGAGGGCTTCTCGAAGGTCTACTATTAAGGAGGGTTCAAATGTTGATGAGACACTAATTGGTGCTCCAGATTATCGACCTCCAAAAGCTTCGATGAGCATGTTGCCGAAGAAGAAGGCGTCGTCTGAGTCAATGAAGAAGAAGTTTGTCGAGGAGTTGGACCTTGAGGTCCAAAAGACTATGGGTGCATATGTGTCTGGGACAACTACGCTGGAGGAGGAAATTGATTATTGTTTGGTAGGGGAAGAAAGCCTAATATCCTTTCTTAGCGAAAGCCACCGGAATATGCATAAGGTTAGGAATTTTTCTACTTTGTTTCGACTAAAGACTTTGGTGCCTCATTTGAAAACTTATATTATGACTGTAATGCAGATCAAGAAGGTGTTTTCCGAGGCCAAGCCTCGCATCCTTGGTGTTGGTACTCTAACAAACTAGCTGACCGCGTACAAGAATATTGAGAAAGAGTTTGTGAAGGATAAAGAAGATCTTATCGAGGAGAAGATGAAACTGGAGGCGAGGTTGAGCAGGTATAAGTTGGACGCTGGGAAGGCGAAGGATGCTGCTCTTTGCGAGTCAAAGGTAACTTGGGATAAACAGGTCGATGAGATAAGGGCTGACCTTATGAAAGATAAAGAGGAGTTGTCTTTCCAGAAAACAATTTTTTTGAATAATACTGCTCGAAGGGCGATGGAGGTGGAGCATGGAAAGATTATGGACAACTAAATGTAAACAACATAGTATATGAACATAAACAATTCTTACTAAAAGAACATAAAACATAAAACTCTAATTGATGCGGTCATGGTCACCATCAAAAGGATTATCAGTCTCTATCTCTGGATTAGTGAAGAAGTCTGATATATCAAAGTCAGTGGCACCAACTTGATTATCATGATCAATTAAATTCATCTCAACATTCTTTCATTTGTCGTTGATAGAAGCCTGATAAAAATTGACTAAATGTTTAGTCGTACGACAAGTATTTTCCCAATGACCCCTTTTGCCACATCGATAACAGGGTAATTCATAAACTTTACGACATTTATTTTCAAAACCTTTTTCTGTATCATGTTTCGGTACAATATTATAATCATCATGATTTTGTTATCCTCGACCATGACCACGACTACGACCACGTCCATATCCACGTTCACGACTGGAAAATGAACTTGTATGTGCTTCAAGATAATTTTTTTTAAAATAAAAGCTCATTATTGTGTTTGACAACTAAGAGACATGATATCGATGCTGAATACTTGGCAAAGTGACGCTCTCGATATTGTTACTGTAAAAATACATTCGAGGCGTAAAATGAAAAAAAATGTTTTCTCTAACATAACTACTTCAGTAATTGTCTCTCCGCATACTAAGAGTTGTGAGCTTATCTTGAACATAATGGAGTTGTACTCCATAATAGATAGAAAATCCTGCAGTTGCAGGTTAAGCCAGTCATGGCGAGCTTTAAGAAAAATGACCATTTTCAAATGGTCGTACCTCTCCTTTAAATTAGTCCAAAGGATCAACGGGTCTTTCACCTTGAGGAACTCTGATTTCAAATTCTTGTGAAGATGATGGCATAGGAATATTAACGCTTTCGCATGATCCTGTAAGGATTTTTGATTCCCCGCCTTTATTATATTACCCAAATTTTTCGCTTCAAGATGGATTTCTGCATCCAGAATCCATGAAAGATAATTCTTTCCAGATAAGTCGAGTCCAACAAATTCGAGCTTTGTGAGATTCGACATTTCATATACTATAATAAAAAATAGTTATATCAGAAAATAAAGAGGAGAGAAATAAACCGATTTCGATATCGATCGCTTCACTTAAGTTGCTTTTCTAAACTTTTTTGAGAATTTTGGGCAGAGTTTCGACAGCGTCGTACGTGCTTGTTGAAATTTATTTTGCTCAGAGTTTCAGCAGTGTTGTGCTTGATAAAATTTATTTTGCTCAGAGTTTCGGCAGCCTCATGCTGATATTGTGTTTACATTTTTTATGTACATTCATGGCATATGTTACAATCTCATATTTAATGTAAGAAATCTCTCCTTTATCTATAAAAGGAGAGGTGGTGAGCTCATAAAAATCATCTTAACTCGAGAGAATTATTGTAATAGAGTAAGAGAAGAGGGCCATTATTGGAGTGTAAGGTTTTGAGCATTTGAAGAATTTTGTAAGTCTTATTATCATCTAATAAAGTTTCTTAGTTTTCTTGCTTGTTTATCATGCATTCTTCTTTACTTGGTTGTTTTGCTTTATTCTTTATGACTAGCTAAATCTCTCCTTAGGGGGAGATGAAGCCAAAAATATGCTAAATATGTAGACTTGTATGTGCTAACCCAAATAAGTTTTTATTATAAATGTTCATCTCTATATTGTTATATTATATTATATTATTGGTCTATGTTCAAGAGATATAGACCAAGTTTTGTGATTAGGAATATAGTTCGATCGTTTATCCTAAAGTTCCATTTTATTCACACTAAATGCCCGACCTTCAAGAGATTCACGGTTTGTAGTTAGCATTTGTATGCTTTCACATTTCTTATTTTCATACTTAAAAGTCATGTATTTTATGTAGTTTAAAATGAAACATTATGATAAAAGATGAACCAACTTGACTTGAGGTCATAAACCATTATTTTCACTATGGGTAAACTATTGTTAGTTTATATATTTGGTATAATTAAGGTGGATTATTGCCCAAAGTTTTTAATTATTATCTAAAACCCGATATTTGACTTCGTTAGCATAAGTATTTTACAACTTTGAATCACAAGACAAAAACAAATTCTAGTTCCGTTCAGAAGTGAACGATACTCGATTTCTACCCTTACTAAACACCGAATTTTAACCGTTATCACCTTCGCGTCTACGTACTTTGGACTACGTACGTAACTGCTCAAGTGCTTCGTCGACGTAATCATGTAGCTGCTGAGAAATGAGTGTTATTGCTTTTCGTAGACTATGACACTCACGTCTCATATGTCCTATCTTCCCGCAGTTGTAACAAATGGTTGTACTGATAGTCCCTGCTAGTTTACCCCCAACTGCTGAACTTTAGAAGTAGGTACCGTCGTCACTGTAGCTGGAACTGTAAAAGACGAATAACCTGATGGTTTTAGCTTAGACCCTGCGTGTCATCTCTACTATCTTGGATAAGGACTGTGGAGAAAACAAGATCATCTCATCCTGAATGCACTTCGTAAGACCTAAACGAAAGTGACTAACCTGTTGCGCCTTTGACTCTGATAAGGCAACATTGGACTACAATATATAAAAGCCACTAGCGTAATCATCAACAGACTGACTCCGAACACGACGTAGGGTTGTGAGCTTGGCTAAACTCTTCTCCTCGTAAGTGTTCGAAATAAAATAAGCCATCATCTCGTCTCTCATAACCTCCCAATCAGTGATGTAAACATAACCGCTTAATACATATAGCTGCTAAATGTTTTCCCACCAATATAATGCGTATCCTGTCAGCTTTGTCTCTACCAACCTTAGCGCCCACTATCCAGTGCACTTCTTGAATACAAGTATCTTATCAACCCTATTAAGCCAATCTATAAAACTATCCACATCTGATTTCCTATCAAAGTCATGCACGTTAATCTTTACGTTAGAGTTTAAATTCTAGAACGCATGAGTAATGACATTCGTGACCAGATTCTCTAGGTTGCCCTGGTAGCCATACCCCTGAGTACCATATTGTGGTTGTTTTTCGTACCTAGTGGTCCCAATACCTAGATTTGACAGATAATTATCTGTGTGAGAATGTGTTCCAAAGATATTTGGAACATTACTGCGGCCCCGACCCCTCCTGTCATGGAAATCGTATATGTCTCCGGATCCCCTCTGCCCATAATCATCCCATTGCCTATAATCACCAGTAAACCCATTCCCACAAGTCCACTGTCTCTACAGATTACTCTGTACTGAATAGCAAGGTCCTTGTGGAGGCGTAGGGGGTCTTTATGGTTACGGAGGTACATAAGGTGGTGCTTCTGTTGACATTTGTTCTCCCAAATTATGCTCTTAATTCCTCCAATCTACACTAGTGTTCCCACTATACCCATAACTATTCTTGCCATTATTATTTCTTACATCTCGTTGTGGGTTCGCTGAGAAAATCCTCTTATTGGTCGCGGTCCCCTGGACTGTAGCTATTGCTGAAGCTATCGTGGTATGCCCCTGTTATGGGTTGTCGTCAGCGGTATTTGGGTGGTGCTGTCTACCGGAGGCATTGTTGATGGTGACCACCATAATTGATGGAGCTGCCAGCCAAGTTGTTGTCGGTGATGGCACCACTTCTTTGACAGGTGTCATGGTCAAAGTGGTAGCGTCCACCGGCGTTATTAACGCGAGGAGGGTATACGGTTCTATTCGGCGCTCTCTTTACCGATGCCTCTCCATTGTTATCGTGGAGTGCAAGTAGAGAAGATGGGCCTGGCCCGTATGATTCAAACGTGCTTCAATTGTGCTTCTGCCTACGCACTCCGTACGTGGGGAAGTCATATGCGACATGTCACCCGATGGCATGCCCTGCGGAGGTATGCTTTAACCGTTCCCCGATATGCCATGTTACACACCAGATCTGCCTTTCCCTATGCCTTCCTTGCCCTTCCCTGGCCTAGGCATTCCCTGCCTGATGCATTATGTGTCGTCACCCATGCCCTTATTACTTATCCTTTGTTACGACATGCCAGTCATGCTTGTCCTTGCTTAGGCATGCCCGTGCCTTGCCTCGACGCTGGCATGCCCACGTCTCTCCCTTTGACTTCTCTGGTTTAATTTGTGATTCCTTTATATCCGTGCCAACCATCGTTTCGTTGTCCAGATTCCGCGACATACGCTGGCAGCCTCGCGAATTGACGTACCCTTTAACTTATAGTGAATCTGTGAATTTGTCAATGTTTTCTTCCTCCATGTTCAGACCTGTAAGCGAGTTGTAAAGACGGGTTATTTCCTTTTATGAATCGGACCTCTTTACTTGAATTTAGGGAAAATCGTCCCTTTCCTTTGCCCAACTACTCCCAACGGTGTTGGATTCATGGGGTTGATGCCGACGCTTCTCCCATCGCGCATTAACCTACCCATTGGAAGGCCTCTCTCTCTTCCCCTAGCAGAACCTCCATCACTTCTTTTAATATCGTCTCCCACAACATTAGACAACGCTACTCTCATCTGAATTGCCATCACCGGTACTAACAGAGCCTCAATTTGCTTTGTCATAAACTTGTTAGAAGTCGTTAATTATTTTGTAGATTCCATCAACAACGTCGTAGATTTCTCCACCGTTTCAAATGTCTTCCTTGTGTGAGTTTGATCGGCTTCTTTGGTGTTCTCTTACCCATCTTCATAAAAAAATCTCTGCTCTTTTTAGTTATGGTACCAAGTTGTTAAAAACTACGTAGGCGGAAACAACTTAAGCGAAATATGATAAAAAAATATCCACTACTATAAGCTCTCTCTCTCTATAGGGTTCTTCCCTTTCTTTCAAAATTTAACAACTACCTTTCTACTACCTTAGGATCCCCCATATATAAGAGATCTTCACCTCTCTATACACTCCCAATTAAAAAGGAAACTACACTGGAGTAATCCTATTTTTAGAGGATTCTCTAGGACAAAATAAAATAACATAAAATAAACCAAAATGGGAAACGAAACGGTCACTAAAATGTGTGCCTAGGTCGTGGTCATGACGACCCACGACCTATCAATAATGCTTTCTTAAAATGTGAATTTGAAGTTGATTGCCATTTTATATAAATTTTAAGTCGAGTTGGATCTCATTTATATATTTTGTGATGTCGTAAGAGGGTATCACGTACCTGTAGTGGCGTATTTTTCGGAAGGAGAATTTTTGCCAATACTTATTCGTAAAGTGAATGCAATAAGACTAGATAAACAAGATTTTATATGGAAAACTCAGTAATTGCTGAGAAAAACCATGACCTCGAGGAGGATTTTGATGTAAAATCTAGTATATTGCTAGTTATTACAGAATTTGGAATGCTAGTAGGGTTAAAGTAACGAAATGGTAAGGTTTGCAGATTGTCGGTCCTCTTCTCATCTATTTTATGCCTGTATTTATAGCAGAAATATAGTTTTCAAATATAAAGAAATAGTCTCCTATTCTGGGGGGAGTGGGCAAACTTTGTGGATCTCTAACAACTTTTTTTTTTGACCAGGCACAATGGCTATTTTTGGAAGGTCGTGGACTTGAGGTAACTTCTCGAATGTTGACCTTCGATCATGTATGGCTATCTTCGCCTACGCTTTGCTGGCTTACTCTTGTCGAATCTGGGGAATATTCTGCTACAGTTGCCCCATTCTCGACAGAAGCACTTGTGGTTGTGTCGAGAAGAAGTTGGTAGCTAAAGAAGTTGCCGAATTAGAAGATGAGTCATCTTTGTTATTTCTGAGGTCAGAGTAAACTGTATCTGGTCAAATCATTCCCGAGGCGTAATTAATGGGATACAATAAATCTGGCAGAGTGAAGTTGGGCATAAATTGGGAGATTAAAGAGGGTATAATAGTAATGGTTTTGGAAGGATGCTACCCCAAGTGTGGTGAAATATATTGTTGGAGGATAAAAATGGCGAGGAATTGGAGGTAAGGTATTTTCCCTGTATAGGACTTGATGATTGTTATGTTAATTATGTCATGGTATAGAGGGTGGGGAAATAAATTGTCAAAGGATGGAGGTATCTGTTGGAACCAATTGTGTCATCATGCAGTGGTGAAGGTAATTGAGTCAATCAGTTTGGGGGAGAAGGGGTAACTGTTCGTGTTAATGATAAAGTTTTTAAGCTTGGATGGGCGTCCAGGGATCTTGCCGAACGTTGGAGGCTTCTTACAATTTTTTGCTGCCTTTATCTTTGGAAGCAACCTTTAAAAGTTTAGTGACTTGAGATTCATTGAGGTTCTTAGCACTGGAAATAGGCTTTAATGTCCGATTCATATGGATATCCTTAGATGGGTATCTGAATTTAGATGTGAAAAGAATAAGAACTCTGTTGGAGGTTATTCGATAAGTAAAAAGCGCGAAGTAAAATATCCTGTAGTTGGATATTGTTCGCGTAAATTTAAATAATAGTCTTTAGTCATACTTGATAACTAGTGACCAAGAACAAATCAAGATAGTAAAGATTTTGTTTGTCTCATGCATACTTATCGAGTATGGGTTGAGATTAAAATGAAATAGTAAGGATATTGTTTGTCTGATGTATACTTGAAAAATATAGATCAAGATCAAATCAAATTATAAGGATATTGTTTGTCTGATGTATACTTGATAAGTATAGATCGAGATTAAATCAAATAGTAAGGATATTGTTTGTCTGATATATACTTGACAAGTATAGATCGAAATCAAATCAAATAGTAAAGATACTATTTGTCTGATGTATACTTAACAAGTATAGATCAAGATCAAATCAAATAGTAAAGATATTGTTTGTCTGATGTATACTTAACAAGTATAGATCAAGATCAAATCAAATAGTAATGATATTGTTTCTCTGATATATACTTGACAAGTATAGATCGAGATCAAATCAAATAGTAAGGATGTTATTTGTCTGATATATACTTGACAAGTATAGATCAAAATCAAATCAAATAGTAAGGATATTGTTTGTCTGATGTATACTTAACAAGTATAGATCGAGATTAAATTAAATAGTAAGGATATTGTTTGTCTGATGTATACTTGACAAGTATAGATCGAGATCAAATCAAATAGTAAAGAAATTGTTTGTCTGATATATACTTGACAAGTATAGATCGAGATCAAATCAAATAGTAAGGATGTTCTTTGTCTGATATATACTTGACAAGTATAGATCGAAATCAAATCAAATAGTAAGGAGTAAACTGATAACAAAATTTGTTTATTTGATTCGATGAAAACGGTTACAGTGTCTCATTTGTAAAACAATTTTAATTGAGCAGTGTTCCAAGATATTCAAGCCGTATTTTGTCTTTAGTCATCAGCTAATAAGATTCACTATCTATTTTGTTGCTGACAATGTCTGGCCCTTCCTAGTTTTCTGATAATTTTCCAGAATTTTTAGGCTGAGTACTATCTTGGATCCGTCGTAAGACAAGGTCTTCAATGCCAAATTTAGGTTTTTGAACTTACTTGTTGTATGTTTTTTTTAATGTATCATGATATCGTCCCAAATTCGCAATTGCTTTATCTCTGGTTTCATCTATCCAATTGAGGTTGCAAAGGAAACCGAGTTTATTGTCTTCATCTGGAATTTTTTGTCGAGTACTTGGTAGATCGAGGTTCGAAGGTATGATTGCTTCGGTACCAAAGGCCATTATGAATTGAGTGCAGCCTATTGAGACTTGAGGAGTGGTTCGATAAGCCCAGAGTATACTGAGCAGTTCATCCACCCATCGCCCTTTCTTGTCGTCGAGACGCTTGCGTAATCCTGATTTGATGCTTTTGCTTATGGCTTTAGCTTATCCATTACCTTGAGGAAAATATAGTGTGGATGTTGTGAGCTAGATTTTATATTTATGGAGGAAAGTAAGTACTTTGGCGCCGATGAACTGTTTGCTATTATCAGAGCGTATCATATGCGAATAACCAAACCTGGTGATGATGTGCTCCCAAAGGATCTTGATGACTTCATTTTCATCAGTATGGCAGAGAGGAACTGCTTCAACCCATTTTATGAAGTAGTCAGTGGCGATTAAGACGAATCTTAGGTTTCCAGATACTAGATGAAAATGTCTAATGATGTCGATTCCCCATCGTTTAAATGGCTAGAGGACATTGCTGATATGCAAGTCTAAGGCTGGATTTTTGATGTCTTGGGCGTGGATTTGGCATTTGTAGTATTTTCGAACGAAGTCTTCGCAGTCCTATCTCATATTGGGCCAGTATAATCCTTGTGTGAATGCGCGTTGGGCTAATAATCTTCTTGAAACATGTACGCCACAGATACCTTTATGAAGATCTCTAATTTTGATCTGAGCTTGTTTCTAAAAGATACATTTGATAAGTGGTCCCCCTCCTGTGATTTGATATAAGATGTGATCTTGGACGGTGAATCTGGGGCACTTGGCCAAAAGTAAACTAACACATGGCAACGATGGCAGCGATGTAAGCTAACGCATCGGCATGTCAATTTTTTTGTCGAGGTAAGTAAGAAATTGTTACATGTTTGAACTTCTGTATCTTTTCTTCGACCAGAGTTGCGTAATCAACCATTTTTCCCATTGTTTTGAAAGTTTTGTTGTAATGATTTACCACGAGTAAAGAGTTGACGTAAACTGCTAATTCTTCTGCTCCGAGAGTAAGTGCAAGATCGAGACCGTGTAAGATTCTTTCATATTCGGTCTCATTATTGGTAGCATAGAAGTGCAGTTTGATAGCTTTCTTGATTCAATGATTGGATGGCATAACGAGGACGATGCCAATCCCTAATCCTTGTGGTCCTGCTGACCCGTCTGTAAAAAGTTAAGCTTTTGGACCATGCGTCTGGTTATGTTATTGAGTCATCTGTGAAAATTTCTTCGAGTTCTTCCCAATCGGGGTCTTCGATGGGAAAGTCTGCCAAAATGTCAGCAACTGCTTGTCCCTTAATTGATATTTGGGGTTCGAAAGAAATATCGTATTCTCCAAGAAAAATAGACCATTGCTGGATTCTTCAAGATTTTTCTTTTTTGGAAAGTACTAGTTTGAGGGGGTACTTGGTGATGACTTTGATGGGATGAGCTTGAAAGTAGGGATAAAGTTTTTGAGAACTGTAGACCAGTGCGAGTAACTATTTTTCTGTTGTTGTATATCTTTTTTTAGTAGGCATACGTATTTTGTTGATGAAGTAGATTGGTTTTTCTACTCCGCCATCTTCTCGAATAAGGACGAAACTGATTGAATCTTTAGTTGTGGATAACTACATTGTAAGTGATTTGCCATCAATTGGAGTATTCATTATAGGAGGACGCCCCAAGTATCGTTTAAGATCTTGAAAAGCCATCTCACAGTCAGGACTCCTAATTAATTTCTTTTGCTGTTTATTCGAAGGAAGAGTGGGGTTGCCACGAAGAAGGAGGTAAAAGAGTTTGCATCGATCAGATGACTTTGAGATGAATCTGTGAAAAACGGCTATCTTGTCTACAAATTTTTTAACGTCTTTTTTCGTTCGAGGAGATGGCATCGCGATTAGTATTTGCTGACCAGATGTCCCAGAAATTTACCAGATGCAGCTCCGAATTAACATTTCTCTGGGTTAAGTTTCATTTGGTACTTGCGAAGGATATCAAAAATGGTTTGGAGATTGTTGGAGTGATTTTTTTTCAAGCTTTTGCAGATCATATCATCGATGCAGATTTTCATAATTGTGCCGAGATAATCTTTGAACATTTTAGTCACAAGTCTCTGGTAAGTAGCGCCTGCATTCTTTAAAGCAAAATGCATTACCGTGTAATAGTAGAGACCTCTGTCGGTGGCGAAGGTTATTTTTTCCTGATCTTCTTTGGCGAGTGGAACCTGGTTATAACCAGAGGCTGCATCCATCATAAAAAGAAGGTCGTGTCCTGCAACTGAGTCGAGAAGTTGTAGAATTAGTGGTAGCGGAAAATTGTCTTTAGGTGTGAACTTGTTGGGTTCTGTGAAGTCAACACAAACCCTGATTTTGCCATTTTTCTTCGGTACCGCTTCGATATTAGAAACCCATTTAGGATATCTAGCTTCCCGAATAAATCCTACCCAAAGGAGTTTATCAATTTCATTGTTTACTGCATCGCGGAGTCGGGGAGCCAAATTCCATCATTTTTAAATAATAGCTTTACTGTCCAAAAGGAGGTTGAGTCTGTGGTAAACGATTGAAGGATCGATGCCAGGTATTTCTTGGAATGTCCAGGCATAAATGTCGATGTTCTTCTTAAGTAGTTGTATCATGACCTCTTTTTCGTCGGTTGATAATTTGTAGTCGACGAAGGTTGTGCATCTCGGGCCATCGAGTTCAACATATTCGACCATCTCGGTGTCATGCTGTTCGAATGTGGGTATTTCATCTTGCTCTAGTTGCTACATTTTGAGAAGTTTGATTGTATGAGGGTTGGTTGTGGTATTTTCGCACATTCGTGGGATCTCTTATAAAACGCAGTGCTAGATGATAAGTAGAAGGCACTGCTTTGATTGAATGTAACCAACTGCGTCCCAAAATTCCCAAATATTTGGACTCTGCATCGATGACAAGAAATTTTACAAATGCAGTCTCTAAACCCGCCTGAACTGGCAGAGTGATCTCTCCTGTGACTGATTCTTTCGAACCATTAAAGCCCGTAATTATTGTTGTCGAAGCTTTTACTGAATCTGTATGGCCTAGGACTTCAATTGCTCTTCTGAACAAAACATCTGTGACACTTCCGGTATCGATGAGAACCATATGTAGGTAGTCTTGTCCGACTTTGAGCATAATAACGTGAGGGTCATCATGAGGGTACTTAACGTGGCCGGTGTCACAGTCTTCAAAAGTAATTTGGTAAGGACGCTTCAATTTGCTTGTGCTTGGAAGAAGTTTTGTTGATTTGTCTGAGAAGGTCATTTTATAGCAAGATGTAATTCGATCGCCTTATTTTCTTTTCTTCCCTTTCTCAATCTTGATCATATATAGGTGGCGAGCTTGCCCCTAGACCTGATTTTGCTCCACTTCTTTATTTTTTGCTTCATTTTCGAGAAACTTTTGGATGTCGATGACATAATTGTAGAGTCTTCCAGCTAATAGGATACGATGAAAGATTCATATGAGGGAGTAGCAGGTGTCAGTCTTATGGATATGCACATTGTGATACTGACATAGTGGTATGTTGGGAAGATCAGGAATAGTTTGTGGTGCGCGATAACACTCATCTCCCTTTATCGTCGGTAAGATAAGGGAGAGAGTTATTGTCATTGGCGACAGAATTAGGACAGGTTTCTCGGGTTTACCGTCCCTTCTTCTATTGTTGTCGGTGTTTATATCGCGTTGTTTGGGCGCTTCAGTAGTGACTGTTCGTTGAGATGTTTCTCGAGAATGGATGACAGACGAGCTCTTCATCTTATCTTTCTTTGATCGCTCCAGTTCGATGTAGTTATTAACTACATCAATCATTTTTGTGACTGTTAGTGGCTTGTGCAGAGTAAGCTCTTCTCGAACTTTTGAGTCAATGTGCAGGGCGGAGGTGAATGCTGGAACTACGATTTTAGGGTCTGAGTTCCCAATTATCCTTGTTTCATGTAGGAAGCGTTTATAAAAGCTTGCCAGAGTCTCTTTCGCGCCTTGCTCAAAGTAAAATAAGGAATAGACAGTGATCTCTCGCTCTCTAGCATGAGCGCAATTGGATTCGAAAAGATGTTGCAACTGGCTGAACGTGGTGATAGAGGCCTCTTGAATAGTATGGAACCAACAAAGCGGTTCTTCCTTTAGGCTCATGTTAAATAGCCTACATAACATGTGGTCGAGTTTGGAATATAACCCAACTGCGAATTTGAAATGTCGAACATGTATAAGCGGGTCAGTCAGGACTGCATACTGAATATATTTGGGCATATGGAAATTTTCTGGGATAGGTATAGTTTCGAGATGAGGAGAGATGGGGTTTGTCTTAATTTTATCAAGCGCGGATCTTTGGCCTGGATCCTGTTGTTAAGGTCGTCCAAAGTGACGAACTGTTGCAGGGGAAATGGTAAGACTGCAACCTAAGGAATAAAATCTACTGAGCATTTGCGTGTATAGGGGTAAAAAATGCTCCTACAACAGTTATTACCCTTTTTTTAGCTCGCATGCATAGATTGCTTTCAGCCCAAAAAAGAGAAAAATAAATAGAGCTATATTTACAGTTGTAACTAAGTAATAGAAGGAAAAGAGAAGTTCATGATATCTGAACTACAGATTTTATAACTATCTAACAATTACAAGAAAATTAAGATGATTAATACAAAACTTTTGTAACCTTGGGATTTACATGAAAAAAACAAGGTTCCGCTACAGCAAAAATGTGGAACATCAATTAAATAATCTGATCTTCACAACGTCATATATGCTCTCAACAACGAACACAAAGCCTTCACATTTGTTAACTCTGCACGCATTAGCTTATACACAATCTCATCTCCGTCCTCTTCGGTAATAAAATGAACTGCAGAGAAAGAGAGCAAGCGGAAAAGGGTGACTGATAAAAACATAATTCGCCTTCCTCTAAATCCTTGTTGTATGAAACCAGATCTCCAAGTCCTCTTCTTCAGTACAGTCATCCTCTCAACAACGAACAAACAGCCTTTTCCTTTACGTCTCTCTACACATTAGCTTATACACAATTCTCTGTCCTCTTCGGTAATAAAATGAACTGCAGAGTAAGAGAGCGGGCGAAAGGGAGAGAATGAGTGCTATGAGCATATTTCGCCCTCCTCTAAATCCTCATTATATGATGCCTTTGGAAATACATCACCTTCTTCTTCTTCGATGTAGTCATCCTTTATGATCAGGCCTAATCGTTCTAATGGGCTGCAGAATGAGCCTCCAAACATATCTTGAGCACCTCCCACAGGACTGGAAAAACAGATCAAACATTTACATCCAGCGAGTGTCTCTAGCTCCTTCGAAATTTCTAAATTATCTTCAAACTGCACTGTCTTTTCGATCTGCATGAGAATGAAAGGGTAAATGTTTAAATTTTCCTATGAAAAGTCTTTAAGTTTCCTATGCTAATTTATCAAGTATTAAACAATTGCGATTTTTGACAATACCTTCTGCAGTGTCACGCGGGCTGCCTCTCTTTCTCTCTCTCGTTTCATCTTCAATTCAGCTTCTTCTCTCATTCTTGCCGCTTGTATAGATCTGATTTGCGCTTCGAGTCTTGCCCTCTCTGTATATAGTCAAAAACAGGAAACAAATATATTTTAGACCAAGATCAAAATAAACAAAATGCAATAAAACTGGCTCGTAACACTATCTAAAACCAGTGGTAATATCCTAATTCGGCATTACATCTTCTATTCACGAAGTGTGTCTACCTTGTAACCATTAACTAGAAATTTCAGAAGAAGACCATCTATAAGCTACCTCAATGACCCAAGAATCTCAGGACCACATTTTTCTTGTGAGCCTTGTTGTTACACAAATAAATTTTTTTCCTGAAAGCTTGGCTTGTTACACTAACATGTTAGGTATTCTAAACCTACCCGACTTCATGTCGAATTATTATCCTTGTGACTACTTGTCCTAGTGGTTTGAAGGTGTTTCTTTTTTAGCCACTTCATACTTCATACAAAAATTTCCATTAAACCATCAAAAACTTAATCCATCCTGAATGTTGCAAGAGGTCCATATGTCAGAACTTAATAAAATTAAAACCTCGAAATTCTAACAGGTTGTTTCCTTCTATTACCAAACTTCTAACAGCACAGCCCATACATGCACACTCTATGCATGCATATAGAGAAAAATTAAGACAAGCTCCCATTTTGTTTATGCCTAGTAGAAATTGCACCCCAGATTTGTCAACCTACAGTGTTTCCTCCAATTTTACGGTTTCCATCACTAAATAGTGTTTTTCTGTTCTACTATTTTTCATAAAGCCAACTTTACTCCTCTTAATTAGAAGATGAAGTAAAATTCTCACTTCACCCCCCATACTATGGGGTTAGTTAAAGACAAGCTACCACATCGTCACTGTCGTTCCGCTAAGAGGGGTAAAATGAGGTTTATAAAATTTCTCATGCAATTTTCATCTAATCATAAGGCAATAAAAACTAGCGCAAATGTTTCAAGGTGACAGCTTTTCTAAAGGGGCGATTCTGTATTAAAAAAAATTGCATGAGATGTGTGGATTACCTTCACACTGCTCCTTCTCCAATCTTTCCTCCTCTTTTTGAATGCTTACTGAATCGCTGTTCTGACCCTGAATAAATAGAAAATAAAGAAACTATTAACACTTCTGCAGACAGTAAACACTTGCTGTGCAAAGAAATTTTTATTAACGTAAGGCATTAAACAAGAGATCGCATACATTGCTTAGTAATGTCCTTTGTTGTGCTTTTCTGATGGTGTCAGCAAAGCGACTTTTTAATTTTGCAACACGCAGTGCTTTCTCTGGCGATAACTGACCATCATAGGAAATGGTCGCCAACCCTTCTTCGCATGCAGCAGCACTGAAAGTACGAGAAGTAGGTCCAGATTGTTTTTCATCGAGAGTACTCGTAGCACCTACATATCATAGGAAAAGTCAAATGTAAAGTGTGAGTACACGGAGAAATAATTCTATTAGAAGAGGAGAGTAGTATCAGTTAAAATCATGTATTATCAAGCATGTTTGTCAAGAAAAGTGCATTTCCATTGACAATTAGACATCAGAAATATGAAATTGGACAAAGTTAACTAACCAGTACGTGAGGCATTCCAACAGGCAGCTGACGAGAAACTAAATGGGCCTTGTACACTTTTAGTCCCATTGCTGGGTAATTTATGAACTGTGGAGCTTTTTGCGCTATCCATCCTCAACTTCTGCTTCTGTACAGAACTTATTGACATTGGACGTGCTCTTTTAAGTCTTTCTCCTAACAAAAGCATGGGTTGATGATCAACCTTTGGTTGCGAGGTTTCGCGCGATGTAGATGTTTTACGAGAACTGCAACTATCTGCTTGTATTGGCCGCTTTTGTATTATCATCTGTTGGTCTACCTTAAAGTTTTTAAGAATACCCATGCACTTCTGCATCATTATGTGATCAATCTTTTGCTTCTTTCCCCTTTGATTGTCCAATTCCGCTATGCGTCCACGTTTACCACCAGTTTGGTTAACAGCAGCAAGTTGATCCAACCGCTCCTGTTTCACTTTGGTATTACTTCCCAAAAATCTTTGAGAAACCTTAGTCATTGATGTGATGTTTCCCGCAGCGGGCATGACTGCAGTTGGCATTGCAGATGAAGAACTGTAAGCTGTCTTCTCAGAAGTCCTTATAACTAATCAAAATCTCGGTTACCAGCAGAACAACACCAAGGAAAAAACCTGCACCACGTTATGGATCTGTAAGTATGTGCCAGCAATAAAGAATACCTTCTAAGTGAAGTTCAATAACATAGATTGTCAAACATTTAATCTAAGATGTATTGTTATATAAGAGAGACGGCAAGATAGTTCACTATTATTTAACATCAAAAGTTATATTATATCGTAACAAACCAAATATATCCCTAGACATGGAGAATTTGATACGTGATGATTCAAGAGAAACACAAACAGAACTAATGTTAACACATGGTAATTCTTCGATGTCCCTTGCGTCTATTTAATAGTTGATTAACACAGATATTACCCAAAACAGAATTATTACTATTTTTCCTATATATTTTGTTCAGCACTAACCCACACCATCCGTGACTTCTCTTTTCGCGTCTTTCCTATTTATCTACAATAAACTTCTCGCTCACAATCACTACTCATCAGATCTTTCGATCGTCACCCCCACAGAACTTGTTTCCCTCTCTTCCCCTCACCCAAAATCCCTAAAACTGCTAATTTCTCTTACCCTCTTCACCTCTACAACTAAAACCCTGCTCTCTCCATCTAATCTACGATTCATGAAATAACATCCACAATATTTCTCTACCACTAGCCAACTTATGCCCAAACAACCAACATCCTCTATCATGTCAATCACAATTAGGGCTAAAACTTGTTAAACAATCACATAACACTACCTAAGCCATAGAATACAAATCTAAGAAAACACCATTAACTTAATCTAAGAAACTGGGGTTTAATCAAAAGTTACAAATCTAAGAATTACAAATCACAGAGAATCAGAAGTTGGAAATCTTACGAGTCGAAGCAGACCAAACTAGGGTTTGAGAGATCTCAAGAGACTTGACTTGCGTAACAAGTGAGCTTAGCAATTGTAATTGCTTAGCAATTACAACTGTTTTATTTATAGAAGTATATTAGTGGCCTATAAAAACGGCTATTTCGAGACTTGCGAGTTGCGGCCCAAGTTTAACTGCGTTGATTAGATTTGACTACAATTGACTAAGGGTTTGACTGTGTTTAACAAAGAGTTTTAACCAATTAATTTTGATTTTATTTTTGTGTTGACAAGGATAATGTGTCGTATTAAGAATAATTTATTCATGTAACCGAACATGCGTAAAATGTATGAAAGTTTTTTAAACATTTCCATAACATGATTTTCCAGTTTCTAGTGTTTAATTTTCATTAATTTTTAATTTAGGTTAAGCGAACTCCAAAAATGGGTCCCTGAGCATGTACAAAGTATATATAGTGGGGCCCGATTTCTAGACTATTTCCGGGGACTAAGCACTTAGAGCATATGCAGCAGTAGGTCCGTTTGAAATAGACTAAAATGACTTATTAGTAACCAACCTTAAATTTTACATAGTAGTGCCAAACCAACCCATGGTCGTTAGAGTCCACCGCAATTTAGAATTGTGCGACATAAATGACGTGTTTTCCGGGAGGATAATCTTCGCCAATATTTTTAGTAAGGATGATGCAAGAATAAACATAAACAAAGAAGATTTTACGTGGAAACTCAGTAAAGGCCGAGAAAAACCACGACCTCGAGGAAGGTTTTGATGAAAAATCTAATAAGTTGTTAATTATTACAATTTGCTGTATGATACGAATGTAAAGATGAATGAATAGTAAAGTTTTTGTTATATGAATAACTCATTCTCTGCCTGTATTTATAGTAGATACATACAGTTTTACAAAAAGAAAAACAGTTTCTTATTTCGGGGGTAGTGGGCGAACTTTGCGAATCTCCAACGGCTCTTTTTGACCAAACACAACTTCCGAGAACTTTTGGTTTGCAAACGTGGCACATTCTCGAATGTTAATTTGTCTTCGACTATGTTTATGTTGGCTTATCTTTGTCGAACCTGGGAAATATGCTACTACAATCTCCCCATTCTCGACATGAGTACTTCTGTTGAGAATAAATTGGAAGCTTAAGAGGTTTGTCGAATGTTGCACAAGTCTTCAGTCTGCCATTTTCGTGGCCAAAGTCAAATGAATATTGTCATGTGTGTCCCGAGGAGCATTTAATGCAGAACATTGGACTTCGTAATTTTTGGAAGGTTGGGTTATAAATAGATTGAGAAAGAAAGAGTTGTTGTTCGGTGGGTGAATGGCTTGGAAGCCGTTATGGTAAAGATGTTGCACCAGGCGTGGCATAGTGAGTGGTTGGAGCTTGCAGATGGTATTTGTGATGACTATACAGAGGTAAACCTTGGCGTTATGTCTCTGATTTTGTTTAATCTTGAACCAGTGGTTATGATGATTGGGAGAATTGAGGGAGGTGCAGGTAGTGGGCGTCGAAGCGTAGTATGTCTATTGGAGTCAGTGTCATTTTTTTGTTGCATAAGGTTTTGGTGCTCATCAATTGGTTGGAGAAGTGGCCACTGCTCATATTGAAGTTGTCGAAGTGAAGGCGGGTAGGGTGTCTTGTGTCTCTGGTCCACACATAAAATTTCTTACAATTTTCTGCTGCTGTCTTTCTGCATGGCGCACACGAGCAGCTGGTTTTAAAAGTTCCCTGACCTGAGATTCATTAAGTTTCTTAGGATATCGTTGCCCTTTTTGCCGGAGGATATGCCAGATTCTGGTGAAAAGAAACACAAATCTTTGAGTCCTTTATGTCGAATGATAGAACGTAAATTTAGCATGAAGTAATGTAATCGAAGGAGTGAATTGTCGAATATAAAATATAACAGATCTGTGTTTAATGAATAAACTTTGTTTTGATTTAAATTGCATTTGTAGATGGTGATCTCGAAGAAATGAAATTTATTGACCAAATATAAGTAATCGAGTTAGTTGATAGTTAGATAGATTTTTCCGAATGTATAGAATACCACAGTATATTGCATATATCTCTACTAACCTTCAATATCTGAATGCGAATCGGCAGTAGAATCAAGCTTTCCCCTCACAACACTGCTGTATTCCCACCTACGAGATCCTAAACCTCTTACCCTCTTTAACCGTTTATCGTCTTCAGATAACTCTTGATTGATTCCCTTGATTTTTTGCCTTTTTCTTTGTGTGTTCTCTATGTTTTTTGTGATAAAACGATTGTTGGGAGACGAAGAAGAACTATTTATCCTTTCTCTCTCATGCGGCTGGCATTTATTGTCCCTCGCACGAACCGTTCTTGATTCCAGAACCGAGGCGTCCTTTCCACACTTCATGTTAGACGCTTTATACCTTTTCGATAAAACCACTTTTCCCCCTCCTTTTATATCTTTTCATGACCTTCCCTCACTCATGATGATTCGCACTGTGAGATGTCAGAGCTCTATTTCCTTTTTCTCATAAAACAATACTATAAGCTTCTACATTCACGTATTTTTGTTTCACAGTCCTTGTTTATCATACTTATAGTAAATTGACTTCATTTACAAAATTGTACAAATATTCAAATTTAATCAAAATATTTGCTGAACATTCTCAATAAAGATTTGCCCCTATTGAGGATCCAATTGACTAATATTATTTATGTTACATTCCAGAATTTATTCATAAAAAAACACTTTACACAACATCCACCACAGCCTTGGAAGACTTAGAGCAACCAACATCTAATCACGTCGTTCGCCGATCCTCATGTCTCCAAAATTGATCTCCACTTCAGCAATCAAACCCACCAACCTCTCTCGTTCTGCCAAACCCCTCATAAATACACGAAAGAATGACTCATAAAAGTAACGGGCATACTCAAGTTCTCTACTCATGGTATCTAACCTTTCGAGCTGGCATACCCTCATTGGTAACTCAGCATCGTAACCAAGCGAGCCAAAAATTCTTTCGCGCACTTCTGCAGTTTTTATAGCCAATCGACCTTCTGCGGCATAACGAATCCTCTGAGATCGAGTCCGCACCATCCTAACCTTCCCCCGAGTTCATATAGGTCATGCTATCAATACTTATAGATTTCTCAATCAACTCCTCCTTTCACTCGGTTTTTACCTAGTATCAGGTAACATAAATACAAAATCTTGGATTCACTCACCTAACTTATCCACTCATTGTAGACACAATGGTTGCTAAAACGACCTTACGAATAATATCTCTAACGACCTTAAAACAGCTCGAATTTACATATTTTCTACAATTCCTATCTCAAATCTTTTATATCAACACATAATGGTCACAGTTCGAACAACATTACAACATTGTTTAATCACTTGTCAAACAGTTATTCAACTAAAATCTAACACATTTCAGGTTTTTCTATGCACAAATTTATGAGAAATCAACTTTTATTCATATCACACACGGTACATATGATTTGCAGATAAAAAGTTTTCATGTATGAATATACCAGAATGTTATCCATCAAGCACCGAACTTCAGGTACTATGCAGATAATAGATTTTCCCTGTTTGTTCAAAGCTACAGGCCATTTAGGCACGGTGAGGCGTCATGTTTTCCAGTTCTTCTTACTTCAGTGATTTTTCACCCTGACGCAAAGAATATAGTGGAACCAACAAAAAGTTTTCCTCCCATGGCTCGGTTGAAGCCCAGTAGAACTCCAAGCAAGAACCATATAAGCAGTAGACTCAATGTGGCACCCACAAAACAAGATGGAAGGTCTTCAGAGCACAAAACCACGATGGAAATACCTCAGCAGAATCTCCCTACCAATTATCTTCCTCTACTGCCATCACCACCTCTTCTATAACCACCACCACTGCAGAGTTGGTAGAGATGAAGAGGACCCAACCTTAGAATCCCTGATACCACTGAGAATCAGTGTATCTGCCCCACAGATATATCTTTCCCTGCATATGAACCCCTAACCCTGTCTTCCGCAAGAGTGCGGAGGCAGGCCCAACGTTCCTCACCTGTCAAGACGAAGACATGAAATCTCTACTTATAGTAGAAATCTTCCTCAGCTTCAGCCGTTCCACTCCCTCTCCCGACAAGCCCCGATATGTTGGAGGAACAGGCGCTGGGATTGCCATTTCCAAAGACCGGTCACCAAAGTACTTCAAGTTCAACCGCTGCGCTTCAGACGCAATTATCTCTTTGAGAACTATACTCCAAGTTTTCACCATTTTCAAAGAAAGTTACGCATACAAGAATTGTTCCCAACAAGGCGATCAAGGTACTCTTTATATAACCTTAACTTTATTATGCAGATACGTTTTCCCAAGCGTCATCATTTATTACAGATGTGACTATTCAAACGCAAACCGTCACATACATCCGTATCATCATTTAATACCCATCACTTCCCAATATCACGTAACTTCCACCCAGTCAAATGCCATCATTGCTCCATTTCAAAATTACGATTGTACACATACTCTTTCTCAACCAAAGCCACTCGTGACTTCGGTTGTGAGGGGGAAATTGTGGGGGCTTATTGAGTTCATACCTAACACACATCCCCATTTTCTTGATTCCTATCAAGTAATTTGTCCAGATCCTCCATTTCTTTCGTAAAAAAGGAAATATCTTCTTCGGTGGATCTTTCTTCTTCCTGTTTAGCTCCCTTCGTTTCGGAAGTTGTTTCCATTTCTGCATCTGTTTCTTCCATTTCGTCCTTCTCATTTCCTTCCGTTTCTTCTTCCTTTTTTGAAGTTTCTTTCAATGTCTTAATGACCACCCTTTGAAACACATTTTGATCTCTCCAGCTTAGCGTTGTAATTCCCCCACTTTGCCTTGAACTTTCTTCACCTTCTCAATCCAGTGATTAACAACTTTGTGGATGATATCCTCATTACCTCAGGATAAATTGATTTTTCTTTTAACGTCCTCTTCGAGCTTTAGCAGATCTGTTTGAACTTTTGTTTGAAGGCCCTTCACATTTCTCTTACAACAAAAAAGATTGCTGATATGAAAAATAATTGGATTTGCAGCGCACGTGCAAGTTCTATCGCAGGAGTAACAACAATAGCCGCGCCTTCCATTATTGCTGATCTAGTAGATGAAAATCAGTGGAATACATATGAGAAATATATATAGATGTACTATTACTTGTAGTATTAAGAATAATTACTATTTCCAAATATTAGCAATACTTAATGGTTAAGATTTGTGTTGACCTTGTTTGCTGCGCCGTGAAGGAAGAGATGAGGAAAGGAACAACAACACTTCTGCTCCTTAGCTCAATAATGCTTGGGAGAGACTTAAAGTAGTCAATAATGCTCATTGTGCTATTGTTTAATAATTGACAAAAGTTGTCCTACACCCCCCCCCCCCTACTGATAAAAGAGATTGTGACTCTCATTGACACATATACACTAGTATACCACTATACGGTGGGGAGACCGACGCGACATTTTTTACAACCAAAATGGTATGCGCTTGGCACTACAGCAACAAACACATTAGATATCT
Source organism: Kingdonia uniflora (assembly GCA_014058105.1). Lineage (NCBI taxonomy): Eukaryota > Viridiplantae > Streptophyta > Magnoliopsida > Ranunculales > Circaeasteraceae > Kingdonia > Kingdonia uniflora. The sequence continues at coordinate 333,186 of JACGCM010000882.1, read as the reverse complement.
TCGTCAAGCGTTACTCGAAAAATAGATCAATTATTTTCATAACTATACACCGTGATTCAGATCTTATTTGTAATAGTAGCTACTGAATACAAATGGAATTAAGAAACACAATCAATGAAGGCCTTGAAATTACTTAAATAATTAAAATAAGATAAGGAGTTTAGATGAATTTACAAAGAGGGAAAATTGGGAGGGAGGGAAACACAGAGAAGACATATAATTAAACACTCTTTGAACCCCGATTCTTATTTATATACCTTTAGCAGATGTTCCTCTGAAAAGTTTCAATGCTTCAAGTTTACGTCAAACCACCAATTATGTTTTTGTTCTCGATTCAATGAAAACATTAAAAAAAAATTACTTCTAATGTCAGATGCTTCCTCTCCTATCAGAATTGTTAGCATCTTCCCTGGATTCTGCCATGTGCTCCTATAAATCAAACACATTACAAACACCTATTCAACCACCATTATCATCATGCATAAATAAGTACAAAGAAAAAAACTTGACTTAACTTAAAGATACCCATTGATCTAGATTGAGCAAACAAAAATTCTTATGAACGAAACAATAGTTACCTGAAAGAGATTTTCTTGTGATACCATTGGGCTAATAAGTGTAGCCTATGTAACATTTGTTCAAATATATTTGACCAGAGGTTGAACTCCCACATTAAACCTTAGCTTTGTGGACTGTACTCTTCAGACACACCCCATAATCCCCATTACTTAGACTCCCCTCACATTGAGCCAACATACGCAGACTTAAAACTTGTTTCATAAAACCCATTACCACTCACCATCCCACTATCCATCACCAAAAACGCAGTATACCTTCGCTCCCCAAACCCACTCCCCGCCACAAGTCATATACAACAACTCAATTCCTAAAATCCAAGGAAACCCATTGGGCTCATAATGGAGCTGCAATTGTTTCAAAGTAATTTGATCCATAAAACCCCATTTTCACGAAACCCTAAATTTGATCCATGAAAACTTACCTCCGTCAATTCAAACCATACTCGTTTCAAAGTAATTGAGATCAGAACCATCAATTGAACCCTCAATTAAAACTCCATTGATTGAAGCCCTTGTTGAAATCGATAAAACCAGATCGAGAGAAGATAGAGGGAAGAAAGAAGATCAGATTTTAGAGAGTGTAGTGGCCTAATTTTGTAGCTCGAAATTAGATCTTAGGTGGCGTTTGTTTTTTTACCCACTCAGACTTAGATCTCTGAGTCTGACTCGAGTAAGTAATTTGGACTGACTCAAATCACTTAGAGTTTGTTTTTTCACCCACTAAGACTCAAACTCAGATAAAACATTTGAGTACTCCTTTCTCCACACAGATTCAATAAGCCACCCGAGTGGGAGGTCAGAGTCTGAGTATAAAGTTTCTCCTCAAATTTCCCTTACCAAAAATCAAAATTATGAAAAAAAAAATCAATTTCTTATCTTCAGCCCCTCCCTGAACTGCGAAACCCCAACTTGTTTCCTCAGCCGCTTTGTAATGGTAAATCCTAAACCCAAATTACTTTATAATTCGATAATTTGATAATTGAAACCTTAATTAGTTGAATTTGACTTGTAACAGGGAAAGGGTAGAGGTAGTTTCAGTACCACACTCTTTGTGTTCGTTGTGGTCGACGAAGCTTTCTGATCCAGGAGGATCTAGGGTTGTTTAAAGATTTGCCAAAGTTGTTCGAACCAGGTTGATAGTCATTCGAACGTCCAAATTCCATCCCACTGGAATTTTGGCCCAGAACCATTTTATGTTCGAATGACTTGTATTTTCGTTCGAACGACTTGTATTTTCGTTCGAACGAGTTATTTTCATACCACTGGAATTTTGGCCCAAAGCCATATTTCGTTCGAACGAGTTGGCTTTTTGTTCGAACGACCAGGCAAGTTTCTAGGGTTTTTCACCAATTAGTCGTAAGGTCATTCGAATTCTGAGAGAAGCATAGGTGTTCTTAGATCTGAAAAGAGTTCTGGGAGAAGCCTAGGGTTTGAGAGATTCTTTTTATAATTACTGTATTTTAGTAATCGTATTCTCTATTTCTCCAAACCAATTGGTGTTCTTTGTGTTTCTCTACTAACTAAAAGCTTCTCAGTCGTATTATAGATTAAGTGGTATCAGTTTTCCAGTTGTGATTCTCGGGGGGTTGATTGTGGTTTATGGTCTCTACACGTGACCATCTCAAGCAAATAAAGGGGAAGCTAGTGAGTCCGTTGAAGATCCATCACAAACCTAATTTGAAGAAGTAGGACGATTTGGAGATGGGCGATTCCAACGATCGAATCTCAACTTTGAAAATGACTGTTTCCGACCTAACTTCTACTGTAGGGGAGTTAGTCGAACAATTGCATCTCACAAACCTCGCGTTAGATTCTGTTTGGGCGAATCTGTAAGGACGCTCTTAACGGCGACGGCGCTGGAAGAAGAAAGCGGTTTAGGAGGTGAATGGCGAAGAGGTTAATGCGGAGAGAGATAGTGATTCTAGTGATATCACACGCTAAGAAGATTTGCTTCTCTGCTTTGAAATTCACAATTCACTCACTTTCATGGTAGAAATTCTATCAAAAAACGACATGATATCGAAAGTCTGAGTTGGATGGAATTTAAGGTATTGATGAGGAAGCAATTCTATCCGATTGGGTATGAACAAGAGCGATGGTACAAATGACACAATTTACGCCAAAGGTTTGGGCAATCCGTACAACAATTCACTAATGAATTTTATAACCAAGCGTTGGTTTTTGATAATGACATGGATGAGTACGACGTGTTTATGAAGTATACAGGGGTTTTTCAGAGTCCATTCGAAGAGAATTAAAACTCTTCAAAGTGGAAAATATTGAGGACGTTACCGTTAAAGCAATTTCCATTGAAGCCAAGTACTTGAAGAGCGGCAAGAAAGACGAAGAGAACAAGTCGGGGTACAAGGCTAATTGGAAGTTTGATCAGAAAAAGGAGTCCAAAGGGGAGGGATCTTCATTCAAAGGGACTATCTGTAGTCATTGTAAGGCTACTGGGCACAATTCAGATAGATGTTGGAAACTTTACCCGGAGCTTCGACCGAAGGAGGAGAAGGACAAGAAAGAGAAACGCGCACTAGCCGCTGCGATTGTGGATCTTCCGTATTTAGATAAGCCAAATCCTAAGCTTACTCTAAAGTTTAAGCAATCTCTAGCTATCGAGGATGCAAATCAGGAAGAGTTTTTCTTTGTCAGCATTTAGGTAAAGTAGAGCTTAGTCGAGGCCATCATTGATCTGGCGGTGGTGAAGATGATGGGTTTGGCTACTGTGACTCATCCTAAGCCGTACGGTTTGGGTTGGAATCAGAAAGACGTGGAGTTGAAGATCACTAAGCAGTGTATGTTTAAGTTTGCGATTACTGGGAAGTTTATTGACGAAGTGACATGTGAAGTGGTTCTATTGGAAGTGTGTCAAGTCATCTTGGGTAACCCTTATCTTTAGGACCGAGATGCAATACTTTACCGTCGTGCTCGCAAGTATCAGTTGGGAAGGATGGGACAAAATTTTATATTAATGCGTACAAGGAACATAACACTACCAGTGACAGAAATGAGGAGTTTTATGGGTTATTGTCAGTACTTACAGAAATTTATTTGACATTTTTCACAAATTGTCGCACCGATGCATTCTTTGACGAAGACCGGAGTATAGTTTGTGAGGGAAGAGCACCATAAGAAGACTTTTCTGTTACTAAAGCGAAAGATTACGGATGCACCAATATTAGCATTGCCTAATTTGCAGCAGCCTTTTGAGGTCGAGACTGATGCGTCTGACTATGTATTGGGGGCAATCCTTTTACTGGATGAGAAACCTGTCGCTTGCCATTCTGAGTTGTTTATAGGAGCAGTACGCAACTATCCTACCTGCGATAAGGAGTTCTACGCGTAATACCAATCAGTGAAGCATTGGCGAAGTTACTTATTAGGGAAGGAGGTTGTGGTACATTCTGATCATAAACCATTACAGTTCTTATCTACGCAGTCCAAGCGTCAGAAAGCTCGCCATATGAAGTAGATGTCGTACCTTCAACAGTTTACCTTATTTATCAAGTATAAAAAAGGAGTGGATAACAAGATGGTTGATATGTTATCTCGATCCCCATTACCAACTATTTATGCTTTCTTGGTAGCTATGCAGATCCAGCCGATTGTTCCTTCTGAGTACGTTTTAGGGTATGATGACGACAAGGAGCCCAGTGTGATTCACGAGAAGTTGTTGCAGGGCAAGACGCGCGAGTTTGTTCTAAATGATGGTTTGTTTTACAGAGGCAATCTACTATGCATTCTTGAGGGTGGAGATCGTTTGCAATAGATTTGAGAGGCACATTTTTCCTGGGTGGCAGGTCATTTCAAGGTTGAGAAGACTCTTTTGAATTTTATGTTGTTATGTATATTGGCCAAAGATGTAGGTGGATATTGCTCGTGTGGTTCATGGTTGCGTGATATGCAATACATCGAAACCTTTTAATAGGAAGATAAGACTGTACTTACCATTGCCAGTTTCTAGTCGACCTTGGGAGAGTATTTTGATAGATTTTATGGGTGGTTTGACCATGGCCAGGTGTAAGAATGATTATTTTTTTGTGGTGGTGGATCGATTCAGCAAAATGATTGTTCTTATTCTATGCCAGAAGACGATCACAGGGGAAGGAGCAGCGCGATTATTTTCAAAGACATCTGGAGGTATTTCGGGTTCCCTTCTTCTATTATTTCTGATAGGGATAGCCACTTTTTGGAGAATTTTTGGAGATCATTATGGGGGATGATGGACAATAAACTGAAGAGAAGTCCCGCTTTTTATCCGCAGACTAACGGGCAAACAGAGGTTGTAAATCATACTTTGGTGCATTTATTATGGGGATTCCATTCTAAGCATCCTAAGACTTGGGATGAGAGTTTATCGTATCTTATGTTTGTGTTCAACCGGGCGATTCATGGTTCAACTTTGAAGTCTCCTTTTAAAGTTTGTGTGGGGTACTTATCGCAAAGTTCTTTTGATTTGGCGTTTAGTCTTGGTGACAAGACGCTGTCAGTGAAGGAGGAAGAGGAATAGGTTAAAGCTCAGCATTTCATTGAGAAGATCAGCAAGGTTCATGAGGTGGTTGAAGCTCAGTTGAAGAAGACTCAAGCGAAGTATAAGGCTTTCCACGAAAAGTATAGGGTTAAGTATACTTTTCTTATGGGCGACCTCGTTTAGTTGTATTTGGGTAAGGAACGGCTTAAGGGGGAAGGAAAAAAGCTCAAATCTATTTGTTATGGTCCATTTTTGATACTTAAGAAGATTGGTGACAATGTATTCCAGTTAGATTTTCTACCTTTCATGAAGATGTATTCGGTGATTAATACCGAGCATTTGAAGCTGTTTAAGCTGTCTCTTCTAGATGAAGACTCTACAATCAACACTCGCCTACCGTCAGTTGATGACTTATGGATGGAAAGAGAAGATCCGTTACAGAAGGATGGTATTCTAGAGAAGAAGGTCCATACTGTAAGACGTGGTGGTATTGAATCATTCTGAGTTGGGAAGAAGGGTCAGCTGCCGAGTAAGTTGAAATGGTACAGTAGGGAATTGGGCATCGCCGCGTTCCACATCTCTAGTTCTAGCTTGAGTAGGAGCTCAAGGCTCCTAAAAGGGGGAGCCATGATCCAGAAGGATCAAGGGTTATTTGAAGATTTGCCAAAGTCGTTCAAAGGAGGTTGAGAGTCGTTTGAACGACCAAATTCCATCCCGCTGGAATTTTGGCCCAGAGCCATTTTTCGTTCGAACGACTTTAATTTTTATTCGAACGAGCTATTTTCATGCCACTGGAATTTTGGCCCAGAGCCATATTTCGTTCGAACGAGTTGGGTTTTCGTTCGAACGACCAGGCAAGTTTTTAGGGTTTTAAACCAATTAGTCAGAAGGTCGTTCGAACGACTCCCTAGTTCGTTCGAACGACTATGGCAATGTTTTAGATTCTTTGGCATTGTTTTGCCTCGAGATCCGTTCTTTTATGATTTTCGAGTTCCCAAGTATATTAAGGGAACTTAAGTTATTTTCTAGGTGATGTTAGATCTGAAAAGAGTTCTGAGAGAAGCCTAGGGTTTAAGAGATTCTCTTTGTAAATACTGTGTTTTAGTGATCGAATTATCTATTTTTCCAAACCAATTGGTGTTCTTCATGTTTCTTTACTAACTAAAAGCGTCTCAATCGTATTGTAGATTACTTTCATCTCCAGAAAAGCAGTTGACGTTCTTGTGCATACCCAGTTGCACGTATCTAGAAGTATGAGTTAACCCTAATTCACCATTTTCATTAATTTTGAATACCCATTATTTTGTTTGTTTGATTAATATCACTATGTTTGGTATAAAACTAGATGCAAGTTGTTTGATAAAATGGGGTTTCACTCTTAGTGTATCATTTATGTCCATTTTGTCGCATCCATAAGCTTATATTATAGTACTTATGTTAATAATTGAATGTTTTGCCCTTAAGATGTATACAAAATTGGGCTACATGGTGGTAGGTTAAGTTGATTAGGAGGAATAAGAGAGAGGGTGTAATGTAACATTTTTGGGTCAATGTGGAAGAAGGTGATGATTATGGCATATCTATATTTTAGGGGAATTCACATGATGCATTGATGATTAAAGGGGAGTTTGTGATCCATATCTACTAAAATGAGAGTTTTTAATTAGTGAAGAAGGTCACCTATGTTATTTATGCCCATCCAATTCGATTAGCAGCCTACCAGTTAATTACAATAAGCCCAATTTCAATGGCTTGCTCATATTTAGCATTCCATATTGCATGAGCTCCATTTATACCATTTGGATAGACTTGTAAAATGGATATAAAAATGGTAAATAGGGATAACATAATGGTAGACACGTAATATTTACGTGTGTAACTCCTAAATTTATATCTAATTTGTCATTTATGAATTAAATGTAATACTAATATTGCTTTTGAGTATATTTTTAGGAATTGGTCTCATGATAAAGAAGTCGTACGTTTTTGCGGTTCTCAATAAAGAAGAATGTCTTGTATACTCCAGCAGTTCATTCCCGTAGCAATTCTTAACCAAAAGTTCAATAAAGAGCATTAAAGAGGCATTGATGGAGATTATCAAGCCATAAATATCATTTTGTATATGGGATAAGGCATGGAGTAAGGGGTTTTAAAGCTCTTATATTTTATACATAATGGAAAGCATTGTTTAGAGGATTTCTCATTTATGCTGATATTTTGTAACCCCTCCTATACTCTATAAATAGGAGGGGAATCCCACCCATAAGTGACATCTTGGAGAGTATAAATCAAAAGTTAGAAAGAATTAAAGTTCTTGTTCTTCTCTTCTTCTTGTCTTTAACTTTTATTATAGTAATAGTATTATGCCAATGATCAAAGGGTTCAGTAGCTAAACCTCTTATCCAAGGCTAAATGAAGCTCCATCCAATGTAGTCTTAGTGTAGACTGTGTAGTTTAGTTAGGGTAATTTCATTCTCTTAATCCTGGCATAATGCATATTTGTATTCATTCATCCTATGCTTGATCATAGCTAGGATTAGGATGAATAATGAATCCAAGTAACCATCTTGTTTGACAATAACAAGATAGGTTAGGAACATGGAGAAGAAAACATTATCTATGCTTATCAAGTGGACCATGATTATGTAAGTTGGTTTATGGGTAGTTCCCAATCACTAATTATCTTATCTCATGATTTGTTGCATATACCCGACCAAGGATATGCGATACAGGAATTCGTGAATACTCTTACTAGGTACACTATCTCAAGGTTATAACGGATGGAGTGGAATCACGCCTTAGTTTCCTCTCCAATCATGTCAACACCTTTTCTAGTTTATATTTTTATTTTCATTTCTTTACTTGAAAACCAACAAAACAAACTCATTGTTATTGGATAAAATTAGTAGCTCGAAGTATAATTCGCACCACAAGTCTCTTGGGATTCGGCCCTGCTATCATTTATACTCAACGGTACATCGTGCGGTTGCAGGTCTTTAAGATGTCGGTTTTATAATTGATCAAATTTTTGGAGCCGTTGCCGGGGACTTGAAATGTGCATTTTATATTTGAGTTATTTATTTTAAGCCAATTTTCATTTTCCTTTTTTCTTTTCTATTTTGGATCTCGTATTGCATTTGAGTACAATCGATGTTGTTTGATACTCAGTGCATGAGCTGTGAGTGATTGGTTTTCAAAATTAAACCAAACAGTTGGTGCTTGATGTTACTGTATTGAGCACTAAGTTATCACGTAATTGCATGGGTGTTGGGGGCTTTTGGTTGCAAATCTTGTGTTTGAAATTTTAACATTAATTATAATTGCTACTATTTTCAATCATTTGTTTGTTGACCACTTGGGTTTGTATCTTTGTTACTGAGGGGATTGACCACTAAGTGGTATGTTGGGACAAGTTGGTTACTTGTGGTGGTGGGCTTAAGTTATTTTATGATCATTTGAAAATCAACATTTCCTAATCTTTAAATATATCATTTTGCATGTGCTCAATTCTTTTGTATCCAAAAGCCCATATAATGCTTGCATATGGCCACTTGTGACATACTAATCTTGCACGGTTTTACTTTTGAAAGATTTGTTCCAACTGTGAAAAAAAGAAATTCAATGCAATTACTTAGTAACCTTTGATGAACACGCTGCCATTCCTCCTTAAACACAGACTGGTTGAACTCTAATAATTTTTGGCATCTGTAAACAAGACAAAGGAACAAAAAGATCGGAAGGTACGGTGAACAGAAATTCGAGAAGCTCAAATCTCACTTCAGCAACATCCTATTTGTGCCCCCTAAGTGAATGGACACTTCCTTTTTTTGCCCCCTAAGGAATGGGGCGGCCATAGTTACACTGGGAAACACTTCCCGTAGGTTGGTTCTTCACTAACTTAACATCTAGAAGGGGTACACATCTGCTCTGCCCCGACACTAGGACATATAAAGTCGTCTGGATTGTGCAAATACACATTGCTCTAATAAAAAAATTGTTGTGGTTGGATTGACCTATTGTTGTGTTTAATATTCTTTCTTATTCTAACATTAGTAAAGGTAAAAACTGCTAGAGACTTGCGGGATTTCATCACCCAAAAAGCTCCCTAACAAGTGGGACCACCCATTATGGATTCGAAGAAATTCGTATCACACAAAAATTGAAGGTCACAGACCTTAAAATAACTGATAATAAAAGAAGATTAGCAAGATTCCTGCGGGATTTTTTCACCCAACGGGTAGGTGTACCGGACCGGGGTACAAACACGGGTTCATAGGAAACGGCCTCAGCCTAGCGCCACGAAATACTGGCTGTAGGTTTGCGACGTTACCATTCTGAGTGCTGACGTACAATAAAGCGACTTACTTGGGTGTGAGGACCGAACATCTACTTTAAGTTGGGACTAGCATAGTAGCACAAGGGAGTATAGGAACCAAAGGCTTTTGTCATCCTACACATTGATAACATAGAAGAATATAGGGGAGACCTATTTATTACTTTTAAAAATATTGATGTGCTAGAGTTTAGACTTGATTGGTTGTTTATTACATTGGGTGCTGCTTTTATCGTAAAATGTCATACATGCAAGAACGTTGGAATCCATACGGCTTACAATTCGACATCCCATAACAACCTAAAAATCATTTTCAATTATGGGATCACCAAAATTCTCAATACGTTGAATCTTTCCAACTTCATTCTTATATACAGGCACATCAACCCGTTCAGTCTACCAATCAGTTCCCACCCGCTCCACCCAAACCATATTTGGAAGACACCATTTCTCTCTTAATGCAACAATCAATGAAAACTCAAACACAATCAATGGAAAGTCAAAAACAGGCTTTACAATTTCAGCAATAAATGAGGCAATTCCAACAACAGACATTGGTAAATCAAACTTCTAGGACCCAATCTATCTCAAGATTAGAGACTCAGATAACTCAGTTGTCAACCACTTAGAGTGAAATAGGGCACGAAAAACTTATAAGCAATGAAGGAAAACAATCTAAAGTTAAATCCCCTTGTGATTTAGAAAATGATGAATTCAAGCGTAATCAAGGAATGTTTTTCCCGTGGGGTGAATGGATACCATATTACGAGACAGATTTAGAAGATGAACATTTTAAGGTCGACAATCCTATGTCACATGAAGATCTTAAAAAAGCAGCTAGCATTCCCAATACAAATCTTTCTCAATCACCTCCCAATTCAGCCCTCAACATTTACCCACCAATATCACCATCCTTCCTTTCATATGTCAACCCAAATATTTATGTGTGCAACTCCTAAATATATATCTAACTTATCATTTATTAATTAAATGTGATACAAATAGTTATTTTCTTGCATTTACAGGAATCGGTCACATGATAAAAAAGTCGTACGTTTTTGTGGTTCTCAACAAAGAAGAATGTCTTGTACACTCCAGCAATTCATTCCCATAACAATTGTTAACCAAAAGTTCAATAAAAAGCATTAAAGAGGCATTGATGGAGTAAGGGGTTTTAAAGCCCTTATATTTTATGGATAATGGAAGGCATTGTTTAGGGGATTTCTCATTTATGTTTATATTTTGTAACCCCTTCAATACTCTATAAATAGGAAGGGAATCTCACCCATAAGAGACATCTTGGAGAGTGTAAATCAAAAGGTACAAAACAATAAAGTTCTTATTCTTCTCTTCTTCTTGTCACTTACTTTTATTGTAGTAATAATATTATGATAGTGATCAAAGGGTTGAGTAGCTAAACTTCTTAGCCAAGGCTAGAGGAAACTCCATCCAATGTAGCCTTAGTATAGATGGTGTAGTTTAGTTAGAGTAATTACATTCTCTTTATCCTGGCATAATGCATATTCGTATTCTTTCATCCTATGCTTGACCATAGCTAGGATTAGGATAAATAATGAATCTAAGTAACCATCTTGTTTAAACATAACAAGATTGGTTAGGAACATGGAGAAGAGAACATAATCCATGCTTATTAACCGGACCATGGTTGAGTAAGTTGGTTTATGGGTAGTTCCCAATCACTAATTATCTTATCTTATGATGTGTTACATATAAATGACCAAGGATATGCGATACGGGAATTCCTAAATACTCTAACTAGGTACATTATTTCAAGGTTACAACGGATGGAGTAGAATCACGCCTTAGTTTCCTCTCTAATCGTATCAATACCTTTTCTAGTTTGTATTTTAATTTCAATTTCTATATTTGAAAACCAACAAAGCAAACTAATTGTTATTGGATAAAATTAGTATCTCGAAGTATAATTCGCACCACAAGTCTCTTGGGATACGACCCCGCTATCATTTGTACACAATAGTATACCGTGCGCTTGCGGGTCTTTAAGACGTCGGATTTATAATCGATCACATAATATGATTTGACAGTAAAAGATGCCATGAAATGTTGTGATTCTAGTACAACTATAGGAAGAAAAATGACTAAAACTTGTTATAGAACCCTAATGACTGATGTCTGCCTCTTTTTAGCTATTTTGGTTACACTTGCTACCCCATAGTAATGAATATTTATGAAAGACTATTTTAGGAATCACGATAAGGCGAATGTTATATTTGAAACCATTGTCTGAGGGATTGTATATATTTCTAGTATTAGACTCACTAAAGTATCCATATGTTGTAGATACTTGCATGTGGTAAATTATGAGCCATTTAAAAGAAAGACTATTTCCCGACTAACATGTATATTTTACTATTTCTAAATGATATAAGATAAATATTATTCGCTTTCTCCATTGGAAAATATTTATTGTGCATCCTTATATGTTTGTTACTGGTTATTACTTAGTTATATTATTATATGTTTACAGGTACCCAAGCTGCTCCAAGGACCAAGGGTGTTCCTGCTGCCTAAGGTGTTGAGGGGTGCATTCTGTACTGTAATTTTTGTTTCGGGATAATTTGATAATCTTGATTTTATCAGAGAAGCTTCTAATGAATAAATGCTTTTAATGGATAGGTTTTTTTTGTTCCCTTAAAGATTATGTTAGTTTCTATTAATGGATATTGCTCATCTCATTAGTATGGTTTGATATGTCTGTTAGTTTCTGCTAATGGTGATGCTTTGTCCATCTATTTATGCTTTGTCCATCAGTTTATCTATCCATATGTTTTATGCTATTTATCTGTCCATTTGTTTAGGAAAGATGTTTTGTCCATCTGCTTATATGTCCATTCTATTTTATGCTTTATCTTTTTATGCACATAGTACTTTAGAGTTCATCTGTTTATCTATTTTGTTAATGTTACTTTAGAGCCCAACTTTTAGATTACAAGTCCTTGCTCTGTTAGTGCAGATCTATAACTGTTTAGAGTTCATCTATTTATGCACAAAGTTTATTAGTTTTGGCTTGCTCTGTCATTGTTTTTTACTGTTCTATACATCTGTAATTACAACTACTACTTTTAGATCACAAGTCCTTTGATACCCTTTTCACATGAGCTAGTGTAAAGATCCTTACCATTCATCAACTCAAGAACTATTTTTTGTATTGCTTCAATCACAACAACAAAAAATTCAAAAAAGGATTTAGACAATGCAAATTAAGATTAGTCCTTGGATACCATTTTAAGCATATAGTACTTAAGTTAATATAGGGCTATAAGGCTTATTTGTTTATGCATAGAGTATAGGGCTTATCTGTTTATGCATAGAGTACTTTAGTTAATATTTCACCTTTGTCTCTGAATATGCCATTATATGATGCTCTGTTTATCTGTACAGTGGTACCAAATTTGTTGACCATGCTATTATGTTTATCTGCTACACCAAATTTATTGACCATGCTGTTAGACTTAGATCCACTCAGACCCTAACACCAAATGTACCTATGACAAAAATTAACGTAATGCAAGAAATGACACAGGTGATTTAGCGTGGAAAACTTTTGAATAAGTAAGAAAACCACGATCTCGAGTTGAGGTTTAGTAATTGTAACTTTTATTGCTTGAGGCTTTTATCTTATTACAAGTGATCTCTAGAACTAGAAATGTTTGATCTTGAAATAAAAAGTTTTATGGTGTTTAGAATCCAGATATTCAAATGTTAGAGCCTAGAAATTATGGTTTTTCTGATCCTTATCTTCTTTGGAACCTTTTATTTATAAAGACCATACTTGCAGCTCGTTATTGTGTAGAAGCACACTCTTTGGATAATGAGGTAAGTGGTAATTGAATGAGTAACTGTAAGTTCATGGGAGACAGGTATCTTTGACTTGTTCATAGGTGTATATAGCGCTCGATCCACGTTCTTTATCAGTTTATGGTCTGGGTGACAATACTGACTGCACATGTCATGTGTGTAATGCGTGAGGTAGTTCGAGTTTGGACTAGTTCGAGGGATAGGTCCCTACAATCGTCTCCTCACAACTGAAGACACGAGTGTCTTTAGTTGAGAAAGAACATTTTGACGGTTGGTGTTAGAAGTTTGAAACTTATGTATTGATGGGGAATTTGAATGGTTTGGTACTTGGTATTTATGTATAGAAGACAGTATTTGGCATTTATGATGATAAAAAGGATTGATGTATTTGACGTTTGGGGTTCTCATATTGGTTTTACTTTGAATAATGACTGCTTTGGAAATGTGCCTGTGCATTAAATATTGGTTTGGTATAAATAGAACCTGGACTGTAGCTTTTGTCGCATCTGTAAAAGTACCATATTATTGTAATATTCTATGTGTACTCTGATTTAATAATGGTGAAGACCCGGCGAATAGTATATAATGAGAGAGTGGCTACAAAATTTTAGAGGTTGAAGTTGTGTTACTTTGGCAATCAAGCGTTGGAGAATCCAACACCCATTCCAGTACCACCGACTTATCACGGGATGACGGGGGAAGAAGCGATTAAAGTTGAAGATGATTTTTACCACATGTGGAGGTTTTATTAGGTAGTTCTGCCTGGGGAGCAGCGTTGGAGATGTCTTCGCCTTTTGGCGGAGGACAAGGTTAAGGAGATAGATGTGGAGGACGATGTATATGTAAGGCAGTATTACCGATATCCTACGGGGGACTGGGTTTTAAGGTAGGACCCCTTTTAATCTCTTCCAAGTCTCAGTTGGTGGGGGTTATGGAGGAAAATATGGCGGTGGTGGAGAAGGGAGACGACGATTGGAAGTAATTCTTCTACACAATCATCTTCTCTTGATGAGAAGAAGGTTTTCCTTTTAGAGGTCCAGGCAATCCTTCACACCATTTACATCCACAAGAAACTGAGGAAGCTAAGGCATCATTACTTGAACCAACCTTCGAAAGAGTTTCAGAATGAAACAGTGCTGAAAATGGAAATGTAATGTAACATGTAGATCGATCTGTAGAAAAATCTGAAAGACTTGTTATATGTAAAGTATTCTGTAAGTAATATTGAAGTTAATGAAAAAGAAATTTGTGTAAAAAATTGTATTTGATAGATCGAATTATCTATTTTTAAATACATCGAGCTAAAAGAATTGTATGTTGTGGTATGAAAATATAATGTTGAAAAATTGAGCTAAAATTGAATACTATCAGTCGAACTGCCAAAAATAGAAATATGTGTTGTGTGTAGAAATATCGTGTTAGGTGGCAAAATCCTTACAAAGAATTAGAATATGCAGAAGTTGAAATATCGAGCTATGAAGATATTGTTGGAAATGTGTTACAAGTGAAGATATGGGGAAAGTTAGGACGAAATGGGAATGGACGAATTCCAATGAGGTCGATTTTGGAAAGATAAGTTCAAATAACTTTCTATCATGATCTTAGGGTTGCCAGTATGGAAAAACATATTATACCATATATGGAATTTAGGGGACTTGAAGTGATCGCTGAAAGGTGTAAAAATAATGTTTGAAAGGACATGTAGTGAGGAGAAAGCAATAAAAATGGTGAGGACTCATTCTCAAAGAGCTCGGTAAGCAGCAGAGGGGCGTTTATCAATAAAGCTGGCAAAAGTACGGGAAAAGATTTTTGGACTGCTAGACTATGACACTAACTTGCCTGAATCTAAAATCTTGTTCGAGGGAATGGATACGAGGGCGAGGGAATGTGAGATTGGGCGTCATTTTTACTCGGAGATATTCTGTGAGGTTATTCTGGAGCCTGAATCTCAAAAACTTGCTGTGAGGTAGATTGCTGAGGAAAAGATTGCTTAAGAAGATGAAAGGATTGTTAGGGGCAAGCGGATTAGGTGTGGCTCAATAGGTCATTTAGGATGTTTTATGTGTAGTTATATGTGAGAGAACATAATGAATTAGATCGAATAACTATAATTGAAATGAAGGTAGAATGTTTATCTTGAATATGTTCCTATTTTGTTGTAAATATTATTGGAAGCTTTTGTGAATAAAATATTTTAATTTTTGAAATGTGATTGCATCGAAAATGACGTCAGTAATTCTATAAGTAGACACTGAGTAGGAATGGAAAAAGCAGATTAGCTTTGATTTTTGTCTTGTGTGTAAGGCAAAAAAAGTTTGATTACGTGTGATTATTGAGTTAACATGAGCGTGTGTGTGTGTGGGGGGGGGGGGGGAGGCGGGGGGAGGGGGGGTTGAGAGAGATTTTGTTAGGAGTGAAAGAAATATATTAAAATATAAAAGGTAGGGTAATGATGGGAATGTGCTTTCACCGAAAAGTTACGAAATGTCTGACATTTATTGTGGAATGGACGCCTCGGTTTCAAAACCGAGGGCGGCTCGTGCGAGACTCTATAGCTGCCAATAGTTAGAGAAAAAAAGTATAAATAATAGTTTGTCTTCCTCATTCAAATATTTACCACACTCAGAAAAATGAAAGAACAGATGGAGAGAAAAGGGAAAAGATGGCATAGACTCTAGGGAGAGATTTGACGAAAGCGATCTTCAAAAAGGGGAGAGAAGGTTGTGGAAGTAGAGTCTAGGCGTTGGTTGCACAATGCCGCAGTGAAAAAGGGATTGGGCGCTGCTTCTGATTCATACTTAGACATCGAAGGTTAGTAGCAAAGTTTTGATTTAGTGAACATTATGAATTTGTTTATCATCCAATCTAACAAACTTAAATTATGTCGACCATAAACCATTGGATGCTCGAGATGCTAAAGACAAGTAAATCGCTTTTGCTGTTGGACTTTATGTGTTGTTAAGTTTATTAGTCACGCAGTTCTGGAATGTGTGCCAGGATGTTATTCTTTGGAGATGGTTCTTTCACTCAACAGGAAGGCCGAATGGACATAAACCGACGATTTACAATGTTGTTAACACTACAAGAATAATGGGCAATGTCCACAATAGACATTAAGCTTTTACCACTGTTTTATTTGTTGCAAACTACCACCATTTATACGATGGCTATTAGTCTAAATTTGTGGCTAATAGTTTATCTAACAAAAGAAACCAATAACAAGTTTGACTGATTAATTAAACAGTGGGGCATGAAAAAAAATTGTGGCAAAAAGATCCAAAAAATGTTTCAACTGCGCACCTTTTCCCGTTGAAACACGAATTTGCCTTTCTCTCCTCTCCTCTATCGATAGTTTCAAAAGGAACAACTTCATATCTCCTTCAGTACTTCTCTTTGTATAAATAATCTCAGTTCTTTTTTTTATTGTCTGCAGATGGAGAAACAATTCCCTGATCTAAAATTAGGTAATATTTTGAATTTACATCTCTCTATCTCCCCAAATTTACCTTCAATTGGATGTTTTTTCTTCTGGGAGTTGTTTATTCTTCCAAGTCTAAGATTGTATTTTTTGGGTTTTCATATTTCCAACCCCAATTTTTAGTTTTCCCTTCGTAGATCAATCTAGGGTTTTTTTTAATGGAAAACTGGGGTTAAGATCTAACTAGTAATTTTCATTCTCACGCTTAAAGTATTACTGATACATTTGTTAAGCTAAATTCCCATAAAGTTGAAACAGAGAGGGTAAAGTTCTTCCCTTGAAAGGCAAGTACACTAACTACTATACTTTGTTATTTATTATAATACTATTACATTTTCGTTGTTGCAATCAAAGGTGGCATTATTTCTGTTTTTGGGATATGAAATTGAGTATGTTGGGGATTTCATAGATTGAATTATGCCTTATATCTTTGAGGCTTGCTTATTTATGAGATTTTCCCAAATTGAGATAAAGGGGATTAGAACACTGATAATGACATCAAGAACTTTTGGAACATAAATTTGGAAAATAAGCTAAAGAAGCTCCAAACTGATTTTGCACATGGCTAAGAAGGATTCCCTGTCACTTGATATTAAACCCTTACCTATACCTAAACTGAAACCATCCAACGGGTATCACTCTTACACAATGCCAATCCAAAAGAGTACTACAATTTATGCAGTGAATATCGATAACATATCCCAGTTGCTTTAAGGTAGATTAATCCATCAAAATATGGTGATTCCTCCACGTTTACCTATGATGGTCATGATGCATATGATACATGTTTGTGGTCATGATACCTATGATTTAATGCTTCTTGGCGCATATGTTATTGGTGTGAGATGTATATATGCTTCAAACTATTTTGTTATTATTTCTAATAAGATTCTATGGTATTCTATTCAGACAAGATGCACTAGAAATAGTCTAAATTATTGTTTATGCTTTGTAGCACAATTACGAGAGTACAATACTTTCGACAATACTAACTATAATGGATTCAACATTTAAGCTTATGAAGGGGCCAACTTGTAGATCCTATTTTGTCACATTATTTCCGTCCAACAGAGTTGTCACTATTGCATTAGCTGCAAAAAAAGTTCTCCATGTAATATCCCCCAATGGTCATATTAGTCACAGTATAATGGCATATTACTTCATATATTACTTCATATATGGATCTTAGCGTGTTTGGTCTCCCATTATTTTAAGAATACTTGTGTTTTGCTATATATTCAGGCCGTCAGATTGCTTGTCTTTGGGACCGCCCATGTGTGATGACGACGAGTCCTTCCTTGCTGTGAGGATAACTTCAATGCATTTTCAGAGTAGCAATTATACAAGCAAGACTATTGAAGATGGATCAATATCAAAACCATTGGATTACTACACAACTTCATCTGTTTTGAGGAATTAAGTTAATCCCAACACCTGTTCTATTTCCTTTGTTTCCTTCTTATCTCTGACATGGGACTTATAAAATATTGCTTACTATTTTATATTCTTACATATGATTATCTTGAAAACTTAATGCGTCCTTTTTTTTACACTACATGAAAAATGGGTCGGGGCACATAATGCGTCCTTTGTTTTTATAGTGGAAGGATATGAATGTCAAGTATTAACATGTAATCATGTATATTATTACCTCATTTTCAAAATCTGGGAAATCATCTTTGACTTTGCCTCCGCATAGTTATAATAACTTTGAATTCCCAGTTTCAAGCTAGCCTCATTTAAGGAGCATGGTGAGTGGTAGGATTATTTACTTTGTCACCTTTTATTTGTGGAGTTAGGCGGTAATTTTGTGCTTATTTAGCTTGGGGTTCCTTAACATGGAAGTTTTGTAGGTGTTTAGCTTGCAATGATGCACACCAGCTTTTTACTTGCAATGTCACATATGGGAACGTTTACACTATGAACAGGTCAGTTATTTAAATAATCAGATCTACTTGAGAGAAATTTAATGCATATCTTACCCACTTTTTTATACTCTTGTGTGTTCGTGAGTGCGAATAGCAAAAAGTGTGTAATTTGTAAAGGGAATTGTACGTGTGAAGTGATAGACACGTAATATTTATGAGTGTAACTCTTAAATTTGTATCTAACTTGGTATTTGTTAATTAAAATTGATACTAATGGTGTTTTTGCTTGTATTTACAGGAATCGGTCGCATGATAAAAAAGTCGTACATTTTTGCGGTTCTCAACAAAGAAGAATGTCTTGAACACTCTAATAGTTCATTCCCATAACAATTGTTAACCAAAAGTCCAATAAAGAGTATTAAAGAGGCATTGATGTAGATTATCAAGCCATATCATTTTATGCATGGGATAAGGCCCGGAGTAAAGGGTTTTAAAGCTCTTATATTATGTGCATAATGGAAGGCATTGTTTAAGGGATTTCTCAATTATGTTGATATTTTGTAACCCCTCTTATACTTTATAAATAAGAGAAAAATCCCACCCATGGGAGACATCTTGAAGAGTGTAAATCAAAAGGTATAAAACAATAAAGTTATTGCTCTTCTCTTCTTCTTATCTTTTTACTTTTATTGTAGTAATAGTATTATGCAATGATCAAAGGGTTGAGTAGCTATCTTAGCCAAGGCTAGAGGAAGCTCAATCCAATGTAGCCTTAGTGTAGATTGTGTAGTTTAGTTAAAGAAATTGCATTCTCTTTATCCCCGCATAATGCATATTCATATACCTTCGTCCTATGCTTGACCATAGCTAGGATTAGAAGGAATAAAGAATCCAAGTAACCATCTTGTTTGACCATAACAAAATAGGTTAGGAACATGGAAAATAGAATATAATCCATGCTTATCAACTCGACCATGGTTGAGTAAGTGTGTTTATGGGTAGTTCCCAATCATTAATTATCTTATTTCATGATGTGTTGCATATACCCGACCAAGGATATACGATACGGGAATTCGTGAATACTCTTACTAGGTACATTATCTCAATGTTACAACGGATGGAGTGGAATCACGCCTTCATTTTCTCTCCAATTGTATCAACACCTTTTCTAGTTTGTATTTTATTTTAATTTCTTATAAAAACCCAAAAGTCATTCTTATTGGATAAAATTAGTAGCTCAAAGTATAATTTGCACCATAAGTCTCCTGGGATACGACCCTGCTTACCCTTGTACTCAACGGTACACCGTGCGCTTGCGGGTCTTTAAGATGTCAGTTTCATAATCGATCATGAAGGGTGTGATTGTGTGGGTCATATTTTTTTTTTGTGCATTTGCAATTTATTACCCAGATTCTATTGACATTGTGTTGGCTTTAAACATCTTTGGTAATTCAGATGTTTAGTGGCTAATATCATTATAACTGAATGGTCCTAATTCTTTATAACTGAATGGTAGCAATCACTTCAAGGTAGTAATAACTCGGGGCTAATATCTTTATAACTGAATTGTCCAAATTTGTTACTTAAGTTTATTTTGGCCTCCAAATTTGCAGCTTTCAATTTCACTTGTCCATTTGGAAACTGTTGCCATTATTGGCATATATTTATATTTTACTCCATTTTCTTGTAATCTATGATAAAACTTCATTAGTGTTTTGAATGCTAATACTATGTGGTGTGGATATTTTTATTGACAAGCTTCGAACCCATATTATCATCTATTCAGAGGCATCGGCATACTACCCTAGATTTGCACGCAAGGTAGTAGTCATTTGGTTTAATTTATTAGCATTTATCCCATTCAAATGCTCAACATTTCTCTTATTAACATATACAGTTGCAAGCCTTTACAGGCTGTTTTCCTTGAACTTAAAGAATGCAAGAGGTTGGAGCTGGGACATGTTGTTGGGACATACCACCGTTGTTGTATAATTCTTAATATTTGAATATATATATTTTTTAATAGTGAATTTATTTATGATGGTTGCAAATGGATAATTGAAATTTTCTATTTTTTATTTATGAAATAAACGTATTTGCCACCGTAAAAACAGTAGCTAGCTATGGGCTTTTGCCACGAAAAGCGAGAATGAAGAAATACTGTGGCATAAAATAGGGCTTTTTCCATGGTAATAAATGTGTCAAAGCTTTAGCCACCCCATCTACGGGCACGACCCTTGCCACAGTAAAAACTGTGGCACATGCTTTTTGCCACAAATTTTTCTGTGGTTACTACCCTTTATTCTTGTAGTGTAAGTTTTTTCACTATATGCATGGTTAACGTTTCACCAAAAAGTGTATATCAATATATAAGATTATAAGGATTAACCTTGGGAGGAATCGACTTTCTTTTCATAGCAGATAAGTTTTTGGCATGACTAAGAAAGCTATATTATGTCTTATCTATAATAAGAAAAAGGAACCAACAATATGGTATGTGGCCGGGAACAAGAGAGAGAGATTATAGTAAGAAAATTGGTGAGCGAGGGTAGTCACTAGGATAGCATCCGTGTCGTGTCTATAGTAAGCATGGGTGGGCTCGGCAAGACAACTCTTTCCCAACTAGTTTTTAACGATGATAAGGTGATATCCCACTTTGAGAAGAGAGTGTGGGTTTGTGTTTATGATCCTTTTGATGTTATTAAACTTGCCAAGACAATAGTGAAACACCTTAGGGGTAGTTTCCCAGATGACATTGAGTGAGAGAGTCTGCATCAGCTCTTGTGTAACTCCATTAAAAGAAAGCAGTTGTTGATTATTCTAGACGATGCCGGGAATGAGGATCCAGAGAAGTGGAAACCTTTGAGGCAGTGGCGGATCCAGGAATCTAAACTAGAGTGGGCCAGGGGATTCGGGGGCAGGAGCCTCTGAAAAAAAAAATTCAAAGTAATTAGGGGTATTCTAGTATTTTTAACCATAAAGATGGATAGAGGGGGCAAACATTGAAGGATTTTTTTACCAAAAAGAAATGATTGATCTGGTACATTTTATGGTTGAATATGTATGACCAAAAAGCCCCCAAAATATCATAATATGGGTAGGCAAATAAGTGGTATGTGTAGTTAATTAAGAAACTCAGGGAGGGCAAAAACAACATTTTGCAAA
Source organism: Kingdonia uniflora (assembly GCA_014058105.1). NCBI lineage: Eukaryota > Viridiplantae > Streptophyta > Magnoliopsida > Ranunculales > Circaeasteraceae > Kingdonia > Kingdonia uniflora. Next base: position 311,450 of record JACGCM010000882.1, on the reverse strand, counting down.
GGGCAAGTAAAAATTGAAAGACCCAATTTTGGAGTTTTTTTTCATTTAGTGTCTAGAGTAGGCGTTAACATTATCTCGTGGTTATCCGACGCCAGTAAATGCCCGTGGAGCGACTACAGCTAGACAGACTGGCTCTGAACAGGTAAGTGGGTTTCTAACTCTTTGTTATAAAAATGCAAGCCTATGTATTTTATAGAGTATGAAAAAGTAATAAAAACGTCTCCTTAAAGAAAATAAAACTTCTATTCAAATAGATTATTTTCTATTCGAATAGAACTGAAAAATTCCTTCTGTTTGAATTACTTTTGATGTTGTTCGAATATTTTGCAGCAGTTTGAATTGTATTCGAATAAAATTATTTTTGTTCGAATAACTTTCAATAGTTGTATTTCTATTCGAATAGATTAATTGTTGTTCGAATAACTTTCAACAGTTGTATTTCTATTCGAATAGATTAATTGTTGTTCGAATAACTTTCATCAGTTTGATTCCAGTTCAAATAAATTAATTTATATTCGAACAGAGACCGTGTTTTCAGTTTTCCTTCTTAAGACATACTTACCTTTTTTCAAAGACTCATTTCTTGAAAAGCTATCTTTTCAGGGCATGTCTTTTAGAGTGAAGAAAGATCTATCTTTGAGAGATTCAAGAGAGAATCAAATCACTCAAACATTGAATCAATCAATTAATCAAGAAGCCTTAGTCATGCATTGAAGAATTGGATTGAAGAACTTGAGTGATTCATGATTATGAGCTTCGACGTGAGATTGGAGCGAGACATTGCGAGAACGCGGAATTGATTGCAAGAAGATTAATTGGAAGAAAGATATCCATGGGAAGTGCTTATCGAGTCTGTGAGTGATTAAATTTTTGTAATTCTTTTTCAATAGTGGATTGTTTCGCTATCGAGTAATTCGATAGCGACCTGTAGGTTTTTCTCATGAGAAAGGTTTCCCACAGGGTTAAAAATCTTTGTCTTGTTTTTAATTTATATAACTTGCTTGACATTAGATAATAGTATCGACTTGATTTAGCTTAAGCGTATACCATTAATTTAAAGGAATTAGGACCTATTGATTTAGACCTAAAATAATGAAAAATTGGTTAATCTCGGGAGACTAGCTTTTTCAATTAGTATCAGAGCGGTCACGCTTTGAGGTTTAACAACCGAAGCGTGGATCCCAGATAGTTTGCATGAGAATAGTGAGTTCCGAGATATTTAGAGATCATAAGGTTTTGAATATCAGGGTTACTTGGGATGACAAAGAGTCATCCCCAAGTAGTTGATACTAGAAATTATTGTGCATATCTTGCGGTTCTTAATTGTGGCAATTATAACTTTAATATTTTTGAACTTGAAAATTCTGATGAAAATCAGAGTAACCAATAACAAAACAAGTTTGAGGACTTGAGTCTTGAGGACTTGTATGATCAGACTCTCTTCAAGTGTATGAAACTAGGTAAACTGAATAAAGTCTTGAAAGACCAAGTTAATACACTTAAGTGTGATCTTAAAAACAAAACTGAGAATACAAGTCACAAGATAGAGGCACTTGAGAGTGAGAAACAAGGCCTTCATAAAAAAATTGTGCTTTTGGAAAAAGTAGTTAATGATGCAAAAGAGAAAATGAAATCAACTTTGGACGAACTTCATTCGGCCAAGCTTGACGTAGTTCTGTCTCGGCAGAAACTTGAGAAGTTCAGTCATGGGGCCATGAACATTGATAAAATGTTATGTATGGGAAAGACGGATAGTGATAAAAGGGGTATATGATATAAGGAACCTATTTCTAATGCCAAGACTCCTCAAATTACTAAGTTTGTGAAAGCAACTGCTCCTACTGTGGTGCCCAAATATAACATGATATCCACTACTCGTAATCACACCAAACGGGCCTCTTATTCTCAAATTTATTATTGTAGTTTATGTGATCGAAATGGACATATTGCATCTAACTGCAGATTTGTCGGACCTTATCAGCCACATGCTTGCTCTTTCAATGGATATAAATATAATTCTAATGTGATTTCTACTAATGAGAAAAGTGAGAATGTGTCTAGCTATTTTGCATAGAAAACTACAGGTCGAAGAACTCTTTGAAGCATTTGGGTACAAAAGTTGGATTTGGCGCCTCAGATAAGGTGTAATGTTGCACTAACTGCTCTGAATGCTTTCAAGTCAGTTCAATAGTATATGGATAGTGGGTGTTCACGTCATATGACTGGTGATGAGTCTAAGCAGAGTCACCTAGAGGATATTCAGGTAGGTGATGTTACTTTTGGTGATGGGAGCATATCTCCTGTGGTAGGAAAGGGAAAGGCCAAAGGACTTGGTACTCCAGCAATTGATAATGTTCTTCTGGTTTAGGGGCTGAAGGCAAATCTTCTTAGTGCCAGTCAACTATGTGATACAGATCACACTGTTACATTTTCCAAAGGTGGATGTGATGTTTTAAACTCTCAAGGACAACGTGTGATACATGCTGCTAGAACCGCTGATAACTATTATGCTATTCAACAAGAAGTTATACTATGTAACAAAGCAAAACTGAATGATGTGGACTTATGGCATCAGAGGTTGGGACATATAAACTTTAATGATTTGTACAAGATTACAAGTAAAGAACGTATTTCGGGAGTTCCGAAGTTGGGAAGATTGAGCAATGTGGTGTGCGGTCCTTGTCAAATTGGCAAGCAAATAAAGAGCTTTCACAAGAAGTCCAACAATATTGCTACTACCCGGATTCTTGAGCTAATACACATGGACTTGATGGGACCTGTGAGAATGGAATCCTTGGGAGGTAAAAGGTATATTTTGGCAATGGTAGATGATTTCTCTCCTTATACATGGATAGCGCTTTTGAGAGAGAAGTCTAATACTTTTGAAGAATTCCGTAGTATATCACTTCGAATCCAAAATGAGAAAGATTGCTCTATTGATAAAATTCGAAATGATCGTGGAGGAGAGTTTAAGGATACTGGGGTGGTTGAGTATTGCACTTCTAATGGGATTGAACATGAATTATATGCCCCAATCACTTCACAACAAAATGGGATTGCAGAAAAAAAAGAATAAAGTTCTTCAAGAAATAGAATGAGTCTTACTTCATAACAAGGATCTTTCGGTACATTTTTGGGGGGAGGCCATTCATACTGTGTGCTATATTATTAATAGAGTGTATCTATGTCCACTAACTTTAAACATGCCCTATGAACTGTGGTTTGGAAAGAAGCCGAATGTCAACTACTTCTGGGTTTTTGGGAGTAAATGTTTCATCTTTAGAGATCGGGAGAACATTGGGAAATTTAACTCTTGGAGTGATGAAGGTATTTTATTGGGCTACTCAACAAATAATATAGCTTTTCGAGTCTATAATTTGAGGACCAATGTGACGATGGAGTCTTGTAATGTGCTTGTTGATGATACTTGCACCATTGGTTTCGCAGATGTGGGAGAAGATGATAGTACAACAGAAAATCCTAAAACATCTACTAATGACATTCTTGCATCTAGCCCTACATCAAAGGTTGGTTCTCCTTTGCTTACTCCACCATTTCAAGCTCCACCACTCTCTCCCGCCCCAAGTCTACCACAACCCGGATGGCATCAAGTTCGTAAGGATCACTCACATGCCGATATCATCGGGGATGCTACCTCTCGTGTTCAGACTAGGAGCCAACAACATGAGACGGTGTACTGTGTTTGTTACGTTTTTGTGATCGAACCAACAACGGTAAAGGAAGCTCTTTCATACGAATATTGGCTACATGCAATACAAGATGAGCTTTGCCAGTTTTGACGTCAAGATGTTTGGGATTTGGTTTCACGTCCTTCAAGTACAAATATCATTAAAACTAAATAGGTTTAACAAATATGATGAACTTGGGAATGTAATTCGAAATAAAGCTAAATTTGTCGCTCAAGGCTACAATCAAGTAAAAGGGGTTGATGTTGTTGAAATGTTTGCTCCTACTACAATGCTTGAGTCTATTCGCCTACTGCTTGCTCTTGCTTGCTATAAAAAGTTTAAGCCATATCAGATGGATGTGAAGAGTGCTTTTTTGAACGGGCTTTTAGAGGAAGAGGTGTACGTGGCATAACCAAAAGGGTTTGAGGATCCTCATCATCCTGATCACGTGTTCTACTTGAAGAAGGCTCTTTATGGTTTGAAGCAAGCTCCTCGGGCATGGTATGAACGGCTCTCCAATTTTCTCTTAGCTAAGGGATTTGTTCGTGGGGTGTTGATAAAATGTTATTTATCCAACGAAAGGGAAGCGCGATGCTTGTTGCACAAGTATATGTAGATGATATTATGTTTGGCTCTACTTCGAGCTCACTAACCACTTCTTTTGCAGCTTTAATGAAAAGTTAATTTGAGATGAGCATGGTTGGGTAACTTATTTCTTAGGTCTCCAAATACGTCAAGTGGAGAAAGAAATGTTTGTCTCTCAATCCACGTATGCCAGGGATCTTGTGAAGAAGTTTGGTCTCTCTTCTACAAAACATGCCAGGATACCCATGAGTACCACTACAAAGTTAAGTAAGGACTCGGCAGGTAAGAATGTTGATCAAAAGATGTATAGAAGTATGATAGGTAGTTTACTTTATCTTACTGCTACTCGTCCTGATATTATGTTTCGTGTATGTATTTATGCTCGTTATCAAGGTAGTCCGAAAGAGTCCCATTTACAAGTTGTTAAGTGTATTGTTCGTTATGTATCTGGGACTTCTGATTTTGGCTTATGGTATTCACATGACAACCTCTGAGGTTATTGGGTATTCTTATGCAGATTGGGCAGGTAATATAGATGATAGGAAGAATACATCTAGTGGATGCTATTATATTGGAATTAATCTTATGGCTTGGCAGAGCAAGAAGCAGAATTGTATTTCTCAATCCACAGTAGAAGCGGAGTATATTACTGCGGGGAGTTGTTGCACTCAATCGATTTGGATAAAACAGATGGTGCATGACTATGGAATAGTCCAGGGGACGATGTCAGTTTTTTGTAATAATACGAGTGCGATCAATATCTCATATGTCCTGTCTTCCTGCAGTTGTAACAAATGGTTGCACTGACAGTCCCTGCTAGTTTACCCCCAACCGCTGGTGCTGTAGAAGTAGGTGTCATCGTCACTGTAGCTGGAACTGTAAAAGATGAATAACCTGATGGTTTTAGCTTAGTCCCTGCGTGCCATCTCTACTATCTCGAATATGGATTGTGGAGAAAACAAGATCATCTCATCATGAATGCACTTTGTAAGACCCAAGCAAAAGCGACAAACCTGTTGCGCCTCTGACTCTGATAAGGAAACATTGGACTACAATATATAAAAGCCACTAGCGTATTCATCAACAGACTGACTCCGAACACGACGTAGGGTATGGAGCTTAGCTAAACTCTCATCCTCGTAAGTGTTTGGAATAAAATAAACCATCATCTCGCCTCTCATAACCTCCCAATCAGTGATGTAATCATAACTGCTTAATACATGTAGCTGTTGAATGTTTTCCTACCAATTTAATGTGTATTCTGTCAGCTTTTTCTCTACCAGCGTTAGCGCCCACTATCCAGTGCACTTCTTGAATGCAAGTATCTTATCAACTCTATTCAGCCAATTTATAAAACCATCCACATCTGATTTCCCATCAAAGTCATGCACGTTAATCTTTAAGTCAGATTTTAAATTCAAGAATGCATATGAGTAATGGCATTCGTGACCTGAATCTCTAGGTTGCCCTGGTAGCCATACCCCTGAGTACCATATTGTGGTCATTTTCCGTACCTAGTGGTCCCAATACCTGGATTTGTCAGATAATTATCCGTGTGAGAATTTGTTCTGAAAATATTTTGAACATTACTGCGGCCCCGACCCCTCCTGTCATGGAAATCGTACATGTCCCCGGATCCCCTCTGCTCATAATCATCCCATTGCCTATAATTACCAGTAAACCCGTTCCCACAAGTCTACTGTCTCTGCATATTACTCTGTCCTGAATAGCAAGGTCCTTGTGGAGGCGTAGGGGGACTTTGTGGTTACAGAGGTACATAAGGTGGTGCTCCTGTTGACATTTGTTCTCCCAAATTATGCTCTCAATTCCTCCAATCTTCACTAGTGTTCCTACTGTACCCATAACTGTTCTTGTCATTGTTATTTCTTACATCTCGTTGTTGGTTCTCTGAGAAAATCCTCTTAATGGTCGCGGTCCCCTGTACTGTAGTTATTGCCAAAGTTGTCATGGGTACGCCCCTGTTATGAGTTGTCCTCGGCGGTATTTGGGTGGTGTTGTCGACCGGAGGCATTGTTAACGGTGTGCCGGTGACCACCATAATCGACGGAGTTGTCGACCAAGTTGTTGTCGGTGGTGGCGCCACTTCTCTGATAGGTGGCATGGTCAAAGTGGTAGCGTCCACCAGCGTTATTGACGTGAGGAGGGTATGCGGTTCTATTCAGCATCTCTCTTTATCCGTGCCTCTCCATTGTTATCGTAGGGTGCAAGTGGAGAAGATGGGCCTGACCCGTATGATTCAAACGTGCTTCAACAGTGCTTCTGCCTACGATCTCCGTATGTGGGGAAGTCACATGGGACATGTCACCCGATGGTATTCCTTGCGGAGGCATGCTATAACTGTTCCCCAATATGCCATGCTACACACCAGATATGCCTTGCCCTGTGCCTTCCTTGCCCTTCCCCAACCTAGGCATGCCCTGCCTGATGCATTGTGTGTCGTCACCCATGTCCTCATTACTTGTCCTTAATTTGTCTAGGCATATTAGTCATATTTGTCTTTGCTTAGGTATGCCCGTGCCTTGCCTCGACGCTGGCATGCCCACGTTTCTCCCTTCAACTCCCTGGCTCAATTTGTAATTCATTTATGCCCGTGCCAAACATCGTTTCGTTGTCCAAATTCGACGAGATATGCCGGCAACCTCGCGAATTGATGTACCCTTCAACTTATCGCGAATTCATGAATTTATCAATGTTTTCTTCCTCCGTGTTCAGACCTGTAAACGAGTTGTAAAGATGGGTCATTTCCCCTTCTGAATCGGACCTCTCTACTTGAATTTAGGGAAAATTGTCTCTTTTCTTCGCCCAACTACTCGCAACGGCGTTGAATTCATGGGGTTGATGCCGACGCTTCTCCCATCGCACATTAAGGTACCCATTGGAAGACCTCTCACTCTTCCCCTAGTAGGACCTCTATCGCTCTCTTCAATATCGTCCCCCACAACATCGGACAACGCTACTCTCGTCAGAATTTCCATCACCGTTACTAGTTGATCCTCGATTTGCTTTGTCATAAACTTGTTGGAAGTCGTTAACTCTTTCGTAGATTCCATCAACAACGCCGTAGATTTCTCTACCGTTTCAAACGTTTTCCTTGTGTGAGTTTGATCGGCTTCTTTGGCGTTCTCTACCCATCTTCGTAAAAAAATCTCTACTAAAATCTTTCTAGCTCTGGTACCAATTTGTTAAAAACTACGTAGGCGGAAGCAACTTAAACGAAATACGATAAAAATATCTACTACTATAACTTCTCTCTCTCTCTCTCTCTCTCTAGGATTCTTCCCTTTCTCTCAAAACTCAACAACTATCTTTCTACTACCCTAAGATCTCTCATATATAAGAGATCTTCACCTCTCTCTACACTCCCAATTAAAAAGGAAACTACTTGAGTAATCCTATTTTTAGAGGATTCTCTAGGACAAAATAAAATAACATAAAATAAACCAAAATAGGAAGCAAAACGGTCACTAAAATGTGCGCCTAGGTCGTGGTCATGACGACCCACGACTTATCAATAATGCTTTCTAAAAATTTGAATTTGAAGTTGATTGTCATTTTATATAAATTTCAAGTCGAGTTGGATCTCGTTTGTATTTTTTGTGATGTCGTAAGAGGGTATCACGTGCCTGAGAGTATTTTGATCAGTGAAAGAAAAATGTACGTTGTAAAACCTGATAGATTATTGTATAGATTGAAGTAGTCTAGCATCGTGTGACACAATAAGTTGAAGAGAAGCCCCCACCAGAAAATAAAAATTAGCCTTTGGACACCAAGTTCCTCACATATTCATTTATGGACCCCAAATTCACTTTGGCTGCAAGTCAAACCTAGTTGACCCAATCTTTTGTACTTGTTTCCTTCTTTTGCTCCTTACGTGTATTACATTTTTTTTTTTAAATAAAAAATAATAATGAAATAATTGTTAATTCCCTCATGTGGTGAGGTGGAAATGTGAGAAGATTTTAAAAAAAATCATTTGGTTTTATGTTTAAAAAAAAAAAAAACATGACATACATATGTAACGAAGTTGGGGTCTAAAGGCCAATGTTTAGTTTGTATTGGGGGCCAAAGTCAAAATCTCTCAAAGTTGAATGAGCATTTAAGAAATTATGGTACTCAAATGGTCATATTGCACTGTGTTTCTCTCATGAATAAGATATAAGGATTTAGTATAATCACGCTTTATCTAGACGACTTGAATGTTCATTTAAACTTGTTTGTTTTGTCATTTTTGTGAAATAGGGATTTTTTACAAAGAACAAAAAATTGTGCTACAATCTACTGAGCATTTACGTGTATAGGGGTTAAAAATGCTCCTACAACAGTTAATACCCTTTTTTTAGCCCGCATGCATATATTGCTTTCAGCCCGAAAATGAGAAAAAGAAATAGAGCTATATTTACAGTTGCAACTAAGTAATAGAAGGAAAAGAGAAGTTCATGATATCTGAACTACAGATTTTATAACTATCTAACAATTACAAGAAAATTAAGATGATTAATACAAAACTTTTGTAACCTTGGGATTTACATGAAAAAAACAAGGTTCCGCTACAGCAAAAATGTGGAACATCAATTAAATAATCTGATCTTCACAACATCATTTATGCTCTCAACAACGAACACAAAGCCTTCACATTTGTTAACTCTGCACGCATTAGCTTATACACAATCTCATCTCCGTCCTCTTTGGTAATAAAATGAACTGCAGAGAAAGAGAGCAAGCGGAAAAGGGTGACTGGTAAAAACATAATTCGCCTTCCTCTAAATCCTTGTTGTATGAAACCAGATCTCTAAGTCCTCTTCTTCAGTACAGTCATCCTCTCAACAACGAACAAACAGCCTTTGCCTTCACGTCTCTCTACACATTAGCTTATACACAATTCTCTGTCCTCTTCGGTAATAAAATGAACTGCAGAGTAAGAGAGCGGGCGAAAGGGAGAGAATGAGTGCTATGAGCATATTTCGCCCTCCTCTAAATCCTCATTATATGATGCCTTTGGAAATACATCACCGTTTTCTTCTTCGATGTAGTCATCCTTTATGATCAGGCCTAATCGTTCGAATGGGCTGCAGAATGAGCCTCCAAACATATCTTGAGCACCTCCCACAGGACTGGAAAAACAGATCAAACATTTACATCCAGCGAGTGTCTCTAGCTCCTTCAAAATTGTTAAATTATCTTCAAACTGCACTGTCTTTTCGATCTGCATGAGAATGAAAGGGTAAATGTTTAAATTTTCCTATGAAAAGTCTTTAAGTTTCCTATGCTAATTTATCAAGTATTAAACAATTGGGATTTTTGACAATACCTTCTGCAGTGTCACGCGGGCTGCCTCTCTTTCTCTCTCTCGTTTCATCTTCAATTCAGCTTCTTCTCTCATTCTTGCCGCTTGTATAGATCTGATTTGCGCTTCGAGTCTTGCCCTCTCTGTATATAGCCAAAAACAGGAAACAAATATATTTTAGACCAAGATCAAAATAAACAAAATGCAATAAAACTGGCTCGTAACATTATCAAAAACCAGTGGTAATATCCTAATTCGGCATTACATCTTTTATTCACGAAGTGTGTCTACCTTGTAACCATTAACTAGAAATTTCAGAAGAAGACCATCTATAAGCTACCTCAATGACGCAAGAATCTCAGGACCACATTTTTCTTGTGAGCCTTGTTGTTACACAAATAAATTTTTTTCCTGAAAGCTTGGCTTGTTATACTAACTTGTTAGGTATTCTAAACCTACCCGACTTCATGTCGAATTATTATCCTTGTGACTACTTGTCCTAGTGTTTTGAAGGTGTTTCTTTTTTAGCCACTTCATACTTCATACAAAAATTTCCATTAAACCATCAAAAACTTAATCCTGAATGTTGCAAGAGGTCCATATGTCAGAACTTAATAAAATTAAAACCTCGAAATTCTAACAGGTTGTTTCCTTCTATTACCAAACTTCTAACAGCACAGCCCATACATGCACACTCTATGCATGCATATAGAGAAAAATTAAGACAAGCTCCCATTTTGTTTATGCCTAGTAGCAATTGCACCCCAGATTTGTCAACCTACAGTGTTTCCTCCAATTTTACGGTTTCCATCACTAAATAGTGTTTTTCTGTTCTACTATTTTTTATAAAGCCAACTTTATTCCTCTTAATTAGAAGATGAAGTAAAATTCTCACTTCACCCCCCTTACTATGGGGTTAGTTAAAGACAAGCTACCACATCGTCACTGTCGTTCCGCTAAGAGGGGTAAAATGTGGTTTATAAAATTTCTCATGCAATTTTCATCTAATCATAAGGCAATAAAAACTAGCGCAAATGTTTCAAGGTGACAGCTTTTCAAAAGGGGCGATTCTGTATTAAAAAAAATTGCATGAGATATGTGGATTACCTTCACACTGCTCCTTCTCCAATCTATCCTCCTCTTTTTGCATGCTTACTGAATCGCTGTTCTGACCCTGAATAAATAGAAAACAAAGAAACTATTAACACTTCTGCAGACAGTAAACACTTGCTGTGCAAAGAAATTTTTATTAACGAAAGGCATTAAACAAGAGATCGCATACATTGCTTAGTAATGTCCTTTGTTGTGCTTTTCTGATGGTGTCAGCAAAGCGACTTTTTAATTTTGCAACACGCAGTGCTTTCTCTGGCGATAACTGACCATCATAGGAAATGGTCGCCAACCCTTCTTCGCATGCAGCAGCACTGAAAGTACGAGAAGTAGGTCCAGATTGTTTTTCATCGAGAGTACTCGTAGCACCTACATATCATAGGAAAAGTCAAATGTAAAGTGTGAGTACACGGAGAAATAATTCTATTAGAAGAGGAGAGTAGTATCAGTTAAAATCATGTATTATCAAGCATGTTTGTCAAGAAAAGTGCATTTCCATTGACAATTAGACATCAGAAATATGAAATTGGACAAAGTTAACTAACCAGTACGTGAGGCATTCCAACAGGCAGCTGACGTGAAACTAAATGGGCCTTGTACACTTTTAGTCCCATTGCTGGGTAATTTATGAACTGTGGAGCTTTTTGCGCTATCCATCCTCAACTTCTGCTTCTGTACAGAACTTATTGACATTGGACGTGCTCTTTTAAGTCTTTCTCCTAACAAAAGCATGGGTTGATGATCAACCTTTGGTTGCGAGGTTCTGCACGATGTAGATGTTTTACGAGAACTGCAACTATCCGCTTGTATTGGCCGCTTTTGTATTATCATCTGTTGGTCTACCTTAAAGTTTTTAAGAATACCCATGCACTTCTGCATCATTATGTGATCAATCTTTTGCTTCTTTCCGCTTTGATTGTCCAATTCCGCTATGCGTCCACGTTTACCACCAGTTTGGTTAACTGCAGCAAGTTGATCCAACCGTTCCTGTTTCACTTTGGTATTACTTCCCAAAAATCTTTGAGAAACCTTAGTCATTGATGTGATGTTTCCCGCAGCGGGCATGACTGCAGTTGGCATTGCAGATGAAGAACTGTAAGCTGTCTTCTCAGAAGTCCTTATAACTAATCAAAATCTCGGTTACCAGCAGAACAACACCAAGGAAAAAACCTGCACCACGTTATGGATCTGTAAGTATGTGCCAGCAATAAAGAATACCTTCTAAGTGAAGTTCAATAACATAGATTGTCAAACATTTAATCTAAGATGTATTGTTATATAAGAGAGACGGCAAGATAGTTCACTATTATTTAACATCAAAAGTTATATTATATCGTAACAAACCAAATATATCCCTAGACATGGAGAATTTGATACGTGATGATTCAAGAGAAACACAAACAGAACTAATGTTAACACATGGTAATTCTTCGATGTCCCTTGCGTCTATTTAATAGTTGATTAACACAGATATTACCCAAAACAGAATTATTACTATTTTTCCTATATATTTTGTTCAGCACTAACCCACACCATCCGTGACTTCTCTTTTCGCGTCTTTCCTATTTATCTACAATAAACTTCTCGCTCACAATCACTACTCATCAGATCTTTCGATCGTCACCCCCACAGAACTTGTTTCCCTCTCTTCCCCTCACCCAAAATCCCTAAAACTGCTAATTTCTCTTACCCTCTTCACCTCTACAACTAAAACCCTGCTCTCTCCATCTAATCTACGATTCATGAAATAACATCCACAATATTTCTCTACCACTAGCCAACTTATGCCCAAACAACCAACATCCTCTATCATGTCAATCACAATTAGGGCTAAAACTTGTTAAACAATCACATAACACTACCTAAGCCATAGAATACAAATCTAAGAAAACACCATTAACTTAATCTAAGAAACTGGGGTTTAATCAAAAGTTACAAATCTAAGAATTACAAATCACAGAGAATCAGAAGTTGGAAATCTTACGAGTCGAAGCAGACCAAACTAGGGTTTGAGAGATCTCAAGAGACTTGACTTGCGTAACAAGTGAGCTTAGCAATTGTAATTGCTTAGCAATTACAACTGTTTTATTTATAGAAGTATATTAGTGGCCTATAAAAACGGCTATTTCGAGACTTGCGAGTTGCGGCCCAAGTTTAACTGCGTTGATTAGATTTGACTACAATTGACTAAGGGTTTGACTGTGTTTAACAAAGAGTTTTAACCAATTAATTTTGATTTTATTTTTGTGTTGACAAGGATAATGTGTCGTATTAAGAATAATTTATTCATGTAACCGAACATGCGTAAAATGTATGAAAGTTTTTTAAACATTTCCATAACATGATTTTCCAGTTTCTAGTGTTTAATTTTCATTAATTTTTAATTTAGGTTAAGCGAACTCCAAAAATGGGTCCCTGAGCATGTACAAAGTATATATAGTGGGGCCCGATTTCTAGACTATTTCCGGGGACTAAGCACTTAGAGCATATGCAGCAGTAGGTCCGTTTGAAATAGACTAAAATGACTTATTAGTAACCAACCTTAAATTTTACATAGTAGTGCCAAACCAACCCATGGTCGTTAGAGTCCACCGCAATTTAGAATTGTGCGACATAAATGACGTGTTTTCCGGGAGGATAATCTTCGCCAATATTTTTAGTAAGGATGATGCAAGAATAAACATAAACAAAGAAGATTTTACGTGGAAACTCAGTAAAGGCCGAGAAAAACCACGACCTCGAGGAAGGTTTTGATGAAAAATCTAATAAGTTGTTAATTATTACAATTTGCTGTATGATACGAATGTAAAGATGAATGAATAGTAAAGTTTTTGTTATATGAATAACTCATTCTCTGCCTGTATTTATAGTAGATACATACAGTTTTACAAAAAGAAAAACAGTTTCTTATTTCGGGGGTAGTGGGCGAACTTTGCGAATCTCCAACGGCTCTTTTTGACCAAACACAACTTCCGAGAACTTTTGGTTTGCAAACGTGGCACATTCTCGAATGTTAATTTGTCTTCGACTATGTTTATGTTGGCTTATCTTTGTCGAACCTGGGAAATATGCTACTACAATCTCCCCATTCTCGACATGAGTACTTCTGTTGAGAATAAATTGGAAGCTTAAGAGGTTTGTCGAATGTTGCACAAGTCTTCAGTCTGCCATTTTCGTGGCCAAAGTCAAATGAATATTGTCATGTGTGTCCCGAGGAGCATTTAATGCAGAACATTGGACTTCGTAATTTTTGGAAGGTTGGGTTATAAATAGATTGAGAAAGAAAGAGTTGTTGTTCGGTGGGTGAATGGCTTGGAAGCCGTTATGGTAAAGATGTTGCACCAGGCGTGGCATAGTGAGTGGTTGGAGCTTGCAGATGGTATTTGTGATGACTATACAGAGGTAAACCTTGGCGTTATGTCTCTGATTTTGTTTAATCTTGAACCAGTGGTTATGATGATTGGGAGAATTGAGGGAGGTGCAGGTAGTGGGCGTCGAAGCGTAGTATGTCTATTGGAGTCAGTGTCATTTTTTTGTTGCATAGGGTTTTGGTGCTCATCAATTGGTTGGAGAAGTGGCCACTGCTCATATTGAAGTTGTCGAAGTGAAGGCGGGTAGGGTGTCTTGTGTCTCTGGTCCACACATAAAATTTCTTACAATTTTCTGCTGCTGCCTTTCTGCATGGCGCACACGAGCAGCTGGTTTTAAAAGTTCCCTGACCTGAGATTCATTAAGTTTCTTAGGATATCGTTGCCCTTTTTGCCGGAGGATATGCCAGATTCTGGTGAAAAGAAACACAAATCTTTGAGTCCTTTATGTCGAATGATAGAACGTAAATTTAGCATGAAGTAATGTAATCGAAGGAGTGAATTGTCGAATATAAAATATAACAGATCTGTGTTTAATGAATAAACTTTGTTTTGATTTAAATTGCATTTGTAGATGGTGATCTCGAAGAAATGAAATTTATTGACCAAATATAAGTAATCGAGTTAGTTGATAGTTAGATAGATTTTTCCGAATGTATAGAATACCACAGTATATTGCATATATCTCTACTAACCTTCAATATCTGAATGCGAATCGGCAGTAGAATCAAGCTTTCCCCTCACAACACTGCTGTATTCCCACCTACGAGATCCTAAACCTCTTACCCTCTTTAACCGTTTATCGTCTTCAGATAACTCTTGATTGATTCCCTTGATTTTTTGCCTTTTTCTTTGTGTGTTCTCTATGTTTTTTGTGATAAAACGATTGTTGGGAGACGAAGAAGAACTATTTATCCTTTCTCTCTCATGCGGCTGGCATTTATTGTCCCTCGCACGAACCGTTCTTGATTCCAGAACCGAGGCGTCCTTTCCACACTTCATGTTAGACGCTTTATACCTTTTCGATAAAACCACTTTCCCCCTCCTTTTATATCTTTTCATGACCTTCCCTCACTCATGATGATTCGCACTGTGAGATGTCAGAGCTCTATTTCCTTTTTCTCATAAAACAATACTATAAGCTTCTACATTCACGTATTTTTGTTTCACAGTCCTTGTTTATCATACTTATAGTAAATTGACTTCATTTACAAAATTGTACAAATATTCAAATTTAATCAAAATATTTGCTGAACATTCTCAATACAGATTTGCCCCTATTGAGGATCCAATTGACTAATATTATTTATGTTACATTCCAGAATTTATTCATAAAAAAACACTTTACACAACATCCACCACAGCCTTGGAAGACTTAGAGCAACCAACATCGAATCACGTCGTTCGCCGATCCTCATGTCTCCAAAATTGATCTCCACTTCAGCAATCAAACCCACCAACCTCTCTCGTTCTGCCAAACCCCTCATAAATACACGAAAGAATGACTCATAAAAGTAACGGGCATACTCAAGTTCTTTACTCCTGGTATCTAACCTTTCGAGCTGGCATACCCTCATTGGTAACTCAGCATTGTAACCAAGCGAGCCAAAAATTCTTTCGCGCACTTCTACAGTTTTTATAGCCAATCGACCTTCTGCGGCATAACGAATCCTCTGAGATCGAGTCCGCACCATCCTAACCTTCCCCCGAGTTCATATAGGTCATGCTATCAATACTTATAGATTTCTCAATCAACTCCTCCTTTCACTCGGTTTTTACCTAGTATCACGTAACATAAATACAAAATCTTGGATTCACTCACCTAACTTATCCACTCATTGTAGACACAATGGTTGCTAAAACGACCTTACGAATAGTATCTCTAACGACCTTAAAACAGCTCGAATTTACATATTTTCTACAATTCCTATCCCAAATCTTTTATATCAACACATAATCTTTTATATCAACTTTTATTCATATCACACACAGTACATAAGATTTAGAGATAAAAAGTTTTCATGTATGAATATACCAGATTGTTATCCATCAAGCACCGAACTTCAGGTACTATGTAGATAATAGATTTTCCCTGTTTGTTCAAAGCTACAGGCCATTTAGGCACGTTGAGGCGTCATGTTTTCCAGTTCTTCTTACTTCAGTGATTTTTCACCCTGACGCAAAGAAAATAGTAGAACCAAGAAAAAGTTTTCCTCTCATGGCTCGGTTGAAGCACAGTCGAACTCCAAGCAAGAACCATATAAGCAGTAGACTCAATGTGGCACCCACAAAACAAGATGGAAGGTCTTCAGAGCACAAAACCACGATGGAAATACCTCAGCAGAATCTCCCTACCAATTATCTTCCTCTACTGCCATCACCACCTCTTCTATAACCACCACCACTGCAGAGTTGGTAGAGATGAAGAGGACCCAACCTTAGAATCCCTGATACCACTGAGAATCAGTGTATCTGCCCCACAGATATTTCTTTCCCTGTATATGAACCCCTAACCCTGTCTTCCCAAGAGTGCGGAGGCAGGCCCAACGTTCCTCACCTGTCAAGACGAAGACATGAAATCTCTACTTATAGTAGAAATCTTCCTCAGCTTCAGCCGCTCCCTCTCCCGACAAGCCCCGATACGTTGGAGGAACAGGCGCTGGGATTGCCATTTCCAAAGACCAGTCACCAAAGTACTTCAAGTTCAACCGCTGCGCTTCAGACGCAATTATCTCTTTGAGAACTATACTCCGAGTTTTCACCATTTTCAGAGAAAGTTACGCATACAAGAATTGTTCCCAACAAGGCGATCAAGGTACTCTTTATATAACCTTAACTTTATTATGCGGATACGTTTTCCCAAGCGTCATCATTTATTACAGATGCGACTATTCAAACGCAAACCGTCACATACATTTACATCATTATTTAATACCCATCACTTCCCAATATCACGTAACTTCAACCCAGTCAAATGCCATCATTGCTCCATTTCAAAATTACGATTGTACACATACTCTTTCTCAACCAAAGCCACTCGTGATTTCGATTGTGAGGGGGAAATTATGGGGGCTTGTTCCTCGAACTCGCTCATAATCGAGCTCACTCAGTTCGATTTACCTTCATCTCAGACTCACGAAATTTTAGCACACAATACTCCAGTCAAACATTCCACCTAGCCCCACGAACTATTCAAGAACGTGTGTCGAGATAAACCCGAATAACGCTATTCAGTCAAAGAAACCCGTCTCCCATGAACTCGTCAGTTATTTAGTCAACTGCCACTAGCCACATTATTCAAAAAACATGCTCTAGTACGATGAAGAGCTGTAGAGAAGCCTATAAAAAAAAAAGTTCCAGAAGAGACAGGGACCAGAAAATTTACTCAAACTTCTTATTTACGAGATCAAAGGCATTTATATATTCTAGAGATCACTTGTAATAGAGATATCCACTCAAAGTAATAAAAAGACCTTTACAAAAATTTTCCATATGAGGTCATGGTTTTTTTACCTATTAAGAGGTTTTCTACGCTAAAACACCTGTCTTCATTTCTTACTTTCTAGTAGAGTAGTGTAACAGGTTCATTGGTGTGATAACTAATTCCTAATCGTATCGGGCTGCGGTCTTTGGCCATTAAAGAGGGTAGTGGGCGAACTTTGCGGATCTCCCAACAGCTCTATTTGACCAAGCAAAATGGATACTTTTAGTAGATCGAGGACTGTGGTTGCAGACATGACATCTTCTCAAATGATGGAATGTATTTGACTGAGGTTCGTTGGTTTATTTTTGTCGAATCTGGGAAATATTCTACTACAGATATATCTTCAAATCTCCAACAGTTGCCCAAATACAGTGATCTAAGACAATTCTTAAGAGATACAAGCGATTGTGGTAGAGACGAGATACCAATGTTGTTCAAATCTAAAGTTGTAAGACATTTCATATCTTCAAAGAAGCCATCTGGGATATCCTCCAACGACCTGTTACTTTCCAAAGATAGAGTCACGAGTTGCGAGCATTCAGCTGCATCTGCAGGGATCTCACGGATATTGCTACTCATCAACGACAATCGCAAGCATTTCCCTGCTTCTTTTAGTTTTGGCCATTTTTGCAGTCCCAGCCCAGCCCAACACTCATGATTAGCTCATTTCTGATTTCATGAGCTATCGATATTGCAGCATCACAAATATTATCGTGCATCATTACATATCTTTCATCGTGCCCTTTCAGCAGCAGACCAGAAGATACGAGTGAATTCAACATAATACGCAGGTTTCCCCTTGCTTCCCTCAAAGATTCTCCATCTCCAAGTAAGTCCTCCCCAATCCCGTGCACTACCAATATATCCATGGTTACCTCGTGGTCTTTAGGATATAAGCCACAAAGCAAGAAACATAGTTTGGTTTCTCTTCTTTTTAGGAAGTTATAGCTAATTTTTATTGAAACGTTTGCGATATCCATTCCTTCGTACATGGACTTCCTTAGTTGTGGAATAACATCAGTCCAAACGCCTTTGTCCTCCTTTATCAAAGTTCTTGCAAGTGTAACAATCGCTAAAGGCAACCCTCCATATTCATTAACGATTTTCTCGGACATCTCACGCAGGGGATCGTAGTCTGCATCACCAACTTCCTATCGAAATAGCTCAAGGGAATCGTTCTTTGATAGTACCTTGATGTCAATGTTCTTTGTGGTCTTCATGGAATTACATACATCTAATCTCTTTGAGGTGATTAACACTTTGTAAGTGTATTCACTGTCTCTGCCAAGGATAATTTCGATAACAACCAGTTCCAATCTCTCCCATAGATCGTCCAATATTAGGAGGATAGTTTTTTCTTACTTCAATCTCGCCGACAGTTTTGTGGCCCTTGCTGGTACGCTTTGTTCCTCAATTTTCATGCCCAAGCTCTCTGCGATCTGTGTTTGGATTCTTCTCAAGTCGTGGTTTTGAAATACTGTTGCCAACACAACCTTATCGAAAAGCTTCATTTCTTCAGCTTGTTTGCATATTTCTTTCATTAAGGTCGTTTTACCAGCCTCTCCTATTTTGTAAATCCTGATCAAGTTGGTTTTATCATCCATTAGTGCCTGAATGACTTCCTTCTTGTTGGGTTCTCTTAATTCAAAAGCATCAAAATTTTCCACAACTCGTGGTGGAACAGGTACGCGAGTTGCCACACTATCGAAGCGTCTCTGCTCGATAAGGAGCTCGTCAACGATGACGATCTTCTTCTTTGACTCTTTGCCAAGGTGATAACGAGCAAAACACCACCCTTTGAAACAACTTTTGATCACTCTAGCTTGGCGTTGCAATTCCACCACTTTGTCTTGAACTTTCTTCACCTTCTCAATCCAGCAATCAACAACTTCGTAGATCATATTGTTGAAAATCGAGGTAGCTAATCTCTTCTTCACAAAGAATGATACGTGGAATATGCCTAACAAGTGAACAATCAAGCAAGAACAATAATGAAGACGAATATTTTTCCGAAGGAGGGAAGTGGAAAACACTTACAGATAAAAACCACTCCCCACAAACAATCTACTATGATCAAACAGGTTACACGATCTTTCCAAGGTTCTTAAGCTTTAATGAAGTATATCAAATCCTAGCTCTCTAGAATTAAACTCATAGAGAAAAGATAGGCTAACAAATAACCTAAGTCCTTTTTATATACTTGAGGACTAATTACAAGTAGAACGGATCTCGAGGTAAACTCAACATCTCAGACGACCTTCCAAAGACAACTTACGCATACCTTGTTCAAACGAATTTGACGATAAAGGTTCCATCCTTATAAAATAACACATGTCGTTCGAACAAAATGGAGCTCGTTCGAACGATTTCTTCGGTCTTTTAGTTTCCAACGCGGAAAACATCCATCTTGTTTGAACGACTTGTATCTTTGTTCTAACGACTTCGACAATTTTGACTTCACATTTAACAACTCGAACTTGGTCGAACAGAGCCAGCTCGAATCTTTAAGTAATAGAACCAGCTCAAACCTAAGGTAACAACCAGCTCGAATCTGAACATTGAAAACCCCATTTTCAATCCGTCTTCAATCCTCGAACTGAACTACCTCGAACATAATTTGAGTTCATACCTAACACACATCCCCATTTTCTTGATTCCTATCAAGTAATTTGTCCAGATCCTCCATTTCTTTCGTAAAAAAGGAAATATCTTGTTCGGTGGATCTTTCTTCTTCCTGTTTAGCTCCCTTCATTTCGGAAGTTGTTTCCATTTCTGCATCTGTTTCTTCCATTTCGTCCTTCTCATTTCCTTCCGTTTCTTCTTCCTTTTTTGAAGTTTCTTTCAATGTCTTAATGACCACCCTTTGAAACAACTTTTGATCTCTCCAGCTTAGCGTTGCAATTCGCCCACTTTGCCTTGAACTTTCTTCACCTTCTCAATCCAGTGATTAACAACTTTGTGGATGACATCCTCATTAGCTCAGGATAAATTAATTTTTCTTTTAACGTCCTCTTCGAGCTTTAGCAGATCTGTTTGAACTTTTGTTTGAAGGCCCTTCACATTTCTCTTACAACAAAAAAGATAGCTGATATGAAAAATAATTGGATTTGCAGCGCACGTGGCAAGTTCTGTCGCAGGAGTAACAACAATAGCCGCGCCTTCCATTATTGCTGATCTAGTAGATGAAAATCAGTGGAATACATATGAGAAATATATATAGATGTACTATTACTTGTAGTATTAAGAATAATTACTATTTCCAAATATTAGCAATACTTAATGGTTAAGATTTGTGTTGACCTTACTTGCTGTGCCCTGGAGGAAGAGATGAGGAAAAGAACAACAACACTTCTGCTCCTTAGCTCAATAATGCTTGGGAGAGACTTAAAGTAGTCAATAATGCTCATTGTGCAATTGTTTAATAATTGACGAAAGTTGTCCTACACCCCCCCCACTGATAAAAGAGATTGTGACTCTCATTGACACATATACACTAGTATACCGCTGAACGGTGGGGAGACCGATGCGACATTTTGTGCAGCCAAAATGGTATGTGCTTGGCACTACAGCAACAAACACATTAGATATCTTCGTCATGCGTTACTCGAAAAATAGATTAATTATTTTCATAACTATACACCGTGATTCAGATCTTATTTGTAATAGTAGCTACTGAATACAAATGGAATTAAGAAACACAATCAATGAAGGCCTTGAAATTACTTAAATAATTAAAATAAGATAAGGAGTTTAGATGAATTTACAAAGAGGGAACATCGGGAGGGAGGGAAACACAGAGAAGACATATAATTAAACACTCTTTGAACCCCGATTCTTATTTATATACCTTTAGCAGATGTTCCTCTGAAAAGCTTCAATGCTTCAAGTTTACGTCAAACCACCAATTATGTTTTTGTTCTCGATTCAATGAAAACATTAAAAAAATTACTTCTAATGTCAGATGCTTCCTCTCCTATCAGAATTGTTACCTGAAAGAGATTTTCTTGAGATACCATTAGGATAATAAGTGTAGCCTATGTAACATTTGTTCAAATATATTTGACCCGCGATTGAACTCCCACATTAAACCTTAGCTTTGTGGACTCTACTCTTTAGACACACCCCATAATCCCCATTACTCAAGCTCCCCTCACATTGAGCCAATATACGCAGACTCAAAACTTGTTTCATAAAACCCATTACCCATTACCACTTACCATCCCACTATCCATCGCCAAAAACGTAGTATACCTTCGCTCCCCAAACCCACTCCCCGCCACAAGTCATATACAACAACTCAATTCCTAAAATCTGAGGAAACCCATTGAACTCATAATAGAGCTGCAATTGTTACAAAGTAATTTGATCCATAAAACCCCATATTCACGAAACCCTAAATTTGATCCATGAAAACTTACCTCCGTCGATTCAAACCATGTTCGTTTCAAAGTAATTGAGATCAGAACCATCAATTGAACCCTAAATTTAAACTCTATTGATTGAAGCCCTTGTTGAAATCGATAAAACCAGATCGAGAGAAGATAGAGGGAATAAAGGAGATCGGATTTTAGAGAGTGTAGTGGCCTAAATTTGTAGCTCAAAATTAGATCTTAGGTGGCGTTTATTTTTTTACCCACTCAGACTTAGACCTCTGAGTCTAACTCGAGTAAGTAATTTGGACTAACTCGAATCACTTAGAGTTTGTTTTTTCACCCACTCAAACTCAAACTCAAACTCTGATAAAACATCTGAGTATTCCTTTCTCCACACAGATTCAATAAGCCACCCGAGTGGGAGGTCAGAGTCTGAGTATAAAGTTTCTCCTCAAATTTCCCTCACCAAAAATCAAAATTGTGAAAAAAAAAATCAATTTCTTATCTTCAGTTCCTCCCTGAACTGTGAAACCCCAACTCGTTTCCTCAGCCGCTTTGTAATGGTAAATCCTAAACCCAAATTACTTTGTAATTCGATAATTTAATAATTGAAACCTTAATTAGTTGAATTTGATTTGTAACAGGGAAAGGGTAGAGGTAGTTTCGGTACCACACTCTTTGTGTTCGTTGTGGTCGACGAAGCTTTCTGATCCAGGAGGATCTAGGGTTATTTGTAGATTTGTTAAAGTCGTTCGAACCAGGTTGATAGTCGTTCGAACGACCAAATTCCATCCCACTAGAATTTTGGTCCAGAACCATTTTATGTTCGAATGACTTGTATTTTCATTCGAACGACTTATATTTTTGTTCGAACGAGTTATTTTCATGCCACTGTAATTTTTGCCCAAACCTATATTTCGCTCGAACGAGTTGGGTTTTCGTTCGAACGACCAGGCAAGTTTCTAGGGTTTTTGACCAATTAGTCGTAAGGTCATTCAAATTCTGAGAGAAGCCTAGGTGTTGTGAGATTCTTTTTATAATTACTGCATTTTAGTAATCGAATTCTCTATTTCTCTAAACCAATTGGTGTTCTTTGTGTTTCTCAACTAACTAAAAGCTTCTCTGTAGTATTATTGATTAAGTGGTATCAGTTTTCCAGTTGTGATTCTCGGGGGGTTGATTGTGGTTTATGGTCTCTACACGTGACCATCTCAAGCAAATAAATGGGAAGTTAGTGAGTCTGTTGAAGATCCATCACAAATCTAATTTGAAGAAGTATGACAATTTGGAGATGGGCGATTCCAACGATCGAATCACGACTTTGAAAATGACTGTTTCCGACCTAACTTCTACTGTAGGGGAGTTAGTCGAACAATTGCATCTCACAAACCTCGTGTTAGATTTTGTTTCGGCGAATCGGCAAGGCCGCTCTTAACGGCGGCGGCGCTGGATGAATAAAACGGTTTAGGAGGTGAATGGTGAATAGGTTAATGCGAAGAGAGATAGTGATTCTAGTGATACCACACGCTCAAAAGATTTGCTTATCTACTTTAAAATTCACAAGTCACTCACTTTCATGGTGGAAATTCTATCGGAAAATGACATGATATCGAAAGTCTGAGTTGGATGGAATTTAAGGTATTGATGAGGAAACAATTCTATCCGATTGGGTATGAACAAGAGCGATGGTACAAATGGTACAATTTATGCCAAAGGTTTGGGCAATCCGTACAACAACTCACTAATGATTTTTATAACCAAGCGTTGGTTTTTGATATTGGCGTGGATGAGTACGACGTGTTTATGAATTATACGGGGGTTTTTCAGAGTCCATTCGAAGAGAATTAAAACTCTTCAAAGTGGAAAATATTGAGGACGTTAACGTTAAAGCAATTACCATTGAAGCCAGGTACTTGAAGAGCGGCAAGAAAGACGACAAGAACAAGTCGGGGTACAAGACTAATTGGAAGTTTGATCAGAAAGAGGAGTCCAAAGGGGAGGGATCTTCATTCGAAGGGACTATCTGTAGTCATTGCAAGGCTACTGGGCACAATTCAGATAGATGTTGGATACTTTACCCGAAGCTTCGACCGAAGGAGGAGAAGGGCAAGAAAGAGAAACGTGTACTAGCCACAGCGATTGTGGATCTTCCAGATTTAGATAAGCCAAATCCTAAGCTTACTCTAAAGTTTAAGCAATCTCTAGCTATCGACGATGTGAATCAGGATGAGTTTTTCTTTGTTAGCATTTAGGTAAAGCAGAGCTTAGTCGAGGCCATCATTGATCTGGGTAGGCAGAAGAATTTAATTTCTGAGGCGGTGGTGAAGATGATGGGTTTGGCTACTGTGACTCATCCTAAGCCGTACGGTTTAGGCTGGAATCAGAAAGACGTGGAGTTGAAGATCACTAAGCAGTGTACGTTCAAGTTTGCGATTACTGGGATGTTTATTGACAAAGTGACATGTGAGGTGGTTCTATTAGACGTGTGTCAAGTCTTCTTGGGTAACCCTTATCTTTGGGACCGAGATACAATACTTTACCGTCGTGCTCGCAAGTATCAGTTGGTGAAAGATGGGACTAAATTTTATATTAATGCGTGCAAAGAACATATCACTACCAGTGGCGAAAATGAGGAGTTTTATGGGTTATTGTCAGTACTTACAGAAATTTATTCAGTATTTTTCATAAATTGTCGCACCGATGCATTCTTTGACGAAGACCGGAGTATAGTTTGTGAGGGAAGAGCACCGTGAGAAGACTTTTCTGTTACTAAAGCGGAAGATTACGGATGCACCAATATTAGCATTGCATAATTTGCAGCGGCCTTTTGAGGTCGAGACAGATGCGTCTGACTATGCATTGGGGGCAATCCTTTTACTGGATAGGAAACCTGTTGCTTGCCATTCTGAGATGTTTATAAGAGCAGTACGCAACTATCCTACCTGCGATAAGGAGTTCTACGCGTAATACCAATCAATGACGCATTGGCAAAGTTACTTATTGAGGAAGGAGGTTGTGGTACATTCTGATCATAAATCATTACAGCTCTTATCTACGCAGTCCAAGCGTCAGCAAGCTCACCATAAGAAGTAGATGTCGTACCTTCAGCAGTTTACCTTATTGATCAAGTATAAGAAAGGAGTGGGCAACAAGATGGTTGATATGTTATCTCGGCCCCCATTACCAACTATTTATGCTTTCTCGGTAGCTATGCAGATCCAGCCGATTGTTCCTTCTGAGTACGTTTTTGGGTATGATGACGACAAGGAGCCCAGTGTGATTCACGAGAAGTTATTGCAGGGCAAGACGTGCGAGTTTGTTCTGAATGATGGTTTGTTTTACAAGGGCAATCTACTATGTATTCTTGAAGGTGAAGACCGTTTGCAATGGATTTGAGAGGCACATTGTTCCCGAGTAGCAGGTCATTTCAGGGCTGAGAAGACTCTTTTGAATTTTGCGGTGTCATGTATATTGGCCAAAGATGTAGGTGGATGTTGTTCGTGTGGTTCATGGTTGCGTGATATGTAATACATCGAAACCATCTAATAGGAAGATAAGACTGTACTTACCATTGCCAGTTTTTAGTCGACATTGGGAGAGTATTTTGATAGATTTTATGGCTGGTTTGACCATGACCAGGTGTAAGAATGACTTTTTTTGTGGTGGTGGAGCGATTCAGCAAAATGATTGTTCTTATTCCATGGCAGAAGATGATCACAGGGGAAGGAGCAGCGCGATTATTTTTCAAAGACATCTGGAGGTATTTCGGGCTCCCTTCTTCTATTATTTTTGATTGGGATAATCGTTTTTTGGAGCATTTCTGGAGATCATTATGGGGTATGATGGACAATAAACTGATGAGAAGTCCCGCTTTTCATCCGCATACTAACGGGCAAACAGAGGTTGTAAATCATACTTTGGTACATTTATTATGGGGATTCCATTCTAAGCATCCCAAGACTCTGGATAAGAGTTTATCGTATCCTCAGTTTGTGTTCAACCGGGCGATTCATGGTTCAACTTTGAAGTCTCCTTTTGAAGTTTGTTTGGGGTACTTATCGCAAAGTCTTTTTAATTTAGCGTTTAGTCTTGGTGACAAGACGCTGTTAGAGAAGGAGGAAGAGGAATAGGTTAAATCTCAGCGTTTCATTGAGAAGATCAGCAAGGTTCTTGAGGTGGTTGAAACTCAGTTGAAGAAGACTCAAGCGAAGTATAAGGCTTTCCACGAAAAGCATAGGGTTAAGTGTACTTTTCTTATGGACGACCTCGTTTAGTTGTATTTGGGTAAGGAATGGCTTAAATGGGAAGGTAAAAACCTCAAACCTATTCGTTATGGTCCATTTTTTATACTTAAGAAGATTGGTGACAATGCATTCCAATTGGATTTTCCACCTTTCATGAAGATGTATTCGGTGATTAATACCGAGCATTTGAAGCTGCTTAAGCCGTCTCTTCTAGATGAAGAATCTACAATCAACCCTCGCCTACCGTCAGTTGATGACTTATGGATAGAAAGAGAAGATCCGTTGCAGGAGGATGGTATTCTAGAGAAGAAGGTCCATACTACAAGACGTGGTGGTATTGAATCGTTCGGAGTTGGAAAGAAGGGACTGCTTCCGAGTAAGTTGAAATGGTACAGTAGGGAATTGGACATCGCCACATTCCAAATCTCTAGTTCTAGCTTGAGTAGGAGCTCAAGGCTCCTAAAAGGGGGAGCCATGATCCAGAAGGATCAAGGGTTATTTGAAGATTTGCCAAAGTCGTTCAAACGAGGTTGAGAGTCGTTTGAACGACCAAATTCCATCCCGCTGGAATTTTGGCCCAGAGCCATTTTTCGTTCGAACGACTTTAATTTTCATTCGAACGAGTTATTTTCATGCCACTGGAATTTTGGCCCAGAGTCATATTTCGTTCGAACGAGTTGGGTTTTTGTTTGAACGACAAGGCAAGTTTTTAGGGTTTTAAACCAATTAGTCGGAAGGTCGTTCGAACGACTCCCTAGTTCGTTCGAACGACTATGGCACTATTTTGGATTCTTTGGCATTGTTTTGCCTCGACATCCGTTCTTTTATGATTTTCGAGTTCCCAAGTATATTAAGGGAACTTAGGTTATTTTCTAGGTGATCTTAGATCTGAAAAGAGTTCTGAGAGAAGCCTAGGGTTTAAGAGATTCTCTTTGTAAATACTGCGTTTTAGTAATCGAATTATCTATTTTTCCAAACCAATTGGTGTTCTTCATGTTTCTTTACTAACTAAAAGCTTATCAATCGTATTGTGGATTACTTTCATCTCCAGAAAAGCAGTTGACGTTCTTGTGCATACCCAGTTGTTTTGTTAACCCCAATTCACCATTTTCATTGATTTTGAATACCCATTGTTTTGTTTGTTTGATTAATATCACTATGTTTGGTATAAAACTAAATGCAAGTTGTTTAATAAAATGGGGTTTCCCTCTTAGTGTATCATTTATGTCCATTTTATCGCATCCATAAGCTTATATTATAGTACTTATGTTAATAATTGAATGTTTTGCCCTTAAGATGTATACAAAATTGGTCTACATGGTGGTAGGTTAAGTTGATTAGGAGGAATAAGAGAGAGGGTGTAATGTAACATTTTTGGGTCAATGTGGAAGAAGGTGATGATTATGGCATATCTATATTTTAGGGGAATTCACATGATGCATTGATGATTAAAGGGGAGTTTGTGATCCATATCTACTAAAATGAGAGTTTTTAATTAGTGAAGAAGGTCACCTATGTTATTTATGCCCATCGAATTGGATTAGGAGCCTACCAGTTAATTACAATAAGCTCAATTTCAATGGCTTGCTCATATTTAGCATTCCATATTGCATAAGCTCCATTTATACCATTTGGATAGACTTGTAAAATGGATATAAAAATGGTAAATAGGGAGAACATAATGGTAGGCACGTAATATTTACGTGTGCAACTCCTAAATTTATATCTAACTTGTCATTTATGAATTAAATGTGATACTAATATTGCTTTTGCTTGTATTTTTAGGAATTGGTCTCATGATAAAGAAGTCGTACGTTTTTGCGGTTCTCAACAAAGAAGAATGTCTTGTATACTCCAGCAGTTCATTCCCATAGCAATTGTTAACCAAAAGTCCAATAAAAAACATTAAAGATGCATTGATGGAGATTATCAAGCCATAAATATCATTTTGTATATGGGATAAGGCATGGAGTAAGGGGTTTTTATGCTCTTATATTTTATACATAATGGAAAACATTTTTTAGAGGATTTCTCATTTATGTTGATATTTTGTAATCTCTCCTATACTCTATAAATAGGAGGGGAATCCCACCCATAAGTGACATCTTGGAGAGTGTAAATCAAAAGTTAGAAAGCATTAAAGTTCTTGTTCTTCTCTTCTTCTTGTCTTTTACTTTTATTGTAGTAATAGTATTATGGCAATGATCAAAGGGTTGAGTAGCTAAACCTTTTATCCAAGGCTAAATGAAGCTCCATCCAATGTAGTCTTAGTGTAGATTGTGTAGTTTAGTTATGGTAATTTCATTCTCTTTATCCCGGCATAATGCATATTTGTATTCATTCGTCCTATGCTTGATCATAGCTAGGATTAGGATGAATAATGAATCTAAGTAACTATCTTGTTTGACAATAACAAGATAGGTTAGGAACATGGAGAAGAATACATAATCCATGCTTATCAACTGGACCATGGTTGAGTAAGTTGGTTTATGGATAGTCCCCAATCACTAATTATCTTATCTCATGATTTGTTGCATATACCCGACCAAGGATATGAGAAACAGGAATTCGTGAATACTCTAACTAGGTACACTATCTCAAGGTTACAACGGATGGAGTGGAATCACGCCTTAGTTTCCTCTCCAATCATATCAACACCTTTTCAAGTTTATATTTTTATTTTAATTTCTTTACTTGAAAACCAACAAAACAAACTCATTGTTATTGGATAAAATTAGTAGCTCGAAGTATAATTCGCACCACAAGTCTCTTGGGATTCGGCCCTGCTATCATTTATACTCAACGGTACATCGTGCGGTTGCAGGTCTTTATGATGTCGGTTTTATAATTGATCAAATTTTTGGAGCCGTTGCCGGGGACTTGAAATGTGCATTTAATATTTGAGTTATTTATTTTAAGCCAATTTTCATTTTCCTTTTCTCTTTTCAATTTTGGATCCCGTATTGCATTTGAGTACAATCGATGTTGTTTGATACTCAGTGCTTGGGCTGTGAGTGTTTGGTTTTCAAAATTAAACCAAACAGTTGGTGCTTGATGTTACTGTATTGAGCACTAAGTTATCACGTAATTGCATGGGTGTTGGGGGCTTTTGGTTGCAAATCTTGTGTTTGAAATTTTAACATTAATTATAATTGCTACTATTTTCAATCATTTGTTTGTTGACCACTTGGGTTTGTATCTTTGTTACTGAGGGGCTTGACCACTAAGTGGTATGTTGGGACAAGTTGGTTACTTGTGGTGGTGGGCTTAAGTTATTTTATGATAATTTGAAAATCAACATTTCCTAATCTTTAAATATATCATTTTGCATGTGCTTAATTCTTTTGTATCCAAAAGCCCATATAATGCTTGCATATGGCCACTTGTGACATACTAATCTTGCACGGTTTTATTTTTGAAAGATTTGTTCCAACTGTGAAAAAAAATAAAATTCAATGCAATTACTTAGTAATCTTTGATGAACACTCCGCCATTCTTCCTTAAACACAGACTGGTTGAACTCTAATAATTTTTTCCATCTGTAAACAAGACGAAGGAACAAAAAGTTCGGAAGGCACGGTGAACAGAAATTCGAGAAGCTCAAAGCTCACTTCAACAACATCCTACTTGTGCCCCCTAAGTGAAGGGACACTTCCTTCTTTTGCCCCCTAAGGGAAGGGGCGACCATAGTTACACTGGGAAACACTTCCCGTAGGTTGGTTCTTCTCTAACTTAACATCTTGAAGGGGTACATATCTACTCCTCCCCGGCACTAGGACATATAAAGTCGTGTGGACTGTGCAAATACACATTGCTCTAATAAAAAAATAGTTATGGTTGGATTGACCTATTGTTGTGTTTAATATTCTTTCTCACTCCAACATTAGTAAAGGTAAAAACTGTTAGAGACTTGCGGGATTTCATCACCCAAAAAGCTCTCTAACAAGTGGGACCACCCATTATGGATTCGAAGAAATTCGTATCACGCAAAAATTGAACGTCCCAGACCTCAAAATAACTGATAATAAAAAATGAGTAGCAAGATTCTCACGGGATTTTATCACCCAACGGATACGTGTACCGAACCGGGGTATAAACACGGGTTCATAGGATACGGCCCCAGCCTAGGGCCACGAAATACTGGTTGTAGGTTTGCGACGTTACCATTCTGAGTGCTGACGTACAATAAGGCGACTCAGTCGAGTATGAGGACCGAACATCTACTTTAAGTTGGGACTAGCATAGTAGCACAGGGGAGTATAGGAACCAAAGCCTTTTGTCATCCTACCCATTGTGAACATAGAGGAATATAGGGGAGACCTATTTATTACTTCTAAAAATGTTAATGTGCTAGAGTTTAGACTTGATTGGTTGTTTATTACATTGGGTGTTGCTTTTATCGTAAAATGTCATACATGCAAGAACGTTGGAATCCATACGGCTTACAATTCTACATCCCATAACAACCTAAAAATCATTTTCAATCATGGGATCACCAAAATTCTCAATACGTGGAATCTTTCCAACTTCATTTTTATATACAGACACATCAGCCCGTTCAGTCTTCCAATCAGTTCCCACCCGCTCCACCCAAACCATATTTGGAAGACACCCTTTCTCTCTTCATGCAACAATCAATGAAAACTCAAACACAATCAATGGAAAGTCAAAAACAAGCTTTACAATTTTAATAACAAATGAGGCAATTCCAACAACAGACATTGGTGAATTAAACTTTTAGGACCCAATCTATCTTAAGATTAGAGACTCAGATAACTCAGTTGTCAACCAGTTAGAGTGAAATAGAGCACGAAAAACTTATAAGCAATGAAGGAAAACAATCTAAAGTTAAATCCCCTTGTGATTTAGAAAATGATGAATTCAAGCGTAATAAATGAATGTTTTTCCTGTGGGGTGAATGGATACCATATTACGAGACAAATTTAGAATATGAACATTTTAAGGTCGACAATCCTATGTCACATGAAGATCTTAAAAAAGCAGCTAGCATGCCCAATACAAATCTTTCTCAATCACCTCCCAATTCAGCCCTCAACATTCACCCACCAATATCACCATCCTTCCTTTCATATGTCAACCCAAATATTTACGTGTGCAACTCCTAAATATATATCTAACTTATCCTTTATTAATTAAAAGTGATACTAATAGTTATTTTCTTGCATTTACAGGAATCGGTTACATGATAAAGAAGTCGTACATTTTTGCGGTTCTCAACAAAGAAGAATGTCTTGTACACTCCGGTAATTCATTCCCATAACAATTGTTAACCAAAAGTTCAATAAAAAGTATTAAAGAGGCATTGATGGAGATTATCAAGTCATATCATTTTTTACATGGGCTAAGGCATGGAGTAAGGGGTTTTAAAGCTCTTATATTTTATGCATAATGGAAGGCATTGCTTAGGGGATTTCTAATTTATGTTGATATTTTGTAATCTCTCCTATACTTTATAAATAGGAAGGGAATCTCACCCATAAGAGACATCTTGGGGAGTGTAAATCAAAAGGTACAAAACAATAAAGTTTTTGTTCTTCTCTTCTTCTTGTCTCTTACTTTTATTGTAGTAATAGTATTATGATAGTGATCAAAGGGTTGAGTAGCTAAACTTCTTAGCCAAGGCTAGAGGAAACTCCATCCAATGTAGCCTTAGTGTAGATGGTGTAGTTTAGTTAGAGTAATTACATTCCCTTTATCCCGGCATAATGCATATTCGTATTATTTCATCCTATGCTTGATCATAGCTAGGATTAGGATGAATAATGAATCTAAGTAACCATCTTGTTTGATAATGACAAGATAGGTTAGGAACATGGAGAAGAAAACATAATCCATGCTTATCAACTGGACCATGGTTGAGTAAGTTGGTTTATGGGTAGTTCCCAATCACTAATTATCTTATCTCATGATTTGTTGCATATACCCGACCAAGGATATGCGATACGGGAATTCATAAATACTCTAATTAGGTACATTATTTCAAGGTTACAACAGATGGAGTAGAATCACGCCTTAGTTTCCTCCCTAATCGTATCAATACCTTTCTAGTTTGTATTTTAATTTTAATTTCTATACTTGAAAACCAACAAAACAAACTAATTGTTATTGGATAAAATTAGTATCTCGAAGTGTAATTCGCACCACAAGTCTCTTGGGATACGACCTCGCTATCATTTGTACACAACAGTACACCGTGCGCTTGCGGGTCTTTAAGACGTCGGATTTATAATCGATCACATAATATGATTTGACAGTAAATGATGCCATGAAATGTTGTGATTCCAGTACAACTAAAGGAAGAAAAATGACTAAAACTTGTTATAAAACCCTAATGACTGATGTCTGTCTCTTTTTAGCTATTTTGGTTACACTTGCTACCTCATAGTAATAAATATTTATGAAAGACTATTTTAGGAATCACGATAAGGCAAAAGTTATATTTGAAACCATTGTCTGAGGGATTGCATATATTTCTAGTATTAGACTCACTAAAGTATCCATATGTTGTAGATACTTGCATGTGGTAAATTATGAGCCATTTAAAAGAAAGACTATTTCCCGACTAACATGTATATTTTACTATTTCTAAATGATATAAGATAAATATTATTCGCTTTCTCCATTGGCAAATATATATTGTACATCCTTATATGCTTGTTACTGGTTATTACTTAGTTATATTATTATATGTTTACAGGTACCCAACCTGCTCCAAGGACCAAAGGTGTTCCTGCTGCCTAAGGTGTTGAGGGGTGCATTCTGTACTGTAATTTTTGTTTTCGGGTTAATTTGATAATCTTGATTTTATCAGAGAAGCTTCTAATGGATAAATGCTTTTAATGGATAGGTTTTTTTTGTTCCCTTAAAGATTATGTTAGTTTCTATTAATGGACATTGCTCATCTCATTAGTATGGTTTGATATGTCTGTTAGTTTCTGTTAATGGAGATGCTTTGTCCATCAGTTTATCTGTCCATATGATTTTTGCTATTTATCTGTCCATCTGTTTAGGAAAGATGTTTTGTCCATCTGCTTATATGTCCATTCTATTTTATGCTTTATCTTTTTATGCACATAGTACTTTAGAGTTCATCTGCTTATCTATTTTGTTAATGTTACTTTAGAGCCCAACTTTTAGATTACAAGTCCTTGCTCTGTTAGTGCAGATCTATAACTGTTTAGAGATCATCAATTTATGCACAAAGTTTATTAGTTTATGCTTGCTCTGTCATTGTTTTTTACTGTTCTATACATCTGTAATTACAACTACTACTTTTAGATCACAAGTCCGTTGATACCCTTTTCACATGAGCTAGTGTAAAGATCCTTACCATTCATCAACTCAAGAACTATTTTTTGTGTTGCTTCAATCACAACAACAAAAAATTCAAAAAAGGATTTAGACAATGCAAATTAAGATTAGTCCTTGGATACCATTTTAAGCATATAGTACTTAAGATAATATAGGGCTATAAGGCTTATTTGTTTATGCATAGAGTATAGGGCTTATCTGTTTATGCATAGAGTACTTTAGTTAATATTTCACCTTTGTCTCTGAATATGCCATTATATGATGCTCTGTTTATCTGTACAGTGGTACCAAATTTGTTGACCATGCTGTTATATTTATCTGCTACATTCAAGAGGATAAAGGTGGTGATGCAAAGCTATAATAAGAACTCATAACATGGGAAGTGGACCCTCTACCCAACAGACAGTTCAGCCAATGGAGTTGGTCCAATATCTGATATCTACATTCATTGCCCAAGGAGCATGTTCTACTTCTACTAGCAATGATAATAACACTTCTGAAGTTCTGAAGGTATTGAAGGATATGGTCAATTCATATAAGATAGATGATGCACTATTTTTCAAGGGTTTAAAGTTGTTGAGAGGAAAAGATGAGCACAACTATATGGTGATCTTTCTGGGGTTTAATGGATATTGCTCATCTCATTTGTTTGCGTATTTGTAATAACTCTTAAGACTCTAATATTTGCTTATTTATATTAACTTCAAACCAATGCTAATTTTTATTTGATTTTAAGAACCAATATATTTGTGTTTGCTATATATACAGGTTATTTTTCTATATATTTATGTTTTCTATATATATAGGTTATTTTTCTATGTATTTGTATTTGCTATATATACAGGTTATTTTTTTATCTATTTGTGTTTGTTATATATTCATGTTATTTTCAATGTATTTTGTGTTTGTAATATATGTAGGTTGTTTTCTATGTATTTGTGTTTGGTATGTATATGTGGTGTTGGCGTTGGTGATAGAGGGGTGGTGGTGGTATTAGCGATGAATAGATGGGGGTGTTTGCTTATAAACTGAGAGGGTATTTTAGTATTTGTCTATTATAGTCAGATCTAACTAGCCAAAAAAAACAAATACTCTAAGGTATCGACTCAGATAGTTAACACCTCTAAGTAGACTCAGACACACTTAGACTTAGATCCACTCAGACCCTTACACCAAATGTACCTATGACAAAAATTAACGTAATCCAAGAAATGACACAGGTGATTTAGCGTGGAAAACTTTTGAATAAGTAAGAAAACCACGATCTCGAGTTGAGGTTTAGTAATTGTAACTTTTATTGCTTGAGGCTTTTATCTTATTACAAGTGATCTATAGAACTAGAAATGTTTGATCTTGAATTAAAAACTTTTATGGTGTTTAGAATCCAGATATTCCAATGTTAGAGTCTAGAAATTATGGCTTTTCTGATCCTTATCTCCTCTGGAACTTTTTATATATGAAGACCTTACTTGTAGCTCGTTATTGTGTAGAAGCACATTCTCTGGATAATGAGGTAAGTGGTAATTGAATGAGTAACTGTAAGTTTGTGGGAGACAAGTATCTTTGACTTGTTCATAGGTTGATATAGCGCTCGATCCACGTTCTTTATCAGTTTATGGTCTGGGTGACAATACTGACTGCACATGTCATGTGTGTAATGCGTGAGGTAGTTCGAGTTTGGACTAGTTCGAGGGATAGGTCCCTACAATCGCCTCCTCACAACTGAAGACACGAGTGCCTTTGGTTGAGAAAGAACATTTTGACAGTTGGTGTTGGAAGTTTGAAACTTATGTATTGATGGCGAATTTGAATGGTTTGGTACTTGGTATTTATGTATAGAAGACAGTATTTGGCATTTATGATGATAAAAAGGATTGATGTATTTGACGTTTGGGGTTCCCAGATTGGTTTTACTTTGAATAATGACTGCTTTGGAAATGTACCTGCGCATTAAATATTGGTTTGGTATACATAAAACCTGAACTGTAGCTTTTGTCGCATCTGTAAAAGTACCATATTGTTGAAATATTCTATGTGTACTCTGATTTAATAATGGTGAAGACCCAACAAATAGTATATAATGAGAGAGTGGCTACAAAATTTTAGAGGTTGAAGTTGTGTTACTTTGGCAATCAAGCGTTGGGGAATCCAACACCCATTCCATTACCACCGACTTATCACGGGATGACGGGGGAAGAAGCGATTGAAGTTGAAGATGATTTTTACCACATGTGGAGGTTTTATTAGGTAGTTCTGTCTGGGGAGCAGCGTCGGATATGTCTTCGTCTTTTTGCGGAGGACAAGGTTAAGGAGATAGATTTGGAGGGCGAGGTATATGTAAGGCAGTATTACCGATATCCTGCGGGGGACTGGGTTTTTAGGTAGGACCCCTTTTAATCTCTTCCAAGTCTCAGTTGGTGGGGGTTATGGAGGAAGATATGGTGGGGTGGAGAAGGGAGACAACGATTGGAAGTAATTCTTCTACACAATCATCTTCTCTTGATGTGAAGAAGGTTTTCCTTTTAGAGGTCCAGGCAATCCTTCACACCATTTACATCCACAAGAAACTGAGGAAGCTAAGGCATCATTACTTGAACCAACCTTCGGAAGAGTTTCAGAATGAAACAGTGTTGAAAATAAAAATATAATGTAACATGTAGATCGATCTGTAGAAAAATCTGAAAGACTTGTTATATGTAAAGTATTCTGTAAGTAATATTGAAGTTAATGAAAAAGAAATTTGCGCAAAAAATTGTATTTGATAGATCGAATTATCTGTTTTTACATACATCGAGCTAAAAGAATTGTATGTTGTGGTATGAAAATATAATGTTGAAAAATTGAGCTAAAATTGAATACTATCAGTCGAACTGCCAAAAATAGAAATATCGTGCTAGGTGGCAAAATCCTTACAGAGAATTAGAATATGCAGAAGTTGAAATATCGAGCTATGAAGATATTGTTGGAAATGTGTTACAAGGGAAGATATGGGGAAAGTTAGGACGAAATGGGAGTGGACGAATTCCAATGAGGTCGATTTTGGAAAGATAAGTCCAAATAACTTTCTATCATGATCTTAGGGTTGCCAGTATGGAAAAACATATTATACCATATATAGAATTTAGGGGATTTGAAGTGATCGCTGAAAGGTGTGTAAATAATATTTGAAAGGACATGTAGAGAGGAGAAAGCAATAAAAATGGTGAGGACTCATTCTCAAAGAGCTCGTGAAGCAGCAGATGGGAGTTTATCAATAAAGCTGGTAAAAGTACAGGAAAAGATTTTTGGGTTGCTAGACTATGACACTAACTTGCCTGAATCTAAAATCTTGTTCGAGGGATTGGATACGAGGGCGAGGGAATGTGAGATTGGGCATCATTTTTACTCGGAGATATTCTGTGAGGTTATTCTGGAGCCTGAATCTCGAAAACTTGCTGTGAGGTAGATTGCTGAGGAAAAGATTGCTTAAGAAGATGAGAGGATTGTTAGGGGCAAACGGATTAGGTGTGGCTCTCTAGGTCAATTAGGATGTTTTATGTGTAGTTATATGTGAGAGAACATAATGAATTAGATTGAATAACTGTAATTGAAATGAAGGTAGAATGTTTATCTTGAATATGTTTCTATTTTGTTGTAAATATTATTGGAAGCTTTTGTGAATAAAATATTTGAATTTTGAAATGTGATTGCATCGAAATTGACGCCAGTAATTCTATAAGTAGACACTGAGTAGGAATGGAAAAAGCAAATTAACTTTGATTTTTGTCATGTGTCTAAGGCAAAAAAAGTTTGATTACGTGTGATTATTGAGTTAACATGAGTGTGTGTGTGTGGGGGGGGGGGGGTGAGAGAGATTTTGTTAGGAGAGAATGAAATATATTAAAATATAGAGGGTAGGGTAATGATGGGAATGTGCTTTCACCGAAAAGGTACGAAATGTCTGACATTAATTGTGGAATGGACGCCTCGGTTTCAAAACCGAGTGCGGCTCGTGCGAGACTCTATAACTGCCAATAGTTAGAGAAAAAAAGTATAAATTATAGTTTGTTTTTCTCATTCAAATATTTATCACACTCAGAAAAATGAAAGATCAGATGGAGAGAAAAGGGAAAAGTTGGCATAGACTCTAGGGAGAGATTTGACGAAAGTGATCTTCAAAAATGGGAGAGAAGGTTGTGGAAGTAGAGTCTAGACGTTGGTTGCACAATGCCGCAGTGAAAAAGGGATTGGGCGCTGCTTCTGATTCATACTTACACATCGAAGGTTAGTAACATAGTTTTGATTTAGTGAACATTATGAATTTGTTTATCATCCAATCTAACAAACTTAAATTATGTCGACCATAAACCATTGGATGCTCGAGATGCTAAAGACAGGTAAATCGCTTTTGCTGTTGGACTTTATGTGTTGTTAAGTTTATTAGTCACGCAGTTCTGGAATGTGTGCCAACATGTTATTCTTTGGAGATGGATCTTTCACTCAACAGGAAGGCCGAATGGACATAAACCGACGACTTACAATGTTGTTAACACTACAAAAATAATGGGCAATGTCCACAATAGACATTTAGCTTTTACCACTATTTTATTTGTTGCAAACTACCACCATTTATACGATGGCTATTAGTCTAAATTTGTGGCTAATAGTTTATCTAACAAAAGAAACAAATAACAAGTTTGACTGATTAATAAAACAGTGGGGCATGAAAAAAAACTGTGGCAAAAAGATCCATAAAATGTTTCAGCTGCGCACCTTTTCCCGTTGAAACACGGATTTGCCTTTCTCTCCTCTCCTCTCCTCTCCTCTATCGGTAGTTTCAAAAGTAACAACTTCATATCTCCTTCACTACTTCTCTTTGTTCAAATAATCTCAGTTATTTTTTTTATTGTCTGCAGATGGAAAAACAATTCCCTAATCTAAAATCAGGTAATATTTTGAATTTACATCTCTCTATCTCCCCAAATTTACCTTCAATTGGATGTTTTTTCTTCTGGGAATTGTTTATTCTTCCAAGTCTAAGATTGTATTTTTTGGGTTTTCATATTTTCAACCCCAATTTTTAGTTTTCCCTTCGTAGATCAATCTAGGGTTTTTTTTAATGGAAAACTGGGGTTAAGATCTAACTAGTAATTTTCATTCTCACGCTTAAAGTATTACTGATACATTTGTTTGTTTGTTTTTTTTAAGCTAAATTCTCATAAAGTTGAAACAGAGAGGGTAAAGTTCTTCCCTTGAAAGGCAAGTACACTAACTACTATATTTTGTTATTTATTATAATACTATTACATTTTCGTTGTTGCAATCAAAGGTGGCATTATTTCTGTTTTTAGGATATGAAATTGAGTATGTTGGGGATTTCATAGATTGAATTATGCCTTATATCTTTGGGCCTTGCTTATTTATGAGATTTTCCCAAATTGAGATAAAGGGGATTGGAACACTGATAATGACATCAAGAACTTTTGGAACATAAATTTGGAAAATAAGCTAAAGAAGCTCCAAACTGATTTTGCACATGGCTAAGAAGGATTCCCTGTCACTTGATATTAAACCCTTACCTATACCTAAACTGAAACCATCCAACGGGTATCACTCTTACGCAATGCCAATCCAAAAGAGTACTACAATTTATGCAGCAAATATCGATAACATATCCCAGTTGCTTTAAGGTAGATTAACCCATCAAAATATGGTGATTCCTCCATGTTTACCTATGATGGCCATGATGCATATGATACATGTTTGTGGTCATGATACCTATGATTTAATGCTTCTTAGTGCATATGTTATTGGGGTGAGCTGTATATATGCTTCAAACTATTTTGTTATTATTTCTAATAAGATTCTATGGTATTCTATTCAGACAAGATGCGCTAGAAATTGTCTAAATTATTGTTTATGCTTTGTGGCACAATTACGAGAGTACAATACTTTCGACAATACTAACTATAATGGATTCAACATTTAAGCTTATGAAGGGGCCAACTTGTAGACCCTATTTTGTCACATTATTTCCGCCCAACAGAGTTGTCACTATTGCATTAGCTGCAAAAAATGTTCTCCATGTAATATCCCCCAATGGTCATATTAGTCACAGTATAATGGCATATTACTTCATATATGGATCTTAGCATGTTTGGTCTCCCATTATTTTAAGAATACTTGTGTTTTGCTATATATTCAGACCGTCAGATTGCTTGTCTTTGGGATCACCCATGTGTGATGACGACGAGTCCTTCCTTGCTGTGAGGATAACTTCAATGCATTTTCAGAGTAGCAATTATACAAGCAAGACTATTGAAGATGGATCAATATCAAAACCATTGGATTACTACACAACTTCATCCGTTTTGAGGAAGTAAGTTAATCCCATCACCTGTTCTATTTCCTTTGTTTCCTTCTTATCTCTGACATGGAACTTATAAAATATTGCTTACTACTTTATATTCTTACATATGATTATCTTGAAAACTTAATGCGTCCTTTTTTTGACACTACAAGAAAAATGGGTCGGGGCACATAATTAGCTTTTGATACTTAAAATCTAATTTTTAACTTCATGGTGATTGATGTTTGTTTTTATAGTGGAAGGATATGAATGTCAAGTATTAACATGTAATCATGTATATTATTACCTCATTTTCAAAATCTGGGAAATCATCTTTGACTTTGCCTCCGCATAGTTATAATAACTTTGAATTCCCAGTTTCAAGCAAGCCTCATTTAAGGAGCATGGTGAGTGGTAGGATCATTTACTTTGTCACCTTTTATTTGGGGAGTTAGGCGGTAATTTTGTGCTTATTTAGCTTGGGGTTCCTTAACATGGAAGTTTTGTAGGTGTTTAACTTGTAATGATGCACACCAGCTTTTTACTTGCAATGTCACATATGGGAACGTTTACACTATGAACAGGTCAGTTATTTAAATAATCAGATCTACTTGAGAGAAATTTAATGCATATCTTACCCACTTTTGTATACTCTTGTGTGTTCGTGAGTGCGAATAGCAAAAAGTGTGTAATTTGTAAAGGGAATTGTATGTGTGAAGTGATAGACACGTAATATTTATGAGTGTAACTCTTAAATTTATATCTAACTTGGTATTTGTTAATTAAAATTGATACTAATGGTGTTTTTGCTTGTATTTACAGGAATCGGTCGCATGATAAAAAAGTTATACGTTTTTGCGGTTCTCAACAAAGAAGAATGTCTTGTACACTCCAACAGTTCATTCCCATAGCAATTGTTAACCAAAAGTCCAATAAAGAGTATTAAAGAGGCATTGATGTAGATTATCAAGCCATATCATTTTGTGCATGGGATAAGACCCGGAGTAAGGGGTTTTAAAGCTCTTATATTATGTGCATAATGGAAGGCATTGTTTAGGGGATTTCTCAATTATGTTGATATTTTGTAACCCTTCTTATACTTTATAAATAGGAGAAAAATCTCACCCATGGGAGACATCTTGAAGAGTGTAAATCAAAAGGTATAAAACAATAAAGTTATTGTTCTTCTCTTCTTCTTGTCTTTTTACTTTTATTGTAGTAATAGTATTATGCAATGATCAAAGGGTTGAGTAGCTATCTTAGCCAAGGCTAGAGGAAGTTCAATCCAATGTAGCCTTAGTGTAGATTGTGTAGTTTAGTTAGAGTAATTACATTCTCTTTATCCCCGCATAATGCACATTCATATACCTTCGTCCTATGCTTGACCATAGCTAGGATTAGGAGGAATAAGGAATCCAAGTAACCATCTTGTTTGACAATAACAAAATAGGTTAGGAACATGGAAAAGAGAATATAATCCATGCTTATCAACTCGACCATGGTTGAGTAAGTGTGTTTATGGGTAGTTCCCAGTCACTAGTTATCTTATTTCATGATGTGTTGCATATACCCGACCAAGGATATACGATACGGAAATTCGTGAATACTCTTACTAGGTACATTATCTCAATGTTACAGCGGATGGAGTGGAATCACGCCTTCATTTTCTCCCCAATTGTATCAACACCTTTTCTAGTTTGTATTTTATTTTAATTTCTTTTCTTATAAAAACCCAAAAGTCATTCTTATTGGATAAAATTAGCAGCTCAAAGTATAATTTGCACCACAAGTCTCCTGGGATACGACCCTGCTTACCCTTGTACTTAACGGTACACCGTGCGCTTGTGGGTCTTTAAGATGTCAGTTTCATAATCGATCATGAAGGGTGTGATTGTGTGAGTCATATTTTTTTTTTTTGTGCATTTGCAATTTATTACTCATATCCTATTGACATTGTGTTGGCTTTAAACATCTTTGGCAATTCAGATGTTTAGTGGCTAATATCATTATAACTGAATGGTCTTAATTCTTTATAACTGAATGGTAGTAATCACTCCAAGGTAGTAATAACTCGGGGCTAATATCTTTATAACTGAATTGTCCTAATTTGTTACTTAAGTTTATTTTGGCCTCCAAATTTGCAGCTTTCAATTTCACTTGTCTATTTGGAAACTGTTGCCATTATTGGCATATATTTACATTTTACTCCATTTTCTTGTAATCTATGATAAAACTTCATTAGTGTTTTGAATGCTAATACTATGTGGTGTGGATATTTTTATTGACAAGCTTCGAACCTATATTATCATCTATTCAGAGGCATCGGCATACTACCCTAGATTTGCACGCAAGGTAGTAGTCATTTGGTTTAATTTATTAGCATTTATCCCATTCAAATGCTCAACATTTCTCTTATTAACATATACTATTGCAAGCCTTTACAGGCTGCTTTCCTTGAACTTAAAGATTGCAAGAGGTTGGAGCTGGGACATGTTGTTGGGACATAGCACCGTTGTTGTATAATTCTTAATATTTGAATATATATATTTTTTAATAGTGAATTTATTTATGATGGTTGCAAATGGATAATTGAAATTTTCTAATTTTTTTATATGAAATAAACGTATTTGCCACCGTAAAAACAGTAGCTAGCTATGGGCTTTTGCCACGAAAAGCGGGAACGAACAAATACTGTGGCATAAAATAGGGCTTTTGCCATGGTAATAAATGTGTCAAAGCTTTAGCCACCCCATCTACGGGCACGACCCTTGCCACAGTAAAAACTGTGGCACAGGCTTTTTGTCATAAATTTTTCTGTGGTTACTACCCTTTATTCTTGTAGTGTAAGTTTTTTCACTATATGCATGGTTAACGTTTCACCAAAAAGTGTATATCAATATATAAGATTATAAGGATTAACCTTGGGAGGAATCGACTTTCTTTTCATAGCAGATAAGTTTTTGGCATGACTAAGAAAGCTATATTATGTCTTATCTATAATAAGAAAAAGGAACCAACAATATGGTATGTAGCCGGGAACAAGAGAGAGAGATTATAGTAAGAAAATTGGTGAGCGAGGGTAGTCACTAGGATAGCATCCGTGTCGTGTCTATAGTAAGCATGGGTGGGCTCGGCAAGACAACTCTTGCCCAACTAGTTTTTAACGATGATAAGGTGATATCCCACTTTGAGAAGAGAGTGTGGGTTTGTGTTTATGATCCTTTTGATGTTATTAAACTTGCGAAGACAATAGTGAAACACCTTAGGGGTAGTTTCCCAGATGACATTGAGTGAGAGAGTCTGCATCAGCTCTTGTCTAACTCCATTAAAGGAAAGCAGTTGTTGATTATTCTAGACGATGCCTGGAATGAGGATCCAGAGAAGTGGAAACCTTTGAAGCAGTGGCGGATCCAGGAATCTAAACTAGAGTGGGCCAGGGGGTTCGGGGGCAGGAGCCTCTGAAAAAAAAAATCAAAGTAATTAAGGGTATTCTAGTATTTTTAACCATAAAGATGGATAGAGGGGGCAAACATTGAAGGATTTTTTTTACCAAAAAGAAATGATTGATCTGGTACATTTTATAGTTGAATATGTATGACCAAAAAGCCCCCAAAATATCATAATATAGGTAGGCAAATAAGTGGTATGTGTAGTTAATTAAGAAACTCAGGGAGGGCAAAAACAACATTTTGCAAAG
This sequence comes from Kingdonia uniflora, assembly GCA_014058105.1. NCBI lineage: Eukaryota > Viridiplantae > Streptophyta > Magnoliopsida > Ranunculales > Circaeasteraceae > Kingdonia > Kingdonia uniflora. The sequence continues at coordinate 267,935 of JACGCM010000882.1, read as the reverse complement.
GGCAAGTGAAAATTGAAAGACCCAATTTTGGAGTTTTTTTCATTTAGTGTCTAGAGTAGGCGTTAACATTATCTCGTGGTTATCCGACGTCAATAAATGCCCGTGGAGCTACTACAGCTAGACAGACTGGCTCTGAACAGGTAAGTGGGTTTCTAACTCTTTGTTATAAGAAGGCAAGCCTATGTATTTTATAGAGTATGAAAAAGTAATAAAAACGTCTCCTTAAAGAAAATAGAACTTCTATTCAAATAGATTATTTTCTATTCGAATAGAACTGAAAAATTCCTTCTGTTGGAATAACTTTTGATGTTGTTCGAATATTTTGCAGCAGTTTGAATTGTATTCGAATAAAATTATTTTTGTTTGAATAACTTTCAATAGTTGCATTTCTATTCGAATAGATTAATTGTTGTTCGAATAACTTTCAACAGTTGTATTTCTATTCGAATAGATTAATTGTTGTTCGAATAACTTTCATCAGTTTGATTCCAGTTCAAATAAATTAATTTATATTCGAACAGAGACTGTGTTTTCGGTTTTCCTTCTTAAGACATACTTACCTTTTTTCAAAGACTCATTTCTTGAAAACCTATCTTTTGAGGGCTTGTCTTTTAGAGTGAAGAAAGATCTATCTTTGAGAGATTCAAGAGAGAAACAAATCACTCAAACCTTGAATCAATCAATTAATCAAGAAACCTTAGTCATGCATTGAAGAATTGGATTGAAGAACTTGAGTGATTCATGATTATGAGCTTCGACGTGAGATTGGAGCGAGACATTGCGAGAACGCGGAATTGATTGTAAGAAGATTAATTGGAAGAAAGATAACCATGGGAAGTGCTTATCGAGTCTGTGAGTGATTAAATTTTTGTAATTCTTTTCAATAGTGGATTGTTTTGCTATCGAGTAATTCGATAGCGACCTATAGGTTTTTCTCCTGAGAAAGGTTTCCCACAGGGTTAAAAATCTTTGTCTTGTCTTTAATTTATATTACTTGCTTGACATTAGATAATAGTATCGACTTGATTTAGCTTAAGCGTATACCATTAATTTAAAGGAATTAGGACCTATTGATTTAGACCTAAAATAATAAAAAATTGGTTAATCTCAGGAGACTAGTTTTTTCAATTAGTATCAGAGCGGTCACGCTTCGAGGTTTAACAACTTAAGCGTGGATCCCAGATTGTTCGCATGAGAATAATGAGTTCCGAGATGTTTGGAGGTCCTATAAATTGCCCTCCAGCCTTTGATGGAAAATAATACTCATACTGGAAAGTCTGAATGATTACATACTTACAATCAATCGGAGAAGATGTATGGATTGCTGTTGAAGATGAATGGACACCCCCTACTGTGATGCAAGGGCAACCAGGGAATGCTATTGAGGTCTTTAAACTTAAAAACCAATGGACAAGAGAAGAAAAAAATATTGTTGGTTATAATTCTAAAGGCCTTAATATAATCTTTACGGCTGTGAGTCAAAGTGAGTTTTGACATATCTCTGCATGTACCACTTCTAAAGAAGGTTGGTACATCCTAGTTCGAACTCATGAAGGCGATGATGTTGTCAAAGAAAATAAGCTTCAAATGCTTACTTCGCAATTTGAGAATATCGGAATGAGTAAAAATGAACCTTTTGATGAGTTCTATGCGAGACTAAGTGATATTGTAAACAATAGTGCCGCATTAGGAGCTCCTTATTCTGATGTTCAAATTGTTTGTAAAGTCCTAAGGTCTCTTTCTAAGAGCTTTAGATCCAGACGTGATGCTATCGAGGAAGCTCAAGATCTTAAAAAATGAAACCCGATACATTAGCTAGAAAATTGTGAACGTTCGAACTTAAGATGAGAATGGAAAACCCTGAAAAGAATAAGAATGTTACTTTCAAGTCTTCATCTTACTCCTCTTCTTCCAAGGGTTCCAAAGAGGTTGATCACTCATATATCTCAGATGATGATGAAGGTTCAGATATAGATTCATCAATTGCTCTTATTAGTCAACAATTTTAAAAAATCTTGAAGAAACATCAGTTTCAAAAACAAGAACAAAAATAAGGGCAATCAATGAACTATAATCCACGACCTCATGATCGGGTCAAAACTTATAACCGGCAGACCAACAGTGATACTAACCTTAGTCAAGTTGAATGTTATAAATGACACAAGCTTGGTCATTATGCCCATAGCTGTCCTATGAAAAAATATGGAATGAATCATAAGGTTTTGAATTTCAGGGTTACTTGGGATGACAGTGATGATGAACATGATAACAATAAGAGTCATACCCAAGTAGTTGATACTAGAAATTATTGTGCATATCTTGCGGTTCTTAATTGTGGCAATTATAACTTTAATATTTTTGAACTTGAAAATTCTGATGAAAATCAGAGTAACCAACAACAAAACGAGTTTGAGGATTTGAGTCTTGAGGACTTGTATGATCAGACTCTCTTCAAGTATATGAAACTAGGTAAACTGAATAAAGTCTTGAAAGACCAAGTTAATACACTTAAGTGTGATCTTAAAAACAAAACTGAGAATACAAGTCACAAGATAGAGGCACTTGAGAGTGAGAAACAAGGCCTTCATAAAAAAATTGTGCTTTTGGAAAAAGTAGTTAATGATGCAAAAGAGAAAATGAAATCAACTTTGGACGAACTTCATTCGGCCAAGCTTGACGTAGTTCTGTCTCGGCAGAAACTTGAGAAGTTCATTCATGGGGCCATGAACATTGATAAAATGTTATGTATGAGAAAGACGGATAGTGATAAAATGGGTATATGATATAAGGAACCTATTTCTAATGCCAAGACTTCTCAAATCACTAAGTTTGTGAAAGCAACTGCTCCTACTGTGGTGCCCAAATATAACATGATATCCACTACTCGTAATCACACCAAACGGGCCTCTTATTCTCAAATTTATTATTGTAGTTTATGTGATCGAAATGGACATATTGCATCTAACTGTAGATTTGCCGGACCTTATCAGCCACATGCTTGCTCTTTCAATGGATATAAATATAATTCTAATGTGACTTCTACTAATGAGAAAAGTGAGAATGTGTCTAGCTATTTTGCACAGAAAACTACAGGTCGAAGAACTCTTTGAAGCATTTGGGTACAAAAGTTGGATTTGGCGTCTCAGATAAGGTGTAATATTGTACTAACTGCTCTGAATGCTTTCAAGTCAGTTCAATAGTATATGGATAGTGGGTGTTCACGTCATATGACTGGTGATGAGTCCAAGCTGAGTCACCTAGAGGATATTCAAGTAGGTGATGTTACTTTTGGTGATGGGAGCATATCTCCTGTGGTAGGAAAGGGAAAGGCCAAAGGACTTGGTACTCCAGCAATTGATAATGTTCTTCTGGTTTAGGGGCTGAAGGCAAATCTTCTTAGTGCGAGTCAACTATGTAATACAGATCACACTGTTACATTTTCCAAAGGTGGATGTGATGTTTTAAACTCTCAAAGACAACGTGTGATGCATGCTGCTAGAACCGTTGATAACTATTATGCTATTCAACAAGAAGTTATACTATGTAACAAAGCAAAATTGAATGATGTGGACTTATGGCATCAGAGATTGGGACATATAAACTTTAATGATTTGTACAAGATTACAAGTAAAGAGCGTATTTAGGGAGTTCCGAAGTTGGGAAGATTGAGCAATGTGGTGTGCGGTCCTTGTCAAATTGGCAAGCAAATAAAGAGCTTTCACAAGAAGTCCAACAATATTGCTACAACCTGGATTCTTGAGCTAATACACATGGACTTGATGGGACCTATGAGAATGGAATCCTTGGGAGGTAAAAGGTATATTTTGGCAATGGTAGATGATTTTTCTCCTTATACATGGATAACGCTTTTGAGAGAGAAGTCTAATACTTTTGAAGAATTCCGTAGTATATCACTTCGAATCCAAAATGAGAAAGATTGCTCTATTGATAAAATTCGAAATGATCGTGGAGGAGAGTTTAAGGATACTGGGGTGGTTGAGTATTGTACCTCTAATGGGATTGAACATGAATTATATGCCCCAATCACTTCACAACAAAATGGGATTGCAGAAAGAAAGAATAGAGTTCTTCAAAAAATGGAATGAGTCTTACTTCATAACAAGGATCTTTCGGTACATTTTTTGGGGGAGGCCATTCATACTGCGTGCTATATTATTAATAGAGTGTATCTACGTCCACTTACTTTAAACATGCCCTATGAACTGTGGTTTGGAAAGAAGCCGAATGTCAGCTACTTCCGGGTTTTTGGGAGTAAATGTTTCATCTTTAGAGATCGGGAGAACATTGGGAAATTTAACTCTTGGAGTGATGAAGGTATTTTATTGGGCTACTCAGCAAATAATATAGCTTTTCGAGTCTATAATTTGAGGACCAATGTGATGATGGAGTCTTGTAATGTGCTTGTTGATGATACTTGCACCATTGGTTCTGCAGATGTGAGAGAAGATGATAGTACAACAGAAAATCCTAAAACATCTACTAATGACATTCTTGCATCGAGCCCTACATCAAAGGTTGGTTCTCCTTTGCTTACTCTACCACTTCAAGCTCCACCACTCCCTCCCGCCCCAAGTCTACCACAACCCGGATGGCATCAAGTTCGTAAGGATCACTTACATGCCGATATCATCGGGGATGCTACCTCTCGGGTTCAGACTAGGAGCCAACAACATGAGACGGTGCACTGTGTTTGTTACGTTTTTGTGATCGAACCAACAATGGTAAAGGAAGCTCTTTCAGACGAATATTGGCTACATGCAATACAAGATGAGCTTTTCCAGTTTCGACGTCAAGATGTTTGGGATTTGGTTTCACGTCCTTCAAGTACAAATATCATTAAAACTAAATAGGTTTAACAAATATGATGAACTTGGGAATGTAATTCGAAACAAAGCTAAATTTGTCGCTCAAGGGTACAATCAAGTAAAAGGGGTTGATGTTGTTGAAATGTTTGCTCCTACTACAATGCTTAAGTCTATTCGCCTACTGCTTGTTCTTGCTTGCTATCAAAAGTTTAAGTTATATCAGATGGATGTGAAGAGTGCTTTTCTGAACGGGCTTTTAGAGGAAGAGGTGTACGTGGCCTAACCAAAAGGGTTTGAGGATCCTCATCATCCTGATCACGTGTTCTACTTGAAGAAGGCTCTTTATGGTTTGAAGCAAGCTCCTCGGGCATGGTATGAACGGCTCTCCAATTTTCTCTTAGCTAAGGGATTTGTTCGAGGGGGAGTTGATAAAATGTTATTTATCCAACGGAAGGGAAGCGCGATGCTTGTTGCACAAGTATATGTAGATGATATTATGTTTGGCTCTATTTCGAGCTCATTAACCACTTCTTTTGCAGTTTTAATGAAAAGTTAATTTGAGATGAGCTTGGTTGGGTAACTTATTTCTTAGGTCTCCAAATACGTCAAGTAGAGAAAGAAATGTTTGTCTCTCAATCCACGTATGCCAGGGATCTTGTGAAGAAGTTTGGTCTCTCTTCTACAAAACATGCCAGGAGACCCATGAGTACCACTACAAAGTTAAGTAAGGACTCGGCAGGTAAGAATGTTGATCAAAAGATGTATAGAAGTATGATAGGTAGTTTAGTTTATCTTACTGCTACTCGTCCTGATATTATGTTTTGTGTATGTATTTATGCTCGTTATCAAGGTAGTCCAAAAGAGTCCCATTTACAAGTTGTTAAGTGTATTGTTCGTTATGTATCTGGGACTTCTGATTTTGGCTTATGGTATTCACATGACACAACCTCTGAGGTTATTGGGTATTCTTATGTAGATTGGGCAGGTAATATAGATGATAGGAAGAATACTTCTAGTGGATGCTATTATATTGGAATTAATCTTATGGCTTGGCAGAGCAAGAAGCAGAATTGTATTTCTCAATCCACAGTAGAAGCAGAGTATATTACTGCGGGGAGTTGTGCACTCAATTGATTTGGATAAAACAGATGGTGCATAACTATGGAATAGTCCAGGGGACGATGTCAGCTTTTTGTAATAATATGAGTGCGATCAATATCTCATATGTCCTGTCTTCCTGCAGTTGTAAAAAATGGTTGCACTGACAGTCCCTGCTAGTTTACCCCCAACTGCTGGTGCTGTAGAAGTAGGTGTCATCGTCACTGTAGCTGGAACTGTAAAAGATGAATAACCTGGTGGTTTTAGCTTAGTCCCTGCGTGCCATCTCTACTATCTCGGATATGGACTGTGGAGAAAACAAGATCATCTCATCATGAATGCACTTTGTAAGACCCAAACAAAAGTGACAAACCTGTTGCGCCTCTGACTCTGATAAGGAAACATTGGACTACAATATATAAAAGCCACTAGCGTATTCATCAACAGACTGACTCCGAACACGACGTAGGGTATGGAGCTTAGCTAAACTCTCATCCTCGTAAGTGTTTGGAATAAAATAAACCATCATCTCGCCTCTCATAACCTCCCAATCAGTGATGTAATCATAACTGCTTAATACATGTAGTTGTTGAATGTTTTCCTACCAATTTAATGTGTATTCTGTCAGCTTTGTCTCTACCAGCGTTAGCGCTCACTATCCAGTGCACTTCTTGAATGCAAGTATCTTATCAACTCTATTCAGCCAATTTATAAATCCATCCACATCTGATTTCCCATCAAAGTCATGCACGTTAATCTTTACGTCAGATTTTAAATTCAAGAATGCATATGAGTAATGGCATTCGTGACCTGATTCTCTAGGTTGCCCTGGTAGCCATACCCCTGAGTACCATATTATGGTTGTTTTCCGTACCTAGTGGTCCCAATACCTGGATTTGTCAGATAATTATCCGTGTGAGAATTTGTTCTGAAGATATTTAGAACATTACTGCGGCCCCGACCCCTCCTGTCATGGAAATCGTACATGTCCCCGGATCTCCTCTGCTCATAATCATCCCATTGCCTATAATCACCCGTAAACCCGTTCCCACAAGTCTGTTGTCTCTGCATATTACTATGTCCTGAATAGCAAGGTCCTTGTGGAGGCGTAGGGGGACTTTGTGATTACAGAGGTACATAAGGTGGTGCTCCTGTTGACATTTGTTCTCCCAAATTATGCTCTCAATTCCTCCAATCTTCACTAGTGTTCCTACTGTACCCATAACTATTCTTGTCATTGTTATTTCTTACATCTCGTTGTTGGTTCTCCGAGAAAATCCTCTTAATGGTCGCGATCCCCTGTACTGTAGTTATTGCCGAAGTTGTCATGGGTACGCCCCTGTTATGAGTTGTCCTCGGCGGTATTTGGGTGGTGTTGTCGACCGGAGGCATTGTTAACGGTGTGCCGGTGACCACCATAATCGGCGGAGTTGTCGACCAAGTTGTTGTCGGTGGTGGCGCCACTTCTCTGATAGGTGGCATGGTCAAAGTGGTAGCGTCCACCAGCGTTGTTGACGCGAAGAGGGTATGCGGTTCTATTCAGCATCTCTCTTTATCCGTGCCTCTCCATTGTTATCGTAGGGTGCAAGTGGAGAAGATGGGCCTGACCCGCATGATTCAAACGTGCTTCAACAGTGCTTCTGCCTACGATCTCCGTATGTGGGGAAGTCACATGCGATATGTCACCCGATGGTATTCCTTGCGGAGGCATGCTATAACCGTTCCCCGATATGCCATGCTACACACCAGATATGCCTTGCCCTGTGCCTTCCTTGCCCTTCCCCAACCTAGGCATGCCCTGCCTGATGCATTGTGCGTCGTCACCCATGTCCTCATTACTTGTCCTTAATTTGTCTAGGCATTTCAGTCATATTTGTCTTTGCTTAGGTATGTCCGTGCCTTGCCTCGATGCTGGCATGCCCACGTTTCTCCCTTCAACTCCCTGGTTCAATTTGTAATTCATTTATGCCCGTGCCAAACATCGTTTCGTTGTCCAAATTCGACGAGATATGCCGGCAACCTCGCGAATTGATGTACCCTTCAACTTATCGCGAATTCATGAATTTATCAATGTTTTCTTCCTCCGTGTTCAGACCTGTAAACGAGTTGTAAAGATGGGTCATTTCCCCTTCTGAATCGGACCTCTCTACTTGAATTTAGGGAAAATTGTCTCTTTTCTTCGCCCAACTACTCGCAACGGCGCTAAATTCATGGGGTTGATACCGACGTTTCTCCCATCGCGCATTAAGGTACCCATTGGAAGACCTCTCCCTCTTCCCCTAGTAGGACCTCCATCGCTCTCTTCAATATCGTCCCCCACAACATCGGACAACGCTACTCTCGTCAGAATTGCCATCACCGTTACTAATTGATCCTCGATTTGCTTTGTCATAAACTTGTTGGAAATCGTTAACTCTTTCGTAGATTCCATCAACAACGCCGTAGATTTCTCTACCGTTTCAAACGTTTTCCTTGTGTGAGTTTGATCGGCTTCTTTGGTGTTCTCTACCCATCTTCGTAAAAAAATCTCTACTAAAATCTTTCTAGCTCTGGTACCAATTTGTTAAAAACTACGTAGGCGGAAGCAACTTAAACGAAATACGATAAAAATATCTACTACTATAAGTTCTTTCTCTTTCTCTCTCTCTATAGGATTCTTCCCTTTCTCTCAAAACTCAACAACTATCTTTCTACTACCCTAAGATCTCTCGTATATAAGAGATCTTCACCTCTCTCTACACTCCCAATTAAAAAGGAAACTACTTGAGTAATCCTATTTTTAGAGGATTCTCTAAGACAAAATAAAATAACATAAAATAAACCAAAATAGGAAGCAAAACGGTCACTAAAATGTGCGCCTAGGTCGTGGTCATGACGACCCACGACTTATCAATAATGCTTTCTTAAAATGTGAATTTGAAGTTGATTGTCATTTTATATAAATTTCAAGTCGAGTTGGATCTCGTTTGTATTTTTTGTGATGTCGTAAGAGGGTATCACGTGCCTGAGAGTATTTTGATCAGTGAAAGAAAAATGTACGTTGTAAAACCTGATAGATTATTGTATGGATTGAAGTAGTCTAGCATCGTGTGACACAATAAGTTGAAGAGAAGCCCCCACCAAAAAATAAAAATTAGCCTTTGGACACCAAGTTCCTCACATATTCATTTATGGACCCCAAATTCACTTTGGCTGCAAGTCAAACCTAGTTGACCCAATCTTTTGTACTTGTTTCCTTCTTTTGCTCCTTACGTGTATTACATTTTATTTTATTTTAAATAAAAAAAAATAATCAAATAATTGTTAATTCCCTCATGTGGTGAGGTGGAAATGTGAGAAGATTTAAAAAAAAATCATTTGGTTTTATGTTTAAAAACAAAAAAAACATGACATACATATGTAACGAAGTGGGGTCTAAAGGCCAATGTTTAGTTTGTATTGGGGGCCAAAGTCAAAATCTCTCAAAGTTGAATGAGCATTTAAGAAATTATGGTACTCAAATGGTCATATTGCACTGTGTTTCTCTCATGAATAAGATATAAGGATTTGGTATAATCACGCTTTATCTAGACGACTTGAATGTTCATTTAAACTTGTTTGTTTTGTCATTTTTGTGAAATAGGGATTTTTTACAAAGAACAAAAAATTGTGGTAGAATCTACTGAGCATTTACGTGTATAGGGGTTAAAAATGCTCCTACAACAGTTAATACCCTTTTTTTAGCTCGCATGCATATATTGCTTTCAGCCCGAAAATGAGAAAAAGAAATAGAGCTATATTTACAGTTGCAACTAAGTAATAGAAGGAAAAGAGAAGTTCATGATATCTGAACTACAGATTTTATAACTATCTAACAATTACAAGAAAATTAAGATGATTAATACAAAACTTTTGTAACCTTGGGATTTACATGAAAAAAACAAGGTTCCGCTACAGCAAACATGTGGAACATCAATTAAATAATCTGATCTTCACAACATCATTTATGCTCTCAACAACGAACACAAAGCCTTCACATTTGTTAACTCTGCACGCATTAGCTTATACACAATCTCATCTCCGTCCTCTTTGGTAATAAAATGAACTGCAGAGAAAGAGAGCAAGCGGAAAAGGGTGACTGGTAAAAACATAATTCGCCTTCCTCTAAATCCTTGTTGTATGAAACCAGATCTCTAAGTCCTCTTCTTCAGTACAGTCATCCTCTCAACAACGAACAAACAGCCTTTGCCTTCACGTCTCTCTACACATTAGCCTATACACAATTTTCTGTCCTCTTCGGTAATAAAATGAACTGCAGAGTAAGAGAGCGAGCGAAAGGGAGAGAATGAGTGCTATGAGCATATTTCGCCCTCCTCTAAATCCTCATTATATGATGCCTTTGGAAATACATCACCGTCTTCTTCTTCGATGTAGTCATCCTTTATGATCAGGCCTAATCGTTCCAATGGGCAGCAGAATGAGCCTCCAAACATATCTTGAGCACCTCCCACAGGACTGGAAAAACAGATCAAACATTTACATCCAGCGAGTGTCTCTAGCACCTTCAAAATTGTTAAATTATCTTCAAACTGCACTGTCTTTTCGATCTGCATGAGAATGAAAGGGTAAATGTTCAAATTTTCCTATGAAAAGTCTTTAAGTTTCCTATGCTAATTTATCAAGTATTAAACAATTGGGATTTTTGACAATACCTTCTGCAGTGTCACGCGGGCTGCCTCTCTTTCTCTCTCTCGTTTCATCTTCAATTCAGCTTCTTCTCTCATTCTTGCCGCTTGTATAGATCTGATTTGCGCTTCGAGTCTTGCCCTCTCTGTATATAGTCAAAAACAGGAAACAAATATATTTTAGACCAAGATCAAAATAAACAAAATGCAATAAAACTGGCTCGTAACACTATCAAAAACCAGTGGTAATATCCTAATTCGGCATTACATCTTCTATTCACGAAGTGTGTCTACCTTGTAACCATTAACTAGAAATTTCAGAAGAAGACCATCTATAAGCTACCTCAATGACCCAAGAATCTCAGGACCACATTTTTCTTGTGAGCCTTGTTGTTACACAAATAAATTTTTTTCCTGAAAGCTTGGCTTGTTACACTAACTTGTTAGGTATTCTAAACCTACCCGACTTCATGTCAAATTATTATCCTTGTGACTACTTGTCCTAGTGGTTTGAAGGTGTTTCTTTTTTAGCCACTTCATACTTCATACAAAAATTTCCATTAAACCATCAAAAACTTAATCCTGAATGTTGCAAGAGGTCCATATGTCAGAACTTAATAAAATTAAAACCTCGAAATTCTAACAGGTTGTTTACTTCTATTACCAAACTTCTAACAGCACAGCCCATACATGCACACTCTATGCATGCATATAGAGAAAAATTAAGACAAGCTCCCATTTTGTTAATGCCTAGTAGCAATTGCATCCCAGATTTGTCAACCTACAGTGTTTCCTCCAATTTTACGGTTTCCATCACTAAATAGTGTTTTTCTGTTCTACTATTTTTTATAAAGCCAACTTTACTCCTCTTAATTAGAAGATGAAGTAAAATTCTCACTTCACCCCCCTTACTATGGGGTTAGTTAAAGACAAGCTACCACATTGTCACTGTTGTTCCGCTAAGAGGGGTAAAATGAGGTTTATAAAATTTCTCATGCAATTTTCATCTAATCATAAGGCAATAAAAACTAGCGCAAATGTTTCAAGGTGGCAGCTTTTCTAAAGGGGCGATTCTGTATTAAAAAAAATTGCATGAGATGTGTGGATTACCTTCACACTGCTCCTTCTCCAATCTTTCGTCCTCTTTTTGCATGCTTACTGAATCGCTGTTCTGACCCTGAATAAATAGAAAACAAAGAAACTGTTAACACTTCTGCAGACAGTAAACACTTGCTGTGCAAAGAAATTTTTATTAAAGTAAGGCATTAAACAAGAGATCGCATACATTGCTTAGTAATGTCCTTTGTTGTGCTTTTCTGATGGTGTCAGCAAAGCGACTTTTTAATTTTGCAACACGCAGTGCTTTCTCTGGCGATAACTGACCGTCATAGGAAATGGTCGCCAACCCTTCTTCCCATGCAGCAGCACTGAGAGTACGAGAAGTAGGTCCAGATTTTTTTTCATCGAGAGTACTTGTAGCACCTACATATCATAGGAAAAGTCAAATGTAAAGTGTGAGTACACGGAGAAATAATTCTATTAGAAGAGGAGAGTAGTATCAGTTAAAATCATGTATTATCAAGCATGTTTGTCAAGAAAAGTGCATTTCCATTGACAATTAGACATCAGAAATATGAAATTGGACAAAGTTAACTAACCAGTACGTGAGGCATTCCGGCAGGCAGCTGATGTGAAACTAAATGAGCCTTGTACACGTTTAGTCCCATTGCTGGGTAATTTATGAACTGTGGAGTTTTTTGTGCTATCCATCCTCAACTTCTGTTTCTGAACAGAACTTATTGGCATTGGACGTGCTCTTTTAAGTCTTTCTCCTAAAAGAAGCATGGGTTGATCAACCTTTGGTTGCGAGGTTCCGCACGATGTAGATGTTTTACGAGAACTGCAACTATCTGCTTGTATTGGCCGCTTTTGTATTATCATCTGTTGGTCTACCTTAAAGTTTTTAAGAATACCCATGCACTTCTGCATCATTATGTGATCAATCTTTTGCTTCTTTCCGCTTTGATTGTCCAATTCCGCTATGCGTCCACGTTTACCACCAGTTTGGTTAACTGCAGCAAGTTGATCCAACCGCTCCTGTTTCACTTTGGTATTACTTCCCAAAAATCTTTGAGAAACCTTAGTCATTGATGTGATGTTTCCCGCAGCGGGCATGACTGCAGTTGGCATTGCAGATGAAGAACTGTAAGCTGTCTTCTCAGAAGTCCTTAACTAATCAAAATCTCGGTTACCAGCAGAACAACACCAAGGAAAAAACCTGCACCACGTTATGGATCTGTAAGTATGTGCCAGCAATAAAGAATACCTTCTAAGTGAAGTTCAATAACATAGATTGTCAAACATTTAATCTAAGATGTATTGTTATATAAGAGAGACGGCAAGATAGTTCACTATTATTTAACATCAAAAGTTATATTATATCGTAACAAACCAAATATATCCCTAGACATGGAGAATTTGATACGTGATGATTCAAGAGAAACACAAACAGAACTAATGTTAACACATGGTAATTCTTCGATGTCCCTTGCGTCTATTTAATAGTTGATTAACACAGATATTACCCAAAACAGAATTATTACAATTTTTCCTATATATTTTGTTCAGCACTAACCCACACCATCCGTGACTTCTCTTTTCGCGTCTTTCCTATTTATCTACAATAAACTTCTCGCTCACAATCACTACTCATCAGATCTTTCGATCGTCACCCCCACAGAACTTGTTTCCCTCTCTTCCCCTCACCCAAAATCCCTAAAACTACTAATTTCTCTTACCCTCTTCACCTCTACAACTAAAACCCTGCTCTCTCCATCTAATCTACGATTCATGAAATAACATCCACAATATTTCTCTACCACTAACCAACTTATGCCCAAACAACCAACATCCTCTAATCAAACTTGTTAAACAATCACATAACACTACCTAAACCATAGAATACAAATCTAAGAAAACACCATTAACTTAATCTAAGAAACTGGGGTTTAATCAAAAGTTACAAATCAAAGAATTACAAATCACAGAGAATCAGAAGTTGGAAATCTTACGAGTCGAAGCAAACCAAACTAGGGTTTGAGAAATCTCAAGAGACTTGCGTAACAAGTGAGCTTAGCAATTGTAATTGCTTACCAATTACAACTGTTTTATTTATAGAAGTATATTAGTGGCCTATAAAAACGGCTATTTCGAGACTTGCGAGTTGCGGCCCAAGTTTAACAGCGTTGACTAGATTTGACTACAATTGACTAAGGGTTTGACTGTGTTTAACAAAGAGGTTTAACCAATTAATTTTGATTTTATTTTTGTGTTGACACGGATAATGTGTCGTATTAAGAATACTTTATTCATGTAACCAAACATGGGTAAAATGTGTGAGTTTTTTAAACATTTCTATAACATAATTTTCCAGTTTCTAGTGTTTAATTTTCATTAATTTTGGTTTAATTTAGGTTAAGCGAACTCCAAAAATGGGTCTCTGAGCATGTACAAAGTATATACAGTGGGGCCTGATTTCTAGACTATTTATGGGGACTAAGCACTTAGAGCATATGCAGCAGTAGGTCCGTTTGAAATAGACTAAAATAGTAACCAACTTTAAATTTTACATAGTAGTGCCAAACCAACCCAGGGTCGTTAGAGTCCACCGCAATTTAGAATTGTGCGACATAAATGACGTGTGTTTCCGGGAGGATAATCTTCGCCAATATTTTTAGTAAGGATGATGCAATAATAAGCATAAACAAATAAGATTTTACGTGGAAACTCAGTAAAGGCCGAGAAAAACCACGACCTCGAGGAGGGTTTTGATGAAAAATCTAATAAGTTGTTAATTATTACAATTTGCTGTATGATACGAATGTAAAGATGAATGAATAGTAAAGTTTTTGTTATATGAATAACTCATTCTCTGCCTGTATTTATAGTAGATACATGCAGTTTTACAAAAAGAAAAACAATTTCTTATTTCGGGGGTAGTGGGCGAACTTTGCGAATCTCCAACGGCTCTTTTTGACCAAACACAACTGCCGAGAACTTTTGGTTTGCAAACGTGGCATATTCTCGAATGTTAATTTGTCTTCGACTATGTTTATGTTGGCTTATCTTTGTCGAACCTGGGAAATATGCTACTACAATCTCCCCATTCTCGACATGAGTACTTCTGTTGAGAAGAAATTGGAAGCTTAAGAGGTTTGTCGAATGTTGCACAAGTCTTCAGTCTGCCATTTTCGTGGCCAAAGTCAAATGAATATTGTTATGTGTGTCCCGAGGAGCATTTAATGCAGAACATTGAACTTTGTAATTTTCGGAAGGTTGGGTTATAAATAGATTGAGAAAGAAAGAGTTGTTGTTCGGTGGGTAAATGGTTTGGAAGCCGTTATGGTAAAGATGTTGCACCAGGCGTGGCATAGTGAGTGGTTGGAGCTTGCAGATGGTATTTGTGATGACTATACAGAGGTAAACCTTGGCGTTATGTCTCTGATTTTGTTTAATATTGAACCAGTGGTTATGATGATTGGGAGAATTGAGGGAGGTGGAGGTAGTGGGCGTCGAACCGTAGTATGTCTATTGGAGTCAGTATTATTTTTTTTGTTACAGAAGGTTTTGGTGCTCATCAATTGGTTGGAGAAGTGGCCACTGCTCATATTGAAGTCGTCGAAGCGAAGGCGGGTAGGGTGTCTTGTGTCTCTGGTCGACACATAAAATTTCTTACAATTTTCTACTGCTGTCTTTCTGCATGGAGCACAGGAGCAGTTGGTTTTAGAAGTTCCCTGAACTGAGATTCATTGAGTTTCTTAGGATATCGTTGCCCTTTTTGCCGGAGGATATGCCAGATTCTGGTGAAAAGAAACACAAATCTTTGAGTCCTTTATGTCGAATGATAGAGCGTAAATTGAGCATGAAGTAATGTAATCGAATGAGTGAATTGTCGAATATAAAATATAACAGATCTGTGTTTAATGAATAAACTTTGTTTTGATTTGAATTGCATTTGTAGATGGTGATCTCGAAGAAATGAAATTTATTGACCAAATATAAGTAATCGAGTTAGTTGATAGTTAGATAGATTTTTCCGAATGTATAGAATACCACTGTATATTGCATATATCTCTACTAACCTTCAATATCTGAATGCGAATCGGCAGTAGAATCAAGTTTTTCCCTCACAACACTGTTGTATTCCCACCTACGAGATCCTAAACCTCTTACCCTCTTTAACCGTTTATCGTCTTCAGATAACTCTTGATTGATTCCCTTGATTTTTTGCCTTTTTCTTTTAGTGTTCTCCATGTTTTTTGTGATAAAACGATTGTTGGGAGACGAAGAAGAACTATTTATCCTTTCTCTCTCATGCGGCTGGCATTTATTGCCTCTCGCACGAACCGTTCTCGATTCCAGAACTGAGGCGTCCTTTCCACTCTTCATGTTACACGCTTTATACCTTTTTGATAAAACTACTTTTCCCCCTCCTTTTATATCTTTTCTTGGCCTCCCCTCACTCATGATGATTCGCACTGTAAGATGTCAGAGCTCTATTTCCTTTTTTTCATAAAACAATACTAGAAGCTTCTACATTCACGTATTTTTGTTTCACAGTCCTTGTTTATCATACTTATAGTAAATTGACTTCATTTACAAAATTGTACAAATACTCAAATTTATTTAAAATATTTGCTGAACAGTCTCAATACAGATTCGCCCCTATTGAGGATCCAATTGACTAATATTATTTATGTTAGATTCCAGAATTTATTCATAAAAAAACACTCTACACAACATCCACCACAGCCTTGGAAGACTTAGAGCAACCAACATCTAATCACGTCCTTCGCCGATCCTCATGTCTTCAAAATCGATCTCCACTTCAGCAATCAAACCCACCAACCTCTTTCGTTCTGCCAAACCCCTCATAAATACACGTAAGAATGACTCATAAAAGTAACGGGCATACTCAAGTTCTCTACTCCTGGTATCTAACCCTTCGAGCTGCCATACCCTCATTGGTAACTCAGCATCGTAACCAAGCGAGCCAAAAATTCTTTCGCGCATTTCCGCAGTTTTTATACCCAATCGACCTTCTGCGGCATAACGAATCCTCTAAGATCGAGTCCGCACAATCCTAACCTTCCCCCGAGTTCGTGCAGGTCATGCTATCAATACTTATAGATTTCTCAATCAACTCCTCCTTTCACTCGGTTTTTACCTAGTATCACGTAACATAAATACAAAATCTTTGACTCACTCACCTAACTTATCCCCTTACTATAGACACAATGGTTGCTAAAACGACCTTACGAATAGTATCTCTAACGACCTTAAAACAGTTCGAATTTACATATTTTCTACAATTCCTATCCCAAATCTTTTATATCAACACATAATTGTCACAGTTCGAACAACATTACAACATGGTTTAATCAGTTGTCAAACAATTATTCAACTAAAATCTAACACATTTAAGGTTTTTCTATGCACACATTTATGAGAAATCAACTTTTATTCATATCACACACAGTACATAAGATTTACAGATAAAAAGTTTTCATGTATGAATATACCAGAATGTTATCCATCAAGCACCGAACTTGAGGTACTTTACAGATAATAGGTTTTCCCTGTTTGTTCAAAGCTACAGGCCATTTAGGCACGGTGAGGCGTCATGTTTTCCAGTTCTTCTTACTTCAGTAATTTTTCACCCTGACGCAAAGAAAATAGTGGAAACAAGAAAAAGTTTTCCTCCCATGGCTCGGTTGAAGCGCAGTCGAACTCCAAGCAAGAACCATATAAGCAGTAGACTCAATGTGACACCCACAAAACAAGATGGAAGGTCTTCAGAGCACAAAACCACGATGGAAATACCTCAGCAGAATCTCCTTACCAATTATCTTCCTCTACTGCCATCACCGCCTCTTCTATAACCACCACCACTACAGAGTTGGTAGAGATGAAGAGGACCCAACCTTAGAATCCCTGATACCACAGAGAATCAGTGTATCTGTCCCACAGATACACCTTTCCCTGTATATGAACCCCTAACCCTGTCTTCCGCAAGAGTGCGAAGGCAGGCCCAACGTTCCTCACCTGTCAAGACAAAGACATAAAATCTCTACTTATAGTAGAAATCTTCCTCAGCTTCAGTCGCTCCCTCTCCCGAGAAGCCTCGATACGTTGGAGGAACAGGCGCTGGGATTGCGATTTCCAAAGACCGGTCACCAAAGTACTTCAACTTCAACCGCTGCGCTTCAGACGCAATTATCTCTTTGAGAACTATACTCCGAGTTTTCACCATTTTCAGATAAAGTTACGCATGCAAGAATTGTTTCCAACAAGGTTATCAAGGTACTCTTTATATAACCTTAACTTTATTATGCAGATACGTTTTCCCAAGCGTCATCATTTATTACAGATGCGACTATTCAAACGCAAACCGTCACATACATCTGTATCATCATTTAATACCCATCACTTCCCAATATCACCTAACTTCAACCCAGTCAAATGCCATCATTACTCCATTTCAAAATTACGATTGTACACATACTCTTTCTCAACCAAAGCCACTCGTGACTTCGATTGTGAGGGGGAAATTATGGGGGCTTATTCCTTGAACTCGCTCATAATCGAGCTCACTCAGTTCGATTTACCTTCATCTCAGACTCACGCAATTTTAGCACACAACACTCCAGTCAAACATTCCACCTAGCCCCACGAACTACTCAAGAATGTGTGTCGAGCTAAACCCGAATAATGTTATTCAGTCAAAGAAACCTGTCTCCCATGAACTCGTCAATTATTTAGTCAACCGCCACTAACCACATTATTCAAAAAACATGCTCTAGTACGATGAAGAGCTGTAGAGAAGCCTATAAAAAAGAAAAGTTCCAGAAGAAACAGGGACTAGAAAATTTACTCAAACTTCTTATTTACGAGATCAAAGACATTTATATATTCTAGAGATCACTTGTAATAGAGATATCCACTCAAAGTAATTAAAAGACCTTTACAAAAAAATTTCATACGAGGTCATGGTTTTTTTACCTATTAAGAGGTTTTCCATGCTAAAAGCACCTGTCTTCATTTCTTACTTTCTAGTAGAGTAGTGTAACAGGTTCATTGGTGTGATAACTAATTCCTAATCGTATCGGGCTACGAACTTTGGCCATTAAAGAGGGTAGTGGACGAACTTCGCGGATCTCCCAACAGCTCTATTTGACCAAGAAAAATGGCTACTTTTAGTAGATCGAGGACTGTGGTCGCATACATGACATCTTCTCAAATGATGGAATGTATTTGACTGAGGTTCGTTGGCTTATTTTTGTCGAATCTGGGAAATATTCTACTATAGATATATCTTCAAATCTCCAACAGTTGCCCAAATACGGTGATCTAAGACAATTCTTAAGAGATACAAGCCATTGTGGTAGAGACGAGATACCAATGTTGTTCAAATCTAAAGTTGCAAGACATTTCATATCTTCAAAGAAGCCATCTGGGATATCCTCCAACGACCTGTTACTTTCCAAAGATAGAGTCACGAGTTGCGAGCATTCTGCTGCATCAGCAGGGATCTCACGAATATTGCTACTCGTCAACGACAATCGCAAGCAGTTCCCAGCTTCTTTTAGTTTTGGCCATTTTTACAGTCCCAGCCCAGCCCAACACTCATGATTAGCTCATTTCTAATTTCATGAGCTATCGATATTGCAGCATCACGAACATTATCGTGCATCATTACATATCTTTCATCGTGCCCTTTCAACAGCAGACCAGAAGATACGAGTGAATTCAACATAATATGCAGGTTTCCCCTTGCTTCCCTCAAAGATTCTCCATCTCCAAGTAAGTCCTCCCCAATCCCGTACACAACCAATATATCCATGGTCACCTCGTGGTCTTTAGGATATAAGCCACAAAGCAAGAAACATAGTTTGGTTTATCTTCTTTTTAGGAAGTTGTAGCTCATTTTAATTGAAACGTTTACGATATCCATTCCTTCGTACATGGACTTCCTTAGTTGTGGAATAACATCAGTCCAAACGTCTTTGTCCTCCTTTATCAAAGTTCTTGCAAGTGTAACAATCGCTAAAGGCAACCCTCCATATTCATTAACAATTTTCTCGGACATCTCACGCAGGGGATCGTAGTCTGCATCACCAACTTCCTGTCGAAATAGCTCAAGGGAATTGTTCTTTGATAGTACCTTGATGTCAATGTTCTTTGTGGTCTTCATGGAATTACATACATCTAATCTCTTTGAGGTGATTAACACTTTGTAAGTGTATTCACTGTCTCTGCCAAGGATAATTGCGATAACAACCAGTTCCAATCTCTCCCATAGATCGTTCAATATTAGGAGGATATTTTTTTCTTACTTCAATCTCGCCGACAGTTTTATGGCCCTTGCTGGTACCCTTTGTTCTTCAATTTTCATGCCCAAGCTCTCTGCGATCTGTGTTTGGATTCTTCTCAAGTCGTGGTTTTGAAATACTGTTGCCAACACAACCTTATCGAAAAGCTTCATTTCTTCAGCTTGTTTGCATATTTCTTTCATTAAGATTGTTTTACCAACCCCTCCTATTTTGTAAATCCTGATCAAGTTGGTTTAATCATCCATTAGTGCCTGAATGACTTCCTTCTTGTTGGGTTCTCTTGATTCAAAAGCATCAAAATTTTCCACAACTCGTGGTGGAATAGGTACGCGAGTTGCCACACTATCGAAGAGTCTCTGCTCGATAAGGAGCTCGTCAACGATGACGATCTTCTTCTTTGACTCTTTGCCAAGGTGATAACGAGCAAAACACCACCCTTTGAAACAACTTTTGATCACTCTAGCTTGGCGTTGCAATTCCACCACTTTGTCTTGAACTTTCTTCACCTTCTCAATCTAGCAATCAACAACTTTGTAGATCATATTGTTGAAAATTGAGGTAGCTAATCTCTTCTACACAAAGAATGATACGTGGAATATGCCTAACAAGTGAACAATCATGCAAGAACAATAAAGAAGACGAATATTTTTCCGAAGGAGGGAAGTGGAAAACACTTACAGATAAAAAACCACTCCCCACAAACAATCTACTATGATCAAACATGTTACACGATCTTTCCAAGGTTCTTAAGCTTTAATGAAGTATATCAAATCCTAGCTCTCTAGAATTAAACTCATAGAGAAAAGATAGGCTAACAAATAACCTAAGTCCTTTTTATATACTTGATGACTAATTACAAGTAGAACGGATCTTGAGGTAAACTCATTGTCTTTGACGACCTTCCAAAGACAACTTACGCATACCTTGTTCAAACGAATTTGATGATAAAGGTTCCAGCCCTATAAAATAACACATGTCGTTCGAACAAAATGGAGCTCGTTCGAACGATTTCTTTGGCCTTTTAGTTTCCAACGCGAAAAACATCCATCTTGTTTGAACGACTTGTATCTTTGTTCTAACGACTTCGACAATTTCGACTTTACATTTAACAACTCGAACTTGGTCGAACAGAGCCAGCTCGAATCTTTAAGTTACAGAACCAGCTCAAACCTAAGGTAACAACCAGCTCAAATCTGAACATTGAAAATCCCATTTTCAATCCGTCTTCAATCCTCGAACTGAACTACCTCGAACATAATTTGAGTTCATACCTAACACACATCCCCATTTTCTTGATTCCTATCAAGTAATTTGTCCAGATCCTCCATTTCTTTCGTAAAAAAGGAAGGATCTTCTTCGGTGGATCTTTCTTCTTCCTGTTTAGCTCCCTTCGTTTCGGAAGTTGTTTCCATTTCTACATCTGTTTCTTCCATTTCGTCCTTCTCATTTCCTTTTGTTTCTTCTTCCTTTTTTGAAGTTTCTTTCAATGTCTTAATGACCACCCTTTGAAACAACTTTTGATCTCTCCAGCTTAGCGTTACAATTCGCCCACTTTGCCTTGAACTTTCTTCACCTTCTCAATCCAGTGATTAACATCTTTGTGGATGACATCCTCATTATCTCAGGATAAATTGATTTTTCTTTTAACGTCCTCTTCGAGCTTTAGCAGATCTGTTTGAACTTTTGTTTGAAGGCCCTTCACATTTCTCTTACAACAAAAAAGATAGCTGATATGAAAAATAATTGGATTTGCAGCGCACGTGGCAAGTTCTGTCGCAGGAGTAACAACAATAGCCGCGCCTTCCATTATTGTTGATCTAGTAGATGAAAATCAGTGGAATACATATGAGAAATATTTATAGATGTACTATTACTTGTAGTATTAAGAATAATTACTATTTCCAAATATTAGCAATACTTAATGGTTAAGATTTGTGTTGACCTTACTTGCTGTGCCCTGGAGGAAGAGATGAGGAAAGGAATAACACTTCTGCTCCTTAGCTCAATAATGCTTGGGAGAGACTTAAAGTAGTCAATAATGCTCATTGTGCTATTGTTTAATAATTGACGAAAGTTGTCCTACACCCCCCACTGATAAAAGAGATTGTGACTCTCATTGACACATATACACTAGTATACCGCTGAACGGTGGGGAGACCGACGCGACATTTTGTGCAGCCAAAATGGTATGTGCTTGGCACTACAACAACAAACACATTAGATATCTTCGTCATGCGGTGGTGAAGATGATGGGTTTGGCTACTGTGACTCATCCTAAGCCGTACGGTTTGGGTTGGAATCAGAAAGACGTGGAGTTGGAGATCACTAAGCAGTGTACGTTTAAGTTTGCGATTACTGGGAAGTTTATTGACGAAGTGACATGTGAGGTGGTTCTATTAGACGTGTGTCAAGTCATCTTGGGTAACCCTTATCTTTGGGACCGAGATGCAATACTTTACCGTCGTGCTCGCAAGTATCAGTTGGTGAAGGATGGGACTAAATTTTATATTAATGCGTGCAAGGAACATATCACTACCAGTGACGGAAATGAGGAGTTTAATGGGTTATTGTCAGTACTTACGGAAATTTATTCGGTATTTTTCACAAATTGTCGCACCGATGCATTCCTTGACGAAGACTGGAGTATAGTTTGTGAGGGAAGAGCACCATGAGAAGACTTTTCTGTTACTAAAGCGGAAGATTACGGATGCACCAATATTAGTATTGCCTAATTTACAGCGGCCTTTTGAGGTCAAGACAGATGCGTCTGACTATTCATTGGGGGCAATCCTTTTACTGGATAGGAAACCTGTTGCTTGCTATTCTGAGATGTTTATAGGAGTAGTACGCAACTATCCTACCTGCGATAAGGAGTTCTACGCATAATACCAATCAGTGAAGCATTGGCAAAGTTACTTATTGGGGAAGGAAGTTGTGGTACATTCTGATCATAAACCATTACAGTTCTTATCTACGCAGTCCAAGCGTCAGCAAGCTCGCCATATGAAGTAGATGTCATACCTTCAGCAATTTACCTTATTGATCAAGTATAAGAAAGGAGTGGACAACAAGATGGTTGATATGTTATCTCGGCCCCCATTACCAACTATTTATACTTTCTCGGTAGCTATGCAGATCCAGCCGATTATTCCTTCTGAGTACGTTTTAGGGTATGATGACGACAAGGAGCCCAGTGTGATTCACAAAAAGTCGTTGCAGGGCAAGACGTGCGAGTTTGTTCTGAATGATGGTTTGTTATACAGGGGAAATCTACTATGTATTCTTGAGGGTGGAGACCGTTTGCAATAGATTCGAGAGGCACATTGTTCCCGGGTGGCAGGTCATTTCAGGGCTGAGAAGACTCTTTTGAATTTTACGGTGTTATGAATATTGGCCAAAGATGCAGGTGGACGTTGTTCGTGTGGTTCATGGTTGCGTGATATGTAATACATCGAAACCTTCTAATAGGAAGATAAGACTGTACTTACCATTGCCAGTTTCTAGTCGACCTTGGGAGAGTATTTTGATAGATTTTATGGGTGGTTTGACCATGACCAGGTGTAAGAATGACTATTTTTTTGTGGTGGTGGATCGATTCAGCAAAATGATTGTTCTTATTCCATGCCAGAAGACGATCACAGGGGAAGGAGACTCAAGCAAAGTATAAGGCTTTCCAAGAAAAGCATAGGGTTAAATGTACTTTTCTTATGGGCAACCTCGTTTAGTTGTATTTGGGTAAGGAATGGCTTAAGTGGGAAGGTAAAAAGCTCAAACCTATCCGTTATGGTCCATTTTTTATACTTAAGAAGATTGGTGAGAATGCATTCCAGTTGGATTTTCCACCTTTCATGAAGATGTATTCAATGATTAATATCGAGCATTTGAAGCTGCTTAAGCCGTTTCTTCTAGATGAAGACTCTACAATCAACACTCGCCTACCGTCAGTTGATGACTTATGGATGGAAAGAGAAGATCCGTTCTAGGAGGATGGTATTCTAGAGAAGAAGATCCATACTACAAGACGTGGTGGTATTGAATCGTTCTGAGTTGGAAAAAAAGGTCAGCTACCGAGTAAATTGAAATGGTACAGTAGGGAATTGAGCATCGCCGCGTTCCACATCTCTAGTTCTAGCTTGAGTAGGAGCTCAAGGCTCCTAAAAGGGGGAGCCATAATCCAGAAGGATCAAGGGTTATTTGAAGATTTGTCAAAGTCGTTCAAACGAGGTTGACAGTCGTTTGAACGACCAAATTCCATCCCGCTGGAATTTTGGCCCAGAGCCATTTTTCGTTCGAACGACTTTAATTTTCATTCGAACGAGTTATTTTCATGTCACTGGAATTTTGGCCCAGAGCCATATTTCGTTCGAACGAGTTGGGTTTTTTGTTCGAACGACTCCCTAGTTCATTTGAACGACTATGGCACTATTTTGGATTCTTTGGCATTGTTTTGCCTCGACATCCGTTCTTTTATGATTTCTGAGTTCCCAAGTATATTAAGGGAACTTAGGCTATTTTCTAGGTGATGTTAGATCTGAAAAAAGTTCTGAGAGAAGCATGGGTTTAAGAGATTCTCTTTGTAAATACTGCGTTTTAGTAATCGAATTATCTATTTTTCCAAACCAATTGGTGTTCTTCATGTTTCTTTACTAACTAAAAGCTTCTCAATCGTATTGTGGATTACTTTCATCTCCAGAAAAGCAGTTGACGTTCTTGTGCATACCCAGTTGTTTTGTTAACCCTAATTCACCATTTTCATTAATTTTGAATACCCATTGTTTTGTTTGTTTGATTAATATCACTATGTTTGGTATAAAACTAGATGCAAGTTGTTTGATAAAATGGGGTTTCACTCTTAGTGTATCATTTATGTCCATTTTGTCGCATCCATAAGCTTATATTATAGTACTTATGTTAATAATTGAATGTTTTGCCCTTAAGATGTATACAAAATTGGGCTACATGGTGGTAGGTTAAGTTGATTAGGAGGAATAAGAGAGAGGGTGTAATGTAACATTTTTGGGTCAATGTGGAAGAAGGTGATGATTATGGCATATCTATATTTTAGGGGAATTCACATGATGCATTGATGATTAAAGGGGAGTTTGTGATCCATATCTACTAAAATGAGAGTTTTTAATTAGTGAAGAAGGTCACCTATGTTATTTATGCCCATCCAATTCGATTAGCAGCCTACCAGTTAATTACAATAAGCCCAATTTCAATGGCTTGCTCATATTTAGCATTCCATATTGCATGAGCTCCATTTATACCATTTGGATAGACTTGTAAAATGGATATAAAAATGGTAAATAGGGATAACATAATGGTAGACACGTAATATTTACGTGTGTAACTCCTAATTTATATCTAATTTGTCATTTATGAATTAAATGTAATACTAATATTGCTTTTGAGTATATTTTTAGGAATTGGTCTCATGATAAAGAAGTCGTACGTTTTTGCGGTTCTCAATAAAGAAGAATGTCTTGTATACTCCAGCAGTTCATTCCCGTAGCAATTCTTAACCAAAAGTTCAATAAAGAGCATTAAAGTGGCATTGATGGAGATTATCAAGCCATAAATATCATTTTGTATATGGGATAAGGCATGGAGTAAGGGGTTTTAAAGCTCTTATATTTTATACATAATGGAAAGCATTGTTTAGAGGATTTCTCATTTATGCTGATATTTTGTAACCCCTCCTATACTCTATAAATAGGAGGGGAATCCCACCCATAAGTGACATCTTGGAGAGTATAAATCAAAAGTTAGAAAGAATTAAAGTTCTTGTTCTTCTCTTCTTCTTGTCTTTAACTTTTATTATAGTAATAGTATTATGGCAATGATCAAAGGGTTCAGTAGCTAAACCTCTTATCCAAGGCTAAATGAAGCTCCATCCAATGTAGTCTTAGTGTAGACTGTGTAGTTTAGTTAGGGTAATTTCATTCTCTTAATCCTGGCATAATTCATATTTGTATTCTTTCATCCTATGCTTGATCATAGCTAGGATTAGGATGAATAATGAATCCAAGTAACCATCTTGTTTGACAATAACAAGATAGGTTAGGAACATGGAGAAGAAAACATTATCTATGCTTATCAAGTGGACCATGATTGTGTAAGTTGGTTTATGGGTAGTTCCCAATCACTAATTATCTTATCTCATGATTTGTTGCATATACCCGACCAAGGATATGCGATACAGGAATTCGTGAATACTCTTACTAGGTACACTATCTCAAGGTTACAACGGATGGAGTGGAATCACGCCTTAGTTTCCTCTCCAATCATATCAACACCCTTTCTAGTTTATATTTTTATTTTAATTTCTTTACTTGAAAACCAACAAAACAAACTCATTGTTATTGGATAAAATTAGTAGCTCGAAGTATAATTCGCACCACAACTCTCTTGGGATTCGGCCCTGCTATCATTTATACTCAACGGTACATCGTGCGGTTGCAGGTCTTTAAGATGTCGGTTTTATAATTGATCAAATTTTTGGAGCCGTTGCCGGGGACTTGAAATGTGCATTTTATATTTGAGTTATTTATTTTAAGCCAATTTTCATTTTCCTTTTTTCTTTTCTATTTTGGATCTCGTATTGCATTTGAGTACAATCGATGTTGTTTGATACTCAGTGCATGAGCTGTGAGTGATTGGTTTTCAAAATTAAACCAAACAGTTGGTGCTTGATGTTACTGTATTGAGCACTAAGTTATCACGTAATTGCATGGGTGTTGGGGGCTTTTGGTTACAAATCTTGTGTTTGAAATTTTAACATTAATTATAATTGCTACTATTTTCAATCATTTGTTTGTTGACCACTTGGGTTTGTATCTTTGTTACTGAGGGGCTTGACCACTAAGTGGTATGATCATTTGAAAATCAACATTTCCTAATCTTTAAATATATCATTTTGCATGTGCTCAATTCTTTTGTATCCAAAAGCCCATATAATGCTTGCATATGGCCACTTGTGACATACTAATCTTGCACGGTTTTACTTTTGAAAGATTTGTTCCAACTGTGAAAAATAAATAAATTCAATGCAATTACTTAGTAATCTTTGATGAACACTCCGCCATTCTTCCTTAAACACAGACTGGTTGAACTCTAATAATTTTTTCCATCTGTAAACAAGACAAAGGAACAAAAAGCTCGGAAGGTACGGTGAACAGAAATTCGAGAAGCTCAAAGCTCACTTCAACAACATCCTACTTGTACCCCCTAAGTGAAGGGATACTTTCTTCTTTTGCCCCCTAAGGGATGGGGCGACCATAGCTACACTGGGAAAGACTTCCCGTAGGTTGGTTCTTCTTTAACTTAACATCTAGAAGGGGTACATATCTACTCCTCCTCGGCACTAGGACATATAAAGTCGTGTGGACTGTGCAAATACACATTGCTCTAATAAAAAAATAGTTGTGGTTGGATTGACCTATTGCTGTGTTTAATATTCTTTCTCATTCCAACATTAGTAAAAGTAAAAACTGCTAGAGACTTGCAGGATTTCATCACCCAAAAAGCTCTCTAACAAGTGGGACCACCCATTATAGATTCGAAGAAATTCATATCACACAAAAATTGAACGTCCCAGACCTCAAAATAACTGATAATAAAAAAAGAGTAGCAAGATTCTCGTGGGATTTTATCAACCAACGGATAGGTGTACCGGACCGGGGTAGAAACACGGGTTCATAGGATACGGCCCCAGCCTAGGGCCACGAAATACTGGTTGTAGGTTTGCGACGTTACCATTCTGAGTACTGACGTACAATAAGGCGACTCACTCGGGTGTGAGGACCGAACATCTACTTTAAGTTGGAACTAGCATAGTAGCACAGGGGAGTATAAGAACCAAAGCCTTTTGTCATCCTACCCATTGTGAACATAGAAGAATATAGGGGAGACCTATTTATTACTTCTAAAAATATTAATGTGCTAGAGTTTAGACTTGATTGGTGGTTTATTACATTCGGCGTTGCTTTTATCGTAAAATGTCATACATGCAAGAACGTTGGAATCCATACGGCTTACAATTCGACATCCCATAACAACCTAAAAATTATTTTCAATCATGGGATCACCAAAATTCTCAATACGTGGAATCTTTCCAACTTTATTCTTATATACAGGCACATCAACCCATTCAGTCTTCCAATCAGTTCCCACCCGCTCTACCCAAACCATATTTGGAAGACACCCTTTCTCTCTTCATGCAACAATCAATGAAAACTCAATCACAATCAATGGAAAGTCCAAAACAAGCTTTACAATTTCAGCAACAAATGAGGCAATTCTAACAACAGACATTGGTGAATCAAACTTCTAGGACCCAATCTATCTCATGATTAGAGACTCAGATAACTCAGTTGTCAACCACTTAGAGTGAAATAAAGCACGAAAAACTTATAAGCAATGAAGGAAAACAATCTAAAGTTAAATCCCTTTGTGATTTAGAAAATGATGAATTCAAGCGTAATAAAGGAATGTTTTTCCCGTGGGGTGAATGGATACCATATTATGAGACAGATTTAGAAGATGAACATTTTAAGGTCGACAATCCTATGTCACATGAAGATCTTAAAAAAACAGCTAGCATGCCCAATACAAATCTTTCTCAATCACCTCCCAATTCAGCCTTCAACATTCACCCACCAATATCACCATCCTTCCTTTCATATGTCAACCCAAATATTTACGTGTGCAACTCCTAAATATATATCTAACTTATCATTTATTAATTAAATGTGATACTATTAGTTATTTTCTTGCATTTACAGGAATCGGTTACATGATAAAGAAGTCGTACATTTTTGCGGTTCTCAACAAAGAAGAATGTCTTGTACACTCCAGCAATTCATTCCCATAACAATTGTTAACCAAAAGTTCAATAAAAAGCATTAAAGAGGCATTGATGGAGATTATCAAGCCATATTATTTTTTACATGGGCTAAGGCATGGAGTAAGGGGTTTTAAAGCTCTTATATTTTATGCATAATGGAAGGCATTGTTTAGGGAATTTCTCATTTATGTTGATATTTTGTAACCCCTTTAATACTCTATAAATAGGAAGGGAATCTCACCCATAAGAGACATCTTGGAGAGTGTAAATCAAAAGGTACAAAACAATAAAGTTCTTGTTCTTCTCTTCTTGTCTCTTACTTTTATTGTAGTAATAGTATTATGATAGTGATCAAAGGATTGAGTATCTAAACTTCTTATCCAAGGCTAGAGGAAACTCCATCCAATGTAGCCTTAATATAGGTGGTGTAGTTTATTTAGAGTAATTACATTCTCTTTATCCCGGCATAATGCATATTCGTATTCTTTCATCCTATGCTTGACCATAGCTAGGATTAGGATGAATAATGAATCTAAGTAACCATCTTGTTTAAACATAACAAGATTGGTTAGGACCATTGAGAAGTGAACATAATCCATGCTTATTAACCGGACCATGGTTGAGTAAGTTGGTTTATGGGTAGTTCCCAATCACTAATTATCTTATCTTATGATGTGTTACATATACCTACCAAGGATATGCGATACGGGAATTCATAAATACTCTAACTAGGTATATTATTTCAAGGTTATAACGGATGGAGTAGAATCACGCCTTAGTTTCCTCTCTAATCGTATCAATACCTTTTCTAGTTTGTATTTTAATTTCAATTTCTATACTTAAAAACCAACAAAACAAACTAATTGTTATTGGATAAAATTAGTATCTCGAAGTATAATTCGCACCACAAGTCTCTTGGGATACGACCCCGCTATCATTTGAACACAACAGTACACCGTGCGCTTGCGAGTCTTGAAGACGTCGGATTTATAATCGATCACATAATATGATTTGACAGTAAAAGATGCCATGAAATGTTGTGATTCTAGTACAACTAAAGGAAGAAAAATGACTAAAACTTGTTATAGAACCCTAATGACTGATGTCTGCCTCTTTTTAGCTATTTTGGTTACACTTGCTACCCCATAGTAATGAATATTTATGAAAGACTATTTTAGGAATCACGATAAGGCGAAAGTTATATTTGAAACCATTGTCTGAGGGATTGTATATATTTCTAGTATTAGACTCACTAAAGTATCCATATGTTGTAGATACTTGTCTGTGGTAAATTCTGAGCCATTTAAAAGAAAGACTATTTCCCGACTAACATGTATATTTTACTATTTCTAAATGATATAAGATAAATATTATTCGCTTTCTCCATTGGAAAATATATATTGTACATCCTTATATGTTTGTTACTGGTTATTACTTAGTTATATTATTATATGTTTACAGGTACCCAAGCTGCTCCAAGGACCAAGGGTGTTCCTGCTGCCTAAGGTGTTGTGGGGTGCATTCTGTACTGTAATTTTGGTTTCGGGTTAATTTGATAATCTTGATTTTATCAAAGAAGCTTCTAATGAATAAATGCCTTTAATGGATAGGTTTTTTTTGTTCCCTTAAAGATTATGTTAGTTTCTATTAATGGATATTGCTCATCTCATTGGTATGGTTTGATATGTCTCTTAGTTTCTGTTAATGGAGATGCTTTGTCCATCTATTTATGCTTTGTCCATCAGTTTATCTGTCCATATGTTTTATGCTATTTATCTGTCCATCTGTTAAGGAAAGATGTTTTGTCCATCTGCTTATATGTCCATTCTATTTTATGCTTTATCTTTTTATGCACATAGTACTTTAGAGTTCATCTGTTTATTTATTTTGTTAATGTTACTTTAGAGCCCAACTTTTAGATTACAAGTCCTTGCTCTGTTAGTGCAGATCTATAACTGTTTAGAGTTTATCTATTTATGCACAAAGTTTATCAGTTTATGCTTGCTCTGTCATTGTATTTTACTGTTCTATACATCTGTAATTACAACTACTACTTTTAGATCACAAGTCCTTTAATACCCTTTTCACATGAGCTAGTGTAAAGATCCTTACCATTCATCAACTCAAGAACTATTTTTTGTGTTGCTTCAATCACAACAATAAAAAATTCAAAAAAGGATTTAGACAATGCAAATTAAGATTAGTCCTTGGATACCATTTTAAGCATATAGTACTTAAGTTAATATAGGGCTATAAGGCTTATTTGTTTATGCATAGAGTATAGGGCTTATCTGTTTATGCATAGAGTACTTTAGTTAATATTTCACCTTTGTCTCTGAATATGCCATTATATGATGCTCTGCTTATCTGTACAGTGGTACCAAATTTGTTGACCATGCTGTTATGTTTATCTGCTACATTCACGAGGATAAAATTGGTGCTGCAAAGCTATAATAAGAATTCATAACATGGGAAGTGGACCCTCCACCCAACAGACAGTTCAACTAATGGAGTTGGTCCAATATCTGATATCTGCATTCATTGCCCAAGGAGCAAGTTCTACTTCTACTAGCAATGATAACAACACTTCTGAAGTTCTGAAGGTATTGAAGGATATGGTCAATTCATATAAGATAGATGATGCACTATTTTTCAAGGGTTTAAAGTTGTTGAGAGGAAAAGATGAGCGCAACTATATGGTGATCTTTCTTGGGTTTAATGGATATTGCTCATCTCATTTGTTTGCGTATTTGTAATAACTCTTAAGACTCTAATATTTGCTTATTTATATTAACTTCAAACCAATGCTAATTTTTATTTGATTTTAAGAACCAATATATTTGTGTTTGCTATATATACAGGTTATTTTTCTATATATTTATGTTTTCTATATATATAGGTTATTTTTCTATGTATTTGTATTTGCTATATATACAGGTTATTTTTTTATCTATTTGTGTTTGTTATATATTCAGGTTATTTTCAATGTATTTTGTGTTTGCTATATATGTAGGTTGTTTTCTATGTATTTGTGTTTGGTATGTATATGTGGTGTTGGCGTTGGTGATAGAGGGGTGGTGGTAGTGGTGGTGGTATTAGCGATGAATAGATGGGGGTGTTTGCTTATAAACTGAGAGGGTATTTTAGTATTTGTCTATTATAGTCAGATCTAACTAGCCAAAAAAACAAACACTCCAAGGTATCCACTCAGATAGTGAATGCCTCTAAGTAGACTCAGACACACTTAGACTTAGATCCACTCAGACCCTTACACCAAATGTACTTATGACAAAAATTAACGTAATGCAAGAAATGACACAGGTGATTTAGCGTGGAAAACTTTTGAATAAGTAAGAAAACCACGATCTCGAGTTGAGGTTTAGTAATTGTAACTTTTATTGCTTGAGGCAATTATCTTATTACAAGTGATCTGTAGAACTAGAAATGTTTGATCTTGAAATGTAAACTTTTATGGTGTTTAGAATCCAGATATTCCAATAATAGAGTCTAGAAATTATGGTTTTTCTGATCCTTATCTCCTCTGGAACTTTTTATATATAAAGACCTTACTTGCAGCTCGTTATTGTGTAGAAGCACATTCTCTGGATAATGAGGTAAGTGGTAATTGAATGAGTAACTGTAAGTTCGTGGGAGACAGGTATCTTTGACTTGTTCATAGGTTGATATAGCGCTCGATCCACGTTCTTTATCAGTTTATGGTCTAGATGACAATACTGACTGCACATGTCATGTGTGTAATGCGTGAGGTAGTTCGAGTTTGGACTAGTTCGAGGGATAGGTCCCTACAATCGCCTCCTCACAACTGAAGACACGAGTGTCTTTGGTTGGGAAAGAACATTTTGATTGTTGGTGTTGGAAGTTTGAAACTGATGTATTGATGGGGAATTTGAATGGTTTGGTACTTGGTATTTATGTATAGAAGACAGTATTTGGCATTTATGATGATAAAAATGATTGATGTATTTGACGTTTGGGGTTCTCAGATTGGTTTTGCTTTGAATAATGACTGCCTTGGAAATGTACCTGTGCATTAAATATTGGTTTGGTATAAATAGAACCTGTAATGTAGCTTTTGCCGCATCTGCAAAAGTACCATATTGTTGTAATATTCTATGTGTACTCTGATTTAATAATGGTGAAGACCCGGCGAATGGTATATAAAGAGAGAATGGCTGCAAAATTTTAGAGGTTGAAGTTGTGTTACTTTGGCAATCAAGCGTTGGAGAATCCAACACCCATTCCAGTACCACTGACTTATCACGGGATGACGGGGGAAGAAGTGATTGAAGTTGAAGATGATTTTTACCACATGTGGAGGTTTTATTAGGTAGTTCTGCCTGGGGAGCAGCGTCGGAGATGTCTTCACCTTTTGGCGGAGGGCAAGGTTAAGGAGATAGATGTGGAGGGCGATGTATATGTAAGGCAGTATTACCGATATCCTGCGGGGGACTGGGTTTTAAGGTAAGACCCCTTTTAATCTCTTCCAAGTCTCAGTTGGTGAGGGTTATGGAGGAAGATATGGTGGTGGTGGAGAAGGGAGACGACGATTGGAAGTAATTCTTCTACACAATCATCTTCTCTTGATGTGAAGAAGGTTTTCCTTTTAGAGGTTCAGGCAATCCTTCACACCATTTACATTCACAAGAAACTGAGGAAGCTAAGGCATCATTACTTGAACCAACCTTCGGAAGAGTTTCTGAATGAAACAGTGTTGAAAATGGAAATGTAATGTAACATGTAGATCGATCTGTAGAAAAATCTGAAAGACTTGTTATATGTAAAGTATTCTGTAAGTAATATTGAAGTTAATGAAAAAGAAATTTGTGCAAAAAATTGTATTTGATAGATCGAATTATCTATTTTTACTTACATCGAGCTAAAAGAATTGTATGTTGTGGTATGAAAATATAATGTTGAAAAATTGAGCTAAAATTGAATACTATCAGTCGAACTGCCAAAAATAGAAATATGTGTTGTGTGTAGAAATATCGTGCTAGGTGGCAAAATCCTTACAGAGAATTAGAATATTCAGAAGTTGAAATATCGAGCTATGAAGATATTGTTGGAAATGTGTTACAAGGGAAGATATGGGGAAAGTTAGGACGAAATGGGAGTGGACGAATTCCAATGAGGTCGATTTTGGAAAGATAAGTTCAAATAACTTTCTATCATGATCTTAGGGTTGCCAGTATGGAAAAACATATTATACCATTTATAGAATTTAGGTGATTTGAAGTGATCGCTGAAAGGTGTATAAATAATGTTTGAAAGGACATGTAGAGAGGAGAAAGCAATAAAAATGGTGAGGACTTATTCTCAAAAAGCTCGTGAAGCAGCAGAGGGGCGTTTATCAATAAAGCTGGCAAAAGTACGGGAAAAGATTTTTGGGCTGCTAGACTATGACACTAACTTGCCTGAATCAAAAATCTTGTTCGAGGGATTGGATACGAGGGCGAGGGAATGTGAGATTGGGCGTCATTTTTACTCGGAGATATTCTGTGAGGTTATTCTGGAGCCTGAATCTCGAAAACTTTCTATGAGGTAGATTGCTGAGGAAAAGATTGCTTAAGAAGATGAGAGGATTGTTAGGGGCAAACGGATTAGGTGTGGCTCTCTAGGTCATTTAGGATATTTTATGTGTAGTTATATGTGAGAGAACATAATGAATTAGATTGAATAACTGTAATTGAAATGAAGGTAGAATGTTTATCTTGAATATGTTCCTATTTTGTTGTAAATATTATTGGAAGCTTTTGTGAATAAAATATTTGAATTTTGAAATATGATTGCATGACGTCAGTAATTCTATAAGTAGACACTAAGTAGGAATGGAAAAAGTAGATTAGCTTTGATTTTTGTCTTGTGTGTAAGGCAAAAAAAGTTTGATTACGTGTGATTATTGAGTTAACATAAGTGTGTGTGGGGGGGGGGGGGGACGGGGGGAGGGGGGGGGGGGGTTGAGAGAGATTTTGTTAGGAGAGAAATAAATATATTAAAATATAGAAGGTAGGGTAATGATGGGAATGTGTTTTCACCGAAATGGTACGAAATGTCTGACATTAATTGTGGAATGGACGCCTCGGTTTCAAAACCAAGGGCGGCTCGTGCGAGGCTCTATAACTGCCAATAGTTAGAGAATAAAAGTATAAATAATAGTTTGTCTTCCTCATTCAAATATTTACCACACTCAGAAAAATGAAAGAACAGATGGAGAGAAAAGGGAAAAGTTGGCATAGACTCTAGGGAGAGATTTGACAAAAGTGATCTTCAAAAAGGTGAGAGAAGGTTGTGGGAGTAGAGTCTAGACGTTGGTTGCACAATGCCGCAGTGAAAAAGGGATTGGGCGCTGCTTCTGATTCATACTTAGACATCGAAGGTTAGTAACAAAGTTTTGATTTAGTGAACATTATGAAATTGTTTATCATCCAATCTAACAAACTTAAATTATGTCGACCATAAACCATTGGATGCTCAAGATGCTAAAGGCAGGTAAATCGTTTTTGTTGTTGGACTTTATGTGTTGTTAAGTTTATTAGTCACGCAGTTCTGGAATGTGTGCCAACATGTTATTCTTTGGAGATGGTTCTTTCACTCAACAGGAAGGCCGAATGGACATAAACCGACGATTTACAATGTTGTTAACACTACAAGAATAATGGGCAATGTCCACAATAGACATTTAGCTTTTACCACTATTTTATTTGTTGCAAACTACCACCATTTATACGATGGCTATTAGTCTAAATTTGTGGCTAATAGTTTATCTAACAAAAGAAACCAATAACAAGTTTGACTGATTAATAAAACAGTGGGGCATGAAAAAAAACTGTGACAAAAAGATCCATAAAATATTTCAGCTGCGCACCTTTTCCCGTTGAAACACGGATTTGCCTTTCTCTCCTCTCCTCTCCTCTCCTCTCCTCTATCGGTAGTTTCAAAAGGAACAACTTCATATCTCCTTCACTACTTCTCTTTGTTCAAATAATCTCAGTTCTTTTTTTTATTGTCTGTAGATGGAGAAACAATTCCCTGATCTAAAATCAGGTAATATTTTGAATTTACATCTCTCTATCTCCCCAAATTTACCTTCAATTGGATGTTTTTTCTTCTGGGAGTTGTTTATTCTTCCAAGTCTAAGATTGTATTTTTTGGGTTTTCATATTTCCAACCCCAATTTTTAGTTTTCCCTTCGTAGATCAATCTAGGGTTTTTTTTAATGGAAAACTGGGGTTAAGATCTAACTAGTAATTTTCATTCTCACGCTTAAAATATTACTGATACATTTGTTTTTTTTTTTTTTAAGCTAAATTCTCAGAAAGTTGAAACAGAGAGGGTAAAGTTCTTCCCTTGAAAGGCAAGTACACTAACTACTATACTTTGTTATTTATTATAATACTATTACATTTTCGTTGTTGCAATCAAAGGTGGCATTATTTCTGTTTTTAGGATATGAAATTGAGTATGTTGGGGATTTCATAGATTGAATTATGCCTTATATCTTTGGGCCTTGCTTATTTATGAGATTTTCCCAAATTGAGATGAAGGGGATTGGAACACTGATAATGACATCAAGAACTTTTGGAACATAAATTTGGAAAATAAGCTAAAGAAGCTCCAAACTGATTTTGCACATGGCTAAGAAGGATTTACCGGATTCCCTGTCACTTGATATTAAACCCTTACCTATACCTAAACTGAAACCATCCAACGGGTATCACTCTTACGCAATGCCAATCCAAAAGAGTACTACAATTTATGCAGCAAATATCGATAACATATCCCAGTTGCTTTAAGTAGATTAATCCATCAAAATATGGTGATTCCTCCATGTTTACCTATGATGGTCATGATGCATATGATACATGTTTGTGGTCATGATACCTATGATTTAATGCTTCTTAGTGCATATGTTATTGGGGTGAGCTATATATATGCTTCAAACTATTTTGTTATTATTTCTAATAAGATTCTATGGTATTCTATTCAGACAAGATGCACTAGAAATAGTCTAAATTATTGTTTATGCTTTGTGGCACAATTACGAGAGTGCAATACTTTCGACAATACTAACTATAATGGATTCAACATTTAAGCTTATGAAGGGGCCAACTTGTAGATCCTATTTTGTCACATTATTTCCGTCCAACAGAGTTGTCACTATTACATTAGCTGCAAAAAAAGTTCTCCATGTAATATCCCCCAATGGTCATATTAGTCACAGTATAATGGCATATTACTTCATATATGGATCTTAGCGTGTTTGGTCTCCCATTATTTTAAGAATACTTGTGTTTTGCTATATATTCAGACCGTCAGATTGCTTGTCTTTGGGATCGCCCATGTGTGATGACGACGAGTCCTTCCTTGCTGTGAGGATAACTTCAATGCATTTTCAGAGTAACAATTATACAAGCAAGACTATTGAAGATGGATCAATATCAAAACCATTGGGCACACAATTAGATTTTGATACTTAAAATCTAATTTTTAACTTCATGGTGATTGATGTTTGTTTTTATAGTGGAAGGATATGAATGTCAAGTATTGACACGTAATCATGTATATTATTACCTCATTTTCAAAATCTGGGAAACCATCTTTGACTTTGCCTCCGCATAGTTATAATAACTTTGAATTCCCAGTTTCAAGCTAGCCTCATTTAAGGAGCATGGTGAGTGGTAGGATTATTTACTTTGTCACCTTTTATTTGTGGAGTTAGGTGGTAATTTTGTGCTTATTTAGCTTGGGGTTCCTTAACATGGAAGTTTTGCAGGTGTTTAACTTGCAATGATGCACACCAGCTTTTTACTTGCAATGTCACATATGGGAACGTTTACACTATGAACAGGTTAGTTATTTAAATAATCAGATCTACTTGAGAGAAATTTAATGCATATCTTACCCACTTTTTTATACTCTTGTGTGTTCGTGAGTGTGAATAGAAAAAAGTGTATAATTTGTAAAGGGAATTGTATGTGTGAAGTGATAGACACGTCATATTTATGAGTGTAACTCTTAAATTTATATCTAACTTGGTATTTGTTAATTAAAATTGATACTAATGGTGTTTTTGCTTGTATTTACAGGAATCGGTCGCATGATAAAAAAGTCGTACGTTTTTGCGGTTCTCAACAAAGAAGAATGTCTTGAACACTCTAACAGTTCATTCCCATAGCAATTGTTAACCAAAAGTCCAATAAAGAGTATTAAAGAGGCATTGATGTAGATTATCAAGCCATATCATTTTGTACATGGGCTAAGGCCCGGAGTAAGGGGTTTTAAAGCTCTTATATTATGTGCATAATGAAAGGCATTGTTCAGGGGATTTCTCAATTATGTTGATATTTTGTAACCCCTCCTATACTTTATAAATAGGAGAAAAATCTCACCCATGAGAGACATCTTGAAGAGTGTAAATCAAAAGGTATAAAACAATAAAGTTATTGTTCTTTTCTTCTTTTTGTCTTTTTACTTTCATTGTAGTAATAGTATTATGCAATGATCAAAGGGTTGAGTAGCTAAACCTCTTAGCCAAGGCTAGAGGAAGCTCAATCCAATGTAGCCTTAGTGTAGATTGTATAGTTTAGTTAGAGTAATTACATTCTCTTTATCCCCGCATAATGCATATTCATATACCTACGTCCTATGGTTGACCATAGCTAGGATTAGGAGGAATAAGGAATCCAAGTAACCATTTTGTTTGACCATAACAAAATAGGTTAGGAACATGGAAAAGAGAATATAATCCATGCTTATCAACTAGACCATGGTTGAGTAAGTGTGTTTATGGGTAGTTCCCAATCACTAATTATCTTATTTCATGGTGTGTTGCATATACCCGACCAATGATATACGATACGGGAATTCGTGAATACTCTTACTAGGTACATTATCTCAATGTTGCAACGGATGGAGTAGAATCACGCCTTCCTTTTCTCTCCAATTGTATCAACACCATTTCTAGTTTGTATTTTATTTTAATTTCTTTTCTTATAAAAACCCAAAAGTCATTCTTATTGGATAAAATTAGTAGCTCAAAGTATAATTTGCGCTACAAGTCTCCTGGGATACGACACTGCTTACCCTTGTACTCAACGGTACACCGTGCGCTTGCGGGTCTTTAAGATGTCAGTTTCATAATCGATCATGAAGGGTGTGATTGTGTGAGTCATATTTTTTTTTTTTGTGCATTTGCAATTTATTACTCATATCCTATTGACATTGTGTTGGCTTTAAACATCTTTGGCAATTCAGATGTTTAGTGGCTAATATCATTATAACTGAATGGTCTTAATTCTTTATAACTGAATGGTAGTAATCACTCCAAGGTAGTAATCACTCCAAGGTAGTAATAACTCGGGGCTAAAATCT
The DNA here is from genome assembly GCA_014058105.1 of Kingdonia uniflora. NCBI lineage: Eukaryota > Viridiplantae > Streptophyta > Magnoliopsida > Ranunculales > Circaeasteraceae > Kingdonia > Kingdonia uniflora. The sequence continues at coordinate 228,715 of JACGCM010000882.1, read as the reverse complement.
TTATAACTGAATTGTCCTAATTTTTTACTTAAGTTAATTTTGGCCTCCAAATTTGCAGCTTTCAATTTCACTTGTCTATTTGGAAACTTTTGCCATTATTGGCATATATTTACATTTTACTCCATTTTCTTGTAATGTATGATAAAACTTCATTAGTGTTTTGAATGCTAATACTATGTGGTGTAGATATATTTTTTGACAGGCTTGGGACCTATATTATCATCTATTCAGAGGCATAGGCATACTACCCTAGATTTGCATGCAAGGTAGTCATTTGGTTTAATTTATTAGCATTTATCCCGTTCAAATGCTCAACATCTCTCTTATTAACATATGCAGTTGCAAGCCTTTACAAGCTGTTTTCCTTGAACTTAAAGAATGCAAGAGGTTGGAGCTGGGACATGTTGTTGGGACATACCGTTGTTGTATAATTTTTAATATTTGAATATATATATTTTTTAATAGTGAATTTATTTATGATGGTTGCAAATGGATAATTGAAATTTTCTAAAAAATTTTATGAAATAAACGTATTTGCCACCGTAAAAACAGCAGCTAGCTATGGGCTTTTGCCACGAAAAGCGGGAACGAACAAATACTGTGGCATAAAATAGGGCTTTTGCCACGGTAATAAATGTGTCAAAGCTTTAGCCACCCCATCTACGGGCACGACCCTTGCCACAGTAAAAACTGTGGCACAGGCTTTTTGCCACAGATTTTTATGTGGTTACTACCCTTTATTCTTGTAGTGTAAGTTTTTTCACTATATGCATGGTTAACGTTTCACCAAAAAGTGTATATCAATATATAAGATTATAAGGATTAACCTTGGGAGGAATCGACTTTCTTTTCATAGCAGATAAGTTTTTGGCATGACTAAGAAAGTTATATTATGTCTTATCTATAATAAGAAAAAGGAACCAACAATATGGTTGGGGTCTTCGCCCGTTGATCTTACCAAGTTGCAAGCAATTCAACCGAAAAAAGAGTACACACCGTTGGATCTTAAGAATTGTCTGAAAAACAATCAATCTTAGCCGTTGATTCCCACAATCTATCTCGAGGTCCTGTTGTAAACCCTAATCTCAATCTACTATATCTCCTACTTCTACCACAAATCTCTCTCTTCAATCAAAGCTTAAACTCTGCAACAAACACACACTCTCTCTCACTCTCATGAGATCAAAGAAGCAATTTTTTTTTCATCTATCATAAAACTTCTCATTCTCTTCCCAATCCCTGGGTTGCGGGGTCCTTGCCTAACCACGGTTTGCCTAGCAAAAAAAAAAAAAAAACTTCCCATGAGAAAGGTATGGATATAGCCATTCATCTTTGTTCATTTTCATATCAATAGATCGAATCAACTTTATCTGTAAGTTTATAGTTCTTCTTATGTTGCAATTATTCTTTAGCGTTTGGTCAGATTTGGTGAATAAGATTTGATTAGAAATCGTCTCTTCGTATAGGGTTTGATGGATATGGGTTTTTATGGAACCATGCACTTTGTGTAAAACTTTGATTGCTTGCTTTAGTTTGATAAATTATGATTATTGAGGACTTAAGACATAATAGTACCAAAAACATTGTACCCTAAAGATTATCATCACTTTCCGGCAAAATTGCAATAAGGAGATCAAGTTTCTTGTCTTTGAGGTTCTTTAATATAAAAATAATCCACCATAAACCTTTATCAAACTCTTCACTATACAAAGGAATTGAGTAAAATAAAGAGAGTTTATCTGATGAAAATACCGGCAAACACCAAATTAAGGTGATAATGAGAATACTTGTTTGATGAGGAGGTCATGCATGCTAGCCTGTGATGTTATTATGGAGTTGTGAATTTTGAGAGGAAGACTTCCATCTCTCAAGAATTTCTGCATACTAAAATGATGTGGGGTTGGAGGCAAGGTTGCTTCTAAGACTGATGATAGCATCTTCCTCCCTGTCTTTAATCTGTGACGTGTTCTTCTACATTGGCATTACCTTCCAAAAATTATGGCTGGTACTAAATCCCTCCGGAAGGTAAAGCTGGAAATGGCCTCATTTCACGTCAAGGGGTGGCAATCTGGTCCTGGTACTAGTACAAAATTTGGTCCAGGGGGTGTTAGTATGGTACCTTCAGAAATAAGTGCGGGTATCACATTCCTATCGAAATAGAAGCTGAAAATGGCACCATTTTAGGTGGAAGGGGTGGCGAGCTAGACCTGGTGCCAGTATAAAATTTGGTCAAAAAGGCGTTAGTATGGGACCTTCAGAGATCAGAGTGGGTAGATCCCAGCAAAATGTGAAGTTTTAAATTACCCCAATGCAGTTGAAGGATCATTAAAAATCATGCCTTAGGGCTCAAGATGTCGGTGAAGAAAAGGTCATGAAAAACAGTGGAGCTCGGAGCTTGAGTTTACCCCAATAACAAAAAATAAATAAATAAGGCTAATATAATGATTTAGTCTTTGCTTGGGGTATAAATAAAAACCCTAACAAAACTTTTGAACATAAGCGCGTGCCTATTTTGCTCGCAAATCAGATATATAAGGATTAGCCTCGAGAAGAATCGACTTTCTTTTCATAGCAGATAAGTTTTTGACATGACTCAGAATGCTATATTATGTCAGATACACACGTACCTCACAATTTAAGATTATCGATCCCAGTAAAAGATGTGGCAAAATCTTCAAATCTTTTCCAAATGGATTTTCGAATGAAGTTCTAAACACGGGAAAAAGCTTGTCCGCATGAGCTTTCTAGAGAGACTATTTCGAGACTAAGATTGTTGGTGCACACATATTTTAGATAATTGGTTCTGAGGTTTGCCAAGATTGTAGGATATTTGTGAAGCTAACTTAAGATAATCAAGAATTAGTATAAATTTGATAAACAAGATTGGAATTGTTGCGTTGGTTTGTAATGGGTTTCAGCAAGGTTAAAGTTGTTATGGTTTTATCTCTTCTTGTTGCTTTTAGCGAAAGAGGAGTAGCCGATACAAAACAAAGCGCACATCTCGATCATTCTGGCCCTAGCACTAAACCACGTTATGATGACATTCCATTTCCAGATGGCCCTCATTATGAGTTACCCAAGGAGGGTCCAGCAGACTATTGCCCCAATGGCTTTGATACACATGGTCATTGTATAGTGTATATTGCCTAATTTAGGTTACCTGCCAAGTGTCTTTATAATTCCGTCCCTTGTTTTAAAATTTCTTAGGTGACGAATTCAATAATTGAGGTTGCTATCCTGATTTGTACATTTGGGTTATATATTTGTACTCATATTAATAAAATTGCTTAATCGTTTCCCCTAACCATGGATCTTTAGTTAGTTTTGTGGCAGATATCATTGTAGCATGCATTCTGTTTATAAAACTAAAACAGTACAAGATTTTGCATGACAACTTGTATTTTATACGCGTGATGCCTCTGATTGTAGTTTGGTAAATTTGCTAGAATACAATTTGATAATTTAAGCTTTGATTTATGGGGAGGGATGTGTAGCTAAAAGCATACCTATATAGATATAGGGCTAGTTCTCGAAATGAGAAACTTACCAAGAGAAGAGTGGAGGGCAATTATGGTATTACAAAAAAATTGGACGTGAGTGGAGGGTAATTACCAAAAAAATTGGACTTAGGGTTTGGATCGTAGAGGGAGGGAGTAGTGATGAACATGACCAAGTTTGCCGTATTATTTGGTTTTAAATTGTTTGTTTTGTATTAGAAACTACAAGAATATGAAGAATAAAATACTACCCTCTAACAATTCACATATGACAAATTAGTAAATCTATTTTAGACTAAAAGTTACAAATTGACAAGGGTAAGTTAGGCAGGCGAAAAATATCAATGATTTTGGCCGAATACATCCAATAGCTCCTCATTTATTTTAAAGTTATAAAGATAGCCTTTGATATTCCTAAGTTTGTGTTGGAAATTTTGATCGACAGCCGAGATCTGGTCTCATTCCAATGTTTTTCCTTTAGTAGTATAGATAAACATCTATAAGGACTAGCCCAGATGCTCCTTATTTTTCCTTGGCATAATTCTTTGAGTAAAACTTCTATCCATGGTTTGATATATAGACTCGGAACTTCCTCTAACAGATAAGCATCTACTTTTATAAAGAATATGTGTACTCCACGGAAGATGTCTTATAAACGGAGTAGTTGTTGATCAAAACATTTCACGGTCTAAGTATCTGTGTATTCTTGTGATCTTCCCCTCTTGCATATTTCTTATTACAACCAAGCAACTATGGCGGATGCACTTGTTTCCACTGTCATTGAACAACTAATGTATTTTAGGCAAAGTTGCAGATAGATAGATAAAACCCTTTTCTTCTCTGTGTGTACGAGAGAGAAGAATAGTCGCTACTTCTCTCGACTCATATGGTAGCTAATAGAGGACGTGGTAATGGAAATCGATCATCTTCAAGAATCAAAAGGGCGAATGTCCGACTTCTTGAACTGTCGTCTTTGACGAAAAATCCAGATCTGGAGAATGAAGCTACTAGATTGATGAAACTTGCAAACGAGTTGAATACATCTGAAGCTAGTCCAAACAATGATTCTTCGATGGTCTCATTGGAGGATGCCATTGACGATGAAGCACGATCTCTAGACCATGAACATGAAGATGATGATGCCAATACTCAAAGTGTCGATAAGATTGATTACAAAATGTTGGAATTGGCACTTTGGGAAAAGCTGTGGGAGATTCAGAATTCAAAATAAGTTGAGGGTTTGATGGGGATTGAAGCTCAAGAAACTCCAGTGAGTAATTTTAATGAAGATGGTTCTCCAATTGAAGATAGTGCAGTTGTGAGTGCAACTGAAGAGTTAAGTGCAAGGGAACCTGCAATTGGTCAGGTTAGTTTCTCTACTGTTGAAGAATTTCCTGCTCTTCCTTCTACCAACAAAACTTATGAGAACAATTTAGAGATGAATACTCTAGGTGATAATTCTTCCAAGCCTAGTTGGGCTCAGATGTTGGGTGCCCCATCCACATCAAGAGGTAAAGCTAACTTAATTTATACTCCACCCACTTTAATTAGAGGAATTGGTACCGCTAAGATGAATACTAGTAACTTTAAGGATAACATTAAGAACAGTGAATCGATTGTTGTGAGAAATTTCATTGGTAAGAGACTTCCTTACAAGTACCTCAAAGACTCTCTATCTAAGGTTTGGGGCCTCAAGAGTGACTTTGAGATGACTTTAAAGAGGAACAACAATTACTTTTTCAGATTTGGGAATGACGAAGACAAAGAAAGAGTTTTAGAAATGGGTTCTTTCCATCTAGCAAGTAGAATATTTATTCTTAGGCCATGGAGGCCTTTTATTGAGTTTGAACCTACCGAGGTCTCTTCTATTCCGATATGGGTGATACTGTAAGATGTACCATATCAGTTTATGAATGCTAAAGGAATTGGATTAATTGCAAGTATAGTTGGGAAACTTTTGTGTCTTGATAGAGCAAGTGAAGAGAGGAAGCATAAATCTTTTATTAGAGTTTGTGTTTGAGGTTGAGGTGAGTAGCCTCTTACCTAGTTCTTTGCCCTTGCTTATTGATGAGAAGTTTACCATCAATGTAATTGCTGAGTACAACTGGGTACCAGTTAAATGCATTGATTGTAATGTCTTTGGTCATAGCCTTATGACATGCCCTATTAAGGCAGCTGAGTTTCAAGCTAAAAAGGCAAAGGATGAGGAAAACAAGAAAATGAGATTTGAGGCCGAGAACAAAGAAAGCTTTCAAGTTGGTAACAAGAAGAGTGTGATCTCCAAGAACAACGAGCATCAAAAAGGAAAAGGAGTTGAGAAGAAAGATGGTTGGGAATATCCCAAATACACCGCAAAGAAGAGTGCTAGTACTAACAATGTTGGTATTACTGCTTTTATTCCGGTTGACCTCACTGAGGAGATTGAAGTGATGAATGAAAACTCTCCTGTTAACAACATCAAACAAGGGGATTTGGCTAGATCTGTTAGCTTTAATAAGTTGGCTTCATGCTCTAATTCGACTAGAGCATGTTCTGGACTTAATGAGAAGGCTAAAGAAGCTAAAACTCTAGAGAGACAAAGGGCTAAGGAGGCTATGGAGGAAGAGAAGACAGAGCAACTTGCAAAAGACATGACTATTTTCTTTCCCACTTAGTTCTTTGGGTTTATTTTTACCCGTGGGTATTTATGTTGCGTTGTTCAATTTGTTGCCCCTAAGGGGCTATTGGTGTTTTTAGTTTAGTTGGTAGTCCTTGTGACTTGGCATCCAGATGTTAGGCTCTTCCCCCCTCCCAGTTTGTTTTGTTGGAGGTTGGGGTAGTTGTCCCCATCTTGTACTTGTTCCGATTTTTCTTTATTTTATAGGGGGGGGTCCTTCCAACCCCAGCTTACCTTCCAAAAACAAAAAAAAAAACAAAAACAACTAATGTCTTTTCTTGTTCAAGAGCTGAAACAGGAGGTGGGACTCGTGGCCGGTGCTCGTGGAGAGGTTGAAAAGCTTTCTGCAACATTCAAGAAGATCCACGCTGTTCTGGATGATGCAGAGAAGCAACAAATTAAGGACGAGTCTGTGAAACTTTGGATAGAGGAGCTCAAAAAGGTAGCGTATGACATGGACGACGTATTGGATGAATGGCGCACGAGAATCCTCAAATCACAAGTTAGTGGAGTTGAGAGTGCTCAGGTTGGCAAGAAAAAGGTGTGTTCCTGCCTTTTATCGCCTTTCTATTCTTTCATTAAAATCGCATTGCACCATGACATTGGTCATAGGATGAAAGAAATAAGGGAACTAGATGTGATTGCGAATGAGAAAGATAAGTATAACTTCAAACTAAGTAATGAAACTGAGGTGCTCAATTAGTTTTTAACGATGATAAAGTGATATCCCACTTTGAGAAGAGAGTGTGGGTCGGTGTTTCAAATCCTTTTGATGTTATTAAACTTGCCAAGGCAATCGTAAAACAACTTGGTGGTAGTTTCCCAGATGACATTGAGTGGGAGAGTCTGCATCAGCTCTTGTGCAACTCTATTAAGGGAAAGCAGTTGCTGATTGTTCTAGACAATGCCTGGAATGAGGATCAGGAGAAGTGGAAACCTTTGAAGGATGCACTTAATAGAGGTGCACAAGTAAGTAGGATCTTGGTCACCACACGTAGTGAAAGAGTTGCACTTATGATGGGCTCGGCTGATCATATACATAATCTTCAACTCTTGTCCAAGGACGATTCTTGGTCACTTTTAAGAAGTATTGCATTTGCGGGAAGGAGGGAGGATGAGCGCAACAAACTTGAAAAAGTTGGCATGGAAATCACAAATAAGTGTGGACGCTTGCCTCTTGCTATAAAGACGGTAGCAAGTTTGATGGTCTTTAAGAAAACCAGCCAAGATTGGTATGATGTATTGCATAGTCATATGTGGGAGTTTATGGAGGTTGAGCAAGGTGTTTTACCAGCTTTATTGTTGAGTTATTTTGCTCTTCCCTCACATTTAAAGCGTTGTTTTACGTATTGTGCCATATTTCCAAAAGATGGGGAGATAAACAAAGATTTCCTAATCAAGTTGTGGATGTCCCAAGGATTTCTTATCTCTAAAGGAAGATGAGAGCTTGAAAGTATTGGGGCAGAGTATTTTGATAATTTAGCAATGCGTTTGTTTTTTCAAGATTTTGAAAAAGATGATGAGGGCAACATAATTAGTTGCAAGATGCATGATCTTCTGCATGATCTTGCACAGACACTCACACAAAATGAATGAATATATTTTCATGGAAAATAACAAATTTAAGGGTAGCAAAGTACGTCATTTAACTGCACTGGAGTTTAGAGATGCCAACTCCATTTGCAGTGCAAATAATATACGTACCCTCCCTCTTCACAAGTGAAAAAAGTATTTGGGGATATTTCATCAACTCACTTGCCTTAGGGTATTGGATCTTAGTTATGTTTATATGAGTATTCTTTACCCTGAGGTAGAGAAACTGATACACTTAAGATACCTAGACTTGTCTGGAACAAGGTTTATAGAGTTACCTGAAACAATTACCAATCTTTACAATCTGCAAACCTTGATGCTCAACGAGTGTTATCAACTGTGTGAACTACCTCAAGGAATGGGGAATCTGGTAAACTTGAGGCATCTTGAAATTGAATCAACTTTTAGTCTTAGGTTTCTTCCACAAGGAATTGGGAGACTGAGCTCTTTAAGAAGTTTATGCAAATTCATAGTGGGAGGAGGCTGTAACATTGGAGAGTTAAAGAACCTCAATCTTCTTCAAGGGAAACTTGAAATCATGAGGCTGGAGGGAGTAACGAATAAAGACGAAGCCAAGGAGGCAGAGATAAAGAATAAGCAATACTTGCGTGATCTGCGGCTATCCTTCAAATGGAAAGATTCGTCTGAGACAAGTGAAGTAGAGAGGATTGAAGGTGTTCTTGAAAGCTTGGAACCTCACGGCAATTTGAATGAATTGACAATTTTTTCATACATCGATTCTAAGTTTCCAAGATGGATGATGAGCGGTACAGTTCTGACCAATCTGCGCATTTTATCTGTATATAGATGTAACTGTGTGCAATTGCCCTTTCTAGAATCGCTTGAAAGGCTTGAAATATGGGATATGCCAAAAGTGAAACGGATTGGGAATGAGTTTTTTCTTGGAATTGATAGTAGTAATAGTGTTCAGAGATCACTTCCCAAGCTGGAAAGTTTCGTTTTAGAAAGGGTGAATAACTTGGAGGAATGAGATTTGAACATTTTATCCATGCCTCGACTCAAACATCTGCATGTTTCCGGATGCCGGGAGTGGACACAATCATGCCTTCCTCCTCTCTTGGAGACACTCGAATTAAAGGGTGATGCAGGTGATCTCTTGAAGGAAATACCAGCCAGCAACAACCTCAAAAGTTTGGCTATAACAGTTGCTAAGTCTGTCTCACTCCCCCGTGTCTTAACACAACTGAAATCGCTCGAGAAATTAACCATTTCTCACTGCGATAAGTTGGAACGTCTGCCCCAAGAGTTGCAGCATTTTACCTCAATTCAGGAATTGAACATCTACGGTTGTTCTGTTCTGGGACCACGTTGCCAAAAAGGACGAGAGGATTGGAATATCATATCGCACATCCCAAACATTCAAGTTGACGAAAAGAAGATCCAGTGAGGTAAGAGAACAGGTGTAATATTTCAATGCAAACATAGTTTTTATATTTCGTATTATAAATTTCAAACATTGATTTTTAAAATTGCAGTGTCACGGATTTAAGTAGGTTGCTGCATAATGCACTTGTAAATTATGACAGGTAATGTTTGTAGCCCATTTTATTTCCTCTTTCGAAATTGTAATTTCTTTGAATGTATCATAATTTTTAGGGGCAGCATCTGACGTAAAATCAAGTCGCGGAAGCAGAAACTTGAAGATTACGAAAACCTAATTAAAATTAGGGTTTTCTCTAAACTCTAAAACTCAAAATAAACATAAACTTAACTTCAAATCAAAACTAAACAAAAATTTAAATTGAAACCTAAATTGAACTAACTTCAAATCATCAACTTTAACAACTAAATAAAATAGAGAACCTAGCCTCTTTTTTATAAAACATAAGGGGGTAGAAACCTTAATTATGAATATTCTAGAAACTGGGAAAAATAACATCTTAACCTTGTGTTGGTTAATTAGGAACTCTCTAAAACCTACTAAATATCTCTAGCAGAGAGCTTGAATCAAAAGGACATAAATATAAATAGTTCGCTAACATGTGAGAAACGATCATGAGATATGATTCACATCAAACCCTCCGCCTTCGGAAGATTTCGTCCACGAAATCGACAAATTTTAGAATATTACGGAACTCGAAACTCTTTGATGCGGCCTACCCATCTTCATACTTTGAATTCTACCGCGAAATTTACTGTAACCCAAGGTCTTACCCAAGAGCGGGGGTACCATGTTATCACTAACATCCTTAAGTCGATCAGCACCCAAAATTGAAGAAAACATTGCGATTCGCTTCTCAAAACTTGCTAAAAAGCCCTCCCAAAATGGATTAACAAACTCTTTCTCAATGATATCATCTGGATATTTGTCAAATATTAGAGGTTTATCACAATATCCGATTGCATGCGTACTTATCAGTATAAATTGGGTTTAGAGTTGCAGGAGCTAGTGAGGTTGCTAGAGTTTGCCAAGCACGTATTGCCGTGCGCTTGTGCCACATGAGTGAATGAAATTTTTGCTGGGCATGCGCTGAATCTGATTCGGGAGCAGGGTATGGGTCGTGGGAGATGCTCGGGAGCAAGGTATAGCTTTCTTCCTCGATGCCAAACTTGCAACTGTGATAATTGAGTTTATCAGACTGGAGGGAATTGCAGCCAAAACTTCAATTGGGGATATTTCTTGGTTCCTGGATAGAGTTACCATACCTCCCTTGCCTCGAATGAGAACTCTTTCTGTAACTGTCTCTCTCTTGATCGTCAAACCTACAAAACCGCAAATTGGGTTTTCAATTGCAACCGTAACATCAGCTAGATCTTTGTTGGGCATCGCCTACTGGACCAGAGAGAGAGGTTCTTGTCCTGCAATTGTCACTCTCATCGTTCTGAAAATTGAAACTAATTTATGTAGATTTTGTGAACCGACGTTAATTCCGGTCGAATCATTTTCTGAATTTGTTGTTGTGACGACGACAGTCTTAACGACTATCGGAACCCTAGGATCGCTGGTTGTCATGTTAACGATAGCCTTGCCTTCGTCGGTGCCACTCGCGGCTCCGATTATGAGGATCTCCGTCACTTCTCCCAATTCGGCACGTGGGTTTTCCTTGTCCCTATTTTCCATCACAGTTTTGGTACTCTCAACTTGGGGGTTGCTCACCAATACACCTAGAGGAGAGGGTTGAGGTAGGGGTAGTTGTAACGTGCCGAAACACACGACGACGTTGACGAACTAGCCAAGTTCATTCTTAAGTATCGCGATTGCTTGCACGGTATTCTTAGCAACCTTTTTCACCGCAGCTCTTATACGAGACAACGTAGATATCGATAGCTTGACTTTTCCTGAAAATCTAAACATCTAATAGAGAGCACGTAGCGGAAGTAATTTGAATCGAGAAAATAAAAGGGATTGCAAGGAATAAATAATAAAGAGAGAAATTTTATTGATCTTGGTTGAATGCGTCTCTAAACTATTACATGCCTATTTATAATAGAGCTAGAGGATTCTTATATTAGAAGGATCATATTATTTAGACATAAGCTTAATCTTGAAACAAATAAAATATAGAGCTAGAGGATTCCCATATCAGAAGGATCCTATTATTTAGACATAAGCTTAATCTAGAAAAAAATAAAACTAGAAAGAAAATTAAACCTAATGAGATTAAAATCATCCAAGCCTTTGGGCTTAATCATTTAAAGGTCCTGCATCAAGCTCCTGTTGTGAAAAAGAACTCGCCCACGAGTACTCAAAAGGAAGATAATCATGCGTGTCACCATAATAAGAAGAAAGGTCCCCCACATTGAATGTAGGCGAGATGTTGTAACCTTCGGGTAAGGAAATGATGTATGCATTATCGCTAATCCTCAATTTATTGTAAGTGCCAACCAGAAAACGTTCCTTTTTCAAATAGGCCATGACAAGATTACCAACTTCAAAAGTTTGAACACGCCGATGTGCATCGGCCGAAGCTTTGTACTTAGCATTTGAAGCTTCAATATTTTTTTTAGCCATCTCATGAATTTTGGTAACTTGATCAAGGAAATCATTAGACAATGAATTTACACCTGGAACTTTAGGAAGATCTACAAGATCGAGGGGGTGCTTAGAAACCGTGGAATAAACAATCCGGAAATGAGAAAATCTGGCAGTTCTACTCTTAGAAGCATTATAGGCGAACTCCGCATGAGGAATACATAAATCTCATTGTCTTGGCTTTGCACTGGATAAAACACGAAGTAAATTTCCCAGAGTACGATTAACTACTTTCGTTTGACCATCGGTTTACGGGTGAGCGGTGCTACTAAACTTTAAAGATGTATCCAAATGTCGCCAAAGAGTTTGCCAAAAATAGCTTAAAATTTTTCTATCGCGATCGAAAGCAATAGATTGTGGAACACCATGATGAGTTTTTTTTGTAAGGGATGAAGTGTGTCGCCTTTGAGTAGCAATCGACTACCATAAAAATTGAATCAACTCCTCTTTGAGTCTGAGGGAGTCTCAAAATAAAATCCATAGAAATATCGGTCCAAGGTGATTTGGGAACCAAAAGAGGGGTGTAGAGGCCCATATTTTGAGCACGACCTTTGGTTTGTTGGCATACAAAATATTAGTAAACAAAGTCCGCAACATCTTTCTTTAAAGAAGGCCAAAAATATCGTTCATCTACCAAAGCAATTGTTTTATCACGACCTAAATGTCCACCAAGACCTCCTCTATGTAGCTCTTTAATAACGTACTCTCGTAAAGAACTTTGGGGAATACAAAGACGAGTACCATGAAAAAGAAAACCATCATGAAGAAAAAAGTCGGCCGTACCTCATTGATTATTGTTACATTTTTCCCACATCTCTGAAAAATCCGCATCATCGACATAGAGTTCTTTAAGATAATGTACGAACGGTAACAAGAAGGGATGCACGTCGACTCAAGGCATCGAAAACTTTATTTTGCTTCCCCGGTTTGTGCTTGATAGAAAAATTAAATTGTTGAATCTTAACGATCCAACGAGCATGCATTCGATTAATATTAGTATTACTTTGGATGTACTTGAGGGATTCATGATCGGTATATAATAGAAATTCCTTTTGAAGCAAATAATGTTTCCAATGCTTAAGAGTTTGTACAACCGAATAAAATTCCTCATAAGTAGTCAAAGTACGGCGAGCTTCACATAGCTTTTCACTATAATGAGCAATTGGTCTTCCTTCTTGAGTTAAAACATCACATATACCACGGGTGGAGGCATCACAATCCACCTCAAATAGTTTTGTGAAATCGGGCATAATAAGAACCGGTGCCGAAGATAGTTTTTCTTTGAGTAAGGCGAAACTTTATTCGGCTTCGGGACTCCAAGTAAGGCGAGATTGTTTTAAACAATCGGTAAGAGGGGCCGCTATAGTTGAAATTTTTTGCACAAAACTACGATAAAAGGATGCCAAGCCATGAAAAGATTAAACATCAAAAATAGTTTTTGGAGTAGGCCACTCACGAATAGCTTTGACTTTGCCTTCGTCAACATAAATACCATCGGCGGAAACGACAAATCCCAAGAAAATAAGTTTAGCTTGCATAAATATACACTTCTTGAGTTGAATTTGGAGAGAGATACCTTAGAGTGCTTAAAATACTTGTCGAATATGGCGAAGATGCTCCTTCTCATCTTTGCTATAAATGAGAATATCGTGGAAATAAACGACGGCAAACTTGTTCTAGAAAGGCTTTAAAACCTCATTCATAAGCCTCATAAGCGTACTAGGAGCATTAGACAAACCAAATGGTATAACAAGCTATTCATATAATCCTTCTTTAGTTTTGAAAGCCGTTTTCCATTCATCTCCAGGACGGATTCAAATTTGGTGATAACCACTTTTGAGATCAATTTTAGAGAAGATTTTAGAACCAGAGAGCACATATCCAACATATCATCAAGGTGAGGAATCGAAAAACAATAACGTACCGTGATTTTGTTAATAGCTTGACTATCAACACACATGCGCCAAGAACCATCTTTCTTTGGGACTAGGAGTGCCGGAACCGCACACGGGCTCATTGATGGGCGAATAAGGCCTTTAGAAAGTAGATCGTGTACTTGCTCTTGTAAAATTGCATGGTCTTTTGGTAGCATACGGTAATGTGGTAAGTTTGGCAAGCTTGCACCCAGAACAAGATCGATGTGATGTTGAATATCCCTAATAGGAGGTAGAGAATCTGGAAACTCGGTAGGAAGAATGCTAGAAAATTCATGTAAAAGATCTTTAACTTCTTGAGGCATGTCATTAGGATTGGAGACATCACCTTTAGAAACAAGAGCAAAAATAGTTATGGCCTCTTGAATATCTTTCTCCACATCATCGGAAATCAATAAAAGCGTTTTTGTGGTCGGAGGTGTTTTGGGATTCACATTGGGCTTCATAGGAGTAAACATATACTTGAGACCACCTTTTGTAAATGTGTACATATTGTTACGTCCCTTACTATCAACATCTAAATCAAGCAACCAAGGTCGTCCAAGAAGAATATGACAAGCATCCATGTCAACGACATCACACAAAATCTCCTCACAATTTTTACCAATAGTAAAAGGAACCCGACATTGATGCATAACCTTAGAAACAGAAGTATCCTTGATCCAATAAATAGGATAAGGATCCGGATGCAAACTAAGAGCTAAAAAAGCTTTGGAACCACCAATTTATAAATAATATTTTTGCTCGAGCCACCATCAATGATAAATTTGGCGAGTTTACCGTTAATCAAGCATTGGGAGCGAAATATGTTGTTGCGTTGGGACGTATCTTCTTGTTATGTAAAGAGAAGTTTACGAAAAACACAACATCGTTAATCTTCTTTTTCGCATCCATCAAGAACTTCTTCAATAATATCCGACGACGACTCAAATAAAATTGGATCACAAAGAGCCAAAACGGATGGATGCTCATGAACCTCACCATCAACGATGACCTCCTCATCATGGTGTGTTAAATTTACTCAAGGATTTGTATTGCTTCAAGATGGGAAAAGATTAGATGCATGACCATGTTGGTTACAATGATAACAATATTTTTGTTTAGGGTGGGCATAAGGATCGATGGGGTGTTCAAGCAATCACGAATAGGTAATTTTCCCTCTTTACGACAAGCCTCAACAATACTATCTCACCAAGCGTTAGCACTACTCTTGAGCTTATATGCTACGAGCGAAGTTTTCTTTTCCTCTGGAATATGCATGTAATCAAAAAAATTCTCCACCGTAGAAAGCCAATCGAGAAAATCTTCGACTTGAAGATGGCCATTAAAGGCCGAAAGATCGAACTTCATCTTGTACTCAAATTGATGGAGTTGTGCTTGGTGAGGTGTAAAATATATATCATGAATATATAAATTTGGAGGTCGCTCACGTACGCCATCGACAAGAGCCATATCGTTCATAGATAATTCATAATCATGGCTTTTTTGTTAAAATTGGTAACCGGGTGTTGGTGATTATTAGTCTTTTGTGGTGTGGTGGTGTTGTATAATTTCATGTTGGTGGTAGCGGTTTTGGGGAAGAGGTAAACAAGATGGATTGGTGAGGGTTGCCTAGATCATTGTGGTTGTTTAGGGTTATATCAACATGGGTATTAGAAAACATTGAATTTTTGGGTTGTAATGATGTGGGAGCGGCATTAGGGCTTTGACGGTATTGGGTTGTTTTGGTGGGGGTTTCATAGGTGTTGGGGGTGAGTGTAAGGTCGGAATTTTGAGAAGCGAATGGTGGGGTGTATATAGGTAAAGTTGTGGATGGTGAAAAGGGTATGGAAGTAACGGGGGTTGAGAAGGGTGATAGTTTACTAACTTGTATAGTGAGGTTATTGATGGCTGTGGTGAGTTGTTGAACTTGTCGATTGGAAGCTTCGATTTTATCCTCCAAACAATTAAGTTTTTCGGTGAACTCTTCCCTCGTCACAAGGTTTCAAAGATTTCTGTCTTGGGCACGGTCTTCGTTTTCGTTGTTCACCATCCTGGTACAGGCCTACGACTGAATCTGATACCACTTAATAAAGAACACGTAGCAGAAACGATTTGAATCTAGAAAATAAAAGAGATTGCAAGGAATAAATAATAAAGAGAATAATTTTATTGATCTTGGTTGAATGCATCTCAAAACTATTACATGCCTATTTATAATAGAGCTAGAGGATTCCCATATTAGAAGGATCCTATTATTTAGAAATAAGCTTAATCTAGAAACAAATAAAACTTGAAAAAAAATTAAACCTAATGAGATTAAAATCATCCAAGCCTTTGGGCTTAATCATTTAAAGGCCCTGCATCAACATCACTCAATTACAACCGTAGCAACGCAGAAATTACTGTAACAGTTACCCGAAATTAATGTAACAGTCCCGAAAATTACTATAGATGAACCCGAAAAAAACTGTAGCAGTCCTCGGAAATCACTGTAGCAGTCATTGTAAAAAAAATCATTGCTAGCTCCGGTACCAATTTGACATAAAATCAAGTCGCGGAAACTTGAAGATTACGAAAACCTAATTAAAATTAGGGCTTTCTCTAATGAGAATTCTTTCTGTAACTATCTCTCTCGATCGTCAAACCTGCAAAACTGCAAATTGGGTTTTCAATTACAACCGTAGCACCGGCTAGAGCTTTGTTGGGCATCACCCACTGGACCAGAGAGAGAGATTCTTGTCCTGTAATTGTCTCTCTCATCGTTCTAAAAATTGTAACTGATTTTTTTAGAGTTTGCAAACCGGCGTTAATTCCGGTCGAATCCTTTTCTAAATTTGTTGTTGTGACGACGATAGTCCTAACGACTATCGGAACCCTAGGATCGATGGTTCTCATGTTAACGATAACCTTGCATTCGTCGGTGCCACTCGCCGCTCTGATTACAGGGATCTTCGTCACTTCTCCCAATTCGGCACATGGGTTTTCCTTGGCCGTGTTTTCCGTCGCAGTTTTGGTACTCTCAACTTGGGGGTTGCTCTCCAATACACCTAAAGGAGAGGGTTGAGGTAGGGGTAGTAGTAACGTGCCGGATCTCAAGGCGACGTTGACGAACTCGCCAAGTTTATTCTTAAGTGTTGTGATTGCTTGCGCGGTATTCTTGACATCCTTATCCGCCGCAGCCCTTATAGGAGACATCGTAGATATCGATAGCTTGAATTTTCCCGAAACTCTAAACATCACTCAATTGCAACCGTAGCAACGCAGAAACTGCTGTAACAGTTACCCGTAATCGCTGCAGCATCCCGAAAACACTGTAGCAGTACCCGAAATCACTGTAGCAGTCTCTCAGAAATCACTGTAGCATTAACCGAAAACACTGTAGATGTTCCTGAAAATTAATGTTACGGTACCCTAAAACACTGTAGCCGTCCCCGAAAAACATTGTAACATTACTCGGAAATCACTGTAGCAGTGGTGTATCAAGAAATCCGTAAAATCTTACTATCTCTAGTACCAATTTGACGTAAAATCAAGTCGCGGAAGCGGAAACTTAAAGATTACAAAAGCTTAATTAAAATTAAGGTTTTCTCTAAACTTTAAAACTCAAAATAAACATAAACTTAACTTCAAATCAAAATTAAACAAAAGTTTAAACTTAAACCTAAATTGAACTAACTTCAAATCATCAACTTTAACAACTAAATAAAATGGTGAACCTGACCTCTCTTTTATATAACATAAGGGGGTAGAAACCCTAATTATAAATATTCTAAAAACTGGGAAAAATACCATCTTAACTTTGTGATAGTTAATTAGGAACTCTTTAAAACCTACAAAACATTTCTAGCCGAGGGCTTGAATCAAAAGAACATAAATATAAATAGTTCGTTGACATGTGAGAAACGATCATGAGATATGATTCACATCAGCATCAGTCTAGTCGTTTTACTTGAACCATAACCTGTATCTGTTGTCTTCTAGCAAATAAAATAACTGAATATCTTCTTCTTTGTTTTCATTTTTGCCTGGTTCAAATCTTAAGTGTATCATCAGCTTACTCAACCTTTTAACTTAGCAAAGGGCACCTTTTTTCTCGGAACACAATGCATTTTTTCAAGCAAAGGAGAATATATTAAATAAGCAAGAAACAACATAAAAATGTAACCAAATCATTTAGGCGGCTTAACGCCTGTCCATCTGCAGATGTCGTAATTGTGAACTAAAACATAGACTATCACGGCCCAGCCCGGGTCTGTCTTTATATTGCCCAAAGCACATCAGAATATGGAGCCGTGCGACATACATGTACGTGTGGCCAACATGCACAAGCCATCTTACAAGGCACGGCGGCGCCAGTGAAATAGTCTCATGGATGCTAGAGCGACATCTGGATAATCCTGAATACTCGTGAGAGGTCAGGATAACACACCTCAATAATAGGCGGCAATGCTGAAGGTTCCCTCAATAATCCCTATAGCGTAATCTTTCATGACGCGTACGAGGTACGGATAACACACCTCAATATGCCGGGTTACAGATATGGGACATGTATATCTCAAGGGGCGACAAGCCTGGACTGGTTACATAGTCCATTTATAGGGTCGGTGCATCTCGGGTAGCCCGTGGGGCATAACAGCGCCATATAAAGCCCTTACTGGAAAAGCGGCCCGCATTGCGAGGCAATATCTTCTAGCCTTCCCTAGGCCAAGGAGAACTCATGACTATCCCTTGTAGATAGCCCATGAGCCAGGGTCCATGATGACCAAGCCTTGAAGCTCATTTAGTCATGGGGAGGATTGGACCAAGGTTCCTCCTTAATATAGTCACTAAGTAAATAGCTAGTTTCCAAAAGAAAACGTTAAAACTGGAGACGAAGCGGACTGGCCCTTCTCGCTCCCTTAACCAATTCTAATTTCGACGAAACTTGGCGTACAGCTATATTAGGGTCTAGAGAACATATATCCAAGGTCAGAACTCAAAATCCTCAGGCAGATTTTCCTGGCGTTCGGTAGGCCGTCACACCCTCCCGCACTTAAAATAATCTCGACGTCCTCGTCGAGAACCTTCTTCAACACGGCTCTGCAAGGATTCAATCTTTTACATCTTCAAAAAACTAACAACTCTCCTGCAATTAGTTTATAGTACTATATCTTATTTTGCACTAGCGGATACTGAGCCCAACTGCTAGTCTCGATGCTGACAACTATGGTCTTCACGACTGAACCTTAATCTCTAGCCTTTCCAAATGAAATGCGTGGTGACTGGACCTTCATTCGAACTTTGGTGTCCGCCTTCTCTTCTGGATATTGTCCTGCAGCCTTAAGCCTTCAGATAAGCATATGGGCGGTGCTTCTAGCATCTCGCCCTCTGAAATGTGTTGCATCCTACTGCAAAATGCCTTTCCCCTGACACATGTAGAATGTCGCTATATTCAGCAAACCTGGGATGTCTCCTCCGGACAGCCCGACGAGAATATCTACAATCCCGTCTAAAAGATGCGCTCTCTTTCGAGTCACACCAGTGCAATCTACCTTTAAGTCGCACAATGCCTTTGTTGCTCGAGAGTTCAATCTTCTATGAATCTCGGCTTCAAACTTTACTCTTCTTCTGTGAGTGGTAAGGAGCAAGTCTGGTAAAACCAAGGGGTAAACTCTCCCCATCTGCTACAAAACACCTGTCGCGCACTGAACTGCTTGACTGCCTTTTCAACTAACTCTGCAAAGGTCTTCAAACCACGTCCGCCCTTCTTACAGAACATCTAGGACACAACATCAAGATGCGGCACTCTAGCCTTACCAGTATGGAACCGACCTGGTACTCATTGTTCACTTGGGCGAGGGAGGGTAGCTCCTAGGAGGTAGCATACTCTCAACAAGGCACGGATACTCTTGTCTTACCCCAACATAACCATCAAGGCAGCCTATCATGGTACGGGTACTCTGATCCCTACCGCCAGCTAACCATCGAGGTCTGCCATAAAGGCATCCTGTGTGAACTTGGAAAACCTATGAGACATCTATCTCTGTAGCCACTTTCTGCTCTACCACTTCGTAGTAGCCCATCATCTAACCAATGTAACTATAGATGGCATCTGCACCTAACTTGGCTCCAGGAAGGGTAATCGCTACTCCAGCGTTACCAATGTCTCTCAACTTCGGAAGACTCTAATGTGCCTCACTCTCTAAGGAGGACATAGCACTAACATCTATACTTGCCAAACTTCGGTGGTAATGACCCATGCTGAAACCTGCGTACATCTGCGTTACAACTAACAGCTCTTCCCACACTTAATAAGCTTGACGTCCGCGTCGAGAACAAAGTTGTGACATATAACTGATTGACTGCTGAAGCATTTCTCCATCTCTTCACCCTACTCGAACCTGAGTACTTAAGGAATTTAAGAACAAGATATTGTCACTGCACCTGTCGTCCTGAGCTCGTTGGCATGCCACTTCCAACTGCTATCAAACTCTTGGAGACCAACCTTCATACTATCGTAATCATCTTAAAACTGAAGCGTAACCATTCTCTGTCTCTCTACTACCTTCTACAAACACAACCAACTCTTACCGGTCACTAAGATATGGTCTTCTAAAGATACTCCATCAATGCAAAGAATAAACGAGGTGCTAGAACTCTGATCTCTACCGCCAACCACCATGTGATAAGGAATTGGGAAAATCCATCCAATTTCGATCAGGATCTTTAATCCTAGAGCATTCTTCCATCTGAGATCATGTCTAAGGTAACCTAGACAACTGACTATAGCTCAATTCTGTTCTGCGGCAACCACGTAACTTATTGTGATTCGTAAACATGAATCATCACCAATCTGTGGGCTTAAAATGATCCAGAACCATCTTGTGGAACAACATGGATCAACTCGGCTAGAGCACTTGAACGCCGACAAACTTAAAACTCAACTACGGAGCTAGAGAACTAGCATCACTCAGCAACTTACCTTCTTTGAGTGAGCAAAGCAGTGTCCTGTACAACTGCGGGACCAACTGCGGACAAGCGACAACCCAACTTGGGGGTTACAGTTCATGTCGCGTAACCAAGAGAAACTCTACCCTCGACGTCTACTTGACGATATCACTGTGTGCAAACTCGGAACCCAAACCATGTCACCATCTATTATTTCTCGCCGCTTCATTTTCAGATCATGACGTTTACCTCCGAAACGTCTCTGTATCCAACTCAGGACAATAAAAACGAGTATCAACCAGGATTCTTCAATCTTCTGTAGACACTAAGGAATTCCAACCAAACCAAGCTTCGCGGCTTCCACACGAAAGTACTTGGTACAAAACACTGACCATACCGATCTATGCTGAGGGGCATCGTCCTTGATCACAACTGTTACTAAACTTCGCAATGCGTATGCGGATCGAATGCAAACAACGACCTGCAAGATTGCCTTCCTATTGTACTTCATAGAGGATCTGATATATTGACCAGCCTTCTTGAGACAACCAACAAGATAGATCATCGCGTCTAACTCAAATGACAATCCTTCCTCTTAGCGTCATTGTCCAAAGCACACTTAACTTGAGCAATCTCGCGCTTAGATATGAAGCCTTCATCTCGTTTCCATTATCAACTGACATGTAGGCAACCCGCTCTACAAGCATTTACAATGGTGCTTGGATCATCTGTACGGAGCAACTTTGGCTTTGAAGATAACAACTGTCAACTAGGTATCCTGTATTACCAACTCGGGAACCATCACTCTGATCTGCTCTAGCAAGATCTAATAAGCCGGCTCAACTCTGACCAGTTCTGAGAGACGTAGACACAACCCATCTACGCTCGGACAAGCAAAGGCCCAACAAGCCTTGCTCTGATACCATCTATCACGGCCCAGCCCGTACGGCGTACATGCACGTGCGGCTGACATGCACAAGCCATCTTTACGGGCGCAACGACGCTAGTAGAATAGTCTCACGGATGCTAAAGCGACATCCGAATAATCCTGGATATTCATGAAGGATCGTCGAATCTCTATTTGGTATAGGCGGCAACGCTGAAGGTTCCCTCAATAATCCCTACAACATAATCTCTCGTGATGCGCATGAGGTACGGATAGCACACTTGTCCTGTAGCGGATCAGGATAACTCAATATGCCAGATTCCAGATATGGGACATGTATATCTCAAGGGGTGACGAGCCTGGGTTGGTTACATAGTCCATTTATAGGGTCGGTGCGTCTCGGGTAGCCCATGGGGCATAACGGCACCATATAAAGCCCTCTATGAAAAAGCGGTCGGCATTGCGATGTAATGTCTCCTGGCTTTTCCTAGGCCAAAGAGAACTCATGACTATCCCTTGAAGATAGCCCATGAGCCAGGGTCCATGATGACCAAGCCTTGAAGCTTATTTAGTCATGGGGAGGATTGGACCAAGGTTCCTCCTTAATATAGCCACTAAGTAAATAACTAGTTTCTAAAAGAAAATGTTAAAACTGGAGACGAAGCGTACTAGCCCTTCTTGCCCCCTTAACCAATTCCGATTCCAACGATACTTGGCATGCAGCTATATTAGGGTCTAGAAAGCATATATCCAAGATCAAAACTCAAAATGCTCGGGCAGATTTGCCCGGCGTTCGGTAGGCTCTCACATAGACTTTGGAGGATGTTGGACCATCTTCAGTGAATTTAATATAATACACATGCTCGTAGTGAAAAATAATAGAATGAAAAAGATTAAGAGTAACTTTGGTGTATTTTGTATACGTATAATTGTGCCCTTGGGTAAGATAATCAAATTTTCACGCAAGGCCATAGAATGGTAATAACAAATTCTCATTGACCTTACCTAAATTACTCATTCCTTTTTAACTTTCGTGATCTTTTTCCTCCATCATGATCATCAAATGTTAGGTACGAAGTGTAGAAGATTAAGGCCAAGGTTTGAAGACAAGAATCTATAAGGATTGTAAGCTTGTTTTCTCTAAAGAACCCAACATGGGATCTATTCGACTTGAGGTTTTTATATTTTTAGGTGAAAAGTATTAGAGAAGATTTGGGTAATAAGCAAATATGTTTGCTCGACAATGTTTTTCTTTTTTTTTCTTAGATAGACCAAGTCTGCCCCATCGTGACAACATTCTTCTGAAAACAGTAAGCTAAAGTATTTACAACATGGTCCTGATTAGACTGTAACCCCTCTACCAACTTGTTCAACAATATTTGAACTAAAAAAAGAGGAACATCTAAGATCATCGTCCAAACATGAACTTTTCATGTGCTAATTATGAGGTTCAAATAGTACAATTATGCATTAGGTTCAAATGTATAATAATCGATCTGTTGTTATGCGCACGACAGAATGTACAACACTTTCTGTGATGAAAAACAAATTACTATATCCTTTTTGTAAAGTTGAAGTTACAAACTTTATCCTTGTCTGATCAAATTGGTGTTACTATGAGCTTGTGGGGTTTTCTTTTTTCATATTTCTCTCCGTCTTCATGCCGGTAACGAACATCAGGCAACCTTACCTAATTTACATTTGTGTTTTTTTACTCTGATGATTATAAAAGATTATTATGGTATAACATCATCAAGGCCAGCGGTTGAAACAGCAATGAAAGTACTATTTGAGTTTAGGTTTTGAAATTAGCTGAAAAGCATATTTGTTTGTTCACTGAAAGGTAGAAAAAGAACATCATACGAGGTATGCTGCAACCTTTATCGATGGTGGAAAATACTTAGGATAGACCAGGGTCCTGATAAGGCTGCAGCCTTAACTATAACCACTTAACCTTGTTCAACAAATATTTGGAAAGGAAAAGGAGAGGATAATCTAAGATTATGGCCGCAAATAATATTTCCTGTCTTAAGTTATGCCCTAGGTTTGAACAGTAGAAGGGCCCTGTTACACTGACCTCTTAAAATATCGATATTACTTCATACTGAAGGAATTTTTTAGTTTATCTAACGATTTATTATCAATTTATTATCACTTCTGATAAAAAGGTACACATAATTTATGTTACAAGAGCGAAAAGCTTTCGTTTAGCTGATACAAATATAATGTAAACGCACGACGCAAAAGCAAGATTGTGTTACGTTTAACACTAACCTAATTTTAATTAGGGTTTTCTTCTAAACTCTAAAAACAAATTAAACTAAACTGAACTGAACTTTCTTAATTTAAATTTCAACTCAAACAATCTACTTCAAAAAATAGAGAACCTAGCCTCCCTTTTATAGAACATAAGGGGGTGAAAACCCTAATTAGGAATATTCTAGAAACTATTGGAAAAAACCCCATGTGTTCTCTTTGTTTTGATTGTAAATTTAGTGTGTTTATTTTTAATCCCACATTGGATAAGTGAAAAAAGGATTTTCACTTTATATTGGGTTGCACACCACTATCATGTGTAGCATGTGTAAGTAGGTGGTGCCCTACGCGTGTCTGATGCGAGTGTGTGAAGGCCTGCTATATGAGGACGCCCATGGGCTTGCGTGCACGACCCGACACATGACCCTCCTGGACGATTTATAAGTCTATGATTCGGCTATGGGCACATAGGGATTTCTAGTTTACACTAAGTCTTTTTTGGGTGTTTATTCAGGAGTTGATTTTTCTATCCAAAAGTTACAACTCTTTACAGAGGTGTTTCTTGGGGCACAACCCTGTCAACTGGTGCTTTTAAAAGTCGCATTCTCCTTTATAAATAGTTATTTTCTTGATGTGTTTAATATGCAGAAAATTACCCGAATCTCATTTCTTTTTTTTCATTGCTTCCTTTTTGAGAGTAAAATCACAGATAGTTCGATAGGTGTATCGACTTGAGTGCTTCAAGTCTGTACGATTCGATCGTTGTATCTTGGGTAACAGGCACCATCATCTGTGAAGCACCATACGCAGGGTAAAATTTGTCTTAAGGTAATTACAGTGACTGCAAGCCTCGATCTCCGGTTTTCCATTTCCTTTTTGTTCATTTTCAATTCATTTCTGAATACATGTGTAATAATCATTAGTTCCTACCACTTAATCAGCTTCTCGGACTCGGTTGTGCATAACTTTAAATAACATATCCATCCTCATGTATATGTAAAATTATAAAAAATAAAAATCCAATAATAAAATCTGAACAATAAGATATAAATACCTTCCATTATATACAAGCTCACTGCTAAATTGTTTTAGTATTTTGTATTTCAAGATTTGCTTGTGTAGTATGAGTATTGTAGTAGCCTAACTCCGGGATTCAGAATTAGCCTTTATACAAGATGTGCTGAGAATGCTCAAGAACAGTAAATAATAATTAACAAGATAATTTAGCGCCAAAAATCTTTGATTAGGTTAAAAACTATGACCTCTCTTGAGGATTTTGAGAAAGAGAAGATGATCTTATTGAGATTTCTAACTTATTACAATGAGTACTCTGAGTATGTAGAATTTCAGAGTAAGGATCCTTCTGTGTAGAATTGCATGTCTTTAATATGTAGTTCTCTGGTCCTATTTATAGGTCTTATCATATGAATGTTTGATAACCATTAATATTCTTAATGATGGACGTTACAAAGTATATGTAAGATGCTCTTTGAACTGATTATGTAATGTTTTGATCTCTGTTGTTGTACAATGACTCTATTGATGACTGTACACTTGCATAAATCGAACTGTTGATGTGGAGGTCGAAAGTGATGACTCGGACTGGGGAATATTGACTATCTTTAGTAGTGCTTCCTGTATATTGATGAGGTTGAGGATAAAGCTTGAGTCTGAGATACGAAATAAGCTATTACAAGACGGCTCTCAACCAAGAGTACGAATATTATCATGGATGAGTGGTGTTGGTTGAGAAACTCGTGCTGTATTTGCTTCCTGATGTTGCTGTCTTACTTCTGACTTTATCACATGCTCTGTTGATGAGGTCAAAAGTTTATATGTAGTTCGAAGATGAAGCATGAGTCCGAGATGCGGAATAAGCCACTACAACTTCCCCCTCCTAGCCATAGTACAAGAAACCTTACGGGCGAGCGGTGTTGGTTGATAAGCATCATTAATGCTACAGTTAAAATCTGGTAATCATTTTTAATGCATATTCATGAGTATCTGTTGGTGTCCTTTGGGTTTCCTAGAATCAATGGTTCTATTCAAAGTTGTTTGCATGGGAAATCCTTCTGACGATGGGAATTTGAAGAGTCTACTTTAAATGTTTATCATAGTATAAAATAAATTTAGAGGTGAGTTGGGATGAACCAAGTTTTCGTCTCTGATTTTCATTTTCTCTATTCTTGACTGTGGAGAAGAACTTGACTGTTGAGAGTATATTGACTACCAGGAACCAATCTCGGGAGTCTAAGATTCGTAGAAAAATGAAGGAATTGCGTATCTGATACTTTGGACACCAAGCTCTGCATTTGCCAATAGTGATTCCCGTGTCGCCTACCTATCACCGTATGTCATATGAAAAAGTGATGGAGGCAGGGGACGACTATTATCAAATGGCACAGTTTCACTAACTGCTGACATCTGAGGTAGAGCGCCGAAATGGGCTTCGTTTGCTGGCGAAGGAGGCTGTGGCAACTGAAGATGAAGCGGCAGGCGTTCGTCCATGGGAGTCTCGTCGGTATCCTGGTAGTGAGTGGGCCCTTTCTTAAAAATAAGACCTTCTGTCTATCTCTAATATGGGGGTGGAGGTTATGGTGGAAGAGGTGGCAATGATAGAGGATATCATTTTTTCCATGGACCATAGATATTGGCCATGAAGAAGATCTCTTATCTATAATTTTTTGTTCTAACTATTTCCTGGACCTTGCAGTATGGGATCAGAGTTTGGAAGATGCTTCAGTTTTTTATCGTCTCCCCTGTAGACTGTTAAAAGAAAGTCGAACTGTAATTTTGTAAAGTAATCTACTAGAATTATTTGGAACATTTTGTTAACCGTAAAGTATTCTGCAAGAGAAAGTTTTGAACTAATGAAAATATCCTCGTTCTTGTATTTTTACTCTATGTATCAAACTAGTTTATGTAGTTTTCTATTGTAAAATAGGAGTCTGTAGATAGGTGTTAGTTTATCATGGGGTATGATGGGGAAAATTGAGCTGTTAGGACTTTAGTGTGTATTGTAGTTGATGGTGGTGAGAGGTGAGGTCGAAAAAGTTGGAGGAATTCAAAAATGTGGTGATAGGAAGTAGATACTTTTTGTGAGATGATTTGGTGGATGTAAATATAAATGGTTTTTTGTGACCTGTGTATTCGAACTGGATGACAGAATGTCTCGAACTGTGAAAAAGGATTGATATTGATCTGTGGGTGCTACTGCTGGATTTGTTTGATCTTGTATGTTGTTATCTACATATTTGATCGTATAAAATCTAAGGAGATCTTCCATAATATAGAAAGAATGACCTGTCATAATATTGTGCATTTGATGTTGATATTCCGTTGTCCCAAAAATTTACTTAAAAATATTCCCTTCAGCAAAATCTGTGTTGTGATCTGGATTTGCAGAGATCTTTCTCATGGCTATAAAGTAGTAATTCTTTGTTGTTATGTTTTGTATCTTCTGCAGGGATAATTTTACTATGGAAGTAACTATGATTCACCATCGTGAGGACTCGTTCTCAGCGTGCGCATTAGACAGCAGATGGTCGTTTCCATATCAAGGTCGCTGAGCTTCGTGAGCGGTACTTTTGTCGATTGCCTTATGATGTTATGCTACCCGAATGGTCGTTAAATCTGATTGGACTAGGTGAAGAAGGTAAACGTGTAGAGTATAATCACTTTTTCTAGTGCGATGTGTTTCGTAGGTCGCTGCTGAGTGCCACAGTTCGGGAACTGACTGTTCAATAGCTCGTGTGTGACAAGATTGTAGAAGAGGATGCAAGAGGGGAGATAATTTTATGTGGGGGGGGGGGGGGGAACTATCGGGGTTACTTTAGATGTAACTAGAGAGCTCGGTAAGCTCGAAGTATGAGAGCTCAGAAGAAATAACCTATTTTTAATATTCTGTGTTGGAACCTAAATAAATGTAAGATAAAGTATTTTTTATGCCTCGATCTGATTGAATAAGAATAAAGTACTATTTTTTACTGTTGTGTATAGATATTGTGGATGACAACTTTAGGATTTTAACAACTGTATAGATATCTTCGAATTTGGAATATTTATCTTTTTTTGGAAAGTTGTACGATATTGGTAGAGTATAAAAGTAAGGTGATTGGTCGTTTGTACTGTGTTGAGGAAGAAGTGTAGAATTTTTAATGGCAGACAATATAGACAGACGTGATGACAGTAAACGTTATCATAAAAGTTATGATAATGTTGTTACCCAAAAAGATGTGCTTGTAGAGACAGTAGGAATGACTGACGCGTGTCAGAAGGAGCCATCATTTCAAAAACTAAGGGAGAGTATAAAAACTCGTATCTCTCTCCCTTATAAATTACCAACAGTTGTAGAGAGAAAAATAAGTGGTGCAAATCCTATTTCCAAAGAGAGAAAATGTTTAACTTCAGAGTTTGGATTGAGAGAGAAGGGTTCATTGAGTGAGAGAAAACCTGTGGAAAGCTATGGGAACGGTTAATCACAGTAAGACGTCCGGGTAAAGGAGAGGATTGTTGCTCTTCAAGTATAGGTTGGTAATCTATTTTTCTTTTTTATTTGTTTGTTGCTTGTAATCTGTATGGTGGTATCTGTGTATCCTCTTTGGATTGGGGATTCAAAAGTTTGATAATGCATGGTTTTTTTGTAAAAAATCTATGGATAGGTGATGAACGAATTTTGTGATGTACAGAAGTAGACTGTAGAGAGAAAAAAAAATGTTTGAGGAAGAAGAGGGAAAACTTGAAATGATTGTGTTTCGTTTTTTGGGAAATTGTAAAGTAAAACGTGTAGACTGGGTAAAAATATGTGGGGCCAATTTTGCTGTATGTGGGGTTAAATATGAAAGTAGAGATAATAGCAAAATATTTTTTGTATCTATAGGTCCATTATGTGTTCCCAATCTAGCATTCCCCTGAGTAAATTTATAGTGTATACAAGTTTGGAAGATACATCCTCGTCGGGGAGGGAGGACGAGTGTGAATAGACTGTTAATAACATAGAGGGGACTAGAGAGGTTGGAGAGACTAGTAAGATAGAGAAAGAGATGGAGGAGAGAAATGAGAAAGATAAACTATTTGTCATATTCCCTGAGGGAGTAGATGTAGAAAAAAAGTTTTTAAAATATAAAAAGAAATTACAAGGGGAATGGGGGAGTTACCTGATGGATCAAGGTCTATGGTTCAAGGCCTATGTTCCCATGAAAGGGGAGGAGGCGGTATACTACCAAGTCTCATGCTTGGAGAAGTGGAAGAATGAGAGAGGGATTAGTACGGAGGTTAATCTCTCATATTATAATGGCCTCGGGCTATCAGGCTCGAGTGATGGGTTTTTATGTTATTTGAATTAGGTCGTATATGGCCTGAGGGCTTCTCTGACTTTCTTTCAAAAAGGAGTCATGAATGTATTATAATGTTGCCCTGCCCAACTAAATGGGAATGTATATGAGATGATGAGGGTCTGTGAGGCACTGAATGAAAAATGGAGGAAGGAAGGGACTGTTAAGTAGTTTGAAGTTGGAGATGTGTTGAAGTATTATAAATGAAAATATGTCAAAGGTCGAAGTAGTGGTTACCTGTATATCGATTCATCTAGGTCAAAGTTTTTTGACTTCGAATCTGCAGGAAGACCGTAGAACGACCGCCTCGTATGGGTAGAGGGTAACTGTATGTAGGTTTCAGATGAACCAGTACTCAAACTGAACCATAAATATTATAACCCGAATAAGTAATGTTGACCAATCTTTAAATAACCAATCATGTCTTCGAACTGTTAAATAATGTGTTGCTCTTTGTAGTGGCAGAACCCAATCCTTCATCGGCGCCTGATACGAATAGCTTCTTCAATTACGTTGCTCGAGATCAGGACGAGCTAAAACAGGTACTTGGTGAGCTCGATATCCATGGGGATAAAATGGTAGATTCTGTAGTACCCAAAGTTCAACGAGCTTACGAGAAACGAACTATGGCTGAAGGAAAAACTCGCTTGACTGTGGATGATGTTTTAGTCTTCCACCTCCTGTACCTCAGACCACCAAATGGAATACTCAGAGGTCAGGGAAGTCAGCTTGACAGAGTACCTCTGCCACTGGGGTGGCGGCCACAGAACAAGTGGTCGTAAAGACCGTTTTTGTAAATATGGAGGTGAGTGCAGTTGCTCCTGCCGAGGTCGAGAAGAGCTCGATAAAAAGAAAAAAACATGAGGAAGAGGGTAGTTCTCGAACTAATCCTCATGCTACAGCTAAGATGAAAGAGCTTGAGTTGAAATACTGTCTGATGGCCGGGACAGATCCGGAGAAGCTCGAAGATGAGTATCATGAACATACTTTTGCGGTATGTGTTAAAAATCATTAATTTTCTTTGTATTCGGACTAAAAGCTTTTGTAATGAATATGTCTTTTTGTATTTTTGTAATGGCATCTCTCAATGTTCCTGAAGGGGGCAAAAAATTGTCTAAAAAAGAGGAGTCATGAGTTCGGTGTTCTTACAGTGAAGTTTGAGGCTCAAACGGCTTGTATGAAGGAGCTCGAAGCTGACTTGAAGCTAGAAAAATAAAAGAGAGTTGAGGACACGAAAATGGTTGCAGAGGTCGCAAAAAAGTATAGCGATCTGGTGAAGCATGACGTCGTTATGGTAAAATCAGTCGACACTCTTTTAATGGAAAGAGATCACTTCGTCCAGTCGTATTATGACTTTGGATTGAGTGTAGCTGATGTGGAGCTAGGTTAAACCGGCAAATATAGTGAAATAGTCTTCCCTTCGGAGGTTATAGATGAAGGGATGGCTGATGCTTTTAATTCACCAAAGAAAACGTATGATCTTCCACCCAGAAGTGTCGAGCCAGTCCGATCTGTTGAGAAAGTATTGGACCCTCTATTGGAACGTACTGAACCAGTTCATCTTCCTGGGAAAACATTGGATCCTTCTTAGAAACCTGCTGATCCAGTCCATCTTGTTGGGATGATATTTTAGAGGCTTCATCTGAGGTAGCAAGAATCTCTAAATCTTCTGTGGTATTTTATTTTTGATTTGATACAGTTCATGTGATATTGATGTGATTGTACTCTGTATTGTCATACTTTTTTGAAGTTGGAGTGATGATTTGAAATATGTCCATCTTGAATGTCAGCATTATAGCAAAATATTTGTACTCTATGTAGGAGATAAAGCGATTGAGAAAAAAAAATTCTGAGCTGGAGAGAACGTTGAGTTGAGCGAGGGATTCCGTGGCTTGTATTTAACAGGTACTTAATAAAATTAAATATGAGAGAAGGCAGTATAAACTTAATTCTGAGAAAACATTTAAGGAGTTATATGACCTTCAGTGTAGATATGCTAAGATAAAAATAGAGAGGGATGAGGTATTAAGAAATGAAGAGGAAAGGGGGATATTAGTTCAAAAACCAAAAGAGTTGATCTATTTAAATGACCCGAGTGATAGAGCTAGGCGTCAAAGCCTGTTGATAGCTCTGACATTGTATTTCGAGGTCGAAGTAGATAGTGAATGGGGTTTAAAATAAGACTATGTAGAGCTTTTGAAGGAAAGAGGTGAAGTTTCGGAGCTAGCTCGAGTTATGTTTTTAGCGCAAAAAGTACGTAATCATTATAGTTTAGAGATGAGAAAGTGTTCTGCTCGAGCTGGTGTATTTGTTGTATGGGGCGATGTAGAGCCTTTATCTGATGTGTTTGGCCTTATGTAGGATCGAAGGGCTATGAGAATTGTATTTTTTAAGATAAGAAAAGTGCAAATAGAGGTTCAGCAGTTAGAGGGTGAATTAATGGAGTTACAATATGAGATATCACAAAATGTTGAGCAAAAAATATCTATAGCGACGTGATTGTCAAAAGAGGTGACAGATCGAATGAAGGTAGAAGCTGATGTGAGAGTTTTAGGTGTATTACAAAAGGAAATGTGATATCGGCTGCACAAGGCGCATATGTAAATGAAGGAGTATATGTATCCGTCTCGAGCAAAAGTCGTTGCTCGAACAGAACATGAGGGTCATATAAACAGTGTCATTGATTTTTATGGGGGAGAATTGGCGAGTGTAGAGAACGAATTTAGAAAGTTTAGAACGGAATGTGGGAAGGATTTTGATGTGGAAAATGCCAAAGCTAAAAATATGTGGTTCACTAAAGATGAAGGGGAAATTCTTGGTGAAAAACCCATTCCTAGGTCGAGGGAACTTTGATCAGAAGATGATGATGAGGTCAAAAGTCTGATACCTTGACCGCGGAGTAAACCACGCTGGCAGGAGGTGGTGACCTTTACAGCTCCTATAGATGTTCAAGTAACAAGTAGAAAGTGTTCGAGAGATAAAGGGCAGTCTTCACATATCTCGAAGAAACAAAAATAGGGTATTCCCGCTTTTTTTTACCGGCCCTGCATATGTGTTTGATCTTTGTATAATGTTATGATGATAAATGTAATCTATTTTCTGTGATCATAAATAAAATGATGCATCTAAATTACTCAGATACCATGTTCTTGATTTAAACTTGTTAACTGCGGTATGTAATCTGTTGGCATATGCAAGCTATTATAAATGTAAACTGTTATGACAGGTGGAGCAGACAGCTAGTCAAAGTCAATGTGATGCGTTACGCGTCCAAAACAAACAATTGAACGCTGAGCTAATTTCGTGTCAGGGGGCATTACAAAGTGTAACTGTAGTAGAAGAAAATTCTAAGGTGGAGATTTTAAAAGAGTGACGTACAGTAATCTGTGTGACGGAGACACTACAAGAAAAAGAGGCTCACCTAGCCATTGCACTGAGAAATACAGAGGGTTTAAAAGAAGTGATAATGAAAAAGGGTGTTGAAGCTGTAGGCACCTCGGAACAAGCTAGCCAACAAGGGGTTGAATTGACATCTGCTCACACTTAAGTTACATAACTGTTGGCAGTAGTAGAGGAGGAAGGAAATACTGTAAAAGACTTGCAATTTTAAGTAAATATGCCCGAGGTGGAGATAGGCGATATGCGAGATCGTGCTCGTAATTATGAATTATTGTGGCGAGTTGCTGATGTGATGGTAAAGAAGAGCGAAGATATAAAAAGGTCTTGGAAGAAAATACATAAGTTAGAGCATACTGTGCAATCGCAGGATCTAGATATCTTGGAGCACCGATCAAAAAATGACAAACTATGAGACGCGAATACGAAGCTAGATGTTAACCTATTGCAGGCGGAGATACATCTTGACGAAAGGAGGGTAGAATGTGAAGGCCATGAAGCTGAAATGGAGGGTCCAATATCTTTGATTAATCATATAGAAGAATTCATGACAGTGTTGGAATTTCAAAATTCTGATGTGAGGGATGAAAAATGACGAGTGGAGAAACACTGCGATCATTTGGAAGCTACACTGAAGGAAGCGCAAAGTAAGCTTAGCGAGATTATTCTTTATAAACAAGTAAAAGTTGAGGGAGGTGATGTGCACGTGAGAGAGATGATAACAGTGATTTTGTTCTTTGCATCAGAATTCAAGAGACTGAAAGTAGAAAGTAAAATTGTATATAAAGCTTTAGTTGCCAAAGGTGTGTAGTATGACATGGAGTCAATACGATCTGAGTATCTAGATCCCATAGTGGCCAAAATTGGCTCTCTTAAACGAAGTATGGTTAGAGAGGGAAAAAAATTTGTTATAGGGAGAATGCCAGAATTTATGCTTCAATGGCTGTATAAGGGTCATAAAATTGGAGGACCTTCCAATTTAGGTAATGATTCAAGTGATAGCTCTAGTGAGGAATGAGGCGTAACGAATGTGATAAGGTTTTATGTATACTAAACAGGTACAGTAGATAAAGTGTACAATGAGATGACTAATGGCAAAAGAATGATTTGTACTAACCTTATGAGGAACCAACGTTAATGTATGGGTTGGATACCTATTTTATAGAATGATTCCAAAGGTTTTTGTATAGTAGATGGTTGTTAAGGCAACAAACGTAGAAGAACATAGAAGATCGGTTTGACTGAAGCCATAAATGACCTGTAATGTGATATGTGATTGGTTTGGCCGAAGTAACAAACGATCTGTAATGTATAGATGATCAGTTTGGCTGAAGCAACAAATAATCTGTAATGTATAGATGATCAGTTTGGCTGAAGCAACAAATGATTTCTAATGTATAAATGATCGGTTTGGCTGAAGCAACAAACGATCTGTAATATGTATATAAAAGTACTTGTTAGATATATTAGAAAAGTACTATAATTTAGGGCAATCGAACAAAAGTATTTCAGTGGTGTAGGATTAATGTACGATGAATGTGTTAGATAGAGTACTGTATAAAATAGTAGAAAATACTCAGACGTATGGGGATTAGATATAAGTCTTTGATTGATGTAAGATCGGCATACACGATGATAAATTAATTGAAAAAAAGTACAATGTGATAGATAATTATCTGCGATACAGCTTCAATCTTCTCGTGTTCTAAGGATTAGTTATCCGCTCTCCGTGTTCAGTGGCGAGATTGTAAGAACCAGGGCCATTTTTCCATAATGACAAAAGGACCTTCCTAAATTTCTAGTAGTTTCCCAGTATTGACTTCCTTTCTATGTTTAGGAACTTTTTGTAAGATGAGATTTTTAATTTCAAACTCTCTATGACAAACACGCTTGTTGTAAGATCGGGATAAAGCTTGGTGGTATATTCCCCAGTTCATGATTGCTCTATCTCTAGTCTCTTCGATCCAATTTATGTTACAAGCCAACTGGAATTCTTTTTTTTTTTCATTTGTCATGATATGGTCGCGTATTGGGTGATGATACTAAGTGGGGATGATTGCTTCCATCCCATAGGCCAGGAGGAACGGCATGCATCCAGTTGATACTCGAGGTATTGTTTGGTATGCCCATAACACATGTGGTAAATCTTAGACCCAATTACCATTTTGCTTTGTTAAGTGCTTTTTGATTCCATCCACGATAGTACCATTAGTGGTTTCAGCCTGACCATTACCATGTGGGTAATATGGATTAGAAGGAGAGTGTATGATGTTGTGCTGATTGAGGAATTCGACGACTCTGAAGCCAACAAACTGAGGTCCATTGTCGATTCTGATAAAATAGGGGCTGCCAAAATGGATGATGATGGTTTTCCATATACATTTGATGACTTCATCTTCACGTGTGCAACACAGAGGGATAACTTCCACCAATTTAGTGAAGTAATCTGTTGCTAGTAAGAGGTACTTCCTTTTTGCCTAGTGCAGTGGGGAATTCTGCTACGAGGTCTAGGGCCATCTTTTGAATGGCCAAACAACGTTGCTGGAATAGAGTTCCAAGGCTGGAGCTCAAATTTGGGGTCCATGTCTTTGGCAGGCATCGCACTTACTGGCGAGCTCAATGGTCTGGACTTTTATTTTAAGCCAAAAGACTCCTTGAGTAAGAGCTCGATTGGCTAGAGATCGTCCAGTAGCATGGGAACCACAAGTGCCTTCGTGAAGTTCATGCATGAATTTTTGAGCTTCTTTACTTGACAAACACTCGAGATATGATCCTGTGACCGAAATTTTGTAAAGGAGATCATTTTCCATGATATATCACTTAGCATTATCAAGCACGCATCTCCTTTTAGTGGGATCTGTAAGGAGTTTGCCGCCAAACATGTTTTTAGTTCCAATATACTTATGGAAAGGTTATCTCTAATTGTCCTCGTCCTCTTCAACTCCCCCATTATTAACAGAATTTGAGCTTATGATGTTAATGCTGAGGGTGGATAATTCTTCGATCTTAAGTTATCGAGCTTCTGTGCTAAGGATTCCTGCTAAATAAGCGAGAGAATAAGAATGTCTATTTTCTCCGTGCGGTGAATATTCAATAGTAATTCTCTTGAATCTGTGCATTCTATCGACTACTGCTACTACGTAATCAATCACTTTCTATTCTTATGGAATTTTTCTGTGTAATGGTTCACAATAAGTAAAGAGTCCGTGTACACAGACAACTCGGAGACTCTAATCTCAAGAGCCATATCCAGACCGTGAATCATTACTTTATACTCGGCCTTATTATTGGTAGCTTTGAAATTGAGTCTAATTGTTTTCTCGATCCTATCATTGGAAGGTATGATAAACACGATTCCGATACCTGATCCTACAGATCCGGAAGATCCATCAGTCAAAAGATGTCATCCCTTTTGAGTAATCCAGTCTGACTTTTCTTTGAAATTTTCTTCAAACTGCTCTTCATTTGTATCTATATTATCTTCTTCCCAGTCAGAATCTTCTACTAAGAAGTTCGCAAGGAAATCTACTACTGCTTGACCCTTTTTAAAATATCGTGGTTCGAAACGGATATCATGTTTGCCTAGTGTGACCGAATATTGTTGTACTCGTCTAGATTTTTCTCGTTTAGATAAAATCTCTCGTAAAGGGTAATTTGTCACTACTCAAACTGAGTGGGATTAAAAATATTGTCTCAATTTTTGTGATGTGTATACAAGAAGTAAGAGTAGTTTCTCGATCTTGGTATACAGGGTTTATGCTGGAGTGAGAGTTTTGTTGATGAAGTAGGCAGGGATTTTTATCTTCCCATCAAGTTGAATAAGAACAGAATTTAATGACTCGTCGGTAACTGCAAGATATATGATGAGTTCTTCCTCTTCTTTAGGCGTACTCATCACTGGTGGTGAACCCAAGTAACGTTTGAGCTCCTGAAATGTTGCTTCACACTCTGCCGTCCACTCGATCTTAAGATCCTTCTTAAACTTTTTTGTTGTTATTCCATCACACAATAGGTTGAATAACCAATAACATCGATCTGAAGACTTCGATACAAAGCAATTTATTGTAGCAATCTTGCCTGATAATTTTTGTACATCTTTCTATATTTTTGGAGAAGGCATAGACAATAAAGCACGAATACGATCTGGATCAGCTTCTATGCCTTGCGTACTGATCAAATGTTCCAAGAATTTTCCATACTAGACTCTGAACTGGTATTTGTCAGGGTTGAGTCGCATCCTGTAGAAACGGAAAATTTCGAAAGCAGTGTGTAAATCGGTTATATGGTTCTCCTTCTTAAGACTTTTGCACAACATATCGCCAATGTAGACTTTCATCATTTTTCCAAGGTGATCTTTGAACATCTGAGTCATCAGTCTTTGATGCATGCTCCAGCATTTTTGAGGCCGAATGGCATGACCTTATAGCCATATAAGCCATGCTCTGTAATGAAAACTATTTTTCTTGATCATCAAGTAGCAGAGGTATTTGATTATATCCTGATGCAGCATCCATCATGGATAATTGTTCGTGCCCCAAAGTAGAATCGAATAGATAATTTATGATAGGAAGTAGGAAACTATCCTTTGGATTGTGTTTGTTGAGGTCCGTGAAATCCACGCACACTCTGATCTTGCCGTTCTTTTTTGGGACTGCTACAATGTTCGAGATCCATTCTGGGTAATTGGCCTTTTGGATAAAACCAACTTCGATAAGTTTGTCGATCTCTTTATTAACTTCATCCTGGAGTCTTGGTGTTAATGTCCTCTATTTTGTTTGACAGCTTCGGCTTTATCTTTCAAATTGAGCTTATGGCATGCCAGATTTGGATCAATGCCTGACATTTCATGAAAGGTCAAAGCAAAGACATCATTGTTGTCTTTAAGAAATTAGATGAGGGCATCTCATTCTACCGTTGGTAGATGAGTGCTAATGTATGTTTCTCGCTTATCTCCACTGATTTCGACGTACTTTGTTTCTTCTGCGCTTAGCATATGGTTTTCTGTAGAATTCACTGTATAGTTTTTTGTAATGTTTCCTGTTATTTTCAATAATTGTTATGCGAGCTGTGGTTCTGTGGATTCTGGAACGATGACAACATAATTTTCACATGCTCGAGCTAGCTTTTGACTTCCTTTGATTTCATATATGCCGTCATTCCATTCAAATCGCAGCGCCAAATGATAGGTTGATGGAATAGCATGCATATTGTGTAACCAGCAACGTCCCATTATCCCTAAATAATAAGATTTTGTATTGATAACATAAAAGACAACGTCAAGTGTTACGGGTCCTGCCGTAATAGGAAGTATAATCTTTCCTACACGTTCTTCTTTAGAACCGTTGAATCTATAAATATCAATATCACTGGGCTATACCTTGTCAGTCAGTTCCATCTGATCAATCGTGCTTTGAAAAAGTAATTCAATAGTACTCCCAGTATCTATTATCATCGTGTGAAGCACCATATTTCTCATTTTTAACATGATTACCAAAGCATCATGGTGAGGATAGTTGATATGACAAACATCACAGTCGTCGAAAGAAATTCTTGTTCGTTGAGAGCTGGATATGGGAAGCAAACGAGCTTCTTTATCTTTCATGGATAGGTCGTGACATTGGCTGACCCATCGTCTTTTGCTTCTGTTCAATTGGTTGATGATCTGAGTCTCAACGAAGTGGTTGAGGGATACGTGGTATAAACGTTTCTCTCCTGTCTGCTCTTCAGTTTGTACGGCTTTTGTAGGAAGTTTATAACTCCCATTTTAATAACTCTCAGCGTCCATAATATATTCGTGCATTCGTCCATCTGTAAAGATGTACTCCAACAGTCGTTGTAAGGCAAAAAAGTGTTTGGTCTCATGATGGCGGACCTTGTGGTGAATGCAATAAGGTTTATTCTCAATAGGTTGAAGATATTGTGTATTTCCAAAAAATCTATCCTTCTATAATATAGGATAAATACTGGCTATAGTTACGTTCATCTTGGGAAGATAGGATTTGGGCAAGTTACTGCCCTTCCGAGGTCGTTCGTCATTAGATTTTGTCTGTTTCCGGTCTCCTCCCTGATCAGCAGTACGATTAAAATCTTGGCATATGGATTGATCTCGAGCTGTCAATGTTAACTTCTGAGGGTTCTGCCTATAAGACACCATTCTTTCTAGGTCGATATACCCGTTGACTTTTTTGATCATGTCCTCCAGAGTTGTTGGCTTGTTTAGGACGAGATACTCTTTCTCCCATCCATCGACTAGTAAAGTATTGGTGAAAGCTTAAATAGTAATCTTTTGGTTGAGCTGATCTACCTTTCGAGTTAACTCCAAAAATTTCTTAGTGAATATCTCGAGCTTCTCGCCTGGCATCTGCTCAAGGATGAAAAGGGAGTATAGATTCTCCTATTTGTCTCTGTTGTGCGAGTAATTCTTAACGAAGAGTTCTCGTAACTGTTTGAAAGTCGTGATGGATCCTTCAGGTAGTGTGTGGAACCATCGCAGGGGTTCGCCTGATAAGCTGGTAAGAAAGAGCCGGCATAGAATATTGTTGAACGCGGAATGTAGGCCTAAAACATCCTGGAACTCTTGGACGTGTTCTACTAGATCAGTTCCTTTGTACTTTCAGATCTTTAGAGTATGAAACCCGGTGGTGACCTCGCCATCTAACAACTCATATGCAATCGAGCTCTTCTGTAATCTGTTATAGATTCCTTTAGTCAGAGTCTAAGCTCCGAGTAGTTCTTTGATTCGCATGTCAAAATGTTCCTGAGTTACATATTGTCGAGTTGTGGTGGTTGGGCGTGTGACGCGTCCTTCTCTAGAATTGTGATTGCCACTCCCTTCACTTACACGATATTTTACTAGAATTTGAACTCTTCGAGGTAGATTTTTAACCTGTCTGACTTCTGCAAGGCCGTCATCTACTTCTTGGTGGACCTCCTAGATCGGGATGGGCTCTGTTTCCTGTTGGTGATGGTTAGATCGAGGTATACCTCCTAGGTTATTACCTTTTGGTGGAGGTCTTATTTTATCATGAATGAAAACTCGCGAGCTTTCTAGTTGCACGCCTTTGTTCTTCTGTGCGGCGACCTGCTGACCCTGTAGAACTTTCAACGTATTATGTACACTCGCTAGCTATTGATCCAGAGTAACACGTCTCTCTGTTTCATAATTTAAAGTGGCTCGTAGATCTGATAGTACTGCATTTTCTCCTGCTGGAACGATCGGCGTGCTCTGATCTGGAGGTGACATTCTGAAAAGACCATAATTAGCGGTTTTTGAGACAATGGGTTTGAGAACTTCGGTTCCCACAGACGGTGCTAAATGTAATAACCTAATTCTGGGATTCAGACTTAGCCTTTACACCAGATGTGTTGAGAACGCTCAAGAACAGTAAACAATAATCGACAAGATAATTTAGCGTGAAAAACCTTTGAATAGGTTAAAAACCATGATCTCTCTTGAGAATTTTGAAAATGAGAAGATGATCTTATTGAGACTGCTAACTTATTATAATGAGTGCTCTAAGTAGGTGGAATTTCAGAGTAAGGATTATTCTGTACAGAATTACCTGTCTTTAATTTGTAGTTCTCTAGTCTTGTTTATAGGTCTTATCATATGATCGTTAGTGACCATTAATATTCTTAATGATGGACGTTACAAAG
The DNA here is from genome assembly GCA_014058105.1 of Kingdonia uniflora. Taxonomy (NCBI): domain Eukaryota; kingdom Viridiplantae; phylum Streptophyta; class Magnoliopsida; order Ranunculales; family Circaeasteraceae; genus Kingdonia; species Kingdonia uniflora. The sequence goes on along the minus strand of JACGCM010000882.1, from coordinate 188,605 downwards.
TATACGTAAGATGTTATTTGACAAGATTGTGTAACGTTCTGATCTCTGTTGTTGTACAACAGCTCTTTTGATGACTGTACACTTTTATAAATCGAACTGTTGATGTGGAGGTCGAAAGTGATGACTCGAACTAAGGAATGTTGACTATGTCTTTAGTAGTGCTTCTTGTATGCCGATGAGGTCGAGGATGAAGCTTGAGTTTGAGATACGAAATAAGCTATTACAAGTATGATCACGATCGACTGCAATTTTACCTTCCTCAAGTATATGTAAAATTAGATAAAATACATTTCATTGTATTCGAGCTCACTGCTAGATTGCTTTGATGGTTTTGTATTTCAAGATTTGCTTATGTAGTATGAGTATGATCATGATCGACTGCAATTTCACAATTCTTATATAATTGAGTCACAACAATAACACAACATAACATAATGATTAAAACTAATTAGAGAGTAAAAAAAGAACTAATTGAAGAGTAAAATTAGACGATTGTGAAAAGTAGAACAGTTAATGAGAACAATCTACATCTATTAACATAACATAACACAATAAGATCTGATAACATAACAGTTTATGAAATTAGCCCCATCACAAAGCTCTAAAATACATTATAAAATAATATAGTAAGTTCAAGCAATAGTTCATTTATCTAAAGGGGGGTATAGATGCAAAAAGTGATTAAACGTGAAACCAACATATTCTAGTATATAAAGATGCAACTACGCACTCAAAGTCTAAATCTCCTTTTAAGTACTGCACCACAACTTACTGCACGCAGTTTTTTTCCCCTAGTTGCTTGCTAAAGCTTATAGCTACTAATTAGTGTCACCGGCTACAAAAACCCCTTAACGCTTCTAAAAACAAATAGAATGTCTCACTATGAATGTCTTTCACCATAAAACTACACCTCCAAAATTAACATCCTTTCAAATAAATCTCATTTATTTTACTCTTGAATAACTAATGCAGACATTGAAAATAATCAATCCATCATGCACTATTAATTCCTAGATTCAGCAAGCGAGATCTGTAAAAAGGAGATGACGAAAATAACCAATCCAGCGTGCACTATTAATACAAAATTATCAACTACACTTAAGAGCGTTATTCAACAATCGATTACAGAAAAACCAAATTGAACTTACCAATGATGGCGTAGTCGCTGATGTTTGGAGGTTGAGTAGTCGTTGAATCGATGATTACACACCTCCAAGCATTCAAAGGCGGACCTAGAAATCAATGATCAAACACGAAGATTTCAGTAACCACATTAAAACATAAATCGAGCACTAAGCTCCTTGAAATCGAGCACCAAACCGAACATATTTAAACCTAAATCTTCGGCGATGTTGTTGAAAACCCACAAATTAGGTCTTAAACCCCCAAATCAGAGAAAATCGGGCACAATTACCTGGATGGAGATCACGGAGATGTCGACGCTGGAAACGATCGTTGTTAAAACTCCCAAACCAAATGCCCTAATTATAAAATTGATAATCGCAGCTGATCTAAAATCGTTGAGAAATCGAAGATGAAGATAAAGATCAAAATTTTGGTGATCAAAGACCTAAATCGAGATCTTTGCCTTACGATTTGGGCTTTTAGGCGAAAATTCTAAAATGACTAACTAAATTTAGCCTAATTTGGCAGTTTTGAATTTTGAAGGAATTCTGAATATTAGTGTGAGATCCGACGGCTGAGACTTAATTTTAAAGCTTAGGAGAGATCTTAGCGGCCTAAATAATCATCGACTCACGAGAGATAAAACGAAGGGCTTGGAACAAAAATTGGCTAATGATTTATTCTTTTAGGTGTAGGTGTATAGATAGATGGATATTTTAGTTGAGATAAACATGAGAATTGACAGCCTTATTTCAGACTGATAAACTTGGTCTCTTGTACTCTTGGTACAATGGTCAGATTGGGGGTGATAGGATATTTGTCTCCTTGACATAGTTTTACATAATGAACTTTGGACTCGTAGACATCATAACCTATAACCAATTCTGATCACTCCATTCTCTTTAGTTGGGATACCTCCATCCCTAAACCTAAAAATATTCCATTTAGGTTCTGCAAGGTATGGGCTTACTATTGTACCTCATATAACCTTATTGAGAAGGTTTGGAAGGAAAGAGTATATGGTGCTCCTCTATGTGTGCTCAGGTCTAAACTGAAGATGGTCAAGGCTACACTAAAGATTAGAAACAAGAGGATTTTGAACTATGTAAGTATGATGCAACAGAACTTGATTCCAAGAAGCTCAACAATTATATCCCAAAAATGACTTTGTGACTGGAGAGATGATTAAAGCCCAAGTGAACCTCAATAATGCTTTGCTGCAAAATGAACAACAGAGCCTACAGAAATCCAGGCTAAAATGGGTGAATGCTGGAGATATATAGAAATACCTAACAAAAGCAAGATCTTTATGGGTGGCATCAAGTTTAAACCATTTTCAACATCAGACAAGGTACTTTCCCTGAAACTTATTTGGGGATTCCTTTAATTCAAGGTAGAGTTACTAATGGTTGCTTAAGAACTATGATTGACAAGATTAAGAGAAGACCTAATTTATATGTTGGTAGAATGCTTTTGATGCAAGGGATGGTAGTCTTAGCTAAGTCTATCTTGTCTAGCATGCCAATATACAACATGTCTGTTTATAAATGGCCTTCTTCTATTTTAAAAGTGGGGGAGGCTATTATTAGAAATTTTATATGGAGTGGGGATCCTAACAAAAGAAAAGGGGTTATAACAGCCTGAGAGAAGTACTGTAAGCCAATCTCTTAAGGAGGGTTGGGGCTCAGGAAGTTGGGTGATATTAACAAAGCAATGGTTATGAAGTTAGCATGGGCTATAGTTCAAAAGGGTAGTATTTGGGCTAGCTACATGAAAGCTAAATACTTTACTAAACAAGAAGGCATTATCTAGTATTATCAGAAATCTTCTATATGGGTTGGTATTAAATCTGTCTACTCTGCAGTCTTAAATGATTCAACTTGGACAATTGGCACTAGCTCTGCTATTGACGCCTAGAGGGACAATTGGACTGGTATGGGTGTCATTAGTAATATCCCTACTCTTTCACACCTTCTCTGGAAATAATACAAAGCTCAAGTCTCAGATATTCTGATTGATGGGGTTTGGAATCCAAATCCTGAAGCTCTCTCTATTCTAAACTTACTTGGTATTGATTTGAACTCCATCTTCTTAAAAATACAGGGGTGGATACTTGCATCTACAAGCTTGACATACATGGTGTTTTTAGTGTGAAAGTTGTACATGAAAGCCTGAGAAACAAGTTCCCTGCATGTTGGTGGAAGAAATGCATTTGGATAAACTCTTGTTATCCTAGACACTCTAACCTGACTTGGAGAATTATTCAGAATGTTGTTCCAACTGACCAGAAGATTTAATCAAGATCTATTCAGTTGGTGTCTCAATGTAGATTATGCAAGTCTGATGTGGAGAATACTAATCATTTATTTTTTGACTGCACTATTTCCAAGACAATTTGGAGTTGGTTAGGAGACTTATTTGGTATCAAAATTGATAAGTGGGAGCTGAAACATATCATTCAACTCGCAAACCACTACAGTTCTTATGTTGAGGATCTATGGGTGAATGGAGCTATGGCTTGTCTAAACTCAATTTGGTTTATCCATAACAAAATTAATCATAACAATCCAGCTCCTTCTGCTACTTTCATCAAACAACTCATCCATACTGCTATACATGACTCTGGATCCAGATCCAAAGGGTTTATGAACAATAACCAGGTAGAAATGACTCTCTTGAGCAATCTACAAATTGGGTTTAAAAGAAGGAAAGCTCCCAGGATTAGATCCTACATGTGGGAGCTCCCTTGGTATGAGGAAGTCAAGATAAACTGTGATGGATCAAGCCTTGGTAATCCAGGTACAGCTGACACTACTTTTCGAGCTCACAATGGGGATTTCTTTGCGATCCTAATAGTGAACATTGGTATTACAACATCATACTATGCTGAATGTAGCAGTATCCTATTTGTTGCATTGGACAACAATTGGCTAAAGGTGTTTTTAGTTTTTAACTCTAAAGCTACAATTAGTGCCTTTATTAATAACAAAATTCCATGGGTACTCAAGGCTAGATGGGAACATATCTCCTCCAAGCTTCAAATCAGGTTTAAACACTCCTGGAGGGAGTGTAATTTCAATGTTGATAATGCTGCAAACATAACTCCTAGAATGACTCCTCTTACTAAAGTTTGGCATAATGGCAGACATATCTTCTTACACAAGATTGAGGTCCCTTGGGTGGAATATTTTAGATTTGATTAATTCTTTTAATAATGTAATGTTATAAACCGTTGCTATTATTTGGAGAATTGCAGGACTTGTTTGTAATCTCTTATTATTTCTTCAATATATTTGCTTACCTTTTGCAAAAAAAAAAGGCGGTCTTATCTCAGTGTATTCGCTTCATCAGGTGAGGCGCAAGCCCTAACAATACTTCAAACCCCTTGTGATTGCAAAGGATCTTTGTTTACTTAAAAAGAGACCCAAAAAAACCCTATAATTTCCTTCAGTTTCATATTCTGATTGCAAGCTATTGATGCATAATACCTTTTTGTCAAGACATGAATATCAGAATTACAAATATATTCCCATAAATTTTGAATTTGGTCTAGCAATATTCTGGAAGGAGAAACACATAAGAAAGATTGATATTGAATGATCCCTATCACATTCATTCCTAGCAGAAAATTTCCCCCAACATTATCAAATTGATTAGTTAGGTTGATCTCTAACATCAGTATTCTACAATCACAATCAACAACCAAAACTTCTATCGTGGTTGGGGAACCTCTTGCAGTTAAAAACGGAAATACCGTGCCTGCATAGAAGTCAAACTCCCACCAGATCATCATGTTTAATGCTGGTGCCTGTTAGGCGTAGGTGTCTTCTGGTCTCTAAGCATCTTTACTACAATAACAAGTGCACGCAGGCGATCCCATATATTCAAGCCATACAGTGCTTCAACAAGTGATTCCTGGAACTCGAAGCAATTCTCAGCAACGGGATACTGAATTGGCTTTGGTATCGTGGTTTTGATGTATGGCCACCATCTGTCTTCTACAACGGATTTCACAAGACAACAGGCACGTAATCCTTCAATGCCAGCAAATCTTCCGAATCCACTGTGTTTAACACCCCCAAATGGGAGGGACTGGCACATGTAAGTTGATGCAAAGTCGTTGATAGCAGCAACTCCGCAGTGTAAGTGGGAAGCAATTTTGTTTGCACGAGCTTGGTTGCCTGAGAACACAGCACAACCTAGCCCGTAATTAGTGCCATTTCCGAGCTTAATAGCTTCTTCATCAGAAGTGAATATCATTATTGGCATTATCGGTCCAAATGCCTCTTCATGCATCAACTTCATCGTGTGGTCAACGTTTACTATCACTGTAGGAGGAAAAAACTGGTCAACTGCATCTTCACCCAGATTTCCAAAACTTCCTCTCCCAACAATTTCTGCCCCTTTCTCTATCGCATCGTTCACAAGGCTTTGAAGCCTCTCAGCATGTCCTGGCATACATAATGCGCCCATATCATACTTTCCAGCAAATGGAGGACCAACATTGACAGATTTTATAATTTTCACTACTTGAGTAACGAATGACTTAAATGCATCCCGATGAACATAAAATCTCTCAGCACCAGCACAGTTTTGACCACTTGATTGAAGAACAGCCCTAACAGCAATTTGCGCAACGTGAGGCACGTCAACATCTTCACAAACAATAAATGCATCTTTCCCACCAAGCTCAAGGGTAACAGGAATTAATGTCTCAGATGCTTTACTCATGATCATCTTACCCACACTAGGTGATCCAACAAAAATGATTTTATCAACTGAAGACACAAGTGCTTCTCCTGTTTCAGCAAATCCTGTTATGATATGGACCAAGTTATCAGGAGCACCAATAGCAGCAAGAGCTGCTTCGATTATACGATAGTAGAAACTGCCAGACCAACTCGCGTGTTCTGAAACCTTTATCACAATACTATTTCCTGAAAAAACTGCTGCCAGCATCGGATTGAAGATGTTATGGAATGGATAATTCCAGGAAACAATGGCACCTATCACTCCAAGGGGATGGAATTCGACTCTTGATTTCTTATAAAACATTGACCTTCCAGAAGACCTGTATTCAGGCTTCAGCCACTTCTCACCCTCCGCTAGAAGCCAAGTGATCTTCTCACATGTCGTCATTATCTCTCCCAGAGAAGCGTCCACCATTGTCTTTCCAGTATCCCTAGATGACAGCTCGCATATAAGCTCTTGATGTTCAATAATATACTTCAGAAGTATCCGCAAAAACTGGCGTCTTTTCTTGAAACTACTCTTTGCCCAAATCTTCTGTGCCTCTGTGGCCTGTGCAACATGATCATTGACCTCGTCAACAGTCAATGCAGGAAAGAAACCCAAATATTTCATTGTCGCAGGTTCAAAGCATTGTACTCTGTCTGTCTGCGCTGCTTTTCCCCTACTTGGTACGTAAATGGGACAGTCTTCCGTTGGTTGACTTCTATCATCCAACACATCGGAAGCATCAACATCAATTGAGGGCACATTGGGCGGTATTAGCATCAATAAGAATCTGCAGATCACGAAAGCAAATCCAAGAACCAGCAGAGGCCACCAAAATGCCATTGATGATAACAAGCTTCAGAGAAACCAGAATATGATTGGGTTAAGTCAAGATGATCAACTACTAAAAACACTCAATAAACAGACAATGAAGACAATGAACTCGTACGATCGCGCAAGATATCGATAAATGACTGAATAACAATTAAGCCATGTTTGCAACCATTTTAACTAAGCCTCATAATTCGCATATATCATGTCTTCTACGACAACAGAAACAATATAAACATCATTAAATACAACGATTCAAATGTGATGGTTATGGAACTGAAGAAACAATTACTTGTTTGCTATTCCGTCACATTACAATAAAGAATACCACTTTTTGATGATTCAGCCACAGGTACATTGGTCAAATTGGGTAGAAAAATATCCCCAATACTATCAGCTAACAATCTTTGCGGTTTAAAATCGACTCGAAATTACTGCCAAATTTCGCATTGGGTTGGTCCTAGAAGCTACAAATTTCTGAGGCAATCAATATTTTATATTTTTATTTAACCTAATTGAGCTAAAACTACAACATTTAGATAATTATGCAAATATAAATAAAATTTTAATTTACCTCAATTTACAAATTATCACTTGCAAACAACTAAATCCTCCCAAAGTACAAACCCTAATTTACAAATTCTCACTTACAACATCTTAGATCGCCAAAAACCCTAAATCAAGAAAGCATGAAAAGCTAGAAATCTCAAATTAACAATTTACCTGTAAAACTACGGAAGCTTTCGTAATATTTGAGGGACGAATTAGTTCTAGTTGACTGAGTGAGGTTAGTTTAGTAGAGTGAGGTTGCGTCGTTTTTCACCTGAAAACATCATGAGGTGCGTGTTTGAAATTATTATTTTACTTACGACAGTGCTCTATTTGTCGTTTTTCATGCCCAAGTGGCAAATTTTGCACCATCAATAGACATAATGTTGCAGAGAATAGAAAGGTGTACCGTATGACGGGGAAAATAATAGAGATGGAGATCTTGAAGCAGCGGAGATGGAGGTACTCACTCACAAGAATGACGGATGTTCGCCCAGAACAAGGTCAGTGCCAAGTTGTAAAACTGCAATAAAAAAGACCTTCGTTCCGACTAGTATATGTTAATGTGTCATGTTTGATGAGTATTTGGCTGTCACAACAGCATTTTTTTCTTGCAAAAAAAATTTGGGTTCACTACCTCCACGACCACTGGTGGAGTTACATGAGGACATTGAATTTTTGGGAAAAAATCAATTTGGAACCTTATTAGTACTTTGTTTTTAGGCCAAAATAGCTACCCTCTATGATATTCCTCAAGTTATTTCCTTTTTAATCTCCAAATATATATTTCTTAAAGTTATATCCAATATTTTCTCCTTTATTCCATCTTTGCAACCTAGGCTCTTTATTACCAAAATATTCTCATTAATTCCCTCTCCTTTCCAACTTTGCTCTTTATTTCCAAAATCTTCTCCTTATTTGTTTGTTATTAGCTTGTAATTCCTTTTAAATTTTTCTGAATTTTGTAATGGATGTTAAAAGATACAAGTAAGCACACTATAACTCTATATCTAGTTGCTTAGAGTATGATTATAATTGAAAATGAAGTTTATGTATATTTTAACACCATCTAATTTTCTTTTCGGGGACTCACGCTCTCGAACCTCCAGATTATTGTTTATTTATATCACTTTGTCCCCACTCACTTGAATTCTTGGCTTCGCCACTGTCCACGACTAATCCCGGGGTATGACAGAACCCCACTAACTCACATGCCGAATTTAATCATAATAAATCATGGCGAGTAGTCCCATTAGTGGTGAATTGAAGGTCAAGACCTGTTCATGTATTTGCTTCAAATGTTGTAGACGTCATCTCAGGGTTTTTTTGTTAGAGAACTAAGAGTGCGGAAGCTACTAACGATTAACGATCTCTTTATTTAATTGAAATACGACTACAAATTCTCTCTGTTCTCTCTAGATCTCCTAAAGTTCTTCCATTTCTCTCAATACTCAACATAATATACTTCATACCCTAGGATCTCTTATATATTGGAGATCTCTACCTCTTTCCCTACACTCCTAAAATAGGAAACTACTAGAGTAATCCTTTTTTTTGAGGATTCTTTAGAATAAAATATAATATCCTAAAATAAACTAACATATGAAACAAAATATAGACTAGTCATAGAACCATGCACCTAGGTCATGGGTGTGACGACCCACGACCTATCAACTCTCTCTCCCACCCCCACCCTTTGAAGGATTCGTCCACAAATTTAAGGATACGAAAGATCAACCGCCGTCACCTCTACATCTTCATACTCCTGACTAAATAACTGTTCCAGAGCCTTATCGACATGATCATATAACTATTGGGAAATAAGCGTCATCACTTTTTGTGGGCTAGGACACTCACGTCTCATATGTCATGTCTTCCCGCAGTTGTAACAAATGTATGTCATGACAATCCCTATTGGGTTGCCCCCAACTGTTGGCGTTGTAGAAGTCGGTGTCGGGGTCACTAGAGTCGGTGTTGAAAAAGATGGATATCCCGATGGCTTTAGCTCACTCTCAACTTGACGAGCTATCTCCACTATCTCAGATAAGGACTGTGGAGAGAATAAGATCATCTCATCTTGAATGCGCTTTCTAAGACCCAAACGAAAACAACTAACTCATTGCGCCTTGAACTCGGATAAAATAATACGTGACGATAGCATGTAAAAGTTATTAGCGTAATCATCCACAATCACAGACTGACTCCGTCTCTTCCATAAGGTCTGAAGTTTAGTAAAACTATTCTCCTCGTAAGTGTTTGGGATAAAATGAGTTATCATCTCATCCCTCATAACCTCCCAATCTGTGAAATAATCATGACCGCTGGAAATTTGTAACTGCTGAATATGTTCCTACCAATTTAGTACGTATCATGTCAGCTTTGTCTCTACCAATGTTACTGTTCTCTATCCAATGCACTTCTTGAATGCGAGCATCTTCTCAACCCTGTTTAACCAATCTTTAAAGCCATCCGCATCTGATTTTCCATTAAAATCTTGCATGTAAATCTTTACATCAGAGTTCAGATTCTGGAATGCAAAAATAATAACGTTCGCGACCAGACTCTCCGGGTTGCCCTGGTAGCAATACCCTTGAGTACCATACAATGCTTGTTGACCGTACCTCGTAGCTCCATTACCCGTATTGGGTTGATAGGTCGCCGTGCGAGAACGTGTACCAGAATTATTTGGAGTATTGTTACGACCTCTACCTCTTTTGTCATGGAAACCATATCTGTCCCCCGATCCCCTTTGCTCAGCATCATCCCAATGCCTATTTTTAGTTAAAAATCCCTGTCCACTATTCTACTATCTCTGTGGAATACCCTACTTGGAATAACGAGGTCCTTGCAGTGGTGTAAGTGGCAGCTGTAATCACAGAGGCACATAAGGTGTTGCTCTTACTGATATTTGTCTATTAGTTCACCAATCCCCGCTATTGATTCCTACAAACCCATTATCGTTTATGCTGACGCCACCAAACTGAGTTCCCGAATCCCCTTGCGGACCCTAGAAAATAAACCCTTGCTATTGTGCAGAACCGTGAACCATGACACTTGTTAGCATTGTCCGAAGAGTAGGCACTGTCAGTCCGGTGGGTTGAGATATTGAGTTGCTATTACCGTTGGGAAGCTCGTAAGTTTTGCTCCCACGGAGAGAGAAGCCGAAGGTACCATTAGAGTTCCTCCTGATTACAGCACGCTTAGAGACACGGTTTGAGTGGTCGGTAAGTCGCGACGGGGCAGTGCCAATGTTTAAGTCGACGTCAGAATTTATTTCTCTCATTTGACTTCGATCAGAGAAAATTAGGGAAGCTCCGGTAGTTCTCGTGTCGGGGTTGTGTTCGTGGGATTAATTATCGTTATCGGGATTTCTCTATCTCGGTCTTCTATGACCTCTGTAGAACTCGAGTGTTGGAGGTAAAAATTGGACAAACGCGGCCCATGGTAGTACTTGTGCTGACGTGCCCCTCATGTGGGGGAACCAAGTGTGGCATGCCATCTCATGGCATGCCCTGTTATGGCATGCCATGTTCGTGACTTACCACTCTTTCATTTGTGCCATGCCCGGAGCCCATGGTGTCATGCCCTGTCCCATAATCTACCATATGCCTCGACCTGTTCCCTGGTACATGACCTACTCCATGACCCATCTTGTGCCAAATACGTGTTCTGGTTCTGTACGGGTTGAGTTTCGCAACTCTCTCCCCCTTCTTTCGTGATTGTCGCCTGCAATCACGGGTTCCATGGCGACATAACTCTCCCGTCGCAGTTCCGGTCGATCCCATACATGTACGACTTCCCAAATTTTGTCGTTGGGTACGATAGGGTTTGTTCGTGAGAGTTAAACTTCTCCGTCATGGCCAAAACCCTTGTTCTCGTAATAATCCACGAATTTATCAATGATTTTCACTTCAATGTACAACCCCTCAAAGGCGTTGAATACTCGGGTACCTTTTCCTTCTAAATTAGATCGTTCATGTTGAGTTTGGCGCATAGTGGACTCCTTGCCGCGCCCTATAACACGAAGCAGGATTGCTTTTGTTGGATCTACATGTGCATTCCTTCCATCATGCATAAAAACACCCATAAGAGTCCACAACCCCTACTTATTGTTGAACTCTCCTTGTTCCCACAAATTCCCTCGACCTCTGTTCATTGATCACTATTCTCAAAATCGGTCACTGATTTTCTGTTTGGTATTGACATCACTGTTACCAATATTGCTTCAATTTGTTTTGACATCGCCGCATTGGATTCTTTCATCTTCTTCAATTGTTCGCTTTGAGCTAGTTGCTTAACCTTTTTCGGTGTTTTCTTACCCATCTTCGTAATTTTTTTTTGCAAAAAGTACTGTAGCAACACCGAAAAATTACTGTAGCACGCATAAATTAATGTAATAGTCACCAAAATCACTGTAGCCGAAAAAGAAAAAGAAAAAGAAATCCCCTTACTAGCTCTGGTACCAAGTTATTAAAAACTAAGAGTGCGGAAGCTACTAACGATTAACGATCTCTTTATTTAATTGAAATACGACTACAAATTTTATCTGTTCTCTCTGGATCTCTTAGGGTTCTTCCTTTTATCTCAATACTCAGCATAATATACCTCATACCCTAGGATCTCTTATATATAGTAGATCTCCACCTCTTTCCCTACACTCCTAAAATAGAAAATTACTAGAGTAATCCCTTTTTTATAAGATTTTCTAGAACAAAATATAATATTCTAAAATAAACTAACATAAGAAACAAGTCACAAAACTGTGCACCTAGGTCGTGAATGGAATGACCCACGACCCATCAATTTTAGTGGTAAAGTGTTGTGCATTTGATTAACAAACAATCTATGGCTGCCCATTTGATCTTATTGTGAAATACTTGTTAGCTTAATGTAAATGATGCGAAGGGCTTGGCTTGATGACGCGCGTGTCCCTACCCTTTTATTGAGCTAGTATATGTCGCTAATACCCCAACATGACTCAGCAATGTCTAGTTAGATAGAACCAACGCTGGTTTGAGATATCTACAACGACTACATAAGAGTTTTGCTTATTTTTACTATTTTAATTGATCTTAGGGATGCTGTATTTGCTCCTAGCTCCTGCTATGTGTGATGCTGAGGGAAATTCACAAGGTCGTTACCTCTTTTTGGTCTATATTTAGTATGGGTTTTATTGTTCCTAATTGAAAATTTGAGGTGGTTATAGTATTTAATTTCTCAAGAGAGTGGTAAGGATTTTCCCTTATAGTATTGATGTCAATATTGTACCCATCACGTCATTGGGTCACAATGATCTAAAATTTCTAAGGTACTTTAGATTTATCGATTATGAATAATTAGGTCCAAAATTCTTTAAATCATTTTCTAATAACAAAGTACTAATCTAATCCAAATTAATTCTATAATCTAGTGAGAATAAGCAATGATTAATATGCAACGATAATTAACACACAGGAATAAATAATTTTAACCCTGTGGAAAATATTTCTCAAGAGAAAAACCCAAAGGTCATTGTCGAATCCTCAACAACTAAAATCCACTATGAAGAAAATAATTATAAGAATCTAAATCACTTACAGAATTGATAAACACATCTCTTGGTTACCTATTTTCAATTACTATTCTCGTAATCAATCCTCCATTCTCACAACGCCCTTCGTTATCGTAGTACCGCTTTAGATAATGCACTAAAACTTTACAAGCTCGAAACCCTCAAGCTCTTAAATCACAAAGTTGAAATTAGGTTTATGTAATTCTAGATCAATTCAATTTAAAGGTTCATTCTCATTGAATCTCTCGTTGAATTCTCTCTTCTCTCAAAATATTTCAAGCCTAAAAATTTATTTTGGAATAGGTGAAGTTCAAAATTAAAAAGAAATTTTAAATAGAAAACTAAAAATCCTGTGTTCTGTTCGAACAATACAAAATTCTATTTGAACGGAACCAAGTTTATTCGAACATAGATGGTTTTGTTAGGTCTATTCGAACATAACAAAAAGTTTGGTTGAACAGAAACCTATTTTAATCAAAAACATAAAAAAATTTAACTTTTGTAAAATATTAACGGGCTAAAGTATTTAAGCGACGAGGTACCAAACCAACGTACCTGTTTAGTGTCAGTCCAACTATAGTTATTCCACGTGCACTCTCTATCAATGAATAACCACAAGATAATACAAACACTTATTCTAGACACGAAATAAAACTAATACCAAATATGGATGTTTTAATCTCCCCCTTTGGTTTATTTAGTGACAAAACTACGACTATAAAATAGAAAAAAAAATATAACTCGATGGACTAACTCAATCACTGAACATCCATGCTTGAAGCCACTTTTTTATCCTATAACAGCTGCTCTGTAATCCCTACACATTAAACAAGATACATCAAGTAACTGTTCAAAAAATAAAGAATTCAAGAGATAACCAACACTTGTCATGATCATCTCTCCCCCTTTTTTCACAGATAAGCAAAAGGGTAAATAGAAAGAAATAAAACCAAAACAATATCACATTGAAAAAGTACTAGTTATTTCCCCCTCAAAATAATGGTGATCCTAGTTATAACACAAACACACAAAAAATATAAGCATAAATGGCATAAATAGATATTTGTAAACATTCCCCCTAACACAATGCATGATCAAAATCAAACGTACCTAGAATATCTTAGAGAGATCAGGACATTGCCAATGTGTTATAAAAAATTACTAAAATGAATTACTTGGTGTGTGTGTGTGTGTGTGTGTGTATAGTCATATAGACACTTGTTTCCAATGTATTACTCAGCCGTAGTTAAAGCACTATATTGGAAAATTTTCTTTGACTAAGGCCTCACTTGGGTGGTCACTCAAAATCAGTAAGAATAGACTCGTAAACACTTTGTAGAAATATAAATATGAGTATATGCAAAGAAAAAAATTTCATATTTCATCAAATAAGCGGTGCACTATGAACTGAAAAATCTCATAGACAGGGAACCAATTGTTATTAATTGTGTCAAGTTAACTAATATAAAATCCATAGCTATCATCTTTACTAAACTGACTATGCTTAACTTAAAATCAAATAGGTATTAAAAATGTTATAATATAGGCAATGATAGGCACATAGCGAAGTATGTATTTTAGCTGACATTCTGAGACTAACAGTTACACTTTCTCCCCCTCTTTCTTCATTTTGAGTTCACCTCCCGATATTCTTTCCCTTAATCTTATAGATGTACTAGCAAGGCCTTGGGAATTTTATCCTCCGATATTCATCTTCACTACTAAAACCACATGGTTTTACTCCTTCATTTATTTTTCACTGAAAATTCTTAGAACAAATGGGACAAAAAGGAGTTGGGTAGAGAAAATGAATGACATATTTTAAGGCATAAGGGGCTCCAAACGGATTAAACTTAGGGTAAGCATAACGAAGGCCATAAATGGTAACAAGAAAAAATGCCTATTATCATATATTTGGTCTCACACAGTCTTTTTTTCATCTCAAATCGAGTATATGAAATGTTCTACTAGAATAACTTGAATGTGATGTCACCATCGACAATTGAGTAATGCAACGAAATGAGATCAAAAAATAAGATAAGATTTGTTGGAAATAAATATTGTTTTTGGTGAAAAAAAATGATTAATGCTAGCAATAATCGTTATTTGTATTTCCATGTGCCTAGAACCCTTTCAATGATTTCATGGTGGTAATAATTAAAAATTGAGTTTCAATATCAAAACCAATTGGCATAGAGAGGCGTCGTCCTGTGATCTTATATTATTGTGGTGCATGACTTGAATACCCAATGTGGGACTATATATCTCCTAAACATATTATACAAAAACACATTTTAGATGCAAGAGAAACAAATTGGGAAAGCTACCGACATACACTGATTCTGAAGCACAGGCAACTTGGCACTCCCATATCACCTAGTGAGACACGAAGCGTGCTATATTAAAACAAATTAGGAAAGCTACCGGCCTATATTGATTCTGAAGCACAGGCCACTCGACACTCCCATATATGTTAGAATGTGTAAAACAAATGGTTATATGTGTAACACATGAAGCAATAAAGTCAAGCTACCAAAACAATAGTAGTCATAATAAGTAGTCATAATAGGTAGAGAAAACACATGGGTATATGTTTGTATTTTGGCTTTACAAGCCAAGTTTGATTTGTGTTCTAATTCCTATATTAAGGCTTGCAATATGCAGTAATCATATCATCTCATTCCAAGTTTGATTAATAAACATTTGTTTTTTAGAGTTTAGAACTTTGTTTTCAACATCAGGTATCAAAGCGAGTACAAAATCTGGTTCGACAGTTTGAAGGTGACGACGTGAAGAAAAGCATAACATTTTCTATTATTGTGTTGAGATATCATTCATTCGATCGAGGTTATTGATTTTGTCTATTTTTTTTAAAAATAACAGAGAATTATGTTAAAGCGACGATTCCTAAATTCGACGGTCACTACGACCATTGGAGTTTAATTATGGAGAACTTCTTAAGGTTCAACGAGTATTGGCACCTCATTAAAGTTGGTTTTTCTAACCATTTGAAAGAAATGACGGCCGCTTAAATATCCAAGATCGAGGAATTATGATTAAAAGACTTGAAAGTCAAAAATTATTTGCTTTAAGCTATTGATCGTAACATCTTGGAGACGATCCTATGCAAAGAGATATCCAAAGATATTCGGAATGCAATGAAGAAAAAATATCAGGGAATTGCTAAAGTTAAGCGGGCACATCTATAGGCACTTCGAGTACATTTCATGACTCTTCGTATACAGCCGACAGAGTCCGTTTTAGAGTATTTCTACAAAACCATGGTGATTTCTAACAAGATGAGAACAAATGGAGAAAAGATGGAGGACATTGCGATAACCGATAAGATTTTTCGGTCAATAACGTCAAAATTTGATTACATGGTATGGTCGCTCGAGAAGTCGAAAGATCTTGATCAACTCTCGATGGATGAACTAATGAGTTTATTGATGGTCTATGAGCAACGAATCAATAAACATGTAGTAGTGGAGGAAGTACTACAATCTCAGCTCTTAATCAACAATTAGGCGACAAAGGGAAAATTCCAAGTCAAGAAAGAGGTAACTGTGATGACCAATTCATAAATTATCGTGGAAGAGACAAAGGAAGCGAAAATCAACATAGTGGAGGCCAAAAGTCAAAACCATTTGATAATTCAAATATCAAATGTTACAAGTGTAACATGTATGGTCACTTTCGTTCTGAATGTCATGCCCCTAAAATTGGTTTCTTAATAATCTATTAAGAACACAAATTCTAAGGTGTAATGTCGGGTATCCCAAAGATGAACCCCAAAAGACGTACTACAATTTAAAACAAATCATAAATATATCTACAACACTATGAAACTACGCAGTGGAAGAATAATCTAAAAAGAGATATAATTAGAAATGATTACTACACCGGTAACTAGAACTCGATAACTGGCAAGTCAGCTTGCTCCAACTCACTACTATCCCTACTAAAGTGATTCACCTAAAAAAGTATATACGCAAGGCCTCAACAAGCAACACCCAGCAAGTACAAATATCCATGGCTAAAAGATATGATAGACCAAGATAAACACAAAAAAGACATGAAGAACCCACAGGTAGTATAAAAGGAGATTAACCAAGCTATGAGTCCAAAATAAGGTGGTCTAAGAAAAATTAATATTCTAGCAAGGTAACAACGATAACCTAAACTTAGATCTAACTACTATGACCTAAGAGGTACGGTAGATGTAGAAAGAGAATTTGGAAGTCAAGTACAAATGGTCACTTTTAATTCAGTGGGACCATACTCTCGCACCCTTCTAAAATTAATGGAAACATATCCCTTATTGTCGAGTGAGGGATTGGCGGATTCCTTTTAATTGAGCCAGGAATTAGCGGGTAAGGCACCTGATCAGGGTGTTCAAGGAGTTTCAACCTACAGGTTTAAAGCTAAATTTATTTTCACTTTTAGGGATCTATGCCCACGGGATGCTCGCGAGGCATGCAGTCGAGAAGTAACAGGAAAATAATTTAGGGACTTGCAACCCTGAGATACTGGCTAGCAGTAACCAAATCTGTTTAGGGAATCAAACCAAAGGACCGTAACAGCATAACCTTACTGTGTACAATAACTCGAAGTCGCTCAACAAAATAGAAAAGAGGAAGTTTGAATCCAAGAAGAATCAAATGATCTGTCTGCCCCGCCTAATCGAAATCTAGGACTATATCAAATGACTTACTACTCTTACAACCAAATGATATATCTACTCTTACTTTAATAACAAGTAGGGACTTTATCAAATGAAGTAAAGCTCCAACATCCAATGATTTATTTGTCAATATAAATATATTGAATGGAAGTCCTAAACCTGAAAGGGAATTTAAGTCGCGGACTACTAAATCATGAGAAATCCATAGCTTAGATTAGCTATCACGAAGGACATACCAAAGAATCATCTAAGTTAGTCCTAGAATAAAAAATCGTCCATCATGTTCCATTAATACATAGGGTATTTCTTAGTTAACTTAAATCTTAGACCATTATCTTATAATGAATAAAGTCCAATACTAGGCCACCTTGTCCAAAATAGACCTAATTAATGTCCCGCAAATTCTTATTACTAATATAATATCTAGCGAGGAAAATACCTAGAGAACTACATCTCCTATAGATTTTAATATAAGCTACTTGTATGTATCACAGCCCATGTCGTTAGCCACAACATACCATCTTAAATAGGATCTCATATCTGCCTCAAACCAAACAAATGCCCATAGTTAAGCTTTTTGAGTAACACTTCGAAACAACCAAAAAACAATCACACATAGTTCACCATGGAATTCCTAACCTAACCATAGCATTTTCATCTGTTAATCTAAATCTACGATGTATGGCTTAACTTGCCACCATCTTAAGCTTTCTTAATGTCAAAACATTAATATAATACCCGGTTAATAACATCAATGTAAAGATGACGCAGAAATACTAAAGCTTCTAACAAGTACCCTATATCATAACATAGCTACATATATTCAAGAACTAAAGATAAAATTTGGGAAAACCACAACCAGGTACATCTCCATAATAGAGCTAAATAAAAATGTTCATGGATTACAAGATCACAATAAATTCTAGAATAATTCCCCATATCAATTCCAACACCAAACACCACGACATCAACATATGGTGATCTAAGATTTGCTTAGCCTATTCATAATGTAGGTTTATCTAGTCCTTTTGTTAAAACAACAAATCTATAGTATACTAGTTAGATTCAGCTTGCTTACTGATGGTGGATATATAAACTATATGCAGCCACAATAATGGATACTAGCTACATAAGGCAACCCTTAAAAACACCAAATCATTTGTACAACCAGAGAGTAAAATATATAGGTTCACTCCTAAGCATGACCACAAAATAATTGCGGCTCGGGGCCATTGATAGCTCACGAAGGATACACAATCTGGGCTAGTATTTGTCCTAAAAAGTTTTAGCGATAACATGGAAAAGATGCAGATCTAAATTCATACACTAATACTCATGGATTAAGATAATTCCTAACCAAAAATACTTACTTCTAAGCAATATGTAACTAGAAGAACATGCTTATACTGTGAAATACTGTGTTCCAATCAAGTATATGATCAAGGATAAAAGCACTTGCCTCGAGGTTTAATCCGAATATTGATTAGAAGAAAGGGGAATACTCCATGAAGCATTTCAAGAATCGATCCATAAGGTTTTTCAACAAATAATTCTCGCCCAATCACAACTCCAATAAATCGGCGAGTATGATGTTGTTTGTTGCTCTCTCTCTCTCTCTCTCTCTCTCTCCCCCCCCCCTAGGATTAACAATGGAAGAGAAATGATTATTAATTCAAATTAATGGTGAAGGTTTGCAAATTAAAGATATTTGGGTGCAAGACTTTACAAACCAAGAAGTAGAGTTTCCAAGGCTAGTATAATTTGGTATTTGTATAGGGAGAGGAGAAAAAAATGGGGTATAGTGTGGCTTATATTTGGGAGAAGTATTAGGGGAGTTGGAGAAGAATGAGGCACAACCCCATTTCTCTAGGATTCTCCACGTTAGGATTCCAATTGAAAAATGAAAAACTTCAAAAGCTTGGATTTAATAAGACAGGTGCAACTTAAGTAAACAGACACCATACATTAAGAGCATCACGAGCATGAGCTAGAAATATGGGTCACTACACTGAATGTCGTTCTCATTTTTATAAGGAAAGAGGCAAAAAATCTAATTTTTTGGACAAAGAAGATAAAGTTTTTTTTCTTTTGGTTTGCAAAACCAAAGAAGAATCTCGAACTGAAAAAGATTTTTGTCAAAACATATGGTACTTGGACACAGGAGCAAGTAACCATATGTGTGGTAAAAAATCTATATTTCACAAAATGGATGATTCTTTCTGTACCTCGGTAAAATTTGAAGATAGTTCTAAAATTGGTGTCATGGGAAAAAACGATATCAAAATTCGGGCTAGAGATAACACTCATCAAACCATCTCAAGTGTTTTATATGTCCCAAACTTGAAGAGTAATTTGCACAATGTGGTACAACTTCAAGAGAAGGGATATGTGATCATCATCAAGAATGGAGTCTGTTGGATTAAAGATATGAAGAGGGGCTTGCTAATTGCATAGGCACATATGACTCCAAACCGAATGTTTCCATTAAGCATCGTGCATGACTCTCTTCCTTTTTATTTTCAAGTATGGTGAAAGACCAATGCAGGATATGGCATCTTTTTCATGGGCACTTCAACTTTAATGGCCTAAAGCTCCTTTATCATAAGAATATGGTAACGGGAATCGCTCAGATTGATTGATATTTGCAAGTATATGAAGGTTGTGTTGTTGGCAAATAAGACTGATATTCATTTCCAAAGGGGAAAGTATGGAGAGCAAAATCGACACTGGAGCTGGTCTATGCCAATATATATGGGTCGATTGATCCACAATCCAATGGAAATAAGAGGTATTTTATTACCTTTATTGACGATTATAGCCGAAAACATGGCTTTATATTCTACTAGAAAAATCTGAAGTTTTTTCAGTTTTCAAGTCATTCAAGGCCCTTGTTGAGAAAAAAATAGGGAGATCTATCAAGATTCTTCACTTGGATCGCGGTGGAGAATACAATTCCCACAAATTCACAATTTTTTGGGAAAAATTTGGAATCAAAAGACAATTAACGACATCGTACATGCCACAGCAAAATGGCATAGTTGAGAGGAAGAATTGCACTATTATTAATATGGTATGAAGTATGTTACAGATATCAAATCTTTTTAAAAGATTTTGACCAAAAACAGTCTTGTGAAGCATTTACATCCTCAACAGGAGTCCCACCATACTTGTGAGGAACATGACACTAGAGGAGGCATGAAGCGGTAGAAAACCAGATGTAGAGTACTTGTAAATCTTTGGGTGTATAGCATATGCCCATATTCCAAAATAACAGAAAACAAAGCTCGACGATAAAGGTCAAAAATATGTTTTTCTCAGTTTTAATAATAGTTCAAAAGCTTATAAACTCTATCATCCTACAATTGATAAAATTATTATTAGTCGAGATGTAATTTTCGACAAAGAAAATACATGGAAATGGAATGCTAAAGATGCGGGAAAGCCAGTACTGGTGGCCTTCGATGATGAAAAAAGTCATCCGCCAGTTTCAGATGGCGAAGCGCAATCACCACTCATGCCTGCATAGAGCTCAACTAACCCTCCTTCAACAATGGTACGATCACAATTTGTACCATCTTTCTCAAGGCCTCAAAGAACCCACAAGAGACCAACGTACTTGGAAGATTATGATCTAAATAGAGTAGATCAATCAGATGATCTAACTATATTCTTCACTTTGCTAGAAGTAACCTAATTACTTTCAAGGATGTTGTTGAAGAACCAAAGTTGCAAGAGGCCATTAATGACGAGATCTAAGCTATTGAGAAGAATAATACATGCAATCCACAATACGATAGAGAAGCCCTAGTTAGCTGAAAAGTATAAATAACACCAATTGATTAGGAAAATAAGAGCTTCAATTGTTTAAAACGAAGTTAATTACAATGAATTACTCTAAACCCTAGACTTCTTCCTCATAACTTTTTCTAGATCTAACATAAAAAAGAAAATAACTTAAGTCCCCTTTATATACTAGGGAACTAAAAATATAAATAGAGCGCATCTCAAGGCAAAATCATGCCTCAGAATTACAACCAACGCCAAGCTCGTTCGAACGAAATAGAGAGTCGTTCGAACTACTTTATGCCAATTGGTCTAAAACCCCAGAAACTTGACATCTCGTTCAAACGGTATCCAAGCTCGTTCGAACAAAATTTTTCTATGGGCCAAATTCTAGAAAGGATGAAAAGAGTCGTTCGAACGAAATAAGGAGTCTTTCGAACTACTTGGGTTTCCTGGGCTAAATTCTAGAGAGTATGAAAAGGGTCGTTCGAACGACTCTCAACCTCGTTCGAACGACTTTGGTTAATTTGGTCCCTAGATCCTCGTAGTTCATAGCTCCCCCCTTTAGAATCCTTCAGCTCATGCTCAAGCAAGAACTGGAGATATGGGAATGCGGTACTGCCCATTTCTCTGTTATACCACTTTGACTTACTAGGTACCTGACCCTTCCTCCCAGCTCGGAACAAATCAATACCACCCTGTCTTGTAGTATGAACTTTCCTCTTTAGAATATCATCCTCCTGTAACGGATCTTCTCTTTTCATCCATAAGCCATCAACTGACGGTAGGCGAGTATCGATTGTAGAGTCTTTATCTAAAAGAGACAGATCAAACAGCTTCAAATGTTTATCATTAATCACCAAATACAATCTGCATAGAAGGCTGCAAATCCAATTCATACTCACATGTCTTGCCTTGTGGATCTGCATAGCTACCTTGTCATCGTCATACCCTAAAACGTACTCAGAAGGAACAATATGTTGGATCTGCATAGCTACCAACAAAGCATAAATAGTTAGTATTTGGGGTCGAGATAACATATTAACCATCTTGTTGTCCACTCTTTTCTTATACTTGATTAATAAGGTAAATTACTGAAGGTACGACATCTACTTCATATGGCGAGCTTGCTGTAGCTTGGACTGCGTAGATAAGAACTGTAATGGTTAGTGATCGGAATGTACCACAACCTCCTTCCCCAATAAGTAACTCCGCCAATGTTTTACTGATTGATATAACACGTAGAACTCCATATCGTAGGTAGAATAGTTACGTACTGAACCAGTAAGCATCTCAAAATGGTAAACAGCCAAATTCCCATCCTATAAAAGGATTGCACCCAATACATAGTCGGACGCATCTGTCACAATCTAAAAAGGCCACTACAAATTGGGCAATGCTAACACTGATGCATTCATAATCTTTTACTTCAATAACAGAAAAGTCTTCTCATGGCATTCTTCCCACACAAACTGTACCCTAATCTTTGTCAAAGAATGTAAAGGTACAACTATTTGAGAAAAATGCCGAATAAACTTTTGTAAGTACTGGCAAAAACCCATAAAACTCCTCACTTCCGTCACTGTACAGGGCCGAGGCCAATTAATAATGACTGAGACTTTCTCTAGATCGACCTTAAGTTCGCTGCTACCAACAATAAATCCTAAATATATTAGCTCCCTCTTCCCAAACTCGTACTTCTTCCGGTTTAGAAATAGTTATTGTGATCGCAAAATGCCTAACACTTTGCATAAATGCCCAAGGTGCTCCTCCCATGTACGACTATATATTAAGATATCATCAAAATATACAATCACAAAATCATCAATAAAAACACAAAGTACCTCATTCATTAACCGCATAAACGTCGATGGAGCATTGCATAACCCAAAGGGCATCACCAACAACATAAATAGTCCTTGTTTGGTCTTGAACGCTATCTTCCAAGTATCATCTTCCCGGAATCTAACTTGATGGTAACCCGACTTAAGATCCAACTTGGTGAAAAACTAAACCGTTTGTAACTTATCCAAAAGCTCATCAATCTGTGGAAGCGGATAACGATTCTTCACAGTAATCTTGTTCAACGCTCAATAATCAATACATATCCTCCAAGGCCCAGCCTTCTTCAGGACCAATAACACTGGTGAACCACAAGGTGAGCAACTTGGATTAATAACTCCTTGCTCCAGGAGTTTGTGTACTTATTTCTTGATCTCATCAGACTCTGTAATAGAAGTCTGATATAACCCAATATTGAGTAGTGGTTCACCATTCACAAAGGTGATATCATGCTCCACATCCATCTTACGCGGCATCCATTTCATGCCCATAAACAAGTCTCTATACTCCTCTTGGAACTCCCCCATATCGGTTTGTTGCTTAGGAGACATTGCCAAAGAAGACAACAAAGTAGCCGATGGACCCTCTTGAACTGGTCATACCAACAACAATACAAATTTGCCGATCATATTAACCAACCTCTTCGCCTGAGTCACCGTAACCAAATTATTGGTAGTGGTTTGTTCCCTGCACGCATTGATATGAAACTCCGTCCCATCCTTTACAAGATGATACTTGTGAGCTCGACAGTAAAGGATTGCATCTCGGTCCTAAAGATAAGGGCTACCCAAGATGACTTGACACACGCCCAACGAAACCACCTCACATGTCACTTCGTCAATAAACTTCTCAGTAATCGCAAACTTAAACGTACACTGCTTAGTGATTTTCAACTCTGCGTCTTTCTGAATCCAACCCAAATTATACGGCTTAGGATGAGCCACAGTAGCCAAACCCATCTTCTTCACCACCACCTCAAAAATTAAATTCTCCTAACTACCCCGATCAATGATGGCCTCGACTAAGCTCTGCTTCACCTAAATGCTGACATAAAAAAGTTCTTCCTGACTCGCCTCGTTGATTGTTATAGGTTACTTAAGCATTAGAGTAAGCTTAGGATTTGGCTTATCTAAATCTGGAAGATTCACAATCGTTGTGGCCAGTGCAAGCTTTTCTTTTTTGCCCTTCACCTCCTTCGACCGAAGCTCTGGGTAAAGTTTATAACATCTATCTGAATTGTCATCGTCATACCCTGAAACGTACTCAGAAGGAACAATATGTTGGATCTGCATAGCTACCAACAAAACATAAATAGTTAGTATTGGGGGTCGAGATAACATATTAACCATCTTGTTGTCCACTTTTTTCTTATACTTGATTAATAAGGTAAACTATTTAAGGTACGACATCTACCTCATATGGCGAGCTTGTTGTAGCTTGGACTGTGTAGATAAGAATTGTAATGGTTTGTGATCGGAATGTACCGCAACCTCCTTCCCCAATAAGTAACTCCGCCAATGTTTCACTGATTGATATAACACGTAGAACTTCTTATCGTAGGTAGAATAGTTACGTACTGCTCCTGTAAGCATCTTAGAATGGTAAGCAGCCAGATTCCCATCCTATAAAAGGATTGCACCCAATGCATAGTCGGACGCATCTGTCTCAATCTCAAAAGGCCACTACAAATTGGGCAATGCTATCACTGGTGCATTCATAATCTTTTACTTCAATAACAGAAAAGTCTTCTCATGGCGTTCTTCCCACACAAACTGTACCCCAATCTTTGTCAAAGAATGTAAAGGTACAACTATTTGTGAAAAATGCCGAATAAACTTTTGTAAGTACTGGCAAGAACCCATAAAACTCCTCACTTCCATCACTGTACGGGGCCGAGGCCAATTAGTAATGACTGAGACTTTCTCTGGATCGACCTTAAGCTCGCCGCCACCAACAATAAATCCCAAATAGATTAGCTCCCTCTTCCCAAACTCGTACTTCTTCCCGTTTAGAAATAGTTATTGTGATCGCAAAATGCCCAACACTTTGCATAAATTCCCAATGTGCTCCTCCCATGTACGACTATATATTAAGATATCATCAAAATATACAATCACAAAATCATCAATAAAAGCACAAAGTACCTCATTCATTAACCGCATAAACCTCGCTGGAGCATTGCATAACCCAAAAGGCATCACCAACCACTTAAATAGTCCTTGTTTGGTCTTGAACGCTTTCTTCCAAGTATCTTCTTCCCGGATTCTAACTTGATGGTAACCCGACTTAAGATCCAACTTGGTGAAAAACCGAACCGTCTGTAACTTATCCAAAAGCTCATCAATCTGTGGAAGCGGATAACGATTCTTCACAGTAATCTTGTTCAACACTCAATAATCTATACATATCCTCCAAGACCCATCCTTCTTCAGTACCAATAACACTGGTGAATCACAAGGTGAGCAACTTGGATTAATAACTCCTTGCTCTAGGAGTTTGTGTACTTATTTCTTGATCTCATCGGACTCTGTAATAGAAGTCCGATATAACCCAATATTAAGTACTGGCTCACCATTCACCAAGGTGATATCATGCTCCACATCCATCTTACGCGGCATCCCTTTTATGCCCATAAACAAGTCTCTATACTCCTCTTGGAACTCCTCCATATCGGTTTGTTACTTAGAAGATATTGCCAAAGTAGACAACAAAGTAGCCGATGGACCATCTTGAACTGGTTGTACCAACAACAATACAAATTTGCCGATCGTATTAACCAACCTCTTCGCCTGAGTCGCCGTAACCAAATTACTGGTAGTGATATGTTCCCTGTACGCATTGATATGAAACTCTGTCCCATCCTTTACAAGATGATACTTGCGAGCTTGACAGTAAAGGATTGCATCTCGGTCCTAAAGATAAGGGCTACCCAAGATGACTTGACACACGCCCAACGAAACTACCTCATATGTCACTTCGTCAATAAACTTCTCAGTAATCACAAACTTGAACGTACACTGCTTAGTGATCTTCAACTCTGCGTCTTTCTGAATCCAACCCAAATCATACGGCTTAGGATGAGCCATAGTAGCCAAACCCATCTTCTTCACCACCACCTCAAAAATTAAATTCTCCTAACTACCCTGATCAATGATGGCCTCGACTAAGCTCTGCTTCACCTAAATGCTGACATAAAAAGTTCTTCCCGACTCGCCTCATTGATAGTTATAGGTTGCTTGAGCATTAGAGTAAGCTTAGGATTTGGCTTATCTAAATCTGGAAGATCCACAATCGTTGTGGCCAGTGCAAGCTTTTCTTTTTTGCCCTTCTCCTCCTTCGACCGAAGCTCTGGGTAAAGTTTATAACATCTATTTGAATTGTGCCCATTAGCCTTATAATGACTACAAAGAGTCCCCTTAAATGAAGACCCCTCTCCTTTGGACTCCCCTTTCTGTTCAGACTTCCAAGTAGACTTGTACCCCGACTTGCTCTTGTCGTCTTTCTTGTCACTCTTCAAGTACTTGTCTTCAATGGAAATTGCTTTAACGGTAGTATCTTCGATATTTTCTACATTAAAGAGCTTTAATTCTCTTTGAATGGACTCTGACAAACCCCCCGTATACTTCATGAACACCTCGTACTCATCCACGTCAATATCCAAAACCAACGATTGGTTATGAAACTCCGTAGTAAATTATTGTACGAATTGTCCAAACCTTTGGTGCAAGTTGTACCATTTGTAACATTACTCTGGTTCATACCCAATTGGATAGAATTGTTTCCTCACCAAAGCCTTGAATTCCTTCCAACTCAGACTTCCGACATCATGTCATTTCCGATAGGATTTCTACCACGTTAGTGAGTGACTTACAAATTTCAAAGTAGATAAACAAATCTTTTGAGCGTTGGAATATTCATAAACAAAAAAATAGGTATCTAACCTATCTAACCAATTATCCTACTTCTCGGCATCGATAGAACCATCGAATACCAGAATCTTAATCTTAAAGTCAATACGAAGATTACGCATATGATTCATTGACTTACCAAAGTCTTGGCACTCCTTGATGGAATCTACATCACTAGAATTACTATCTATCTCCGCATTATCATCGTCTCTATCTACCTCCAAAACCCCTTTCTTCCTCGAGCGGCCTTGCTGTTAAGAGCGACCTTGTCATTTCACCGAAGTGGAAGCCTTTGCGAGATTCGTGAGACACAATTGTTCTACTAACTCCTCTACAGTAGAAGCTAGGTCAGAAACTATCATTTCCAAAGTCGTGAGTCGTGAGTCGATCGTTAGAATCACCCATCTCCAAATCGTCCTTCATCTTCGAATTAGGTTTGCGATGGATCTTCTACGGACTCACTAGCTTCTGCGTCGTTTTCTTGAGGCGGTCACGTGTAGAGACCATAAGCCACAATCAACCCCTCGAGAATCGCAACAAGAAAACTGATACCACTTAATCCACAATACGATAGAGAAGCCCTAGTTATCTGAAAAGTACGAAGATCACCAATTGATTAGGAAATATAAAAGGTTCAATTGCTTAAAATGAAGTTAATTTCAATGAATTACTCTAAACCCTAGGCTTCTTCCTTAGAACTCTTTTAAGATCTAACATAAAAAAGAAAATAACCTAAGTCCCCTTTATATACTAGGGAACTAAAAATATAAATAGAACGCATCTCGAGGCAAAAGAAAGCCTCAGAAATACAACCAACGCCAAGCTCGTTCGAACGAAATAGGGAGTCAGTCGAATGACTTTACGCCAATTGGTCTAAAACCCTATAAACTTGGCATCTCGTTCGAACGGCATCTAAGCTCGTCCGAACAAAATTTGTCTATGGGCCAAATTCCAGAGATGATGAAAAGAGTCGTTTGAACGAAATAGGGAGTCGTTCAAACTACTTGGGTTTCTTGGGCCAAATTCTAAAGAGTATGAAAAAGGTCGTTCGAACGACTCTCAACCTCGTTCGAACGACTTTGGTTAATTTGGTCCCTAAATCCTCCTGGATCAACATGAGAGCTGATTAATCTCCCGGATAGATACAAGTCGATCAATGTGAAGTGGGTATACAAGATGAAGTTGAATACTAAAGGAAAAGTTGACAAATTCAAAGTAAGGTTGGTGGCTAAGGGGGCAACAACAAGGTGTCGACTATAAAGAGGTGTTTGCTTCAGTCGCACGACACGATACTATGTCAGTTTCAATATAATTAGAAGATCAAGGAAACCTGGAAAGTTGAATCTTTTACATACAGATGTTTGGGGGCCAACCAAGGTGTCTTCTCTTAGTGGTTCTCATTATTATGTTACTTTCATTGATGATACTACTCGTAAACTGTGGGTCTACTTTGTGAAGAAAAAATCAGATGTGTTCGATAAATTTAAGAAGTGGAGGGCTCGAGTTGAAAATGAAACCGGCTTAAAACTGACGTGTCTTAGGTCGAATAACGGGGGAGAATACTGTACTGACGAGTTTGAAGACTTTTGTGCATCAAACGGGATTAGGCGACAGAAGACTATTCCTGAAACACCGCAACAAAATGGTGTTACAGAATGCATAAGCTGAACAATAAATGAAAGAGTAAGGAGTATAAGACTCAACGCTGGATTGCCAAAATGTTTTTAGGTGGATGCGGTTAGTACGGTTGCGTACTTGATTAACAGAGGGCCTTCAACAGCTTTAGACTTTGGACTTCCTGAAGAAGCATGGAACGATAAAGAGGTAAATCTTTCTCGCTTGTGTATTTTTGGTTGTACCTCATTTGATTTATAATTCAGATACAAGGACAAAGTTAGATACAAAGTCGATGAAGTGCATATTCATTGGATATGGTGGTGATGAATTTGGTTACCAATTTTAGGATGCGAAGAATCGAAAAGTCATCCGGAGCCGTAATGTTACATTCAATGAGGAAGTCTTGTATAAAGACTTCAAAGTACATGTGGAAAAGAGTCGAAGTAAAGCAGCGGAAAGTGTCGACATTAATTATGAACCCTCTCGAGAAGTTGATGAAGAAGTCGTGGTTGAGTCCGATGCACCGGATCAAGATGAGGAACCAAATAATCTAGACATTCTAATAACACTTCAAAAGGAGCTGAAAATTTTAAGAGTTTTGGCTTGGTACATTAACTTCCTAAATCACTTGCTACTTACGAATGGTGGTGAACTAGAAAGTTACAAGAAGGCTTTAGATGTGGAAGCCAAAAGCAAGTAGGAGATTGTTATGGATGATAAGATGCAGTCATTATCTGTAAATCAAACTTGGGATTTAGTTTAGTTACCAAAAGGAAAGAGAGTATTGTACAACAAGTGGGTATATAGACTAAAGCTGGAATCTGACAGTTTAAGGAGATTCAAGGCTAGACTTGTGGTGAAGGGATTTCAGTAAAAAGAATGCATTAATTTTTGTAAAATATTTGCTCCTATTGTGAAGATGTCTACTATTCGGGTTATGATGAATATAGTTGCAGTTGAAGATTTGCATCTTGAGCAACTTGATGTCAAGACAGTATTTCTTCATGGCAACCTTGATGAAGAAATTTATATGAAGTAGCTAGAAGGGTATTCAGTGAAAGGGAAATAAGATCTTGTGTGTATGCTCACGAATAGCTTATATGATTTGAAACAAGCGTCGAGACATTAGTATTTGAAGTTCGAACAATTCATGTCCAGAAATTATTATTCGAATAGCAATGCGGATCACTGTTGTTTTATCAAAAATACGTGGAACTCATATATTATTATACTTTTATATGTAGATGATATGTTTGTAGCAAGTTCCGACATGGAAGACATTGTCAAGTAGAAGGAGCAGTTATCCCGGGAGTTTTCTTTGAAGGACTTGGATACAGCAAAATAAGTTCTTGGTATGCGTGTTATAAGGGATAGAAAGCAGCGAGAATTGAAGTTATCTCAAGCTGAGTGCATCGGCAAAGTACTGAAGTGGTTTAATATGGATTGTTATAAAGTTATTAGTACACCATTGGGAGGTTACTTTAAATTGCCAAAGGATTGTTGTCCGGTCCGAAGACACATAAGGTTTCTTATCAATCAGCGGTTGGTAGCCTAATGTACGCTATTATGTTATGAGGGAGTTGTTAGTATATATATGAAAATTCCAGGCAAGGAGCATTGGAAAGCTATGAAATGGATACAGAGGTATCTAAAGGGGACTCAAGATATGGCATTATGTTATGGGGGTTCTCAGATATGCTTACAGTATTTTATTGATTCTGATATGGCGGGTGACATTGATAGGAAGAAGAACACTAGTGGTTTCGTATTTATATTGGGAAGCGATGCAATTACATGGGTTTCTAGGCTAGAAGATTGTAACCTTGTCTACGACGGAGATGGAATATGTTGTGGCAACGGAAGCGTGCAATAATATGGTTTGTCTTAAAGGTTTTATGAAAGAGCTTGGTCGAAAAAAACTTTCCTCTAAGTTGTATAGTGATAGTCAAAGCGCTATACACTTAGCAAAGAATTCAGATTTTCACTCTAGGACCAAACATATTGATATTCGGTATCATTATATTTGCTTGCTCCTAGAGGATGGTGTGTTGAAGCTTGTGAAGATTCATACTGATGTAAATCCGGCCGATATGTTTACGAAGGTGGTAACTTTTTAAAAGTTGACGACATGTACAACTTTTGTGGCTCTTCATGATTGAAGGTCCGGGTAGTGCGAGCAATTCATTTGGAGATCTAGAAATGGGAAACGGGATTCGATTTTAAGTGGGAGATTGTTAAGGGTGAACTCGAATTGTCGAAGTCGTTTGAACGAAAATGGATGTCGTTCGAACGAGATAGTAGTTTTCATATTGGAAACTTGGAGATCGACGAACTCGTTCGAACGAGCTTAGATGTCGTTCGAATGAGTTATTATTTTCTAGGGCTAGAAACCTTTTATCGTTAAATTCGTTCGAACGATATGTGCGTAGGTTTGTTTTAGAAGCTGTTCTTGGGCGTTGAGTTAGCATCGAGATATGTTCTATTTGTAATTAATCCTCTAAGTATATAAAGGGGACTTAGGTTATTTGTTAGCCTATCTTTTGGTGAGTTTAATTCTAAAGAGCTATGATTTGAGAAACTTTATTACAGAGCTTGAGAAGCTTAGAGAGATCGTTTGTAACCTGCTGGATTATAGTAGATTATTCGCGGGGAGTGATTTTTCATTCGAAAGGGTTTTCCACTTCCCTCTTCCGGGAAAATACTTGTCTTCTTTATTATTCTGTGTTTTGTCTATTTTCTAGATTCGGCGTATTCCGCGTATCGTTCTTGGCATAGAAAAGAGAGTAGCTACCTCGATTCTCAATAGGATGGACATATTATAAAGTATAACCTTGTAATGTTTCTTACTAGCTAGCTGGTTAGGTTCAGTAAGGATATACCACCAAGTTGATAACCGCCCACCATAATGGCAAAAAGAATTCTTGAACCAACCGTCTAAGAATTCAAATGTTGTAGACGTCATCTCAGGGTTTTTTTGTTAGAGATTTAAGAGTGCGGAAGCTACTAACGATTAACGATCTCTTTATTTAATTGAAATGCAACTACAAATTCTCTCTGTTCTATCTAGATCTCCTAGGGTTCTTCCATTTCTCTCAATACTCAACATAATATACTTCATACTAGGGTTGTCAATGGGTCGGGTCGTGTCCGGGTCGGGTCGTCACGGGTTCGGGTCAAAAAAGAGCCAACCCGAACCCGACCTGTTTACTAAACAGGTCAAAAAAATAGACCCGAAGCCGACCTGCAAATTATCGGGTTGACACGACCCGACCCATTTGACCCGCGAAACTATCGGGTCAACACGAGAACCTGTCAACCCGACCCATCGAAATTCAGAGAATCACAATTCAGAACAGAAGTTCATACACCAATCAAATTTTTTTTTCAGAAGTTCATACTTCATCTGTTCAACATAGTTCATACTTTTTTTTTTCAAACTTCATAGTTCATACTTCATAGTTCATACTTCATACAATATCATCACTTAATCAAAGATTCAGAATTCAATAATTCAGATTATCAGAATTCAAAAGATAATACTAAAAGATAATACAAAATTACAAATATACAATACTGCAAGTCTGCAACTGCATCAAAGAAGACATACTCATAGTCTCATTCATACTCTGCAAGACTGAAACTACCCTAGTTCATTCATATATACAACAGTGAACAGTCAACAAAAACATGAAAAAAATCAAAATGCATTAGTGTATCAGTGATTCAGACATTCAGTATCATAGTCATAACTGCATATTGCTCATGCAGTCATGCACTCAGCACTCATGGTACTACCTGCTACCAGCTACCTGCATAGTGCATTACCATTTACCATATTACCACACAAAGTCACAATTCACAAACAGTCAACTCACAGTCACAAGTGTATCATAGACTCATACTCTCATACTCATAGTCACAAGTCACAAGTCACAACTCACAAACAGTCAAACTGAAATAGTCAATACAAAGTCAAACACCACTTCCACTTGGTCCATTGCCACCATTACTTGCACTCTCTGGTGATTCTTCCACGTCGTTAACTCCATGAGAAAATTGTCCTATACACAGTATATAGTATATACATGTCAAATAAAATATTTAGAACACAAAGTTAAATAGGACTAGGTCATAAAAATGACAACTTAGTTCATACTTACCAGCATCCAGAAGTGATAACTCTTCACCAAGCTACTCTATAGCCGATTCCACAACATCCTCAACATTTGAATCCCCTACAAAATTTATTTATAAAGTAATGAGATCACTCTTAAATAAACAACAATTATTAAAATGCAACAAAAGAATACATAAAATCAATGTAAAATGAGATCACCTCTCTGAGATAACCAATCACGGGTACAAACTAGAGCCTCGACACACGCAGGTTTTAAAGTACTACGGAATGGATCTATAACTCTTCCACCAATGCTAAAAGCAGACTCAGAAGCTACAGTGGATATCGGGATGGCCAATACATCACGAGCCATCAAAGCAAGCTCGGGATATCTAAATTGGTATGACTTCCAAAAAGAAAGTATATTGAAATCCCCGCTTAAACTAAACTTAGGCTCCTCTAGATATTGTTGTAGCTGAGACTTCACCGAGGCATGCTCACTCTCGTCAAGCATCTTAAATGCCTTAGACATTATACATTAGAGCCATATAAGAATATCTACTAAGTCATGCTAGCAGCTAGCTATATACAGTCAATCATACTCATTAGTCATTACTCATAGTCTCTAGTCTACTCAGTCTAATACAGAATCACATATGATATTATAGATTAAAGTATTAAGCCAAAATGAAATAGACTACACTATAGACACTCAGACAGTACAGAGGCATACTAGCAGGCAGTCATACATACTCAATCAATTAGTCATACTGTCATACAGCTTACAGAGTAACAGAATCACAGATTACAGTCATTAGACTCATTACTCAGTCTCATACAGAATCACATATGATATTATAGACTAAAGTATTAAGCCAAAATGAAATAGACTATAGAGTACAGACAGTACATACTACAGAGGCATGCTAGG
This sequence comes from Kingdonia uniflora, assembly GCA_014058105.1. Classification (NCBI taxonomy): domain Eukaryota; kingdom Viridiplantae; phylum Streptophyta; class Magnoliopsida; order Ranunculales; family Circaeasteraceae; genus Kingdonia; species Kingdonia uniflora. The sequence goes on along the minus strand of JACGCM010000882.1, from coordinate 154,930 downwards.
AGACAGTCATACTCATTACTCAGTCTAATACAGAATTACATATGACATTATTATAGACTAAAGTATACAACAAAAATGAAATAGACTACAGACAGTACAGAGTACAGACAGAGGCATGCTAGCAGACAGTCATACATACTCAATTAGTCATACAGATTACAGAGTAATAGAATCACAGATAACAGATTACAGTCATACAGTCATTACTCAGTCTCATTAGTCATTACAAAGGCATGCTATTGCTAGCAGATAGTCATACATACTCAATTAGTAATTTAGTCATATAGATTACAGAGTAACAGAATCACAGATAACAGATTACAGTCATGCAATCATTACTCAGTCTCTTTAGTCATTACATAATCACATATGATAGTATGATATTATAGACTAAAGTATACATCCAAAATGAAATAGACTACAGACAGTACAGATTTCAGAGGCATGCTGATGCTAGCAGACAGTCATACTACTCAGTCACTCAGTCTAAATGTCTAATACAGCATCACATATGATATTATAGACTAAAGTATTAAGCCAAAATGAAATAGACTACAGACAGTACAGAGGCATGCTAGCAGACAGTCATACATACTCAATTACTCATAGCAAAAGGTATAATAAATTATTAATACCTGCATAACTTCCATATCCAGATTTGATTTCATGGAACTAGAACTTGAATTAGGAGTTGGCTTAGAACTAGGAGTTCCCTTGGAAATATATAAAGCCACATAGATGTCAAAAAGTTGATTCAACTTCTCCTTGAAGTCTCTAAACTCCTGATTTTACAGCCCATAGATCTCATTGTAAGCAAACTCTACAAAAGCAAGTTTGTACCTAGGATCTAATACACAGGCCACAACAAATATAAGGTTATGCTTTGACCAATATTTCTCAAACTTAGTCTTCATTTGCGATGCCATGGATTTCATAAACTCATCCCTACCCTTCATGCTTTTGAAATATGATGTTGAACCGAATAAACTTGAGGAACTTATAAATTTGAAGTGGGGTACTTTGTCCTGGAGAAAAGACATGTCACATTATAAAATAACTTCAAAAACTCGCATATCTTCCCAACTCTATCCCATTCATCCTCGGAAGGGCAACACTTGTAGTTAGAATCACTCAACTACAAATGAGTAAAAGCCTTTCGGTAGAAAAGAGCACTATCAAGCATCATGTAAGTGGAGTTCCAACGAGTTGGCACATCTTGCATCAAACCCTTGTTAAAGGGTAATGACGCTTGACTAACACAATCCCAAAAAATTTGTTTCCTACGTTGAGAACCCCGAAAATACCGCACACTCTCCCAAACTTTACCAACCGACACATCAATCTCCTTCAAACCCTCTTGTACAATTAGATTAATCACATGAGCACAACACCTTGCATGAAAAAACTCTCCACCGAACAACAAAGAATCACTCAACTTTAATTTACACTTAAGCATCCCAACAAAGACATCATTAGACGAAGCATTATCTAACGTAATAGAAAAGAGTTTCTTCTCAATTCCCCAATCACAAAGTAAAGTGTGAATTTTCTCACATATGGTCAATCCGGTGTGAGGAGATGGCATATAAGAAAAACTAAGAGTTTTCTTCTCTAAAGTCCAATCGGAATTCACAAAATGTGCTGTAATTGAAATAAAGCCATCCATTGTAATAGAACTCCATAAATCAGATGTTAGACTAATTCTTCCCGCTACCCCACGTAACCCAGTCATAACCTTCTTTTTTTCCCTTTTATAAATCTTGATAACATCTGCCATAGCTGTATTTCTAGACACTAGCTTCAACTCCCTATTAGCAAATGCCGCATAAGTAAAGGCATCACGAATCCCCTCATACTTCACAAACTTGAAAGGGAGTTGATGCCTAATTATTGCTAGATTCAACATCTCACGAAAAACAACAGGGTCAAACTTTGCCACCCTCAAAGGCATGGAAGACTTGAATTGAGACAAAAGTATTTGTCCCAAATCACGTGTTGTAGTCTTCTCATATATTTTGAGATGGCGAGAAAGATTGCCGGTCCCATGTGAACTAGCAGACAAATAAATGGCACCACATTTCTTATACTTAGCCCTTTCTTTATTATCCTAGCCAACAAAGATTTTTAAAAAAGCCCAAACATGAGAAGTTAGTTTTCGCTTACGATTACCAGGTTTCCTAGCAAGTGTGCCAACACTTTCATCTCCAGTTCTAGCCTCTGACAATGGGCCATCAATCCCCTCCATCTCCATGTCATCTCCATCAAGATTAATGTTGATTTCATTATCATTATCTAACTCAACAATTGGATGATCCATCTTGAAAAAAAATCAGATTCAAAATTATAAACAATTGTCGAATATGACAAACAAAATAAACATCTCATCACGTAAAAATTAACTTCTAATTTATTAGTAGATGTTAAGCAGTTAAGGCAAACGCCATTACAAATTACTTCCAAGTCTAATGAAAACAATTACAATTACAAATCAGTTAGCTAAGAGTAATACAATTACAATTAGAAGTGTTGCCCAAATAAACAAAACACATACAAGATTACATCCAATAAAAGCATATGTGAGATAGTTGTTGTCTCAAATCCTAGGTCTCATAATCTCAACTTGTTTTTTTTCACCAACTTGTTCTCCCCCTTGTCCTAGGTCTCCTGCCCGAAGGCCACCAACTAGAACATCCTCCCATATAAATGACTTGCATTGGTTTTTGAATTGGGGACAACGATAAAAATAACGACCATTGTTATTCTTAGTGTTAGCCCTATAACGCCTCATGTACCCAGCCCTACAAGTATAAGGAGGTCTAACTTGTGCCATTTTTGCAAAAAGCCTAAAAATAGCCAAAATAACATTTAACTAATAGAGATCACCAAATCACTAACCAAACTAATAACAGACTCATAATTTATAAAATTTGACAAAGAGCAACATACCAATGTAAATAGTAAGCTGATGAAAAGTAACATTACCCTAATATTTTTCAGAGGGCAACAGACCAATATAAATAGACTAAATAGTAAGCTGATGAAAAGTAACATTACCCTAATATTTATCAGAGAGCAACAGACCAATATAAATAGTAAGCTGACCAATGTAAATAGTAAGATTTGTAAAATTTGACAGACAGCAACAGACCAATTGTAAAATTTGTAACATTACCCTCTAATATTTATCATACAAAAGATTTGTAAGCTGATAAACTGATGAACTTAAAAGTACGAACCTGAACTGAAGTCTGTTGAAGCTTGATGAACTGATGAACTGATCTAGAGTGATGTGGTAAACTGAGTCAACAGATGAAACTTGAAGTCTGTTAAAACTTGAAGTCTAAAGTGTAAGAGTGATGTGATGAACTGATCTCTGATGAACTGAACCAACTGTAAATTGAGAGTGAAGTGATGAACTGAATCAATCAACTATTGTCAGAAAATTAAACTTGATGAACTGAATCAACTATAAATTAACTGAGAGAGTGAAATTTGATTACTTGATGAACTGATGAAGAAAATTGAGAGAGAGTGAGACTGATAAACTGATAAACTTGATGAACTGATGTCATGAACTGATACTCTGAATCTCTGATAGTGAATTAGTGATACTGATATAGTCACATGAGAGAGGAGGGCTGGACTCTGGAGGCTGGAGTGGCGGAGGAGTGAGAGAGACTGGGAGAGGAGGAGGGTTGCTGAAGTGGAGGGTGGAGGCTGGAGGCTGGAGCGGCGAGGAGGTTTTTGTTTTGAGGTTTAGGTTAAGTTTTTTACATATTTATAGTATGTGGGAAAAGACCAAAAGGCCATTTAGCATAAACTAAATTACATAAATTAAACGGGTTAGCGGGTCACTCGTGAGTCAAAAATTAAAACCCTAACCCGACCTGTTTCGCTGTCGTGTCTAGCGGGTCAACCCGTTTATGACCAGAACCCGCCAAGGGTCAACCCAAACCCGTTTATAGCAGGTCGGGTTCGGGTCGTGTTAGCGTGTTCGGGTTGGATTGACAGCCCTACTTCATACCCTAGGATCTCTTATATATTAGAGATCTCTACCTCTTTCCCTACACTCCTAAAATAGGAAACTACTAGAGTAATCTCATTTTTTGAGGATTCTTTAGAATAAAATATAATATCCTAAAATAAACTAACATATGAAACAAATATATAGACTGGTCATAGAACCATGCACCTAGGTCATGGGTGTGACGACCCACGACCTATCAACTCTCTCCCCCACCCCCACCCTTTGAAGGATTCGCCCACAAATTTAAGGATACGAAAGATCAACCGCCGTCACCTCTACATCTTCATACTCCTGACTAAATAATTGTTCCAGAGCCTTATCGACATGCTCATATAACTGTTGGGAAATAAGTGTCATCACTTTTTGTGGGCTAGGACACTCGCGTCTCATATGTCATGTCTTCCCGCAGTTGTAACAAATGTATGTCCTGACAATCCCTGTTGGGTTGCCCCCAACTGTTGGCGTTGTAGAAGTCAGTATCGGGGTCACTAGAGCCGGTGTTGAAAAAGATGGATATCCCGATGGCTTTAGCTCAGTCCCAACTTGGCGAGCTATCTCCACTATCTCAGATAAGGACTGTGGAGAGAATAAGATCATCTCGTCTTGAATGCGCTTTCTAAGACCCAAACGAAAACAACTAACTCATTGCGCCTTGAACTCGGATAAAATAATATGTGACGATAGCATGTAAAAGTTATTAGCGTAATCATCCACAGTCACAGACTGACTCCGTCTCTTGCATAAGGTCTGAAGTTTAGTAAAACTATTCTCCTCGTAAGTGTTCGGGATAAAATGAGTCATCATCTCATCCCTCATAACCTCCCAATCTATGAAATAATCATGACCGCTGGAAATCTGTAACTGCTGAATATGTTTCTACCAATTTAGTACGTATCATGTCAGCTTTATCTCTTCCAATGTTACTGTTCTCTATCCAATGCACTTCTTGAATGCGAGCATCTTCTCAACCCTGTTTAACCAATCTCTAAAACCATTCGCATCTGATTTTCCATTAAAATCTTGCACGTAAATCTTTACATCAGAGTTCAGATTCTGGAATGCAAAAATAATGGCGTTCGCGACCAGACTCTCCGGGTTGCCCTGGTAGCAATACCCTTGAGTACCATACAATGCTTGTTGATCGTACCTCGTAGCTCCATTACCTGTATTGGGTTGATAGTTGTTCGTGCGAGAACGTGTACCGGAGTTATTCAAAGTATTGTTACGACCTCTACCTCTTTTGTCATGGAAACCATATCTGTCCTCCGATCCCCTTTGCTCAGCATCATCCCAGTACCTATTTTTAGCTAAAAATCCCTGTCCACTATTCTACTATCTCTGTGGAATACCCTACTTGGAATAACGAAGTCCTTGCAGTGGTGTAAGTGGCAGCTGTAATCGCAGAGGCACATAAGGTGTTGCTCTCGCTGATATTTGTCCGTTAGTTCACCAATCTCCGCTATTGATTCCTACAAACCCATTATCGTTTATGTTGACGCCACCAAACTGAGTTCCCGAATCCCCTTGCGGACCCTAGAAAATAAACCCTTGCTATTGTGCAGAACCGTAGACCATGACACTTGTTAGCATTATCCGAAGAGTAGGCACTGTCAGTCTGGTGGGTTGAGATATTGAGTTGCTATTACCGTTGGGAAGCCCGTAAGTTTTGCTCCCACAAAGAGAGAAGCCAAAGGTACCATTAGAGTTCCTCCTAATTACAACACGCTTGGAGACATGGTTTGAGTGGTCGGTAAGTCGCGACGGGGCAGTGCCAATATTTGAGTCGACGTCAGAATTTTTCTCTCTCCTTTGACTTCGATCAGAGAAAATTAGGGAAGCTCCGGTAGTTCTCGCGTCGGGGTTGTGTTCGTGGGATTAATTATCGTTATCGGGATTTCTCTATCTCAGTCTTCCATGACCTCTGTAGAACTCGAGTGTTGGAGGTAAAAATTGGACAAACGTGGCCCATGGCAGTGCTTGTGCTGACGTGCCCCTCATGTGGGGGGAACCAAGTGTGGCATGCCACCTCATGGCATGCCTTGTTGTGGCATGCCATGTCGTGACTTACCACTCTTTCATTTGTGCCATGCCCGGAGCCCATGGTGTCATGCCCTGTCCCATAATCTACCATATGCCTCGACCTGTGCCCTGGCACATGACCTACTCCATGACCCATCTTGTGCCAAATACCTGTGCCCTGGCACATGAACAAATCAATGCCACCCCGTCTTGTAGTATGAACTTTCCTCTTTAGAATACCATTCTCTTGTAACGGATCTTCTTTTATCATCCATAAGCCATCAACTGACGGTAGGCGAGTATCGATTGTAGAGTCTTTATCTAAAAGAGACAGGTCAAACAGCTTCAAATGCTTGTCAATAATCACCAAATACAATCTGCATAGAAGGCGGCAAATCCAATTCATACTCACATGTCTTGCCTTGTAGTAACTTTTGGCGAAACACACTACGCCCCTTGTCATCGTCATACCCTGAAACGTACTCAGAAGGAACAATATGTTGGATCTGCATAGCTACCAACAAAACATAAATAGTTAGTATTGGGGGTCGAGATAACATATTAACCATCTTGTTGTCCACTTTTTTCTTATACTTGATTAATAAGGTAAACTATTTAAGGTACGACATCTACCTCATATGGCGAGCTTGTTGTAGCTTGGACTGTGTAGATAAGAATTGTAATGGTTTGTGATCGGAATGTACCGCAACCTCCTTCCCCAATAAGTAACTCCGCCAATGTTTCACTGATTGATATAACACGTAGAACTTCTTATCGTAGGTAGAATAGTTACGTACTGCTCCTGTAAGCATCTTAGAATGGTAAGCAGCCAGATTCCCATCCTATAAAAGGATTGCACCCAATGCATAGTCGGACGCATCTGTCTCAATCTCAAAAGGCCACTACAAATTGGGCAATGCTATCACTGGTGCATTCATAATCTTTTACTTCAATAACAGAAAAGTCTTCTCATGGCGTTCTTCCCACACAAACTGTACCCCAATCTTTGTCAAAGAATGTAAAGGTACAACTATTTGTGAAAAATGCCGAATAAACTTTTGTAAGTACTGGCAAGAACCCATAAAACTCCTCACTTCCATCACTGTACGGGGCCGAGGCCAATTAGTAATGACTGAGACTTTCTCTGGATCGACCTTAAGCTCGCCGCCACCAACAATAAATCCCAAATAGATTAGCTCCCTCTTCCCAAACTCGTACTTCTTCCCGTTTAGAAATAGTTATTGTGATCGCAAAATGCCCAACACTTTGCATAAATTCCCAATGTGCTCCTCCCATGTACGACTATATATTAAGATATCATCAAAATATACAATCACAAAATCATCAATAAAAGCACAAAGTACCTCATTCATTAACCGCATAAACCTCGCTGGAGCATTGCATAACCCAAAAGGCATCACCAACCACTTAAATAGTCCTTGTTTGGTCTTGAACGCTTTCTTCCAAGTATCTTCTTCCCGGATTCTAACTTGATGGTAACCCGACTTAAGATCCAACTTGGTGAAAAACCGAACCGTCTGTAACTTATCCAAAAGCTCATCAATCTGTGGAAGCGGATAACGATTCTTCACAGTAATCTTGTTCAACACTCAATAATCTATACATATCCTCCAAGACCCATCCTTCTTCAGTACCAATAACACTGGTGAATCACAAGGTGAGCAACTTGGATTAATAACTCCTTGCTCTAGGAGTTTGTGTACTTATTTCTTGATCTCATCGGACTCTGTAATAGAAGTCCGATATAACCCAATATTAAGTACTGGCTCACCATTCACCAAGGTGATATCATGCTCCACATCCATCTTACGCGGCATCCCTTTTATGCCCATAAACAAGTCTCTATACTCCTCTTGGAACTCCCCCATATCGGTTTGTTACTTAGAAGATATTGCCAAAGTAGACAACAAAGTAGCCGATGGACCATCTTGAACTGGTTGTACCAACAACAATACAAATTTGCCGATCGTATTAACCAACCTCTTCGCCTGAGTCGCCGTAACCAAATTACTGGTAGTGATATGTTCCCTGTACGCATTGATATGAAACTCTGTCCCATCCTTTACAAGATGATACTTGCGAGCTTGACAGTAAAGGATTGCATCTCGGTCCTAAAGATAAGGGCTACCCAAGATGACTTGACACACGCCCAACGAAACTACCTCATATGTCACTTCGTCAATAAACTTCTCAGTAATCACAAACTTGAACGTACACTGCTTAGTGATCTTCAACTCTGCGTCTTTCTGAATCCAACCCAAATCATACGGCTTAGGATGAGCCATAGTAGCCAAACCCATCTTCTTCACCACCACCTCAAAAATTAAATTCTCCTAACTACCCTGATCAATGATGGCCTCGACTAAGCTCTGCTTCACCTAAATGCTGACATAAAAAAGTTCTTCCCGACTCGCCTCATTGATAGTTATAGGTTGCTTGAGCATTAGAGTAAGCTTAGGATTTGGCTTATCTAAATCTGGAAGATCCACAATCGTTGTGGCCAGTGCAAGCTTTTCTTTTTTGCCCTTCTCCTCCTTCGACCGAAGCTCTGGGTAAAGTTTATAACATCTATTTGAATTGTGCCCATTAGCCTTATAATGACTACAAAGAGTCCCCTTAAATGAAGACCCCTCTCCTTTGGACTCCCCTTTCTGTTCAGACTTCCAAGTAGACTTGTACCCCGACTTGCTCTTGTCGTCTTTCTTGTCACTCTTCAAGTACTTGTCTTCAATGGAAATTGCTTTAACGGTAGTATCTTCGATATTTTCTACATTAAAGAGCTTTAATTCTCTTTGAATGGACTCTGACAAACCCCCCGTATACTTCATGAACACCTCGTACTCATCCACGTCAATATCCAAAACCAACGATTGGTTATGAAACTCCGTAGTAAATTATTGTACGAATTGTCCAAACCTTTGGTGCAAGTTGTACCATTTGTAACATTACTCTGGTTCATACCCAATTGGATAGAATTGTTTCCTCACCAAAGCCTTGAATTCCTTCCAACTCAGACTTCCGACATCATGTCATTTCCGATAGGATTTCTACCACGTTAGTGAGTGACTTACAAATTTCAAAGTAGATAAACAAATCTTTTGAGCGTTGGAATATTCATAAACAAAAAAATAGGTATCTAACCTATCTAACCAATTATCCTACTTCTCGGCATCGATAGAACCATCGAATACCAGAATCTTAATCTTAAAGTCAATACGAAGATTACGCATATGATTCATTGACTTACCAAAGTCTTGGCACTCCTTGATGGAATCTACATCACTAGAATTACTATCTATCTCCGCATTATCATCGTCTCTATCTACCTCCAAAACCCCTTTCTTCCTCGAGCGGCCTTGCTGTTAAGAGCGACCTTGTCATTTCACCGAAGTGGAAGCCTTTGCGAGATTCGTGAGACACAATTGTTCTACTAACTCCTCTACAGTAGAAGCTAGGTCAGAAACTATCATTTCCAAAGTCGTGAGTCGTGAGTCGATCGTTAGAATCACCCATCTCCAAATCGTCCTTCATCTTCGAATTAGGTTTGCGATGGATCTTCTACGGACTCACTAGCTTCTGCGTCGTTTTCTTGAGGCGGTCACGTGTAGAGACCATAAGCCACAATCAACCCCTCGAGAATCGCAACAAGAAAACTGATACCACTTAATCCACAATACGATAGAGAAGCCCTAGTTATCTGAAAAGTACGAAGATCACCAATTGATTAGGAAATATAAAAGGTTCAATTGCTTAAAATGAAGTTAATTTCAATGAATTACTCTAAACCCTAGGCTTCTTCCTTAGAACTCTTTTAAGATCTAACATAAAAAAGAAAATAACCTAAGTCCCCTTTATATACTAGGGAACTAAAAATATAAATAGAACGCATCTCGAGGCAAAAGAAAGCCTCAGAAATACAACCAACGCCAAGCTCGTTCGAACGAAATAGGGAGTCAGTCGAATGACTTTACGCCAATTGGTCTAAAACCCTATAAACTTGGCATCTCGTTCGAACGGCATCTAAGCTCGTCCGAACAAAATTTGTCTATGGGCCAAATTCCAGAGATGATGAAAAGAGTCGTTTGAACGAAATAGGGAGTCGTTCAAACTACTTGGGTTTCTTGGGCCAAATTCTAAAGAGTATGAAAAAGGTCGTTCGAACGACTCTCAACCTCGTTCGAACGACTTTGGTTAATTTGGTCCCTAAATCCTCCTGGATCAACATGAGAGCTGATTAATCTCCCGGATAGATACAAGTCGATCAATGTGAAGTGGGTATACAAGATGAAGTTGAATACTAAAGGAAAAGTTGACAAATTCAAAGTAAGGTTGGTGGCTAAGGGGGCAACAACAAGGTGTCGACTATAAAGAGGTGTTTGCTTCAGTCGCACGACACGATACTATCAGGATGATAGTTGTTACAATAGCAGCACAGAACTCGTGGCCTAATTTTTAGATGGACATGAAGTCAACATTTTTACATGGAAATCTGCAAGAAACTGTGTATATCGATCAACCAGCTGGTTACATACATAAAGGTGGAGAGAAGAAAGTGTACTGACTAAGGGAGGATTTATACTGACTAAAACAGGCTCTGAGAGCTTGGTATAGTCGTATAGAGGCGTATTTCATGAAAGCGGGATTCTATAAGTGTCCATATGAGCACACACTTTTCATGAAAGCCTGAACCGATGGAAAATTTTTGGTAGTGTGCTTATATGTGGATGACTTGATATATACTGGTAACGATCGTGCTATGTTCGAGGACTTCAAACAATCAATGATGGCAGAGTTTGAAATATCAGATCTCGGAATGATGAGCTACTTTCTAGGTATAGAAGTAGCTTAGTCTGATGTAGGTGTTTTCATATCACAAAAAAATATGCTCAAGAGATTTTGGAATGGTTCCAAATGAAAGATTGTAATCCGGTGCGCACGCTAGTTGAAGTTGGATTGAAGCTAATGAAGGATCCTGAAGGAAAGAAGTTTGATAGCACATTGTAAGCAACTCGTGGGAAGTCTCATGTACTTAACCGCGATGAGACCAGATATTCAGTACGTTGTTAGCCTCATCAGTCGATACATGGAGAATCCAACGAAGTTGCATCTAAATGCTGTAAAGAGGATTCTGCGATACTTGAAAGGTACGACTAGGTTGAGAATATTTTACAAGAAAGGAGTGGCTGTTGATTTAATCGACTATACTGATAATGATTATGGTAGAGATCTTGATGACAGGAAGAACACTTCTAGGTATGTTTTTATGTTGGGATCATGAGCGATTTTATGGTCATTAAAGAAACAACTGATTGGTTCTTTATCTATCACAGATGCAGAGTAAATCATTGTTGCATCTTGTGCATGTCAAGCAATATGGTTAAGAATAATGCTGGGTGAAGTAGGGTTTCATCAAAATAGGGAAACTCCTATTTATCGTGATAATAGTTCGACAATTAAATTGTCGAAGAATCTAGTTAAACACGGATGAACGAAGCACATTGATGTGCGTTACCATTTCTTGCGAAATCTCGCAAAAGATGGGACAATTGATCTTATCCACTGCAAGAACAAAGATCAAGTTGCAGACATATTCACCAAAGCCCTCAAGTTAGACGCGTTTGAGAAACTTTGGAAGCTACTCGGAGTTTGTTCGTTTAAGGGAGGGAGCTGCAAGAAAAATTTGGCATAACAAAAGGTGGTAAGTTTACTTCCTAAACTAGTTGTAGCACATCTAGTTTAAGGGAGGGTGTTAGAATGTGTAAAACACATGGGTATATGTATAACACGTGAAACAATAAAGTCAAGCTACCAAAACAATAGTAGTCATAATAAGTAGTCATAATAGGTATCATAGTGAGGTAATGTTTGTATTTCAGCTTTACAAGCCAAGTTGGATTTGTGCTCTAATGCCTATATAAAAGCTTGCAATATGTTGTAATCATATCATCTCATTCCAACTTTGATTAATAAACATTTGTTCTTTAGAGTTTAGAACTCTATTTTCAACAATATTACCCTGTGAGACACGAAACGCATTATATTGGGTTGTCTTGTTAGAATTTGGGCTTTGTACTTGCGTTACCTTCTGGCTTTGCACCCCTTTAGGTCCTCATAATTTAAGGAGCTGCTTTTGGGGAACTAATTATTGTATTTGGCGCATTTTGATCTTTGGGTCTCTAGATGAGAGACCCCACTTTTTTGAAATTGAAGTAATTGATATTATCCTATTTCTGCTTGTTAATGCAAATCTTCACCTTTTGCTTAGATCCCAATCTGGCTTCTGTTTACAAAAAAGCAAATCAAAGTTCAGAAAGTTTGTGGAAGATGATTTGAAACGTTACTCTTCTTTTTGCAATTTTCTTGTAATGTTATAAATGTACTAGTTAGATTTAGTTTACTAATGTAATAGTTAGATTTAATTTTACTAATGTGCTAGTTAGACTTTGCTAGAGTTTGTGTGAATGTTGATATTGACAATGATCTTCCAAGTATCATCCCTATTGCTTACGAGGGGATTAGAAAATCCAATGTTAAGGTGGAGTATAATTGGATTCTAACAAAGTGTAGTGAGTGCAAAGTCTTTGGGCATAGTACTTTGAATTGTCCAAAAAATGTAAGCATTGTCAAGAATATAAGCATTGTAGCTAAGAAAGCTAAGCCAAAGACTTCTTTGAGTTGGGCTGCCAAAGTCGGGACAAAAGATGTGGCTAAGACTACAAAAAATACCAAGACGGTAGTGGACAAAGATGGTTGAGAGAAGCCGAGGAAGACCGTTAGGTAAAGACTTACTAGTTCTACAAGTGGTATTATTGATCACATTCCAATTGATTTCACTGAAGAGGTAATAATTAAGATGACAGAGAAGGGGACTATCTATGGTATGGAAATCAATGATAAAGATCAACTTGTTTCTACGACAGATGAAGAGTTGGGGCCTATTGTTTCTTACGGTAGTCCTCGTGTTGGACCTAGTGGTGAAGATGCATCCTTACTGAGTAAAAGGGTCGAGCAAGAAGTGATAACTACGAGAGACAAACTTTCAAAAGAGCCAGATCCATAACACTAGTCTCTTTTGTTTTGCTTCTTTATAATCTTTTTTTGAGTATACCTGTTGTTTCAGGTTGTTTTTCCCTTTTGGGTGTTTGGTTCTCCCCCTCCCCAGATCTTCACGTTGACTCTTTGAAAATTAGGGGGAGTTGTCCCCACCATATACATTTTTTTCTTTCTATATACCTGGTCACGGGTCTGCCTAAACCCGGCTTGCCTGGCAAAAAAAAACAAAGATTTGGTTTACGTCTTTTTGGATTTAGGTCACTTCACTGTGGCAATATAAAGTAGTAAATATAAGCATCTTATAATAAAGGACTAGCCAAGATGCTTCTTATTTTTCCTTGGTATAATTCTTGGAGTAAAACTTTCATCCACGCTTTGATATATAGATTCATAACTTCCTCTAACAGATAAGCATCTACTGTGGCTGATGCACTTGTTTCCACTGTGCTGGAACAACTTATGTATTTTCTAGTTCAAGAGCTCAAGAAGGAAGTTGGTCTCGTTGGTCTGATTGTTTTGATCAATATTGACCCTGATAAAATTATACCAGAAATATATATATGTAAAAATTTATTCTCATATATTGGATGTAAAACTTATTCTAAAAATAAAGCATGCAATGAGTGATTCAGATATTGCTCAGTGTCTCATTATAAAATAACTATCAGCATCCAAAATAAGGGACCATAGATTTCAATTATTTTGTTAGGTCGGTATCTTATTATAAAGTAAAGAGAAAATTTGCTCTTGCCCCTCTATGATATACGAATTTGCAATTGCCCCCTTCGTTGCCAAAAATTAATCATGAACCCCATTTTAGTGGTCAGATTTGTATACATTTTAGTTTTCTTTTAGACATTAGAACCGGACACTTCGCGATGTCTCTAACGATGGCAGGAGTTGAGATCAGCTACAGCGTCAAGGATGGAACACGCCTTAGTGACACAACACAGGGTGGGAGGGTAAAAGCAGTAGTGTTTTGGTGGTGAAAGTTTTGGGTATCTTCGAGTAGCAAATGAAGTGTTGGATGTAGGAGGAGGGGGATTGAGGAAAGCATCAGGGTTGAAAACATTGTTGGCGTCTAGGTCTCTAGACATCCTAGAAGATCTGCTCCTTGTAAATTGTAATAGTTTGTGGCTTAATGCCCACAATATCTATACTCTTTTGCATAAGCCCTTTAGCCTCTTCCAATGCACATATGCTCTTATTGTTGCCATTCCCTTGAACAACCTCACTAATTCTCTCATCAGGCTCCTGCAATCAGACAAATTTTTAATAAGTAAAACTTGTACAAATTTTTGAAAAGAAAGTGTGGATATGTGTCTCAGATCCTTTCGATGTTATCAAACTGGTGTGCGGGATAATTTACATCATTTCTTGTGCAAATCCGTCAAGGGAAAGCAGTTTCTGCTTGTTTTAGAGGATGCCTGGAGTTAATTGAGTTGCTGCAGAATGCACTTGTAAATTATGATAGGTAATGTTTGTAGCTTTTTTTATTTCCTCTTTCCAAATTGTAATTTCCCTGAATGTACCCTAATTTTTGGCTCTATTCTTCTTCTGATAATTGGTTATTGCATTTAGCGCATTTTAATCTTTGAGTCTCTGAAATGAGAGACCACACTTTTTTGAAATTGGAGTAACTGATAGTATCCCATTTCTGCTTATTGATGCAAATCTTCTCCTTTTGGTTAGATCCCAATCCGGCTTCTGTTTATAAAACGCAAATCAAAGTTCAGAAAGTTTGTGGAAGATGATTTGAAACGTTACTCTTCTTTCTGCAATTTTCTTGTAATGTTACTAATGTACTAGTTAGATTTAGTTTATGCCTTCCGACGAAGTTTCTCCATTGGATTTAGGTCATTTCACTGTCGCAATATAAAGTAGTAAATATCAACATCTATAATAAAGGACTAGCCCAGATGCTTCTTATTTTTCCTTGGCATAATTCTTGGAGTAAAACTTTCATCCACGCTTTAATATATAGATTCGGAACTTGCTCTAACAGATAAGCATCTACTTTTATAAGAATATGTGTACTCCACAAAAAATGTCTTATAAAACGGAGTAGTTGTTGATCAAAACATTTCACGGTCTAAGTATTCTTGTAATATTCCCCTCTTGCAAATTTCCTATTACAACCAAGCAACTATGGCGGATGCACTTGTTTCCACTGTGATTGAACAACTAATGTCTTTTTTAGTTCAAGAGCTCAAAGAGGAGGTGGGACTCGTGGTCGGTGCTCGTGGAGAGGTTAAAAAGCTTTCTGCAACATTCAAGAAGATCCACGCTGTTCTGGATGATGCAGAGAAGCAACAAATTAAGGACGAGTCTGTGAAACTTTGGATAGAGGAGCTCAAAGATGTAGCGTACGACATTGATGATGTGTTGGATGAATGGCACACGAGAATCCTCAAATCACAAGTAAGTGGAGTTAAGAGTGCTCAGATTGGCAAGAAAAAGGTATGTTCCTGCCTTTTATCGCCTTTCAATTCTTTCAATAAAATCACATTGCACCATGACATTAGTCATAGGATGAAAGAAATAAGGAATAGACTAGATGTGATTGCGAGTGAGAAAGATAAGTATGACTTCAAAATAACTGAAAAAGAAACTGAGGTGCCAGAAATCCGACTAGGGACTAGCTCTGTGATCAATATTTTAGAGGTATGTGGCCGGGAACAAGAGAGAGAGATTATAGTAAGCAAATTGGTGAGCGAGTGTAGTCACCAGGATAACGTCCCTGTCGTGTCTATTGTAGGCATGGGTGGGCTCGGCAAGACAACTCTTGCCCAACTAGTTTTTAACGATGATAAGGTGAAATCCCACTTTGAGAAGAGAGTGTGGGTCTGTGTTTCAGATCCTTTTGATGCTATTAAACTTTCCAAGACAATCGTGAAACATCTTGGTGGTAGTTTCCCAGATGACATTGAGTGGGAGAGTCTGCATAACCTCTTATGCAACTCCATTGAGGGAAAGCTGTTGCTGATTGTTCTAGACGATGCCTGGAATGAGGATCAGGAAAAGTGGAAACCTTTGAAGGATGCACTTAATAGAGGTGCACGAGGAAGTAGGATTGTGGTCACCACACGTAGTGAAAAAGTTGCACGTATGATGGGCTCGGCTCATATACAAAATCTTCAACTCTTGTCCAAGGACGATTCTTGGTCACTTTTCAGTAGTATTGCATTTGCGGGGAAGGAGAATGAGCGCAACAAACTGGAGAAAGTTGGCAGGGAAATCACAAATAAGTGTGGACGCTTGCCTCTTGCTATAAAGGCTGTAGGAAGTCTGATGGTCTTTAAGAAAACCAGCCAAGATTGGTATGATGTATTGCATGGTCATGAGTGGGAGTTTTTGGGGGTTGAGCAAGGTGTTTTACCAGCTTTATTGTTGAGTTATTTCGCTCTTCCCTCACATTTAAAACGGTGTTTTACGTATTGTGCCATATTTCCAAAAGACATGGAGATACAAAAGGATATGCTAATCAAGTTGTGGATGTCCCAAGGATTTCTTATCTCTAAAGGAAGAAAAGAACCTGAGAGTATTGGGGCAGAATATTTTGATAATTTAGCAATGCGATCATTTTTTCAAGATTTTGAAAAAGATGACGAGGGCAACATAATTAGATTCAAGATACATGATTTTCTGCATGATCTTGCACAGACACTCACACAAAATGAATGCCTTTTCATGGAAAATAACGAATTTAAGGGTAGCAAGGTACGTCATTTAACTGCAGAGAAGATTAGAGATGTCAATTCCATTTGCAGTGCAAATAATATACGTACCCTCTTCACAAGTGAAGAAAGTATCTTGGGGCTATTTCATCAACTCACTTATCTTAGGGCACTGGTACTGTATCTTGGGGCAAATAGTAATAGTATACTTCCCCCAGAGGTAGAGAAACTGATACACTTAAGATACCTTTACTTGTCTGGGACAGAGTTGAAACAATTACCTGAAACAATTACCAATCTTTACAATCTGCAAACCTTGATGCTTAGCGATTGTGATGAACTGTGTGAACTACCTCAAGGAATGGGGAAGCTGGTGAACTTGAGGCATCTTGGAATCGAATCAACTCTTAATCTTGAGTTTCTTCCACAAGGAATTGGGAGACTGAGCTCTTTAAGAACTTTATGCAAATTCATAGTGGGAGGAGGCTGTAACATTGGAGAGTTAAAGAACCTTGATCTTCTTCAAGGAAAACTTGAAATCAAGAGGCTGGAGCGAGTGACGAATAAAGACGAAGCCAAGGAGGCAGAGTTGAAGAATAAGCAATACTTGCGCGATCTGCGGCTATCCTTCGAATGGAATGATTCGTCTGAGACAAGTGAAGTAGAGAGGATTGAAGGTGTTCTTGAAGGCTTGGAACCCCACGGCAATTTGATTAAATTAAAAATTAAATCATACATCGGTTCTAAGTTTCCAAGATGGATGATGAGCGGAACAGTTCTGTTCAATCTGCGCATTTTATCTGTATATCGATGTAACTGTGTGCAATTGACTTTTTTAGAATCGCTTGAAAAGCTCACGATAAAGAATATGCCAAAGGTGAAACGGATTGGTTGTGAGTTTTTTGGAATTGATAGCACTGATGGTGTTGAGAGATCAGTTCCCAAGCTGGAAACCCTCAAATTCGGATCAATGGATAACTTGGAGGAATGGGATTTGAACATGAAAGATGTTATGCCTCGACTCAAACATTTGACGGTCCGTTATTGCCCGAAACTAAAGCGAATACCAGCTCTCGGAAATTTGGAATGCATCATGTCCTCTAGTACAATCAGGTTTCTAGAAATTAGTGAATGCCCACTCTTGACGTGGACACAATCATGCCTTCCTCCTCTCTTGGAGACACTCAAATTGGAGTGTGATGCAGGTGATCTCTTGAAGGAAATACCAGCCAGCAACAGCCTCAAAAGTTTGGCTATAACAGGTGCTAAGTGTGTCTCACTCCCCCGTGGCTTAGCACAACTGAAATCGCTCACGAGATTAATCATTTTATACTGCAATAAGTTGGAATGTCTACCTGAAGAGTTGCAGCATCTTACCTCGCTTCTGGAATTGGAGATCCGTGATTGTTTTATTCTCGGACCCCGTTGCCAAAAAGGAGGTGAGGATTGGAAAATCATATCACACATCCCCAACATTAAAGTTGACTACAAGAACATCCAGTGAGGTAAGAGATCAAGTGTAATATTTCAATGCAAGCATAGTTTCTATATTTCGTATTACACATTTCAAACATTGATGTTTAAAATTGCAGTGTCACTGTTCAATTTTGCGCCACCGGGTTAATTGGGTTGCTGCATAATGCACTTGTAAATTATGACAGGTAATGTTTGTAGATCTTTTTATTTCCTCTTTCGAAATTGTAATTTCCCTGAATGTATCCTAATTTTTGGCCTAATTCTTTTTATGATAATTGATTCAGTGTTACAGATTGTTAATAATTAGATCCCAATTCCGCTTCTGTTACTGCTAAGTCAATTCGATATCCAAGATGCATGGAATCAAACACTCAGTTACAATGGCGAGGAAGGTTACTGTTATCGAGCGACTGCTGCTGCAAGCTATGAAAAGATTTTGGAAGATAATTGGAACGTTACTTATGCTCTGTACTTATAATTTAGATTCATTTACTTTTTTTTTATGCATGAAAGGTATGGCTAGGGTTATAATGGAAATAGCAATATGTCATTTCCCATTTTTCAAATGTTATGAGATTCCAACTTCTGACCTGAACAGTCGCCCTAGGGCAGCATCAGTCTAGTCGTTTTACTTGAACCACAACCTGTTATCTAGCAAATAAAACAACCTGAGCATCATCAACTTACTCAACCTTTTAACTTGGCCAAACGGCACATTTTTTCACGTAAACACAATGAATTTTTTTAAGCAAAGGAGAATATATTGAATAAGTAAGAAACAACATGAAAATGTAACAAATCATAGTGATGTGGTAAATCCCTAATAGGGTCGTCTACCCACCGTACCACCTATGTTTATTTAATGTTTTTAATACTTTGTATTTTAGTCTTTAGCTTAAGCCCTGCTGGAGAAGTCGAATATAGGTTATTAGTAGTTTCTCAATTTAAGTAGAAGTCTATTTCAATTAGAATTAGGATTCTTAATTCTAACCCCCTCTTGTGTTCTATAAAATGGGAGGTCTAGGTTATTTGTTTCAGTTAGTTAATACAGTTAATTCAGTTGAGTTAGTTTTGTTTAGAACAAGGGTTCTAGTTAATAAAATTAGGGTTCCTCACGAACCTAATTTCGTTTATTAAAATTGGTGTTATTCTTGATTATTGGCTTCCGCGTAATCAGTTTACATCAAAGTGGTACCAGAGCTGCGTTAGATCTAAGAGTAGTCAGTTTCAAGAGCAAAGATTCCTCATGGAAGACCCGCGACGAAGAAATCTACGCTCGCCGACAATGTAGCGAGGATATCGAATAATCCTGATAAGCTTGAAAGGCTTTTCGAGGCTTTGGGTAGAGGACCCCCCCCCCCCCCCCCCCCGTTGGGCGTAACTGAAACTCTCTTTTTAGAAGGAAGCGTCGCCGTGATGAGCGATGATCTTAATAACTCGTTTGCAAGTCTTGGAATCGAAATCGAGGCTTCTAACGCTTTGGGATTCGAAACTTGAACCATCACCAAAAAGCCGACCACAACAACCACCAACCAAACACAGGGTTCTCACAAAGAGACAACCCAACAACACCTATCGACGCCGGCCTCAGTCCTAATAGTAGTCGATAGAGAGACGACTATGAGAAGAGGTACAACTGTCGAGAGAGGAACAAGGGAAACCCTTTCCAGGGTCCAAGGGAACGCCCAAATTAGAGCGTCAACCGAAAATGTTACCGGGATAAAAACCACAGTTGAAGGAATCCCATAGCTCAACATGACAACAATGGCCGTCGAGAAGATATTCGCAGCAAACACCACGACAAATAAAGACGTTGTTGCAGCATTCACTACCGAAGTCCTCGATCAAACAATAATGGCAATGGATGGCGTTGGAGTTACGATTGATACAGGTAACCCTTACGGTGAGGGTATGAGGACAACGAGGGACGGGGCAATGCCGAGACCTCGCGATAAAGGGGGTGGAATCGACAAGAGTCCCATGGCGAAGAAGCAAGGGGTAACTGGTATGCAAAGAACAAAGAACAATCGATGCCAAGTCCAAATTTTGGAAAAGTTGGGGTTGAGACTTCATCACCAAAATTCTCCCAAAATCAAATTACAGAGTTGTTATTTTGATAAAGAAAGGAGAGGGAGTAATTTGGTACACCCAGGTGCATGGATCCCATCACAAACTCTACCTATCTCACGTGCAACACACATGCTTACTCAAAAATATCAAACACCTTCAGCAATAAGTAAAGTAAGGTCGAGCCGAGTCGAACAAAATAATGCATCTTCGGCAGTAGCTACCAATCACCGTACTACTCAACAGTGGATTCAAGAGACTCGTATGAATCACAAAATACAGGTCAGCATCGTCCAACAGTTCCATTAACTTATGTTACAGTCCGGGGCATTCAAATGTTTGATCCATATAAGGGAGATGATGGCCCGATACGAAGAATTATGTTCGTATGTTGACCCATTTTGGGAGGTTTTGTAGCAGGTTTTGAGGAACGGACCACAGTAATTTCTTAGTTTTTTTATTTTAGACGTCAATGGGCATAGAGATGTCGGTGACGACATCGTACCCCCGCTCTTGGGTACGATCTCTGGGTACGAAAAATTTTGCGGAAGACTTCAAGATTTCCAGAAGAGTTCCACCGTACAAATTTCGTGCACATTCTACGGGATGAAGACGAAGAGACTGGGATGCACATACGTGCATAAGTCCTCTGGAACACCACCCCCTTGATTTTGTGGATGAAATCTTCTCAGATTGAGGGTTTGATGTGGTACATCCCTCATATAGTCGTCTACCCATCGTACCACCTATGTTTATTTAATGTTTTTAATGCTTTGTATTTTAGTCTTTAGCTTAAGCCCCGTTGGAGAAGTCAAATATAGGTTATTAGCAGTTTCCCAATTTAAGTAGACGTCTATTTAAATTAGAATTAGGGTTCCTAATTCTAACCCCCCTTGTGTTTTATAAAAATGGAGGTCTAGGTTATTTGTTTCTTAGTTAGTTAATACACTTAATTCAGTTGAGTTAGTTTTGTTTAGAACAAGGGTTCTAGTTAATAGAATTAGGGTTCCTCACGAGCCTAATTTTGTTTATTAAAACTGGTGTTATTCTTGATTATTGACTTCCGCGTAATCAGTTTACATCACATAGACTCTGGAGGATATTAGACCATCTTCAAACACAAAGAACAAATTCATTGGTCCGTTCCTTTTTATTTTTTATTGTTCCTATATATGTGTTCTAAAGTTTGTTACACGAAGAACAAAAAACTATACACAATTATAAATCTTGTAGACTCTAAAATTTCTCCTCATCTCCCCTACAATTTATTGCATATGCATAATCCAATGCTACTTTCAACTCTTCTATGTCCTTACAATAAAGAATAGACACGTTATCATTTTGTTACACAGACATATACACATTCAACATAAAATGAATTTTATAACAAATGTTGCTACAACGGGACCGATAAATTTCATACCTCTAAAGCGTTGAGCAAACAGAGTCTGAAGTATTCATAATTGCCTTATAAAAGTGTAAATTCATAAGAATGAATATATCTACTGAGATATTTATGAAACTTAAACTGGCAGCAAAAATATAAATTTCTAAGAAACTTATGTATGATTAATCAAATGTTCTATTGCAAACTAACATAAAATAGTAGTATAGTTGTAGTTCCATTCAATTCACATAAAAACTTTTAGACCCTTTAAATGATAAGAAAAATTACATTAAATATTCCTCAAATTGATCTATAAATGATAATGACATGTTGAAACTCCAAAGTCTCAAAGATTTCAACTAACTAAAGCATAATGAGACGTGCTTAAACTTGTTTATATAGAGTAGCATAACATATTCTCTAAAGTACATTATCAATCTTAACTTACATCGATAAAGAAGAGTTACCACTGTGAAAGCTCGCTTTGGTTGAAGATTGCTTTCGCTTTACCTCAATGCCAAGTAGACGAAAGTAGATATGTCAGAATTAAAGGATGTGTTAAGGGTGAACTCGAATTGTTGAAGAACTAAAATTGTCGAAGTTGTTCGAACAAAAATGGATGTAAGATAGATATCGTTCGAACGAGATAGTAGTTTTCACGTTGGAAACTTGGAGATCGAAACAGTCATTCAAACAAGCTTAGATGTCGTTCGAACGAGTTGTTGTTTTTTAGGGCTGGAAACCTTTTATCGTCAAAGTTGTTCGAACGAGCTTAGAGTCGTTCGAACGAGATGTGCGTAAGTTTGTTTTAGAAGCTGTTCTGGAATGTTGAGTTTGCCTTGAGATCTGTTTTATTTGTAATTAGTCTTCTAAGTATATACAGGGGACTTAGGTTATTTGTTAGCCTATCTTTTGGTAAGTTTAATTCTAGAGAGCTATGATTTGAGAGACTCCATTAAAGAGCTTGAGAAGGTTGAAGAGATCGTTTGTAACCTGTTTGATCATAGTAGATTATTCGCGGGGAGTAGTTTTCATCCGAAAGGGTTTTCCACTTCCCTCCTCCTGGAAAATACTTGCCTTCTTTATTATTCTGTGTTCTGTTTATTTTCTTGATTCGGTGTATTTCGCATAACATTTTTGGCATAGAAGAGAAAATAGCTACCTCGATTCTCAATCATTGGTATTAGAACGCTTATTACAGGGCTTGTATGGTGAAGAGCAATGGTCGATCAAGAGAAATTGAAGATCACGAAGTTTAATAGTTCAAATTTTAGAGTGTAGAAGATGTAGATAGAAGATTACCTTTATCAAAAAGATCTTGATTTACCACTGGGTGGAGTTGAGATGAAGCCAACAGATTATGATACTGTTAAGTAGGCGTGATTGGATCGAAAGGCGCTTGAAATTGTTAGGTTAGCGCTATCATTTTAAATTCTATATATGATCTCTAAAGTTACAACAATAAAGAGTTTGATGGAGACTTTGTCTTCTATGTACTCAGAATCGTTTGGGGCAAATAAGGTACATATTTTACAAGACAAATAACGAGATGAACAAGAACGGTAGTGTGCAAGCTCATATCAGTGAGTTCAATACTATTTATGCTCAGCTTAAATCTGTGAAAATCACTTTTACCGAGGAGGTGAGAGTGTGGGCTCTTCTAGGGCAGATGCCTGAGAGCTGGGAAAGGTTTATTACAGCTATAAGCAATTCATCGGGGACGGAAGACATTAAATTTAGCACTATAGTCTATTTGATTATGAGTGAAGAGAATAAACGTAAAACATTTGAAACTCTTCGAGTTTAAACTGCAGTGCGTTGAACGTCGAGGAAATAGGGAGGTCTTACAGAAAAGGGCCAAAATATGGAAGGGGTCGATCACAGTCAAGAGAAAAGTCTAAGTCGCTAGTGTGTGTTAGACTTATAAAAAGAATGGTCACATCAGGCGAGATTATAATTCTTCTTCTAAGAAAGTTGATGATGAAGAGAAAGAAATAATGAACCTTACTGAGGAGGTTAGTTCTGATGAGGCTCTACTACTTTCGTGTAACGATGTTAATGAATCTTGGATAGTTAATTTGGGTGCCTCTTTCTATGCTACTGCAAACGTAGGTTTCCTAACCAATATTGTTAAAGGCGACTTTGGTACGGTCTTTCTTACAAATAAGAGTGCACGCAATATTACTGGAAAGGGAAATGCTAGGTTGATATTACATTTGGAGTGTACACAATATTACTAAAATGGGAAACACTAGGTTGATGTTGCCTTCGTGGGCGATGTTGGTTTTACAGAATGTGCGACTTGTACCCAAATTGGGACGTAACCTTATCTCGATTAGCAAATTGGTGAATGATGGTGGATATGTAAGCACCTTTGGTATAACCTTCTGGATGGTTACAAAGGGAGCTATGGTAGTAGCTCGAGACTTAAGATAAGGAATGTTATATACAATACAAAACATAATTTCCACTATTTGTGCGGCTACTCCGTGGGTTGATACAAGTACTTGGCACAAATGGCTCGGTCATATGAGTTAAAAGGGGATGAAGATAATGGTAACTAAGGGAAAGCTTGAGAGTCTTGATGAGGTTGATCTTAAGTTTTGTGAAGAGTGTGTTCTTGCTAAGTAGAAGAATGTCAGTTTCAATATAATTGGAAGATCAAGGAAACCTGGAAAGCTGAATCTTTTATATACAGATGTTTGGGGGCCAACCAAGGTGTCTTCTCTTAGTGGTTCTCATTATTACGTTACTTTCATTGATGATACTACTCGTAAACTGTGGATCTACTTTGTGAAGAAAAAATCAGATGTGTTCGATAAATTTAAGAAGTGGAGGGCTCGAGTTGAAAATGAAACCGGCTTAAAACTGACGTGTCTTAGGTCGGATAACGGGGGCGAATACTGTACTGACGAGTTTGAAGACTTTTGTGCATCAAATGGGATTAGGCGACAGAAGACTATTCCCGAAACACCGCAACAAAATGGTGTTACAGAATGCATGAGCCGAACAATAAATGAAAGAGTAAGGAGTATGAGACTCAACGCTGGATTGCCAAAATGTTTTTAGACGGATGCGGTTAGTACGGTTGCGTACTTGATTAACAGAGGGCCTTCAACAGCTTTAGACTTTGGACTTCCTGAAGAAACATGGAACGATAAAGAGGTAAATCTTTCTCGCTTGTGTATTTTTGGTTGTACCTCATTTGCTTTATAATTCAGATACAAGGACAAAGTTAGATACAAAGTCGACGAAGTACATATTCATTGGATATGGTGGTGATGAATTTGGTTACCAATTTTAGGATGCGAAGAATCGAAAAAGTCATCCGGAGCCGTAATGTTACATTCAATGAGGAAGTCTTGTATAAAGACTTCAAAGTACATGTGGAAAAGAGTCGAAGTAAAGCAGCGAAAAGTGTCGACATTAATTATGAACCCTCTCGAGAAGTTGATGAAGAAGTCGTGGTTGAGTCCGATGCACCGGATCAAGACGAGGAGCCAAATAATCTAGACATTCTAATAGCACTTCAAAAGGAGCTGAGAATTTTAAGAGTTTTGGCTTGGTGCATTAACTTCCTAAATCACTTGTTACTTACGAATGGTCGTGAACTAGAAAGTTACAAGAAGGCTTTAGATGTGGAAGCCAAAAGCAAGTAGGAGATTGTTATGGATGATAAGATGCAGTCATTATCTGTAAATCAAACTTGGGATTTAGTTTAGTTACTAAAAGGGAAGAGAGTATTGTACAACAAGTGGGTATATAGACTAAAGCTGGAATCTGACAGTTCAAGGAGATTCAAAGCTAGACTTGTGGTGAAGGGATTTCAGTAAAAAGAATGCATTGATTTTTGTAAAATATTTGCTCCTATTGTGAAGATGTCTACTATTCGGGTTATGATGAATATAGTTGCAGTTGAAGATTTGCATCTTGAGCAACTTGATGTCAAGACAGTATTTCTTCATGGCAACCTTGATGAAGAAATTTATATGAAGTAGCTAGAAGGGTATTCAGTGAAAGGGAAATAAGATCTTGTGTGTATGCTCACGAAGAGCTTATATGGTTTGAAACAAGCGTCGAGACATTAGTATTTGAAGTTCGAACAATTCATGTCCAGAAATTATTATTCGAAGAGCAATGCGGATCACTGTTGTTTTATCAAAAATACGTGGAACTCATATATTATTATACTTTTATATGTAGATGATATGTTTGTAGCAAGTTCCGACATGGAAGAGATTGTCAAGTAGAAGGAACAGTTATCCCGAGAGTTTTCTATGAAGGACTTGGATACAGCAAAATAAGTTCTTGGTATGCGTGTTATAAGGGATAGAAAGCGGCGAGAATTGAAGTTATCTCAAGCTGAGTGCATCGACAAAGTACTGAAGTTGTTTAATATGGATGGTTATAAAGTTATTAGTACACCATTGGGAGGTCACTTTAAATTGCCAAAGGATTGTTGTCCGAAGACACATAAGGTTTCTTATCAATCAGCGGTTGGTAGCCTAATGTACGCTATGATTTGTGCGAGAACGGATATTTCCCAAGTAGTGGGAGTTGTTAGTATATATATGAAAATTCCAGGCAAGGAGCATTGGAAAGCTATGAAATGGATACAGAGGTATCTAAAGGGGACTCAAGATATGGCATTATGTTATGGGGGTTCTCAGATATGCTTACAGTATTTTATTGATTCTGATATGGCGGGTGACATTGATAGGCAGAAGAACACTAGTGGTTTTATATTTATATTGGGAAGCGATGCAATTACATGGGTTTCTAGGCCAGAAGATTGTAACCTTGTCTACGACGGAGATGGAATATGTTGTGGCTACGGAAGCGTGCAATAATATGGTTTGGCTTAAAGGTTTTATGAAAGAGCTTGGTCGAAAAAAACTTTCCTCTAAGTTGTATAGTGATAGTCAAAGCGCTATACACTTAGCGAAGAATTCAGATTTTCACTCTAGGACCAAGCATATTGATATTCGGTATCATTATATTCGCTTGCTCCTAGAGGATGGTGTGTTGAAGCTTGTGAAGATTCATACTGATGTAAATCCGGCAGATATGTTTACGAAGGTGGTAACTTTTCAAAAGTTGACGACATGTACAACTTCTGTGGCTCTTCATGACTGAAGGTCCGAGTAGTGCGAGCAATTCATTTGGAGATCTAGAAATGGGCAACGGGATTCGATTTTAAGTGGGAGATTGTTAAGGGTGAACTCGAATTGTCGAAGTCGTTTGAACGAAAATGGATGTCGTTCGAACGAAGATAGATGTCGTTCGAACGAGATAGTAGTTTTCACATTGGAAACTTGGAGATCGACGAACTCGTTCGAACGAGCTTAGATGTCGTTCGAATGAGTTATTATTTTCTAGGGCTAGAAACCTTTTATCTTCAAAGTCGTTCGAACAATATGTGCGTAGGTTTGTTTTAGAAGTTGTTCTTGGGCGTTGAGTTAGCCTCGAGATATGTTCTATTTGTAATTAATCCTCTAAGTATATAAAGGGGACTTAGGTTATTTGTTAGCCTATCTTTTGATGAGTTTAATTCTAAAGAGCTATGATTTGAGAAACTTTATTACAGAGCTTGAGAAGCTTAGAGATATCGTTTGTAACCTGCTGGATTATAGTAGATTATTCGCGGGGAGTGATTTTTCATCCGAAAGGGTTTTCCACTTCCCTCTTCCGGGAAAATACTTGTCTTCTTTATTGTTCTGTGTTTTGTCTATTTTCTTGATTCGGCGTATTCCGCGTATCGTTCTTGGTATAGAAAAGAGAGTAGCTACCTCGATTCTCAATAGGATGGACATATTATAAAGTATAACCTTGTAATGTTTCTTACTAGCTAGCTGGTTAGGTTCAGTAAGGATATACCACCAAGTTGATAACCGCCCACCATAATGGCAAAAAGAATTCTTGAACCAACCGTCTAAGATTTAGATTTGGGGTTCAAGAGCATAAAGCATTTACCGTGTGATAGAAATACTAAAAGCCCAATATATTGATAAAAATTGGGCCAATAAGTCCAAAATTAAAGCATGAAGTTTACAAAAAGAGATACCTAAATTGATAATGTTTAATTTTGTCTTAATTAATTCATTTAAAAGTTGAAAATTGAACATAGAATGTTGTGTCACTATACAGTCAATAGGGGTGAGCAAAAAATCAAATAAACTAATAAACCGAACCGATTCAATTCGATCCGAACCGAACAAAATGGTTCAGTTTTTAAGGCTTCGGTTTCAATTTTGGTTCCTAAATTAAGAAAATGAAATGATTCGGTTTCAGTTTCGGTTTCTCCATAAGAGTAATCAACAAAAACTGAATCGAACCGATCGAGAATAAAGAGAAAATGTTCGAAGGAATAGTGTAAATCTTGAAAGCAACAAAAACAAATATAAATTAAAGAATTAAGGAAATGAAATATATTTTCACATACATTGGGGGGTGCTGGGGATCATACTTCCAAAAAAGTTTTCTAAATTTAAGCAAAAGCCATGATGACCCTCACATGCCATTAATCAATAAGATAAAAAACATATAGCAAAAAACAAAGAACAATTATAAATGTAATTCAGAAGGGCAAGATCTATAATACAACCCACATTTGAAAACTTTCTAATCAAAAGGGAAATATATAACTTATTTATTCGATTGAGTTTACGTTGAATTCTTACCTTTAACGCACGTAATCCGCAATCGAATTAACATTACCCAAATCAAAGAATTAATGTGAAGAGCAAACATTTTGGCGGGGGAATTTCCTTTTTAGAGCTTCAATTGCTCAATGATTTTATTTCAATTAAATTTCTCTTCAAACCCTAAGTCTCTTTTGCAAAACTTGGATCATCTCTCTTTACTTAGCCTTGCCCTTTAATGGAGGTTACAAGTTTCTAGTTACAAAATATGACAAAAATACTATTGAAACGCCTAAAATAATTAAGGAAGTATGATAGTCGTTCATCTCTCTTTGCCTAGACTTGCCCTTTAATGGAGGTTACAAGTTTCTAGTTACAAAATATAACAAAAATGACCTTGAAATGCCTAAAATAATGAAGGAAACACGATAGTCATTCGAACAAACCCATAGGTCGTTCAAACGACTGGCTCAATTAAGCCTAGAAATAGAAGTAGTCGTATTTGGCCTTTTTGGGTACCCAGTCATTCGAACGACTCCAAATGTCATTCAAACGACATGTCAATTTATGTTTAAAAATAGAGGCAGTCATAATTGGTCTTCTGCGAACCCAGTCGTTAAAATGACTCCAAATATTGTTTGAACGACTTGCCAATTTATACCTAGAAAACGATGCAGTCATAATTGGTCTTTGTTCCTTCAAACTCATTCGAATGGTTCCAAGGCTCGTTCGAATGACATGGCATCTTTTAAGAGGTTGAATGTCCAGATCCTCCTGGATCAACAAGTATCACGGTTTCAAACATATCTGTTGGATTTGCAAAATGCCCAAAAGTTGAACACTGAAGAAATACTCAAAGTAAAATATTTGAAGACCAATTGAACATAGGAAATGAAACTTTAAAATTCCAAATGAAGTGAAAGGATTGAGAGATAACATAAATGGGATGCCTTCTGAGATTTTTCGTAATAGAACTTTTTTCTTCTTTTTCTACAACCTGTATACAAATCATGAATGATTAAACTCCTTCAGAGATAATATGAGATTCGGTAGACGAAAAATGATGGGGTGTTGGAGACATTTTCATTTGGAAGGAGGATGTGGGAGTTACAAAAATGAGTAATTTAAGGTATTTAATAGTATTTTAAAACTAATTAAATGGATATATATTATTTACTATTGCAAATACAAATGCTTATGTTATATGCCTCGTCATCTTGTCCCAGTCAACTTTGACACGCTACGTAGGACAATCGTTGAGATTTATAATATAGATTTTTCTAATTTGTTTACATTTTCAAAAAACTTTTGTTTTTCACATTCAAGTCTTTTAAGCTAAAGATTTGTATTCTCAGTATTTTCTTTCAAGGTAAGTTCCACCACATTGTGATTGAAAAATGTGCCTTAGATCAACAATCCCAATCCCAATCCCTAATTGTTTATCAAGTTGATCACGATGGATCTCTCCACTCTTACTCTCCTACAAGGAATTATAAACAGGGAAATCAACTCGCTCGACAATGAGGGTCTTAGTAATCCGAAATCTATGCTGAAATTTACCCCTACGCCAAACCCTACTGCGAATACACTTCCCAACATCTCTCTGACCACTCCAGCCTACCGAAAGGAAGATAATCCAATTCTGCATGAGTTTCAAGTCCTTGATGGTGAACCCGTAAAAGCTAATAAGGTCAAATCAATTGTTGCATGTCCCTGGGGTTTCATGAACATGGCAGAAGTGGATGATAAAAACATTACATCAGTAAACAAAATTATGACAGGAAGAAACACTGATAAAACAACCAAGAATAATCAGGTTTTGGGTAAGGAATCTCCTACCCATTGTAAAATCCATGCCCCTATGGAAAGAAACATATGCAATCGTTTGTGGACAAAGTTCGTGGACCAGAGATAGAGAGAGAGAGACATGCTATTCTTCTGGAAGAGGGAAACAGAGGGGACATCCCAATTCTCTCAATCCCTAGAACGGATGGACCTACATAAAATCAAATTCGCAACAGTTCAAAATTTTTCAAGAAATCACTAGAAAATAATGGGAACGTGCAAGCTGATTCCTATTGAAAAGGGGTTTTCCATCATAAAATTGGAGTTAGAAGAAGGTAAGATATTGATTTGGAGCAGAGGACCCTGGATGGTGGAATAAATGCCTATAATACTCATGCCATGGAATCAAAAAAATTTGGTGGACAGACATAATAACTCCAATGCTCTAATTTGGTACAAGTTTCTTGGGTTGCCTATCGAAATGTAGAGCGAAAAAATCATCTTGTCTCAAGGGAAGACACTTGGTAACCCTATTCAGCTAGACCAATTGACAAGAAATCAAGACTATGGGTTCCATACGAATGTTTTGGTCAACATTAATCTCTCTAAGCCAATTTCAGACCACATTCTTCTAGAGATTGAGAGAAATATTATCAAACAAGAGGTCCTTCTACATCAAATCCCCAAATACTGTTCTCACTATAAAAATGTGGGACACACGATCGCAGAATGCAAGATTATGCAAAAAGCATTCTGAGCTAATGAAATGGAGCATAATAAGACCAAACCGATGACAGGAAAAGAGTTAGAAAAAGGCAAACGGGACAATCAAAAATTATTAATCAAGGAAAAGCAACCTCAAGACAAGGATTTGGGGAAGAAAATCACTGCAACACTGAGTAAATACACGTATTTTTAGGAATCTAAGAAGTCGAGCAGTACTGCATCACCTCTTTTATACTTTATGGGCATACCTAGACAATCTACCCATCTGCAGCAACGCAAAAATATTGGGGAGACTGTAGAGTGGTCAACCACTAAGGGCAGCAATAGAAAACCGACATCACCCAAGATAGACAGTCTAGCAAGCAGGAGTAACCAGTTTGATGCACAAAGAGGAGTGGAGGAAGATATAGAACACACCGATTCAGCTGCATTAAGACAGCAGATTACCACCAACTCGATAATGTAAGGAGAGAATAGAGACAGAGAGACAGACGTGGACAAGTTCGTTTCAACGCCACATAAGGAGGATCTTGTGGCAGCTATAGAAAATTAAACAAATGATCCAACAAATGAAGCAAACAGAAATGAAGGCGACGCATACATCACGGCGATACATGAAGTCAGACAAAACCTCAACCCGCCAAGTTGGGTTGATGAAAGTCCTAATCAAGTTCTTAAAGGGGGTAAGGTGTATACCATAGACTTGAGAGTGACACGCTCTAACCGTAAAGATCAATGAAAGTCATATTCTAGAATGCCAGAGGTCTGGAAAATAGAAAAACAACAAGATATCTCAGAAAACGATGGCAAGACTACAACTAAATATTATGGGAATTGCTTAACCAAAAGTTTTCTATAAGATCTTTGAGCTACCGGGTTATGAAAACGTAGTCATCTCCAATCAACTAAATGCAGAAAAAGGTAACATATGGATATTTTGGCTTAAAGGAACCTCTGCACCTGGTATTATTTCTATGACAAAACAATATATTATGGTACTTTACATAGAAAGTTGTTTATCCTTTGTACATGCAGACTGCAGCATAATTAATAGGCTGAATCTCTGGGATGACCTCTCTAATTTTGCTGCAACTAATACCAAACCCTGGATATGTATAGGTGATTTTAACGTGGTTCTCCGGGTAGCTGAGAAAAGGGGACGACATCCACCTAACACAAATGCAGTGATAGTCTTCAAAAAATTCCTGAATACAACGAAACTCATGGAAAACCCCTCCTCTAGGCTTACCTTTACGTGGTGCAATGCACAGAGTGGGAATAATATAACGTTGGTGGTCCTAGATAGATGTCTCTAAAATACAGTATGGCAAAGCACGTTCAGAGGTCAGAGAATGAAAGTGTTGCCTAGAACTCAGTCCGATCACTCACTTATTATGGGGGAATGCTGTCAGGTGCCTAAGCCAACAAACATCGCTTTTAGGTATCTTCAATCCTGAGGAGTGGCCAGAACCTGACTTTGAGGATATCATAGCCAGTAGCTGGGGGAAGCTGATGTATGCTGCCTCTCTTTTCTTTATTATGCTTAAACTATGAAGACTTAAAGCTAATATTAAGATATAGATACACGAATCTGAAACCCCGCGGAAAAAAAAAAAAAAAAAAAAACCTAGAGAGAGAGATGTTGTAACTGCAGATATAGTTGGAGGAAGATTGACCAACGACTTGATAGAAAAGCGATACCTTGCTCAAATAAAACTCCTGAACAGATAGGAGGAAACTGATCCGCCGGGTTATATTTGGTGTGAATCTTCTTCAACAGAATCTCACCCTCTTCCAAGACTTCTTTGACAAAGTAATAACGCACATCAATATGTTTTGTACATTATTGATAATCCTAATCTTCAGCTAAGAAAATATCGTTCTGACTATCATATAAAACATCAAGGTGGTCCATTTTAATGCCTAAATCGCGCAAAAGACCTTTCATCCAAATAGATTCATTTATCACCTCAGATAATGCCATATATTCTGCCTTAGTAGTAGATAGTACTACCATTGACTATAGCATGGATCTCCAACTAACCGATCCTCTACCCAATGTAAACACTTACCTGGTAGTAGACCGTCATTTATCCAAATCACCCATATAGTCAGAATACACATAACCCACACAAAAATGATCAATCGATATAATCACGTTCCTCATCAGTGTTTGGAGACATAGAAGCCTTAAGATTAAAATAAGCAAGGGGCATACTTACAGATTTTATGTTCCCATAAATGCCAAATCTCTGAAGTACCTTCCTAATGTACGTCATCTGAGAGAGACATACCGTTCCCTTCTCTATTTTTCTATGAATCTCTATACCAAGAATCTTTTTCACATAACCAAGATCCTTTATTTCAAATTTTTCACCCATTTGCTTTTTCAGCTTGTCAATCTCGTTTTTGTGCTTACACGCAATAAGCATATCATCCACATACAAAAGGAAGTAAATAAAGGACCCGTCACATAGCTTGCATAAGTAGACACAATGGTCGTAATGACTCCGCTTGTACTTCTGCCCAATCATAAACTGATCAAACCATTTGTACCATTGTCTTGGAGACTGCTTCAAACCGTACAACAACCTTTTCTGTTTACACACATAGTCTTCCTTCTTCGCAACTGTAAACTCACTTGGCTGAGTTATATAGATTTCTTCTTTCAAAATCCCATGTAAGAACGTCGTCTTAACATCGAGTTGTTGTAACTCCAAATCAAATTGTGCTACCAAGGCTAATAGGATGTGAATGGAGGAGTGTTTCACAACCAGAGAGAAAACTTTATTGTAATTAATCATCTCCCTTTGAGCATAGCCTTTGGCTACGAGTCTTGCCTTAAAACGTATATCATCATCAAAAGATCCATGTTTGTTTCTACAGACTTATTTATATCCGATCGCCTTCTTTCCCTTTGGCAACTTCGAAAGTTCCTAAGTTTCATTCTTGAAAAGAGAATACATATCTTCCTTCATCGTTCCTTCCCAATGCTTAGCCTCAGAATCATAAATAGCTTACTTATAGGTAAAAGGAACATCCTCTTTAACGACTGGTAGTGCATACATGGCATTCGCTTTTGGAAGTACTATGTCATTTGTAAGCCAACTCGATTTACTTATATTCCTCTTTGGTTTACTCATTGTGATTGACTCTACCACTAGAATCTCTTCATCCGTACTACCAAATGCTCCCCCTTTGTCTGTATCTTCATCATTTGGAATATGAACTAGTGGCTCATCACCCATTGTCACACCGGTAGATTACACCATCTTTAGTACGGAACTTTTTGGCCAATGAGAAGATGCATCAATCTTCACCCACTATAATACCTCATTTGTCGTCTTCTCTGTGTGCTCAGAGACATGATTTCATCATAAAATCCTCATCAAAAGTGATATCTCTGTTCAGAATGATCATTTAGCCTCACGTATCTCACAACTTGTAGCCTTTCACACCATTCTTTTTACTAAAAAAAATAGCATTCCTTGCTCATGGATCCAACTTACCATCTTTAACATGATAGTATGTCGAACACTCAAATATATGAAGAGTATCATAATCTGTAGCAGGTTCTCCCAACTAAGCTACCATTAGTGTTTTACCATCAATTGCAGCTGAAGGTAACCTATTAATGAGATAGCATGCATATGTCAAAGCCTCAACTCATAACACCTTGCCTAACCTAAAATTGGACAACATACACCACACCTTCTCTAACAAAGTAAGGTTCATACACTCAGCAACCCCATGTTGGTTGTAGTGGTGTCTCTCTAACGGTGAAGTGTCGAACAATTCCATCATCCTGATATACTTGTAATAATGGATCACTATTGTACTCCCCACCATTATCTGAATAGAGCAACTTGATCTTTCTATCTGTCTGAGTCTCTATCAACTTCTTCCACCTGATAAAAAAATTTAGGACTCCATCCTTCCTCCTCATGGTATACACCCATACACTCCTAAAAAAGTCATCTACAAAAGATACAAAGTAATGTTTCCCCCTTAGCGATGTATTCTTGAAGGGTCCCCAAATATCGCAGTGAACATAATCAAGGCTACCACGAGTATGGTGGAAAGAGGTGCCAAACTTTACCCTTGTCTGCTTGCCAAGAACATAGTGTCCGCAAAAGTCCAATTTACACACCTTGGCACCTTTCAATAGCTCCTGGTTTGTGAGAACTCCCAAGGACTTTTCTCCCGCATGTGCCAAACGCATGTGCCATAGCTGTGTGGTATCTCTGGAAGTGGATTCCTCCCTTCTCGCGGTAGCAACCTCACCAAGAATAGTTGTAGCATCCAAATAGTTTAAGTTGTTACTTCTTCTTTGGCCCTTTAATAAAACCATGGCTCCCTTAAGAACCCTCTTCACCCCATTCCCAGACACAACCTTGCAACCTTTCACTTCATGTAAACCCATAGAGATAATATTCTTCCTCATTGTTAGAATTTACCGAACCTTATCAATCTCTTTAACCAACCCATTATGCAACTTACCTATCCCCATGATGCGGCAAGGATCATCATTTCCCATAATCACCACTCCACCTTCAAGTATCTTTAAACTAGAAAAATAGCCCCTTTTGGGACAAATGTGATAAGTAGCACACGAATCTAAAATCCATTCTTTTAAATCAATAACACATGCACTAGATAAAATAGTTAAAGATAAATTAGAATTATTACCTCCATTTGTCTTGTCTTGAGCCACATTTACCGAGGAACCTAATTTTCTGCCTTTCTTCTTTTTACAAAGTGTGGGACATTTATTTTTCCAATGACCCATTTTCTTACAAAACTCACATTGGTCATTTCCCAATTGTTACGGTTTCTACCACGACCTCTCAATTTTGACTGAGAGTTATTACCACCCGTCTTATTCTTGTCTAAAGATCTTCCTCGAACTGTTAATGCCTCGGATATAGACTTATCGGACTCACACTTTTCCTTCCTCCGGTACTCATGGTTTATAACCGCCGTAGTTACATCTAAGTATTGCAATAAACTCTTTCCATAAGTAATCGTCATAACGAAATGCTTAAATTCTTCTGGAAGCAAGTTCAAGAACAAGAGTTTCTTGTCTTCATCCCCAACTATCTATTCTAGATTCGCCAAGTCGGCTAACAACTTAGTGAAGTCATTTAAGTGCTCCGACATACTAATCATTTGCCTCATAGTGAAGCGGTAAAGCTTCATCTTCAAGTAGAGTCAATTTTGGATACTCTTTACCAAGTACTTCTCTAGCATCCTCTAAATTTCTTTTACAGAGGTTTCATTCATTACAAGGTACTTAATATCTTAAGCAAGACAAGAACAAATTTATCCACAAGCCCTCTTGTTTATCTTATTTCATATACTTTCATCAATGTCATCTGGCTTATCTTCCAATACCTCATCTAAGTCTTGTTGGCTTAAGGCATCAATAACCTTGCATTGCCACATGCCAAAGTTATTTGTGTCATTGAATTTCTCAACTTTAATCTTTGTATTGTTGAACATTACCGTTGTATTCATTTTCAGGGCCGAGGAACTAAATTCAACTATGTCTCCCATGTTTCCCCCAATTTTCATGAACTAATCAAAATTAAAATCCAAAAGAACCTGAGATAAGTCAAAATTACCTCAATTTCAAGTACCAACGAGGAACCAACCTCGCTCTGATACCAATTGTTGAGTCGCAAGCCGCGGAAGCCAAAACAACCCAAATTCTCTATATATAATGTGTCTCTAAACAACCCAAATTGTTATAGAATTTTGATCAGATTTTAAGGTTTGTTTCACTTCTGAAAGAATAGCTAAAAAGCCAATTTTTCTAGCTAAGCTAAACTACCGCTTCTTTTGACTTTAAGTACTACAATGCTCTATTTTTTTCTTGATGAGCAAGCTGGGGTTAAGGTAGACCCTACCAGGTTTTGGATTAGTGCAAGCTCTTTTACCTTCCATTAAGTTAAAGGGGTAAAACTACATAGATAATATGTATGGTCAATGGAAAATGAAGGACAAGGATACAAATATTTTCCATGGAATTGGTGGAAAATGAAATCAATGGAAATCAACATCTTTGGTTTGCGTCGAATATGGTAATTTTTTGTGCTGCACAAAACTTGTGTGATAATATCCATGTTTTTCAGCTGCCTCGAAAAGGTATGAACTATATCCTCACATAAGTTACAGGAAATGTTATATTGGCAGTTTGGCACCCAATAGGAAGTAATGTACGGGGATGAAAATAATTGTGTTCTTGAGGTTCTTGTAGAGGTTGCTCTGTTTCTATTCGAATAGACTTTAGAGTCTATTCGAACATAAAGCAATCTGTTCATATAGACTTAATGTCTATTCGAATAGAGCAGCAAAAATGTCTTTTGTTCGAATAGACTCCAAAGTCTATTCGAATAAACTTGGGAGTCTGTTCGAACAAACATCGGTAAACTCAGTTTTGAGTATTTTTTTGAGGCCATTGGTTTTGCCTCGAGATCTGTATTGATGTAATAAGTCTCTCCAAAATATAAGGAAGACTTAGGGTATTTCTTAGCCACCCTTGATGAGATCTTTGTGTGAGGAATTTCTTAAGAGAAAACCTCAAATTGGTTTGTGATTATAACCAAGGATCCTTAAATAAAACTCTCTATCTCCCTCTTATGTGTGGACGTAGGCAACTTGCCGAACCACCTTAAATGTGTATTATCTTGTGATTGTGTTTATTCCTTTAATTTATTTATGCTCTAATCGGATCAAATCGGAGTTCGGCTTCCGCGGTGCAGCTCAATAATTGGTCTCAGAGCGAGGTAGTATCCATGGTGGTTCCCGAAATTGAGGTAACATCGACTTATCTCAGTTTTATTTGGTTTTTAATTTTGATTAGTGTATGAAAATTGGGTGAACAATAGTAGAAGGAGATGAACATAGTTCTTTAAGCGGCACGGCTCAACAATTGGCACCTAAACGGAATAACCCAACGGTGATGTTTAACAATGCCAAAATTAAAGTTGAGAAATTTTAATGGCACAAATAACTTCGGCATATGGCGATGTGAAGTTATTGATGTACTTAGTCATCAAGATTTAGATGAGGTGTCGAAGACAAACTGGAGGAGGTAGGGAAGAGTATTTGGAAAAAGATAAACAAAAGGGCTTGTGGTCAAATTCGCTCATGCCTTGCTCAGTACATTAAGTACCTTGTAATGAATGAAATCTCGGCAAAAGAAATTTGGAGGATTCTTGAGGAGAAGTATTTGGTAAAAAGCATCCAGAATCGACTCTATTTGAAGATGAAGTTTTACCACTTCACGGTGAACTAAGGAATCTCTATGTCAGAGCACTTGAATGATTTTATCAAGTTATTAGCTGACTCGGCGAATCTAAAAGAAATTATTGGCGATGAGAACAAAACACTTTTGTTCTTGAAATTGTTTTCCAAAGAGTACGAACACTTCGTTATGGCGAAAATATACAGGAAGAGTTTATTGCAATACTCATATGTGACTATGGCGGTGGTGAACCATGAGTACCAGAGAAAGAATAAATGTGAGTCTGATAAGTCGATGTCTGAGGTGTTGATGGCTAGAGGGAGGTCTTCATACAAGAAGAAGTCTAGTAGTAACAAATATCGATCAAAGTTCAGAGGTCATGGTATAAATTGTAATAACTTGGGAAAAGACCAATGTGTGTTTTGCAAAGAGACGGGTCTTTGGAAGAATGAGTATCCTGCACTTCTTAAGAAGAAGAAAGGTGGGAAAGCGGGATCTTCAGTAAATGTTGCTCAAGATACAGTAAACAGAGGTAACAATTCCAACTTTTCTTTAGCTATATCATTGAGTGTATGAATTATATATTCATTCAAAATAATAGATCTTGGATTCAGGTGCAACTTATCATATTTGTCTCAAAAGGGGTTGTTTTTCTAGTTTAAAGAGGCTAGAAGGTGGAGTTGTGTTGATCGGAAATGATAATTCCTGTAGCATAATGGGGATAGGTTCCATTCATCTAAAGTTACACAATGGGTTGGTTAAGAAAATTGAGGAGGTTCGGTATATTCCGACGATGAAGAAGAATATTATCTCAACGGGTTTACTTAAAGCGAAAGGCTATAGGGTCGTGTTTGAGAATGGCTTGAAAAAAGTTTTTAAGGAAGACATGGTTGTATTGAAGGGTAAAAGAAGAAGTAACAACTTGTATTTTTTGGATGGTACGCTTATTCTTAGTAAGATTACTACTACGGAAAGTGAGGAGACTACTTCCAGAGATACCACTAGACTATGGCATATGTGTTTGGCACATGTGGGGGAGAGGTCCATGAGAGTTCTTGTAAACCAAATGTTATTAAAAGGTGATAAGGCGTGCAAGTTAGACTTTTGTGAACATTGTGTTCTGGACAAGCAAACAAAAGTAAAATTTGGCACGACTATCCATCGTACTCGTAGAATCCTTGACTATGTTCATTCAGATGTTTAAGGACCCTCCATAAATACATTACTTAGGGGTAAACATTATTTTATGTCTTTTGTGGATGATTTAGATCGATTCACTACTCGACAAGGATCACCCTTCCCAGCCCAAAGTGAACACCAATCACTAGCTTCCAGAGGGAGAATGTACCAAGAGAGGAATGAAACCGAACCTTCTGGTCTCGATCAAGGAACTCATACAGAGTATCATGACATTTTGGACTTACGTCATTAGCATCAACCACCCAGGGAAGTCGATACACTCTCCATCAGGCCTCACCACCTCCTTTGAGGCAACCAGTAAGAGAATGGCTGGTACCTGAAGGACAAGGAGATTTTAATCCTCAAGTTGCAGTAGCTCCAAACCATATCCTACAATTCGTTACTTTGGATAACCTAAGGCCATACATTACAATGACACTAATCGAAGATCTGCTCTAAACACCATCGAGACAAATCCTATTTCCCCTCATCTCGAGGTTATGCCTATACCATACAAGTTTCACATGATAAAGTTTTATCAATATGCAGGCCTCACCGACCCTCTCACCCATGTCCCTCACTTCAAAGCAGCAGTCAACCTATACTCAAAGCTCGATCACATGTTATGCTGCTTGTTCAACATGAGCCTCAAAGAAGAATATCTCAACTGGTTTCATACCATCCCCGAAGGATTGATAACTAGCTTAACGCAGTTATAGTAATTGTTCAAATCCAATTATGCACATGCTAAAGAACGAGAGATAGCAGTTGATTCTCTATTCTTTACCAAACAAGTCGCAAAGGAAACCCTCGTAGACTTTTACAAGCGTTTCCTGCAAGAAACAAGGAAAATTAGGAATTCTTATCCAAAAATTATGGTACCAGCCTTTACTTCCGCAATCCACATCGATTATAAAGTTTGAGAAGAACTCACTCTTCACAAGCCCAAAATAATGATAGAAATGATAAATATCGTTAACAACTACATCGAACTCGAGCGGTCCAAAAAAGATAAGATGAAGAGCTCTTCTATTATTCATTCTAATGATGTTCTTTCACCACCACACCTCAAACCTACCAATAATTCTGTCACAAAACAACGTGGGAGATCTAATGACAACATCAAAAGAAAATATGGGAAAAAAGATAGACCAAACCCAAGTTTACCACATCCTACCCATACTAAAGGGAGACCAATTCTTTCGAGAAGCACAGTAAATCCCCGATCTCCCGAATAAATTTTTTTGCCAATATCACAATGTTCATAGCCATGAGACTGATAACTATTATTCACTCATACACATTTTTATTCATATTGTTTAGGCAGGGAGGCTCCATGAGTACACAATCGATGTCCAAAAGTTTCTCGAAGAAGAAACATAAAGAAAGGAGGTCGACCAAGGACAGGGTCAAGGTCAAGCTTACCATCTTTATATGATCGAGATCGAAAAAGGCAAAAAATGAAAGAAAGGTTACATAATCACATTATGCTGCAAGATGACTTTTTCTAAGAAATTTATTAAACTTCTGCCTAGCATCAGTAATGCAGAGCCCATATCACATTTCTTTTGGGGATTGCGATACCACTCATTTGAAATATCCACATAATGATCTATTGGCGATAATGCTCAAAGTAGGACATGACTACTTATACACACTCTTTGCCGACACAGGAAGTGCAGCAGATGTATTATTTAAAAGGGTAGTCGATGTCCTGGGCCTTAAAGATTTAGATAAAGCTTCAACCACAACTATCACAAGATTCAACAGTTCCAAAGAATCGGCTTAGGGATAAATTACATTACCTGTTCAGGTAGGACCATAAATAACCTTCGTTAAGTTCATCGTCATTGATGCCAAATCCAAATACCTAGGAATCTTAATAAGAAGTTGGCTTTACTGAGCCAAGGCCATACGTTCAATATATCACCTGGCTTTGTGCTTCCCAACTGATCATTGAGTTTACAAAATCAAAGGAAGTCAGGCTATAAAAAGAATGTGTAAAAATACCACCATAAATTCTCTCGCATCAAAACTTCTAAAAGCATAGAAATTGCATAAAGAGCCTTCCCCAACATTCGAGCAGCATGGCACTGAAGCGGTCAAATCTATAAAACTCGATAGACCTGGGATGAATACTTTTATTGGCTTTAAACTCTTACCAGAAGAAAGAGAAACTCTCCTACAGTTGTTAAAGAAAAATGTCAATATCTTTGTATGGCCTTTTCAAGAAATGCCAAAATTTGATCCTTCCATTGCATGCCATCGGTTGAACCTCGTACCAAACAGCAAGGATGTAGTGCATAAGCGTTATAACCTAGCCCCCAGGCTACGTGATACAGATAATGAAAAAATTGATAAACTACTTCGAGTTGGATTTATTCGAGAAGCTAAATATCCCAAGTGGGTCTCGAACATAGTCGTTGTCCCTAAGAAGGACAACAAAATTAGGGCTTGAGTGGATTTCATCGAGCCCAATAAATTCACACCAAAGGATAACTTCTCTCTTCCTTTGTTTCCTCACCTCCTCAACTCCATAGTAGGACATGAGCTTTTCTCAATGATGAATGCAGCTTCAGGGTATAATCAGATCCCACTTACCGAAGAAGATCAGGAGAAAACCACATTTGTAATAGAAATAGGCCTTTACTGTTACACCATCATGCCTTTTGGATTGAAAAATACATGAGTAATATATCAACGACTCGTCATAAAAATGTTTATAGATCACTTGGGAAAAATCATGGAGGTATATATCGACAACATGATCTGCAAAAGCCTAAAGCGAGAAGATCATTATAGCCATTTATAAATAATCTTCAGCATTATTTGTGCATACCGCATGAAGTTAAACCTTGAAAAGTACCAATTTGAAGTTATATCAAGAAAATTCTTGGGGCATCTGGTAAACAAGAGAGGAATAGAAATTGACTCAGAACAAATCAAAACCCTTATGGCCATGCCATCACCACAAACTAAAAAAGATATTTAAAAACTCCTGGGGAAGGTTGCAACTCTTCACAGGTTTATCTCAAAGCCATCTGATCGATGCAATCTTCTTTACCTTCTTCTTTGGGGAAACCCAGCACCAATGACAAAGAAGTAACCCAAAGAAATCATCTGGATTCCGGAATGTGAATTAACTTTTTAAGATCTCAAAAGATACTTAGGGCATCCTCCAATAATGAGTACTCATGTTGATGGCAAAGTACTTATAATAGCATATTCCTCAGAGTTGAGAAGACAAAGTTATCAGAGCCATGTCGAAGATATTCTATCATTCGAGAAGATGTTGCATCTACAACTACAGATCTCGGCCCTCTACAGTAACCATTACACTTGGTCAAATAGAGCCGTTGTATACATGATCTACAAAGTTCGCCCACTACCCATTAAGATAGGAAACCAACTATTTGTAACTGTCTGTATCTATTATAAATATAGGTAGAACACATGCTAAAATGGATCTAGAACTCTGTGGTTTTTCACTATCTAAGTCTATTCAATCATTGGCCAATTGTAATAACTAGCATATATTGGATTTTACCCTCAAAACCCTCCTCGAGGTTATAGTTTTTCTCAGGTTTTACTGAGTTTCCACGTAAAATCTATTTGTGTTATAGCTTAAAATTGCAATCTTCTTACTAAAGTATTGGCAAATTTTACCATTAGGGAAAACACGCCATTACAATTGGCACCGTCTGTGAGAAATCAACTTTTCTTTACCAAATCTCGTCCGATACAATTATTTTCATGACCAACATGAACCTCAGAAGTGCCTCCAGTACCAGAGGGACAAAGATAACATTCTAGTCACTATCCAACCAGAAATTATCAATTTATACAATACTGTTATAGAGCTTCAAAAGTAGAAGGAATCTGACAGGAACCAATGACTCAGAGTTCTGAGGATTCACACTCAAGCCCTCTAAGTTGAGAGGGATGAGAGGAGGAAGGCCCTGGAACAACAGAATCAAACTTATCAAAAAGAAAAGGAAAGTCTGCGAAAGCAACAAGATTGATTCACCATTCGATAAGGATTGCCTCCTCAAGCCCGAAGTGATCATCGATCCAGAGCTTCCCATAGGGAGAACATACCAAGGAAGAGGGAAATTGAACTTCAAGATCCCGATCAAGGAACCCAGATAGAGTATCGTAATATTTTGGCCTCACATCGTCAACATCGACAACCTAGGGATGCCGACGAACACGTCATCAGACCCTACCACCTCCTCTGAGGCGACCAATAAGAGAATGGCTGAGACCAAAAAGACGAGGAGATTTTGATCCTCAAGCTGCAGCAGTACCAAACCTTCCCCAGCACCAAACCTTCCCCCATAATTTATTATTCTAGATGACCTGAACAATCGGATTCAGGCCATACAGTCTAACAATACTAGTCGAAGATCCACTCTGGACAAGATCGAGACCAACCCTATTTCCCCTCATCTCAAAGTCATGCCAATTCCAGACAACTTCTACATGCCAAAATTTCACAAATATGTTATCCTCACCGACCTCACCTTCAGATTCAATGCTCTACCTCAATGTCAAGCTCGATTCTCGACCTCATCTTTAAATTTAATGCTCGACCTCATCTTTAAACTCAATCCTTGACCATATTATTAAGCTTTTACCAGCTTTCAATTCAAGCTCGTTAATAAAATTGTATCCAATAAGGTGCTTAAGGTTTAGGTACTCGAGTCAGCTACAAATTTGTTTTCAACAAAAATGCTCGACT
Organism: Kingdonia uniflora; assembly: GCA_014058105.1. Taxonomy (NCBI): domain Eukaryota; kingdom Viridiplantae; phylum Streptophyta; class Magnoliopsida; order Ranunculales; family Circaeasteraceae; genus Kingdonia; species Kingdonia uniflora. The sequence continues at coordinate 110,882 of JACGCM010000882.1, read as the reverse complement.
ACAGAACTCAAGCTCATCATCAAATAAAAGCTTATTGCCAACTCTTTATTAAGCTCGACGCTCAAGCACGCAAATTAAAGTTTATGGTCAGGTCCACAATTAGTTTATCCAATTCGACCAACCCATCTACAATATTACAGGTCTACAATTGGTTCATCCAATTCGACCAACCCATCTATTATATTACAGGTCCACAATTGGTTCATCTAGTATGACCAACACATTATTGGTCACCAATTGGTTCGTCCAATTCGACCCACGCATTACAGGTCAACATTTGGCTTCTCAAGATCTCAAATGACACTTGGGGCGTCCTCACAGAATGAGTACTCATGTCGATGGTGAAGCATTAACAATGTATTTATTGGCAATAGAAGATTTAATCAATTATGTCCTCATTCGAGAAGATAACGGGGTAGAAAAGTTAATCTACTTTATCAGCAAAGAAGGGCATCAAGTTAGGATTATGAAAATGCCTAGACGAAAAGAAGTCAGATGGGTCGAAGAACTATTATATATCTTACTGGCTACACCTCAAATATCTACAGGCTGCACACCATTCATGATGGCCTTCGATACTGACAAAGTCATTCCTTCAGATCTCAAACTGCAAACTACTAGAAGACAAATCGCAGATGAAGAGAATGAACTCGAACTTCTATGTACTTTCAATTGGATCAAAAAAACTTGAGATCATACCATCGCAAACTTGGGGCGTCCTCCCATAATGGCCATCTTTACTAAATTCGACAAGCCATAACATGGTTGTCTTATTAATCAAACCAGATATCCCATAGAGGAAACATATATGACCATCTTTACTAAATTCGATGGGCTATAACATGGTTGTCTTATTAATCAAACCAGATATCCCATAGAGGAAACATATCTGACCATCTTTACTAAATTCGATAAGCCACAATATGGCAATCTTATTAATCAAACCAGATATCCCATAAAGGAAACATATCTGACCATCTTTACTAAATTTGACAAGCCATAGCATGGATGTCTTACTGGTCAAACCAGATATCACATAGAAGAAACATATATGACGATCATTACTAAATCATTCACAAAAACAAATCAAAGTCAGCAGGTTCCATCGACAACTTATACTACATTCACGCCACAAAGTCATGGGAATTTCCTTCCCAAACAACTTTTTAGACAAGTGTCAATATCATAAATTCTTGCATGTTTTTCTCGACACAATAACTAGTAACTAGTAATTGTATTGAGAATGGGGCGATTATAGTAGCATATTCCCCAAAGTTGAGAAGACAAAGCTATCAGAGCCATACCGAAGATATTCTATCATTCGAGAAGATGTCACATCTACAACTAGAGATCTCGACCCTCTATTGTAACCGTTGCACTTGGTCAAATAGAGTCGTTGTATATAATTTGTGAAGTTTGCCCACTACCCATTAAGATAGGAGACCAACTATTTGTAACTACTCGTATCCATTCTAAATACAGGCAGAGAACATGTTAAAATGGATCTGAAACTCTGTGATTTTTCACTATCTAAGTCTATTCAATCGTTGAGCAATTGTAATAACTAGCATATATTGGATTTTACCCTCAAAACCCTTATCGAGGTCATGGTTTTTCTCAGGTCTTATTAAGTTTCTACGTAAAATCTATTTGTATTCTAGCTTTGAATTACAATCTCCTTACTAAAGTATTGGCAAAGTTTACCATTAGGGAAAATACGCCATTATAGTACTCACAATGTATTTATCAATAACAGAAGACTTAATCAGTTTTGTCCTTATTCAAGAAGACAACGGAGTAGAAAAACTAATCTACTTCATCAGCAAAAAATCAAAACAATACCTTCCATATTTCTTCTATTGAAAAGTTTTGCAACTTCTCCAATTTTCTGTGTACCCTAATTATCTTTATCTAAAATAGATACCACATATACCAAGCACGGTTACAAAATTTAAAATGTCTAAGGAAGAATCAGAAGACCGTTTAACAGTATAATCAAAATTATGAAACTTATGTTACACCCAAAAGAAAGAAAAATAACCCAGAGATCAACAGCCTTTTCTAGACGTTTTAACAGTATAATCATTTCTTTAGAGTAAACTCCTTCCTGTAGTCCCAAAGATTTTCTTATGGATGATAATACGTTTACTTTGTTTGGGGCTTGACATGTCTCACTAGAAAAGGGTACCACTCAACTCTCTCTGGGGTTTGACATGTTTTGGGAGCCTAATTCGATTCAACCCAAAAATGGTGCCATGTCATATTTTCACTTTGGTAAAACTCGTTAATCATACGCGCTAGACAAACAACTCATTATGACCGATAGGTATGATATGTTGTTGCCTCCAGTCCTATGCCCCGTCCCCTAACAGCCCGGCCATGGGGGTGTGCAACATGTGCGACGGGACAGGGACAAAAAAATTGCCTTAAGGTCTAGAAGAAAGAAAAAAAAAATTATACTACATATAATTGACTTTAGCTTAGTTGGTTTATACTTCTTATAGCTTGAAAGGGGCTTAAGGTTCAAGCCCTTATAACAACAAAAAATTTAGGCCCCATTATTATTTTTGTACAGGGCCGGCCCTGTCCCCTAATGTATCCCCCTGCTTCACCTTTTCCTACAGCTATATGCGAGTGCAATAGTAATGCTCACACTCCAGAAGCGTACAGAGTTTATTCTCGGTCTATTATCTGTAATATGCTTATATGCTTGAGGAGGCATATAACAAGTGCAACCAATATATTGACCATGTATAAAAATAAATAAATAACTCATCTTTTAGCTTTGGTTTCATACATCCATTCCACTGAAGCGTATGATGAGGCGTGCTTTGGAAGGCCTTGATTATTTCCATTGTACTTATGTACCATGGAAATGATATGGGCCTTCTAACCCTAAATTGTCCAATTGGATGGCAGTTTTAGGTTTCTATCTCCCTCTCCCTCTGCAAATTAAGCTTCATTCCCTATCTACTTACAAATCAAATTAAACTTTAATCGATTGAGCAAAAAGGTATTATTAAGTGATTATCAATGTTTTACAGTTTTTTTATTTGATTTAGGGTCAATTTCTCTCTCTACAGTTGTAGGAATTGAATTAAACTTGGCTGTGTAAATCTCCAATTTATCATAATTATGGCAACATTGGCTAATAATGAGTTGATTCGGGTGCTGAAAATGCTGTTCTAAACTGGTCGATTTACAAAAACCGTATTGATATTGCTAAAATTTAGATGACTGATTTCGATGGTTTTGACATTAGTCTAATTTTCTTAAGAATCTCTCTAGGTTGTATCGCTAAAATCATTCCAGTCACTTGGTTTTGATCGATCAGCTCTCTCTCTCTCTCTCTCTTTACAGAATTATGATGATACAAATCTTGAGATACATTGGAGGGCAAATTTTATCTCATAATTTGTTTGCAGAGCCAATACTAAATATGAAAATGGTTTCAGTAATGGGCATGGGTAAGCATTGAAAGCATTTTCCTTTTTTTGGTTTTCATGAGCCAAACACAGCGAGAAGTTCAATTGTTTGGTAAATGTGATTTGTGTAGTCATTTGCAGGAATTATTTAATTTAGGTCGCGGCGCATTGGAACTTACATCGTATATTGAATCTCTAAATGTAAATCATGCTCTGTTCAAACATAAAAGATCACGAGGTGACAATAACACTCACATATAACTGTTAGTTTCACATTAGCCTTAATTCTTATTGATGGTTGTCACATGTTACCACTTTGACCAGTACATGTATGATTCTCATTTCTTAATACATCTCCATGATAACATTTTTACTCAATAAACTAGTACATGTGATCTATTTTAAGTTGTTGCCATTGTTGAACTTATAACTCACATAAACATTGTACTATGCAGTATGTTTTGTATGAATAAAAAGAAATACCAATAATAGTGATGCATAATGATATGCAATTTGAATAACTTTTAGATCAACTATCGTGATTGAAAGATGATGTAAAAGATGGAGGAAATCTGAGTTGGATTATATTACCAAGCAAACTGATATTTATTTATTTTTTGAAGGTCATGGGTCATATATGCCAAATGGATATCATATAGGAATGGAGAAACACATTAAATGTAACAGCATCCCCTACGCATGCAGTGGAAAAAATAGCTTGACATTAACAAGGTAAGCTCCTGATACTATTACAACCCTTTTATCCTCTTTAAACCATTGAAGATATTTTGCTTAACTGTTATTGCATCTTGAGAAAGTTCACTATGTTTTTTCTAACTAGAGTAGAAGATAATTTGGTAAAGTCATTTTCTAAATATTATAATCCATTAGTGTTTGTGTTGTGCAATTCTGAGATTTTTAAAACTTAGAAGATGATGGAATATTTGTTTGGTAAAAAGGACGATAAGGTTTCTGTATTTAGTATAGCTTATCTAGCATCTTTGCCTTGTTGTCTCTAATGGGTCGGTTGTTGATGTTACAGATCATAGACATCTGATGGAGTCACAAAAGACGTTGCATATGATCTCAGACGAGATGATGTACCACGGGAGCTTGAATCTCCTAAAGTGAAGATTGGTGGCTCGGTTCGAGTCAAGTTAATATCTTCCATGCGGTGACATATAAGTTGGGATGTAACAAGGCCTTTTAGGATAAAACCCCACATCGGTGTCCAGTGTTTAAGTGAGGACATTATCGTTGTATCAGCAAGTAGTTGTGGTGGGTCCACACGTTTGAATTGTGCAGCGAAGTAGTTGAGATGAGTTAATTTTGCGCGAGACTGGATGTCTTATGGTGCCTTCAGAAACCATGTTCTTAAGGATCTACCTTGTATCCAGTAAATTCTTTTTTCTTTCTCTAATAAACCTGCCTCTATGGTGATGACCCTCACATGCTTATAGTTAGAACATAGTAAACTTGCTGTGCCCCCAAGATACCTAGTTGGTATTTTAGTGTGTTGATCCTTTCTGCACATACGTAGTATGATTGTTTTGTGGGAATACTATCTACCAATAACCAATGTATGAATTAAGATCTGCAAAGAGTTTTAGTTGTAACAGTTTGATTTTAAGAGTATGCGGTCAGCAGCCTGCTTATGATTTGATTTGCAGTTGAAATTCTGGTTGGAATTCAATGGGGAAGCATGACAAAAGGTACATATAATATACAATATAAATATAGAACTATCTCACTGAATATAGACTGTGGCCTTTATAAATATGAATCAGGGGGTTGTATAGTACTAAGCCATGGATCTCTATACCTTGTGTGTATGGCTTCCTTCTCTCCTACTTCTTCCTCTTATCTCTCAATTCATACGCAACAAAAGAGGAGTGACAAGATCAAGGCCTCCTCCTAGTCCTTCTAGGCTTTACATCATAGCAAGGATGTTTGGGAGTCTTCTTCACCATTCTCTTACGCAGCTGTCTAAAAAGCTTGGTCCGGTCATGCTTTTGAAACTCGGTTCAGTACCCGTCTTAGTGGTCTCCTCGGCCGAAGTGGCAAGAGAGGTATTGAAGACGCATGATCATGTGTTTTGCAATAGACCTGTACTAGAAGGTTTTAGAAAACATTTGTACAATTTCAAAGATGTTGCACTTTCACCCTATGGGGAGTACTGGAGGCAGATGAGAAAGATTTGTGTTCTCGAGCTTCTTAGTGCGAAGAAGGTCCACTCATTTCGATCTGTAAGGGTTCAAGAGGTCGAAAATATGATCAAATCTATCTCCCTCACATCTTCATGTGTCGTTAATCTCGATGAGAAGCTAAATCTTTTCACGCATACAGTAATCCTAAGAATTGCTTTGGGTAGGAGTTATGAAGGAAAAGAATTTGAGAGTGGTGGTAACCTTTCAGAACTTCTAAATGGAGCTATAGGCATGATGGGTGCTTTTTCTGTGCTTAGTTTATTCCCATACATAGGCAGGGTCATTGCTCTCTTCACCAGGTTGCAGCAAAAACTAGACAATAATTTCAATGAGTTGGACGCATTGTTGCAACAAGTGGTAGATGAACATTCAGATCCTGATAGACAAACAGGAGAATATGAAGACATTGTTGATGTTTTGCTTCGTTTGGAAAAGGAACAATTTGGTGAAATTCGTTTTACTAAAGATCACATCAAGGCGATTCTCATGGTAATTTCAATACTTCTACCTCTTGTTCTCATCTTTTGATCCCTTATCATTTGTTCAAATAATTTGATAAAATAATATTTTGGTTGCAGGATATGTATCTAGCTGGTTCAAGTTCAAGTAGTATCGTACTTATATGGACAATGGCAGAGCTTGCTAAAAATCCAAGGGTGATGAAGAAAGTGCAAGAAGAAGTTAGACGTTGTGTGGGAAAGAAAGAAAAAGTCGATGAAAACGATCTTGATCATCTTCATTATCTTAAAATGGTAGTGAAGGAATCTCTAAGAATACACCCCTCAGGCTCAGTATTAATCCCACGAGAATGTATGAGTCATTGCATTATCAATGGATACGACATTTATCCAAAAACATGGGTTCTTATTAACATCTGGGCAATTGCAAGAGATCCAGTACCATGGAAGAACCCAGAAGAGTTCTTGCCAGAGAGGTTCATAGATTGTCCCATTGATTATAAGGGAAAAGATTTTGAGTTTTTACCGTTTGGGGCGGGTCGAAGGGGTTGCCCCGGGATGTCGTTAGGTGTTGCAATTATAGAACTTGCACTCGCTAATCTTCTCTATTCTTTTAATTGGGAATTACCGCCTGGAATTTCGACAGAGAATTTCGACATGGAGGAGACCGGTGTGTTCTCACTAGAGAAGAAATCTAAACTCCAGCTTGTTCCAATTAAGTATGAGTGGGAATTAGAAGAGAAGAACTTCATGTAATTAGTTCTCTGGTCAAGAAATTCTTATTACATGTTTAGGGCTTTACGAGCAATGTGGCACACGCTACCGCGTGCGAACGCATTATTTGTATGATTTAAGTTGGGTTTAATATAAACAAGAGAGAAGGAAACAATGATCTTCATTTAATCTTCCAATCTCATACTACAATTGTTTATATACAATGGTTAGTTGAATGTAATTAACTTATATTATCAGTTGTAACCAGAAGCTGTTATTACAGTTATGAGCAGTTAGACTTAACTATGGTTATGACACCCCCTCAAGCTGAAGGGAGAACAGATGACTGAAAGCTTGGATTAAGTATTTGAAATCTGTGATTGGAGAGGCCCTTTGTGAAGACATCTGCAACTTGGTCTTGGGTGCAAAGATACTTCACAACAAGCAGTTTAAGTAGAACCAGTTCTCTAATATAGTGATAATCAACTTCAATATGTTTTTCCCTTGCATGAAAAATAGGATTTGAAGCAAGAGCAATAGTACTAATGTTGTCACACCAGAATAATGGAGGAATAGAAAGTGGAAATTGTAGATTTTTAAGTAAAGAACAAATCCAAGTTAGTTCTGCAGCTATGTTGGCAAGAGACCTATATTCAGACTCTGTTGAAGATCTAGCAACTGTATGCTGCTTCTTGGCACTCCAGGAAATAGGATTGTTCACAAAAAAATATGCAATAACCACTAGTAGATCTTCTATCAATAGGACATCCAGCCCAGTCATCATCTGAGTAAGCAGTGAGGGACACAGAACCTTTTGTGTACAAGATGCCATGTGAAAGAGTACTTTTGAGAAATTTGAGTATCCTTTTAACTACAACCATACAACAAATTTCAATCAGGGTCACTTTCAGGCGACCGACAACCGGAATCCAGCTTGATCTTTCAGTTGAGTCGGAACAACTTACAGAGCTACGGGCGAATCTCAACACTGAAACGGAGAAACGCAACGAGCTCGAACGACAATTAACTCTCGACCAAGATCCCCATGAGAAGGAGCATGACGCCGAACGACAAGCTTGTTTGACAGCACTCAAACGACATGAAGATCAAATGATAATAATGCAGACTGCCTTACAAGATCTGCAGAACACTCAACATGCTCCTCTAACATGAGATCACGATCAGATGCCAGAAGCCTCCCGGGTTTCTACACGGGAAAGATTGGGACCTCAAGGAGCCACCAGCAAAGCTATTTCCAAAAATATTTGGAATAAACCTCAACCTTCTATTCATTTGGGTGGTAAAGTTTAGTCTGAAATCAGCCAAGGTCACCGATGTTCCATACATTTAGAAGAAGAATAGCGACCTCAACCTCGAGTTCCAGTATGAGATCGTTTGAGTGAAGGTGCCGGTACTCACAATCCGCAACCTCCTCGTCAAGCCACTCAACCAACCCGCCACTATGTCACACAAGAGCATATGAGCCAGCGTATTAAGGAGTTAATCAAAACACAAATTATGGGCACTACCGACGACCTTACCAAGTTACAAGGAAGTCCAATTGCCAAATAACTATTCGATATGGAAATGCCGAAAGGTTTTCATACTCCGAAAATTCGCAAATACAAGGGTACTGATCCAAAGGAGTACATTCAAAAATATCGTAATTCATTGGGGTTGTACTCCAATCTCAGCCATATTGCACACACTGAGCATGCTGCGGCCGAGTCTTCACCATGCTTGCACACACTACCTCCAGAACAAAATGACCCCTACAGAAGATACAAATCATAACAGCCAAGAATCAAGATTTTATAGCCGCCAGGAAGATCCTCGTAAATATCACCCCACTGATTCGGCAGAAAGATATATTGTGCAAAGAAAATTCACGGAACAACAGATTATCAACATCAAATGCAGAATATTGTGACAGGTCAGTCTTTCCATAGTATGACATATCTCCTCATATTTTGCCCAAACTGGCAACATACAAGATCACGCAACACAAGAAGTAGCATCTACAGATCCATGCCCACCCTTTTTTATAGTTCGGTACACTCTGTCATCCAGTTCGAATACAAAGATTGCAAACAACAATATCTAATTACTTCCTCGAAGACCTCTCTTAGACCTACCATTAAGCCTCCTACACATAGAGCTCCTTAGAGCTCGGTTTTCCCTTTTAAACCACAAACAAACAGTAAAATACACAGACAAGTTCATGATAAAGAATCATGACCCCAGAACGATGATATATTGTTAAGTTTAAAATTTTCTTTACAAAATACTTTACAGATAACACAATGATACAAACAAATTACAACAGATTACGTAACAGAGTTACAGTTTGAATTGCTCTGAGGAATCAGCAGAGAAGACGATGAAAAACTGAAGTAACTTCCAAACCCTGATCTCATGCTGTAAGACCCAGGAAATGGTCATAACTAGAAGTCACAGATGAAAGATCTTCTTCATGGCAAAAATCTAAAGTTCATAGAAGAAAATGATCATCTGCATCCTCCTACCTCTTCCTCTGTAACCTCTACCTTCTCGCATGCTAGAGACAGACGAAAGGCTTCATTTCTTCAACAAGACCCACTCATTGGATAGGTACTGACAAGACTCCCTCGGATGAACCCCTACCGTTTCATGTTCAGTTGTCACAGCCTCCTCCGCCAATAACCGCAGACCGTTTTGGCGCTCCGACTCAAATGTCAACAAGTAATGGAAACGCACCATTTGGAAATGGTCATCTCTTGCCTCCACCACTTTTTCATACGTCATGCGATGATATGTCGGCGATAACGAAATTGGAGTGGGCAGATGCAACGACTAGTACCCAAAGTACCTGATACGCAGCTCTTCCATCTTCCTCTTAATCCTAGACTCACAGGACTGAGTCCTTGTTGTCACCATCCTATCTACAGTAGAACAGAGGCAAGTACAAAAATAGGAAACAGAGAAGACATAAATCATAAATAAAGGCTTGGCCCTCCCAACCTCAATAAAGACTCATTTTATACTCAAAGTAGGCTTTCCAAATTCCCAACATCAAAAAGATTCCCCATGCAAATTAATAACAATTGACTACAGTTATTGGTTCTAGAAAACCTAACAGACACCAGCAGATATTCATGCATATACATGGGAAATAAATTCCATATATTAACTACAGTATTTAATGATACTTCTCAACCAACACCACTCGCCTACAAGGCTTCTCGCACTGTTGGCTGAGAGAGGGCGGTTGTAGTGGCTTATTCTGCATCTCGAGCTCATACTTCATCTTCGAACTACATACGAGCTTTCAACCTCAACTACAGAGTACGTGGCACAATCAGAAATAAGATAGCAACGTCAGGAAACATATACAACATAAGTTTCTTAGCCAGCATTACTCGTCCCTGACGATACTCGTACTATTGGTTTAGAACCATCTTGTAATAGCTTATTCTACATCTCGAACTCAAGCTTTGTCCTCGACCTCATTAGCATACAGGAAGTATAAAAGCTTATTACGTATCTTGGACTCAAGCTTTGTCCTTGATCTTATCAGTAGACTGGGAGTACTACTGAAGACACGATCAACTTTCCTCAGTACAAAACATTACTTTTGACCTCCACAACAATAGTTGGACTTACGTAAGTGTACAGTCAACAATAGAGCCATTGTATATCAACAGAGGTCAGAACGTTATACTATCTGGTCAAAGAGTATCCTGCATATACTTTGTAACGTCCTTCATTAAGAATATTAAAGGACATCAAACGGTCATATTATAAGACCTATAAGTAGAACCAGGGAAGAACGGATTACGGACAGGCAATTCTATAGAGAAAAAACATTTTAGATATTCAGAGCGCCCTTTGTAACAAGTTAGCAACTTCAATAAGATCATCCTCTCTTTCTCAAAATCCTCAGGAGAAGTCGTGATTTTTAACCTATTCAAAAGTTTTCCACGCTAAATTATCTCATTGATTATTGTTTACTGTTATTAAGCGTTCTACATATTTTTGGTCTAAAGGCTAAGTCTGAATCCCAAAACTAGGCCATTACACCACGTACCTGTTCAGTGTCAATCCAGCTGAAGTCACTCCATGTACAATCTCTGACGATGAGTAACCACAGTGCTGACACCTATTCTAGACACGGAATGAAACAAACTACAAATATAGATGTTTCACTTATCACGGTAACCTTTAAACCAAAAGCTATGGCAAACTTCACAACATCATGTCCAATACCGTCGTCCCTACAATACCCAAGTGTATACTAGGTTTATTATATTATATCCCTTTAATAGTCAATTATAGCCATGTAGGGATCATGTCTTAACCCCAGCTTGCTTTTGAGAAGAAAAAAAAAAGAATAGATACGTAACTTTACCCATTACACGAAAAAATTAGATAAATATCAAAAACCTGGCTAGCTAAAAAGATGAAATTATAGGGATATACTTAAACCAATCACCCATGGAATTACGGCTATGGAAGTCCTACTCTTGTATAAATAACTTGGTCAAAAAGTGATGATTTGGTAATATTTATAAAAAAATCTAATCAAATCATGAATCCAAAATAGGTACAGTGTTCATGATAAACCCTGAATATAGCATCTTGCCATATACTAGATTTTGATAAAATAATTACAAAGTAAATATTCTTTTAACAATAAGAATAGAAAAACAGTATTCATTCAGTCGAATATGACTATTGGGACATGGCTTTTTTGTTATATATGGATAATAATAAATTGTATATGAAAAAATTTAGAATACATATAACACACAAATACTTTATATTTAGTTCTTTTTGAAGAATCTTTGACGCATAAAGCCTAAACTTATAGAATATATGATACTTCTCAATAAGCATCTGACATGGAGAGGAAAGGCTCAAAGCGACTTACAATTCCATATATCAAGTGCATAAAGCAACGAAAACGTTCACACCAATTGAACAATGAACGATTAGGACTCTCAGGTCGGTCAGCGTAAGCAATATTGAGGAGATAAAACTTCCTAGAATCCGTGAAAGCCACAAAAAATATCTTCTTCATTCTACCCCTGATGTTATCTAATGTGTAATCGAACTCGTAAACTTGTACACCTCCTTTCCCCAACTTCTCCGTGGCCCCAATCACCTCGGTCTCCTTAGTACTCTCCTACAAATAAATGAGTAGATAAATAGACCTTTTTATCAATTTGACATCTCTTTCCACACTAAGCAACGTCAGATTCATTCTTTTTGGCTGATAAACCATATGATATTCATCATATTTCTAACAATTGACTTACCAGGGACAAACTAAAACTTACTTTCATGTCAGAAAATCAGTAAAATTCAAGGAAAGATATCTGAGAAGTTTTGCGAAAAATTAATAAATAAATGGTGGTATCAAAATCATTGATATATTGGCTACTTAAGCCTAAACTTGTTGATTCCCCCACATTGAAACCACCTAAATTTCTCTAACAAAAATAACACCAAATTGGGATTTAATTACCTTGGGTTTCTCTGCTTGGATGGGCTTATCCAGAACAAACTGGGAATTCCCAAACTCTGAAAGGGAAGCCTCACTGGAACAACTACAACCCCAACATTGTTGCTTCCCTTGTTCACCTCTTCAAACAGATTCGTCACCCCTGACTTCTCCACCTATCAAAACAAGTACTACCCTCTTAGTAATATTCACAAACATATAACATACACATCTACAAAAAGAGAGATTGAAGTTGAGATTCAAAGGAGTTAGAGAAGAGGTGTCACTAAGAAACTCTTGATGAAATTAGAATGATTTAAACCCTTTTTACTGTTGGAAGAAGTCGAGAACTTGGGGTTTAGATTGTAGGGAGGAGTGATTGATTTATAGAGGAGAACCAGAAAAGGATTTGTATAAAGAAGGAGATTGAAAGATAAAGAGTTTAAAACCCAAAATTGCCATCCAATTGGGCAATTTAGGGTTGGACGGCCCATATGATTTCCATGGTATAGAAGTACCATGGAAATAATCTAGGCCTTCCAAAGCACGCCTCGTCATACGCAATAGTGGAATGGACGTCTGAAACCAAAGAAAAAAGATGGGTTGTTTTTTTATTATCATAGATAGATGAACCAAGTTTGCACCATCGAGGTCGTGACAATATTCTTCTAAAAACATTAAGCTAAAGTATTTACAACATGGTCTTGATTAGACTGTAACCCCTCAACCTTTTTGCTCAACAACATTTGGATCATCGTCCAAACATGAACTTTTCATGTGTTAATTATGAGGTTCAAACAGTACAATTATGCCTTAGGTTCAAACAGCTGCAATAGATAACTAATTACACTCGATCTGTTATTTTGTGCATGACAGAATGTATAACACTTTCTGTGATGAAAAACTAATTATTGTAAAGTTTAAGTTACAATCTTTCTCCATGTCTGATCAAATTGGTGTTACTATGAGCTTGTGGGGTTTTCTTTTTTCACATTTCTCTTCGTCTTCATGTGGGAAATGAACATCAGGCAACCTTACCTAATTTACATTTGTGTATTTTTACTCTATGATGAGTATAGAAGATTATTATGGTTCAACACACAAGTTTAAACATCATCAAGGCCAACGGTTGAAACAGCAATGAAACTAATTGAGTTTAGGTTTTAAAATTAGCCGAAAAGCATATTTGTTTGTTCGTGATCCAGGAGGGTCTGAAAAAGTTTCTATACTTTTCTGAGGTATTCTATTCGAACAAGATTATGTCTATTCGAATACATGTCTAACTGATCAGTTTTATTCAAACAAGATTATGTCTGCTCGAATACATTTCTAACCGATCAGCTTTATTCGAATAGGATTATGTCTATTCGAATACATTTAGTCTGATCAGTTTTATTCGAATACAAATTATGTGTATTCAAATACACTTTATTTTATTCGAACAGAAACTTATTTTGTTCGAACAGAGGTGCGATTCAGCCTTTTTCCTTTTGGCGGTGGTAATAATTTGAGGGGTGTTTTTGCCTCAAGATGCTTGCTTTTAGTATTTTAGGTTCCCTACTATATAAAGGGGACTTAGGTTATTTCTTTTGTAGGTTAGATCTAGAAAGAGGTTCTAAGGAGAAGCTTAGGGTTTAGAGTTTAGTTTATTGTAATTATTGATTAATATAATTGAATCTCTCATTTTTTTCCCATCAAAATTGGCGTTTTTCATACTTTTTTACTAACTAGCACTTCTCAATCGTATTGTAGATTAAGTGGTATCAGAGATCCAGTTTTGATTCTCGGGAGGTTGATTGTGGTTTATGGTCGCTACGCGTGACCGTCTCAAGCAAACAAAAGAGAAGCTAGTAAGTCCGTTAAAGATCCATCGCAAACCTAATTTGAAGAAGGACGTTTTGGAGATGGGCAATCCCAACGATAGACTCACAATTTTGGGATCGAGATGCAATCCTTTACCGTCGCGCTTGCAAGAATCGTTTGGTGAAGAAGTGCGAGTTTGGGCATTTACGCAAAGTGTTGAGCGTTTTGCGATCACAACAGCCTTTTCTGAACGGGAAGAAGTGCGAGTTTGGGAAATGGGAGCTTGTCAATTTAGGTTCTATTGTTGGTGGCGGCGAGCTTAATGTCGATCCAGAGAAGGTCTCGGTCATTACTAATTGTCCTAGACCCCAAACAGTAACGAAAGTGAGGAGTTTTAGGGGTTTTTGTCAGTACTTACAAAAATTTATTTGGCATTTTTCACAAATAGCCGCACCGTTCCATTCATTGACAAAGACCGGGGTACAGTTTGTGTGGGATGATCACCATGAGAAGACATTTCTATTACTGAAGCGAAAGATTACAGATGCACTAGTACTAGTATTACCTAATTTACAGTGACCTTTTGAGATTGAGATAGATGCGTCAGACTATGCATTGGGGGCAATCCTTTTACAGGATGGGAAGCCGGTTACTTACCATTTTGAGATGTTTACAGAAGCAGTACGTAACTATCCTACTTACGATAAGGAGTTCTACACGTTATATCAATCAGTGAAGCATTGGCAGAGCTACTTATTGGGGAAGAGGTTATGGTACATTCCGATCATAAACCGTTACAGTTCATATCTACGTAGTCCAAGCTTCAGCAGGCTCACCATATAAAGTGGATGTCGTACCTTCTGTAGTTTACCTTATTGATCAAGTATAAGAGAGGAGTGGACAGCAAGATGGCTAATATGTTATCTCGACCCCCATTACCAACTATTTCTGCTTTATTGGAAGCTATGCAGATCCAGCCGATTGTTCCCTTTGAGTACGTTTCAGGGTATGATGACGATAAGGAGCTCAGTGTGATTCACGAGAAGTTATTGCAAGACAAGACTTGCGAGTATGTTCTGAAGGATGGTTTGATTTACAGGGGCAGTCTACTATGTATTCCTGAGGGTAGAGACCGTTTGCAGTAGATTTGAGAGGCACATTGTTCCTGAGTGGCAGGCCATTTCGGGGTTGAGAAGACTTTCTTGAATTTGTGGCGTTATGTTTATTGGCCGAAGATACAGGTGGATGTGGCTCGTGTGGTTCGTGGTTGTGTGTTATGCAGCACATCGAAGCCTTCTAATATGAAGATAAGACTGTATTTACCATTGTCAGTTCCTAGTCGACCTTGGGAGAGCATTTCGATGGATTTTATGGGCGGTTCGCCCATGACCAAGTGTAAGAATGACTATTTGTTGTGCTGGTGGATAGATTCAGCAAGATGATTGTTCTTATCCATGCCAGAAAATGGTCACAGAGGAAGGAGCAGCGCGATTATTTTTTGGAGACGTCTGAAGGTATTTCGGGCTCCCGTCTTCTATTATTTCTGATAGGGATAGCCACTTTTGGGGAATTTCTGGAGATCGTTATGGGGGATGATAGATATTGAGTTGAAGCGAAGTACCACTTTTTATCCGTAGACAGATGGGCAAACAGAGGTCGTTAACCGTACTTTGGTACATTTATTACGGGGATTCCATTCTAAGCATCCTAAGACTTGGGATGAGAGTTTACCGTATCTTCAATTTGCATTCAACCGGGTAATTCATGGTTCCACGTTGAAATCTCATTTTGAAGTTTGTGTGGGGTACTTGCCACAAAGCCCTTTTAATTTGGCGTTTAGTCTTGGCGACAAGGCATGGTCAGGGAAGGAGGAAGAGGAGCAGGTTAAAGCTCAGCGTTTCATTGAGAAGATCAGCAAGGTTCATAAGGTGGTTGAAGCTCAGTTGACGAAGACACAAGCAAAGTATAAGGCTCGCCACGACAAGCATCAGGTTGAGTGTACTTTTCTTGAGGGTGACCTAGTTTGGTTGCATTTGGGTAAGGAACGGCTTAAGGGGGAAGGTAAGAAGCTCAAACCTATCTGTTATGGTCCATTTTTGATACTCAGGAAGATTAGTGACAATGCATTCCAGTTGGATTTGCCACCTTTTATGAAGATGTATTCGGTGATTAATACTGAGCATTTAAAGCTGTTTGAGCCGTCTCTTTTGGATGAAAACTCTACAATCGATACTCACCTATCGTTAGTTGATGACTTATGGATGGAAAGAGAAGATCTATTGCCGGATGATAGCATTCTAGAGCATAAGGTTCATACTACAAGACGGGGTGCTATTGATTCGTTCCGAATTGGGAAGAAGGGTCAGCTACCGAGTAAGTTAAAGTGGTACAGCAGGGAATTGGGCATCGCCGCGTACCCACATCTCCAGTTCTATCTTAAGCAGGAGCTCAAGGCTCCTAAAGGAGGGAGCCATGATCCAGGAGGATCTGAAGAAGTTTTTATACTTTTCTGAGGTATTCTATTCGAACAAGATTATCTTTGTTCGAATACATGTCTAACTGATCAATTTTATTCGAACAAGATTATGTCTTTTCGAATACATTTCTAACTGATCAGTTTTATTTGAATACAAATTATGTGTATTCGAATACACTTTATTTTATTCGAACAGAAACTTATTATGTTCGAATAGAGGCACGATTCAGCCTTTTTTCTTTTGGCGGTGGTGGTAATTTAAGGGGTGTTTTTGCCTTGAGATGCGTGCTTTAGTATTTTAGGTTCTGTACTATATAAAGGGGACTTAGGTTATTTCTTTTCTAGGTTAGATCTAGAGAGAGGTTCTAAGGAGAAGCTTAGGGTTTAGAGTTTAGTTCATTGTAATTATTGATTAATACAATTGAATCTCTTATTTTTCCCATCAAAATTAGCGTTCTTCATACTTTTATACTAACTAGCGCTTCTCAATCGTATTGTGGATTGGTCCGCCTAAAGGTAGGGAAAAAATTATTACCAATTGCTCAAAATTGCATCCGCCTAAAAGTGCTTGTAGAGTGGGGTCGTGACATATCACTTACCAATTGCTTAAAATAAATTATTGTAGATTGTGGGTTGGAATCATGAGAATGTTTGTGTTGTACACTGAAGATAGAAGGCAGTGAATGCAAAGATAAAGTGATAGTACTGACCTTATAAAGCTCATAAACCATCTTCCTCTTCATTGTTAAACATTAGGGGTGAACTTTATTTTTCATGCTTCATATTACACTGAGAATACAGACATATATAGTGTAAGATCCTTCAATCAAGCAAGAGTAGATCCTACAATCAAGCATCCTATAATTACAAGTCCCTAGAATTGGAAGACTAACAAGTCCCTAGAAATAGGGAAGACTAACAACCCAATTTCTCAATACTCCCCCTCAAGTTGATGCATAGATGTCACACATGCCCAACTTGCCCCAAAACTTGAAGAATACTTGACTTGAAACTGCTTTGGTGAGAATATTGGCCAACTGATCCTCTGATCTAATCTTAGGCAATTCCACAATGTATTCATCCAACTTCTCCTTGATGAAGAATCTATCTACTTCCACGTGCTTGGTACGATCATGTTGAACCGGATTATGAGCAATATCACGTGCTGCTTTATTGTCACAATATAATCGAATCGGTTGTCTAGGTTGATAGCCCAAATCCCTCAAGATAAGTCTTAGCCATAAAACTTCACAAACTCCAAGTGCCATACTTCTATATTCAGCTTCTGCACTTGAACGCGCAACAACATTCTATTTTTTACTTCTCCATGTAATGAGATTACCACCTACGAAGGTGAAGTAACCGGAAGTAGATCGCCTATCATCGACTACTCCAGCCCAATCAGCATCAGTATATGCATCCACGCTTCGATGATCTCCATGTTTAGTAAACAAAGTGCCTTTCCAGAAGCAGACTTCAAATACCGCAAAAGGCGCATAACTGCATTCATATGTTACTCACCAGGATTATGCATAAACTGGCTGACAATACTCAATGCATAGGCAAGGTTTGGCCGTGTATGTGCTAAATACATCAGTCTCCCTACGAGTCTCTGGTATCGACCTTTATCAACCGGTACCTGATTAGACTCAACACATAACTTCAATCCTTCTTTCATTGGTGTATCAGCTGGTTAACATGCCGACATACCAGTTTCCTATAACAAATCTAAGGCATATTTTCTTTAAGACATAAAGATCCCTTTATCAGATCTAGACACTTCGATCCCAAGAAAATATTTCAAGGAACCGAGGTCTTTCATTTCGAATTCTCTGGATAAGTAACTTTGTAAGGCCTACCTTACCTCAGGATTATTCCCTGTAACCACCATGTCATCCACATAGACAATAAATACAGTGATCTTACCGTGTCGTTTCTTCAAAAATAAAGTGTGGTCTGAATTGCTTTGATGGTAACCGAAGGCTCTCATAGATTTCGTGAACCTTCCGAACCAAGCTCTCGGAGATTGTTTCAACCCATACAATGATTTCTTCAATCTGCGCACCTTCCGACTATGCATTTCTACTATCATGCATCCTGGCAGGAGATCCATGTAGACTTCTTCTGATAACTCGCCATGTAGAAAGGCGTTTTTCACATCAAACTGTTGTAATAGCCAATCCAAGTTCACAGCAAGAGACAATAATACTCGAACTGTGTTTATTTTGGCTACAGGTGCAAATGTATCTGTATAATCGATCCCATAGGTTTGAGTGTACCCTTTTGCTACCAATCTCGCTTTAAAGCGTTCAATTGTACCATCGACTTTGTATTTCACAGTATAAACACACCGACATCCAACTGATTTCTTGCCTGGTGGACGGTCAACGAGTTCCCAAGGGTTATTTTTCTGTAAGGATTTCATCTATCCTCATTCATAGCGGCTTTCCACCTTGGGTCAGCTAAGGCTTCCTGCACATTGTTAGGAATAGCTACAGTAGATAATTGACTGACAAATGACTGGTTTGATTCTGACAAACGATGGTTAGACACATAATGACTCATGGGATATTTAACCTTACTTGTAATTCTGGGTTCATATGTGGATTTAGGGATACCTCTGTTGTGACGCTGTGGTAGTTGTTTTATAGATGGTTCAGGAACATCCTCAGCAAGCGATTGGTTTGGTGTATCAGTTGCATGCGGTGTGAGGGAGTCGGACAGAGATGGATCCACAACTTCAGTAGCTTGAACCTCATCAGCACTTTGGTCCAAAGTTATACCATTCAAATCCAATTCATTCACTTCTTCAGAGATGTGAACCTCATAGTCTAGAGTCTGAACCTCCTTCTGGTACTCCCCCTGACGTTCAGGCTCAGGGGGAAAATACATCGAATCTTCATGAAAAACTACATCTAATGTAATAAACATTTGTTGGGTTGGAGGATGATAGCATCGGTACCCCTTTTGACAAGTCGCATATCCTAGAAAGACACATCGCAATGCTCGAGGAGTTAACTTGTTGCGCTGATGTTTATGAAGGTGTACGAAGGCTACACAACCAAAGACGCAAGGAGGTAAGTTTGGGATAGCTGGAGCGACAACGGCTTCAGTAAGAGCGTGGGATGGTGTCTGGAAATCAATAGTGTTGGAGGGTACTTGGTTGATCAAATATGCTGCAGAGGTAAGAGCTTCTCCCCAATAAGAAGAGGGCATATGGGCTTCTATCAACGAAGCCTGGACAACCTCCAACAGGTGTCGATACCAACAGCTTCTCCCCAATATTCATACCAACAGCTGATCTTCCAAACAACTTCAGTGACCAAATAAGGGGGCGCGGTCTGCTTGGTGAAGCTGTGTGGCTTGTGCAGTGGCAGTTGATATCTTGAGAATGCTTAAACTGGTCTAGCCCAATGATGAAGGATATCTGAGAATGCACCTATCTCTGGCTCTCTTTACTAATCTAAGCAATGATGGAATTGGACTAGAGGATCAAAATAAAATGACAAATACTTCCTGGGATTTGGTCATTTCTAAACATTAGATTAAAACGTGGAAAACTTACACAAGAAATCTGATCTACAAACTAGAAAACGAGGGAATTAAGTCCACAAGAAGAAATAGTTGTTGGTATGAGCAAATATTTCCCGTAAATTCTCAACAATAATCTTATGGAACGTATGGAGTTGTAGATTGCGGTAAAAAACAAAGCCATAGTAAATTCTGTATACCGTTTTTGTCTTAAGCAACATAAAGCAAGCGTCGGTCCATGTATGCGAGTTCGAGCTGACAAAATCTTCCTAGAAGTAGACGCTCCTCAAAGTAATGGAATTATTGGCTGAAATTAAGCTAATGACATGTTTCTTCACCCAACTCTGCAGATTATCATAGTCTCCCAAAACCCACACCTCTATTAAGAATCTCTCTGGCCATGAAATATCACATAAGCATAAACTGCCTCCTTCCTTCTCAACGAGTTGCATATTACTGCAATGCCATCCAGTCGGGGAGGCACCAAACTCTTTGGTTTCTATGTTAAATGAGATGATGGTTTTGGAACAAGCATTACACCATGGTCATCATCATCAGAAACCACCCAATTTAGAGTGCCGTGTAGGTTAACAGGGCTATTATGTAAATATGGTGGATAAGCCAAGTTGGTTTGAAACCGTCTCCAGGAACATGCCTCGGACTAAATACTCGATACTCAAATGGCAGACAAGCATTACGCCTAGTATGCCTACCTTTTCCATGTATATTTAGAATCCTATACTCCCTTAATGGTGGATAAAAGTAAACTGCAAACTCCGGAGCATAATCAGAATCATCATACTTGTCTTCATACCTCAATCAATGTATTATCTTTAGTAACAGAATTAAGAAAAAGGTATCGTTGCGAAATTTGGAAAAAGGTTTGAGCTCTTTACAACGACATCATAAGAGTTTTGCTTATTTCTACTTTTTGGATTGATCCTGGGGATGTTGTACTTGCTCCTACCTTCTGCTATAGGTAAATGTGCGATGCTGAGGGAAATTCACACGGTCGCTACACCTTTGTGGTTTAAATTTAGTATGGGTTTTAGTGTTCCTAATCAAGAATTTGAGGTGGTTATAGTGTCTAATTTATCAAGAGTGATAGGGATTTCCCCTTATTATAGTATTGATGTTGATATTGTACCCGTCAAGTCATTGGTCGCAATGATTAATCCTACCTATTACATGCGGGAGGTGCATGCTCAGGGATATTGACCACTTGGGAGACGCACCAACTCCCGAAATAGAGGCGAAGTGTGAGCTTAAGGTGAGAAGGAGGCAACGTTAGGACTCCTATGTGAAAGATAAAAGCAGTAGAAGAGGAAACTAAACCACGCTCGGTGACGCTATCGCAGCACAAATGTGTGGATTAGACCTTAGCCAAATGATTTGGCATTTCCCGGAAAGTTCAAGCTAGCCGAATGATTTGGCTTTTATGAATAAACAAGCCAAATAATTTGGCACTTTCGGAAAAACCAACTTATTTACACTAGCCGAATGATTTGGCTTTTAAACTCAAACTAGCCAAATAATTTAAAAGTTTCGAAAGAAATCAATTTATTTAAGGGATTTAAACTTGCGAAATCATATAACTTATAAGCTGAAAATCATTTAGTTTGAACTAGCCGAATGATTTGGAAGTTCTGGAAAAACTAATCTATTTAAAAGGCCGAATGATTTGCCTTTCAGCAACTCAAATTGCCAAATTATTTGGCTTTTATACACAAACATGCCCAATAATTTTGCATTTCTAGAAAAACCAATTTATTTAAACCTGCCGAATGATTTGCCTTTTAAGAACAAACTAGCCAAATGATCTGGCATTTCCGAAAAAACCCATATGTTTAAACTAGCCGAATTATTTGGCATTTCCGGGAAAACCAATTTATTTAAACCTGCCGAATGATTTGCCTTTTAAGATCAAACTAACCAAATGATCTGGCATTTCCGAGAAAACCCATATATTTAAACTAGCCGAATTATTTGCCATTTCCTGGAAAAGCAATTTATTTAAAGCTGCCGAATGATTTGTCTTTTAAGGTCAAACTAGCCAAATAATCTGGCATTTCTGAGAAAATACATATGTCTAAACTAGCCGAATTATTTGGCATGTCCGGGAAAACCAATTTATTTAAACCTGCCGAATGATTTGCCTTTTAAGATCAAACTAGCCAAATGATCTGGCATTTCCGAGAAAACCCATATATTTAAACTAGCCGAATTATTTGCCATTTCCTGGAAAAGCAATTTATTTAAACCTGCCGAATGATTTGTCTTTTAAGGTCAAACTAGCCAAATAATCTGGCATTTCCGAGAAAACCCATATGTTTAAACTAGCCGAATTATTTGGCATTTCCGGGAAAACCAATTTATTTAAACCTGCCGAATGATTTGTCTTTTAAGATCAAACTAGCCAAATGATCTGGCATTTCCGAGAAAACCCATATGCTTAAACTAGCCGAATTATTTGGCATGTCCGAGAAAACCAATTTATTTAAACCAGCCGAATGATTTACCTTTTAGCTAATAATAGCCAAATCATTTGGCATATCCCGGAAATGTTGAAAATGGCCGAATGGTTTGGCTTTTATACATAAATAAGCCAAATGATTTGACATTTCCAAAAAAGCCAAAATATTTACACTAGCCGAATGATTTGACGTTGTTTCGAATTGCCAAATAATTTGGCATTTACAGGAAGAAGCCATTTTATTCGCACTAGCCGAATAATTTGGCGTTTTAAGTCAAAGCAAGCAAAATCATTTGGCATTTATGGGAAAAAGCCATTTATTAACATAATCTGCATTCTTCCCTCTCCATGATTTAAAGATTTATGGTAGACAACAATGTTATAGTTGTAATTGGGAAGAACGGGTGAGTACTTTCCCACCATCACTATCAGCTCGAGTTGTCTTAGAGAGTTTAGTCGAGAGGAAATGCCACTGTTAAACAAGCAGTTCCTTTAGTATTTATGGTACTCAATGGATCACCGTATTGGTTTTTAATGATCAATCATAATCCTTATAGTGAGAGGTGCTCATTAAACGGTATAGACATCTTTAGCCATTATAAGACGAGTTAAATCTTGTATACGATTGATTTAGTAAAGTGTAAACCTTTGTTGATCTTAGGCGATTGATGCTTATTTCCGAAATTATAAGTGCGAATATAAGAGGGCATCACTCAGAAATGCTTGAAAAGGGGAGCCAGGACAAAAATAGACCAAACTTGTAGCAGTTAACTTAAACAATTTTACGAGGTTTAGATACCATAAACATGCTTAGTTTCTTTACGGTTTAGTGATTCGAAAGTATCACAATGACAACAACGACAATATCTTTACTCCTGTATGATCTGTATGTTACCTTCTACTACGGTTGTAAAACGTAATAAAAAGTAAGGAATTTATCTTCATTTTGATGTAAAGACTCTCTTGTACCTATTAAACACAGATCGAAACACTAATTAAGTAACTAAATGTGCTAATAGAATATGAATGGATCCAGAGTAAAATGCATATATATCAAGTACTACTATGGAAGGAATAAAAGAAATAAACAAACTATTCTTGCTGCATTTGCAGTTTTTCTGAACTACTCCAAACGTCAGAGGCTGCATTTGGTCAGATGAATTGGTTTTTTAGAGCATGGGCAGCAGGATAGCTATCGCTATGATAGCTATCCAAATTCTCTTATTTTCGGTTTTTCAGAGTGGCTATCGCTCAAATTTCAAAAATTTCCGTAGCTATTTGTGGCGACCTGTTTTCGTCAGACCTGTCAGTGGCCCACGTAAACAAATATCTTTAAAAATTATTTAAACAATATATATATATTTCATGCGCCAATTGAATTGGCGCAGTGTATATTTTTTATTTTTTTATTATTAAAAAAATATTTAAAAAATTGGGCGCCAATTCAATTGGCGCACAATTTTTAAAAAAAATATTAAAAAAAATATATATTAAAAACTGACACTATCGCTCTAGCTACATGTCATATTTTTCCTGAATTTATGCCTAGGTGGCTCGCTAACTTAGCGAGGCTGCTGCCCATACTCTTATATATAAATTTGTGATGGTGGTCAACTTAGGCTTCAAAACTAGGGGTGTGGTTTTGTTGTAGAACTGGGAAACTTAATGTCGATGGTGATTACTCCGGGGCACGAGGCACGAAAAACAATTTTTTAAGAGATGTTTTTTTCCCTTCCGGTATGAACTGTGAGATTACAGTAGGGTGAAATGGGTTCGAGTTGTAAACGTCTTGATCCAACCAAAGAACACTCTGTGATAAAACAATGATGCCAAAGAAATAGAGAAAACAAGATATTCTAATGTGTGTCTATGTTGAGTTGGGTAGGAGTCTCAATATATAGACCAATTGTGTATATTGGTTGAGTCTCTTGGAAAAGACACAACTCAATTGCTCCAATAGTCACATCCCAATTTGAAACACTTCAAACGGTTATAATTGATATGCACAATTCTGTCTACCTGACCACGCAACTGGACCCGTTTGTGGTTGTCTCTTAGAAAATATCTAATAGGTTTACCTTAAAAATTTGAGTAAAATAGCATACAAGAATAAAAATGTTACACGGCGGCATATGACAAGATCTTAACAAAATGCATTTCGCAAAAGGACTCAAAGCTGGACTCCAGTGGACCATGGAAACTGGCTAACTAACCATAACGACCTTCTCTATTTCTCCTTCCCCACCATTTCTCACTCTTTAAAGTTAAAACTAAACCCTAAATCCCCAAATCAAACATTCTCTAATTTCCCCCAAATTCAAACAATGGGTTCAATCAATTTCAATTGGTTAGGCCAAAACTGGTTCCAATCACCTCAAAACCCCATCAATCTACTCTCATTCAACCAAATTCACCTCCCCAAACCCTCAAACCCCCCAAACTTCGCTTTCATCACTGGCTCAAACCTCTTCGGGAAGCCGAAGAAACCCAAAAGGCCATCCGGGGAGCCTGGGAAGTACGAGCGAATGCTCCAACAGTTCTTTTGGGAGTCAGAAACGCTTCCCGATCATCGAAACACACCCGAGGTGGATAAAATTTTGAATGAAGACCCACTTTTTGAGAAGAAGGAGAATCCGACCCAAGAAGAGATTGAGAAGAATGAGCAATGGTGGGAGGAGTTCTCCAAGAGTCCCGTGGTTCAGTTTTTGAAGCGAGCGGAGGAGGTTACGGATAAAGTTAATGAGATGGAGTTGAAGGAGAATGAGAATCCTTATAGGAAAGAGGATAGGAAGTTATGGAAGGCTTTGCCGCATGTTCCGGGGTTGGACGGGCGGCCATTGCCTAGAAAGGCGATTAAGACAAGGAACGAGTCGAATGATAAATTTTGGGATTTTGCGAAGCAGTTCTTCTTTGGATTGTGGGGTTTTAAACAGAGGCCTTATCCTCCCAGCAGACCGATTGATGTTGCACAAGCTATTGGGTACGAACGACTTGAGAAGCGTTACTACGATTGTAAGTCAAGCATTTTTAAAGCTAAAGTTAGTTTTTAGTCTTACTTGATCTATAGATTTCATTTACATTTACTTCATTTCTTGTATTAGGTGTAGGTTAAGTCTTAGATGAAATGTAGGTACACACAAGCATCTTTAGTGTTGTTGCTAAATTGTAGTAACCAGATTGGCAACCTCTCCATTTTCCAATGGGCAATGCCAAGTATGAACCCGAGGTGTATTTTTTTTTTTTTCCAAAGCCAATGAAAAGAACAAGGAAGAAAGAAGAGTGGTGCCAATCTTGTTGGCAGAACTGGCACCAAGTTCAGCTTGGTGCTATGTTTGGTAGAAGGTGTATACTACATTACATGCATGATATGTCTTTTGAGATCTTAGTGCCAATATTTGCATGACATTAGCTTTGCTACGAAAAACTAAGATGTTCTGAGGTTATTAAGGCTTCTTCAAATATTTGCTACCTGGTTTGCCACCATAGTGGATGGCAAACGGTGTACATATAGAAATCGCATGAAACAATAATCAAATCACAAATACTCTAGGCCCTCACAACAGCTATCTAGGCCCTGTAACTCTAAAAAATGCCAATGGATGTTTAACAAAGTAATCTTTCTTCCTCAAAAAAAATGTAATCTTTATTCGGAGTTTTTTTAATAACTCTTCAGACTTTTACCGCGGAGCCTTTATGGCTTTTGTCAAGTCCAAAGCACACCGTGAGATGGGTTGTGTTCTTGTAGAAGAAAGAAGGGTCGATTTGGACAAATATCTCCTAAAAAGAGGCTTACCGAAATGCCCCAAAGAAGTATTGAACGCATTCAGTTTCCTACATCTGCAGTTCCTCATATCCTTTGTCATCATAGACCCAAGCAGGATCCACCCAATTCTCCAAACATGTTTATCGCTCCCTATTAGATCGATCTTGTTATTGTACTTGATTTTCCCAACTTATCCTCAATGTATTGGCCCCTTTATAACACCAATGGGATCAATCCATACACTTTTGGAAATGTAAATCTTAACAGATTCTCCAAAATCTCGAGATCCTTACTACCACATTCAAGGTTATCTTCAGATTTTCAGGGTTTTTTTTTAAGTACCCATAAACCCTTTCTTGCATTTTTGTTTTATTAAAGTATTTTGTTTGTCCTTTCTGTTAGTGTAGGTGTCTAGGTTAAGTTTATTTTCTCTTATAAATGTAATGAAGCATGGACCAGACACAGTTTGTGGCTTTAGGTTATTTTTTATATCCTATGTCATGAGAATAATGATTCTTGTTATTTCTGTAGTCATCATGAGGGGCGGTGGTGGTTTTTACTATAAAGACCGTTTGGGACGAACAAGGGGTCCTTTGGAGATAATAACACTGAAAACTGCATGGGGTGGTGGGATAATAGACAAAGACACCTTCATTTGGGGAGAGGACATGGATGAATGGGCACCCATTCACATGGTTTATGGCATGGAAAAAGCAATTGCCACTTGGGAAGGTATTTCAATTATTCTGTTTACTGATGTTATAATTTAGAACATGTAGAATGTCCACAATATTTCAGAATATTGCTCGGTATAGCTGCTCTCCTCAAAAAGGCATATTTATGGCAAATATCATGTTATTTACTATGTCGGATATTTGATTATGAATGTATGGCCATATCCACCGTCCATTACCTGAAAAATCCATCCAATAAGTCTACCAATATATTGAGTTATGGATATTTTGAACCATGAAAATTTTCTGTTGTTGAAATGACGAAGATCCTAACCAGATTTTTGTGCGATAAACGCAGTTAGACTAGCAGCTGCTGCAACCGGTGCCCTCCATAAAGTGATGAACGGTATACCCCCGTGGGTACCTGTGAAGGGGCATGAGGAAAAGACCTACAAACAACTCCAAGATGAAGCCATTGAGAGCAAGAAACGTGATTTAGCTGTACTGGAAGCAAATGGTGGTATTTGGCCTGGAGTAAGGACTCCTAGTCATGCTTTATTTCTGTGGGCTAGTGGTACTGAACTGACTACAATGTTGGAGGCAGACCACATGCCCAATAAATACATCCCCAAAGATGTTAGGTACTATTTTTAACTTTTACTCTTTCGGCAAAATAATTAAAAGGAATGATTGAATAAAGATAACCAATATGTTATGTACTGCAAACTCGATTATTAAGGCTATCTTCATAGTCTTTTGTGAAGAGCTATTTAGATGTGCCCTCTTTTACTTTGTCAAAGTAACTTCTCAGAGAGTTAAGTAGTAGTTTTAGGGAAAAAGAGTCTTAAACAAGCATATTGACATCTACAAATATATTAAGCTAATATGGTTAATTAGTGTAGAAATTGTGATAGTCACAACTTTCTCACGTTAATATAGTTGTAACAGTAATGTTATCTGTAAGTACATCAGGAATTATTGAGAACTTAAGAAAGATGTTAATGAGGTGGTTCCGTGTGGCAGAATTCAATTGGCTAAAGCAATCCCTGGATTGAGGCCCTGGGAGGTTCTAAGCATTGAACAAGCAATGGATCAAATTACGTATGGTGGAGGGTGGTATCGTGAACCACTTGGTTCCTACACTACAGGTCCTCCGTTCCTCAAGCATTGGAATTATGATGTTTTGGTATGTTTTCATCTCTAATTTAATTAAAGTCGTGTATCCTGTTCCATCCAAATATAGCAGGTATGGCATAATACACATATAATACAATAATAAATATAAAACCATATAACAAAAATGATATATACAACTTGCAATGTTTTTTATGTAAAATATATTGTCAAAATTTAACAAATAACAACATAATTCATCTCATTTTCCAGTTAATTGGTCCTACAAGTAGAAGTGTGGCGTGATCGTATGTGAAAAATAAAACCTTACATTTTTTGTGCTTTGTTAAGTTAATTTAAGAAAATTAATCTGTACAAAATGACCTCCTTCAACCTTCCATGAGAGACTCAAAAACACAACCTTCATACCTATCGCTATTCTACTCCGCAAAATATGAGATTTAATTATAAAGATCACATCCTCAACCGTTCTTCAAATTTTCTACCATTCCCTTCATACTGAATGGTTCAAGTTGCCACATATGATATTGGAAGACTGTATGAAATAATTTATGTGTTTTTGATTTTAACAGAAATCACATAAAAGCTTGTGTTGGCTTAATTCCTTTTTTCTAGTCTAAAACTGATCATAACAAGTTGCTATCATTTGTCTTATATAAGTAAGTAATAACTGACCTGTTTCATTCACACAGGATACTCATTTTACTTGAATGTTTTCATTTGTCATCTGCAGAGTAAATTTGAAGTTTTCAGGACCCTGAACCATCTACTCTACATGAAATTTGAGAGGACAATCCCCGGCTTTCACGCTGTAATGGAGAAAGTCCGTAAAGATTACGATGCAAGGGAGGCCCGAAAGAAAGCAAAGAGAGACGCAAAGAAAAGGATAGAAGATGAGATATACTTCTACGGCCGACCTCTCTCAAAGGATGAGTAGCAGTATCTGATAAGCTTCCATACAAGTCTCAAGTATTGTAAGATAGAGAAGAATTCATTCCCTTCTTTATCTTTACGACATCCTTGCGGAAAATTGTCAACCAAAGAGATGTTTACGGGTTTTGTTTGTGGCAGTTCCTTTCTGTATTTGCTAATAAACCTTTGTACTTAATTGAGTCAAGTATGTTGTCCTTCATTGTTGTATTTGTAACCACTTATAAAAGCACCCACAGTGTTTCAGTAAATATGAATTCAGCAGAGAATTATGCTTTGTTGTAGAATCCTGGTCTTGCAAATGATAATTAGCGATTTCATGTAC
Source organism: Kingdonia uniflora (assembly GCA_014058105.1). NCBI lineage: Eukaryota > Viridiplantae > Streptophyta > Magnoliopsida > Ranunculales > Circaeasteraceae > Kingdonia > Kingdonia uniflora. The sequence continues at coordinate 81,487 of JACGCM010000882.1, read as the reverse complement.
AAGTGGGAATATTATTAACGTACTTCTAATTGTATGATTGGCTTTTGGATTGAGACAATGATATGCTGTGAACACGAGTGTATTTACCGCCCGTATTTTATTAGTTGTTAGAGGCTCAGACTAATCAGATTTGTTCATAAATAAAGCTATTATTAGAAGTTGCCATTGAGAACTGTGCTGTAGCATACATTTTAGTCACAGATCCGAATCTATAAACTAGGTTTTATTTCACACCCGAATACCTAGATAGTTCGAAGGGAATTATTCTCTAACTACGACTCGGACTCTCAAGAAATATAGCCTTTGCTCTTTAAACTCTCCATGGAATCCTTGATGATTTGCTCCATCGATGCGAACTGAATACCTAAGTCAATTAACTTTTTAGCTCCATCTTTTGCCCGTAACAATCCAGGTTGAGTATCCTCTGGCAACCTGCAAAAGACACAAACACATCGTTGAAATTTTCCAATATCATTTGTTGTTTGATCTATCCGTTATCACCATTATCTTGAAATTTTCCAATATTTTTTACCTGGGAACCTTGTAGTCAGGGTAGAGTTCTGCAACTTTAGCTACAAAGTCGCTATAATGGCATATCTCTTCAACACATACGTGCCTCCCAGATGCCAATGGATTCTCATATAAGACTATATGAGCTAACGCAACGTCCTTAACATGAACAGGTCCCATGTAAAAATTTGCATACTCTTCCGTGCACCCTATTACAGAAAAATGCAACACTTCATATAACTTGTACTAAAACTATGACAAACAGGTTCTCAAAATTATGGTAAAATTCCCGAAAGAATTACCGTCAAGAAGACGAACGAGCATCAGCATACTGGCATTGAGGGTGGGGGGTAGAACAGGTCCCATTACGGTTCCGGGATTAATCACAACCACGTCCAATCCCATCTCCTTGGCAAACTCCCACGCGGCTTTCTCTGCCAATGTCTTCGAAAGGGGATACCACAACTGTTGCATTGATATAAACAAACAATGTACGAACAATTAAAATGGGATGATATTTGAAAACCATATGCATCAACGAGCCCCGTAAATATCTTTTGTCAGTCACATAAAACTTTATACCTACTACGCCTTTTCCGGCCTACAATTAAAGATACATTGCCACGAAAAATGTGTAAATTTTCAGAAACAAAATTTACCTCTTTCTCCTTACAGTAATCCGTGTCCGTCCAGCACTCCTCCCGCTTAACGACATCAGCAGGCCAGGTAGGACTCGGGGTGATAGCCGATACGGACGACGTTACGACCACTCGCTTCACCCCGCTTTCCTTCGCGGCTTTTAGTACATTTATCGTCCCTTTTATGGCCGGGTCCAATAATTGTCTCTAACATATATATATATATATATAGCACGGTCATAAAAACATGTCATACACAAAATGTACTTAAAATAAAAGGTCGTCCACACTAACCTCGGGATCTACAACTCGATCAACCGTACAGGGAGACGCCACGTGGAATACGCCATGTGTACTGTTAATCGCGGCGAGGATAGAATCGTAATTTAAGAGGTCAATTTGGTACAAACGGAGTTTGGTTTCGGCACCTTGTAGCGCCTCTAGATGCTTGGTCTCTTTCTCATCTTCTGCAACAATCATCACAAATAGTATAATTACAAAATTAACCTTTAGGGTAAAAAGGTAAAACTTACTGAGATCTTGAACGGTGGCGTGAACAGTGTAACCACGGTTGAGAAGGAGAGAGACGAGATACGATCCGATGAAACCGCTCCCACCGGTAACGCAAACAACCTTCTTCTCTCCCTTAAACATCTCTCTCTCTCTCTCTCTCTTTTTTATCTAAAATGGTACTTCACTTGAGTTGCATTTATCTTGGATAGATCAGGCCCACGAGATAGATCTGGCCCACTTTGATTCCGCTTGAAGTGTATGTTACTGTACATATGTAGCATCTTATTTGATGCAACACAATGTTCTAATAAGCGGTTGGTTTTTCTCGGTGATTGTGCAAGACAATTAAAAAGATGGTGATGATGGACATTTTATTTATGTCAAAAACGACTAACGTTTTAAATGTAGGCGCACTATATGTCTATCGAAATGCATGTTGTACTGTATCCAGGGGCGGAACTACTAGTAGGGTACCCTAGGCTATAGCACGGGGTAGATTTTTCAAAAAATATTTTCTTAGTTATCTATTAAGTTTCGTATATCCAAAATCTTTTTTTTTTGGTAAAACAGATCACCAATCTCTCTTCCTAGTTATCTCTAAACAGTTTATCTCTCTATAAACTCTATATATCTCTCTCTTTTTAAATTTTAAAACTCTTCTATTTTTCATTAAAACTTTTCTTTATGAGGATATACAAATTTGGGATTTAATGATATTTATATGAAATTAATGAAGAAGAGCAACAACAAAGAACTAGTTTTAAGCTTCAACGGATAATGAATCCATGGATTATTTTTGGCTTGGTTTTTGATGTAAAAATATCACAACGAATATTAATAAAAAAATCAAGCTTCAAACCTCAATTAACTTTGAATCTAAGGATATCTTGATTTTTTTCAACTCCTAGCCTCCATCCAGTAAAATTGTATCGTCCATTTTTTAGGGCTTCGCCCCCAAACCCCCATTATTTAATATCCCCCCTAACTTAGACTCTTGGTTTCGCCCTTGACTGTATATAGCAATACAACCCTGGTACCACGCTCAGGTATTGGGGGAAGTTGTACATACGACTAGGTAGTTAGGGCATTACCAGGGACAGCCATGAGGGTGTGTGAGGCGGCGACCGCACATGGCCCAAGAATAAAAGGACCCAAAAAAAAAAAAAAACCCCAAGGAAAAATTAGGCCATTTTTGTATTTTCGCACAGGGCCTTAGGGGTACTTGGGCCGAGCCTGGGCATTACCCTGACATCTGAACGTACAGCTCAGATAGATGTCATGGCAAACCTGACAGCTAGGGGTTTTCATAACCCCAACTTTCTTGCTAAAAAAAGGTGTAGCATTCCCCCAGTGCCCGAGTCTAAGTTGACGCCCTGATACCGTACGGTATGTGGCTTGAATAATCACCACCAAAATATGGTTTGAATGGTAAAAATCTTTGGGGATCTTTTGTGAGCTCACATTCCCGAGTTTTTTTTTTGTTTTCTCTATCCAAGAATGGATGTAGAAGTTAACTATAAGAAAGTTGCTTGTTACTGAAGAAGTTGTGAATTTGTAGGATTGTGGTGGCATGTGAATCTGGAATGACAGAAGAAACCATTATTAGTTGATAAAGTAGATCTTACTCACCCAATGCTTCACCAGCCATTCGCCAAGTGTAACTAACTCACCGTGATAGCGTAACACATGTACACCTCCAACAACTTGTGGGTCCAACATGCATTAAGCATTTTATGCCCCCATTGCAACAACAGCAATCATAGAACGAACAAAAAGATGGAAGATATTGTATTTGATTGTGAGAACTTCATGACTTCTACGAGAAGAAGAGATGTTGAAGAAGAAGAGAAGAGAAGGAGTGAGATCACGAACCTTATCATCTCTAGCTTTGTCTCTCCGTTTTGCTCTTCAAAACCAAATGCAAATGGTGGTGGGATCATCAACAATTTCATTTCCAACTTGCCACTCTCTCTACCAGGTATACATTGTCAAATATGCGTGCCACTACTGATATAAGAGCATCACAATAGCCTCCCTAAACTCATTTTAGGGAGGCAAAAAATAATAATATGACATTTATACTATGCGTGAGACTCCCTATCCCTATATTTTCATTTCTTTCTCTTCAAGAATGGGCAGTCTAGAGAATAATTTGGTCAGCAGCTAGGCAGGACTATTATATTAAGTGAAAAGTAAACAAAAAAGGTTAAAAAATTTATTTTTTACCTTTTCTTTTTAAACATGACTAGTTAAAAGTGGTTTAGGCAGTTAATTTTATGATGTAGCTCATTTACATATGGGAATCATTTTTACCCTTACAGCATCCACAAACGTCTTCCTAAATTTATTTTGGGAGACAATAAAGTTGAAAAATATTTTTATCGACTCCTTGAATTTCGTTTCCTCCCTATTTTTACACTCTCTCTCTATCTCCTCAACAAAACAGTAAGGAGAGAGAAAGAAGATTTTGGTAGCCACATAAATGTTTCTACGTAACAACCGCTTCTTATTTTTGAAGGGAGGCTATTGTGGATGCTCTTCATGTTTGGTTTGATATAAAACTCCTCAAAAACACTTTTTATTAAAAAGAGAGTATTGTGGATACTCTAATGCACCTATAAAAATGTATCACGAAAACACGACATATAAAAATACTCCAAAAAATCATGCTGAAAAATGCTCATACTTCTCATAACAAGAGGTTTTCTCATACGGTTCTTTTTTTAGTAAACAAGTTTGCCAAAATATGTTTCTTGCAGAGAATGGTATCCCTTCAACCGAAGAGGCGACTATTCTGATCCACTCTATCATCCACGACTGAGGAGAATGATTTCAATCATATACAAGTGATTCACAAATCAGGACTCCAAAAATATGTAAATTCTGAATCTAATCTTGTAGATGCATCTGAATGAAAGAGTTACAAGTAGCGATCTGGAGTAGTATCAAGCCAAGTTATAATTTTTTTAATTCTTTCAGTTTTGTAAGAGCACTTCTAGCAGCATAGTATGTTGTTACGATTTTCACATACTTTTGCAAAAACCCTTCAAGCGGTTCAGTGCGCGGTGACATATAATTTGGCATTTTTGATGAATTAATTTGCTTATTGCTTCACCAAATGATTTGGCGTCTGGCGCTGAACAGTTCAGCGTGCGGCTGAAAAACCATAACTCCTTGTACGACATTCATGTATACCGGTATGCTAAACCATAATCGCATACCTTGATGTTAGAGGTGCTCTAAGAATATAATACCTGAATTAATATTTTTCTCATAGATGAAGTAATCGCGTAAGAATATAATACCTGAGCCAATAGTGTCATATTCAAGGAAAACCATCCTTGAAATATATTTCCCTGTCCCAAAACAAAAACGTGCATGTTTAAGATCTTACGCTATCAATGATGAAGATTGCCAACGAAGTATTGAGTTTGTAACTTTGTTCCCTCCCTTCCTCAGACACCATCTCGTTCTTGAAGACGGGAAACAAAGCTATATATAAAATCTCTATTTTGTATCCTTATTTTCTTGAGGAAGTTTCTCCTTTCTCAATTCCCACAGGATCCTCTTAGCTTATATCCTACACCTACAGGAACACATAAGAGAAGATGTTAGGGTCGGCATTCATTAAGAAAGCTTCCTAGAATCAGTCTTGAGTTCGGACACCAAAAGTGGTCGTGGGGAGTATTGTTTTGAAGCAAACGCAGATAAAACTTACTACGAGCCGCAATGAATAACTTTCTAATCCTGCTGGTTCGTGATCGAGTCGACAGCTGTTGGAATTTTTTCAAAACTTGTACCTCATTTTGAGCCTTGAAACCGTGACCTCTTGGTCATCTATTTTATGTGACTCTTAAACTATAGCCTAAAGTTTAGTCTCACGTTGTTTATAAACAATAGATGAACTAAATATATAAGGTAGTACCCATGTGACATGTGTATAACATGTGACATAGAGAGAGTGTATAGGTGTGTGAGGGGATTTTATACCCTAGACACACTTGAACCTCTCTTGGACCGGGCCAGCTTAGACTTGGGATTGGGCAATTCGCTCTGGAGGCCTTGGGGGCCCTTTGGAGTTGGGCTAGGCTTACCCTAATCTTTTTAACAAAAAATTTCTTAGGCTTGGGCTTGACTTGCTTGGCTTGGTCTTTGGTCTTTGGTCTTTGGTCTTTGGTCTTCACATTCTTCTCTCCATAACAATAAAGACCTGATCTCACATCTCAAACGTTTAAATAGAGAGAGAGCCGTTGTAAACCTCTCTCTATAAATATCTTTGTTTCCATCTTATAAAAACAACAAAGAAAACAAGTTTCCATCTTTCTTCTTCTCCGCGTTCAAACTCAAACTCTCTCGTAAGTTTGTAAGGTTTACTGAGGTGCGAAATTTACTGTTACTGTGCGTAGACTTCCGGTAGTACTGTATAACTGTTACTGTACGTAGACTTTCGGTACTGAAGCAACTGTATATGCTCGTTGTATTATGGGAGAAATCAGACTATTTACATGTACCCGAGGTAGGTTGAAATACTCTTTAAAGAGAGTGCAACCTACGCATCGAGCTATTACTATTATGTTGTCTTTGTTACAAGAATTGTTTACACATTACGTGTTGTTTACCGGAATTGTTCTACTGCTGAAACCTGCCTATTCTTACTGCTAATAACCAGCCAGTTCTTGCGTTGTTTACCCGAGTGTTACCTGCTGAATACTTTGTTGTTGCTGCTGTTTACAACTGAGTTCTTCCTACTACTTGTAACTGCGCTAAGTTAAACTACTGCCTGTAATTGCACTATTACCGAAAAATAGACTTGCATTACTACTGCTTGTTCTTTACTTGTAGAGGTTACAAATAAAACGTATAATGAAATGTAGGCATCACAAGCATGCCAGCATAAATAGTTGTAGATCCTGCATCATTTTTTCCCGTACCTAAAACATAACCAATGTTAGATTAACCAAACCAAAGCCGAGCAATTAAGAAAGAAAGAAAATACGCAAAAACAAGAGGAACACAATCATACCTATAATGCCTATTCCGAATCTCGACCTCAAAGCTCAGTTCGACCATCATACTTTTACTCGACCTCGTCAACATACGATCATGTAGTACATTCATGGAACAATTATAATGAAGGGTTTATTTCACATTTTCGACCTAAGAGTAGATATCGACCTCCATACCAACAACTTGATTCATACTGCACTCAGAGTCATTAAAAAAGTCATTACAAAACAGAAGGATCACACCGTTACGCAATCAGTTCAAAGACTCGTTAAAATTATATTGTAACGTTCATCATTAAAAGTAATAATTGCCGTCCAAGACCAAAGAAATAGAGGTTAAGGACAGATTTTTCCTATCAAAAAAGTTTGGAGACAGGAAATTCTACACGGAAAATTATATACATAACTATCTAGAGCAATCTTTGTAATAGCTAGCCATCATCAATAATATCTCTCTTTCTAAAATCCTCAAGAGAGGTCGTGGTTTTTAGCATATTCAAAGGTTTTTCACGCTAAATCTTGTGTTAGACATTACTTGTTAGCGCTCTGATTATCTTTGGTGTGAGATACCAAGTTCGAGATACGAAATTAGGCTCATACAATACCCATATACCAAATTAGTCTGCTATTTTATAAAGCACCTGTTATATCTCTAAAAATGAAAGCCAACCCCACGAGGGTTCGAACCCATGACCTCTTGATATGGGTAGCTTATATTTTGGTCTTTGAACATAGTCACGCATTGCTAATTGCTAGGGAATTAGGAATTTGAAGATAAAGATACTCTCTCATTTAATCATTGGTTGTACCGTTGTAGACATGAGTAAGTGGAAAGCATGTGAGTGTGAGTGTGAGTGTGTGGTAAACTTTTATTTCGACACCATTGCACACACCCCTCGGGCAGTGGTAATCCACAATACGATGAAGAAGCTCTAGTTAGCTGAAAGATACGAAGAACACCAATATTGGGAAAAATAAAGCTTCAATTGCTAAAAAAGACGGTTCTTCCCAACTCGGAACGACTCAATACCACTACATGCCTTGCTTGGCAGTAACTTTCGGCGAAACACACTATGCCCCTTAAGATCATCATATCCTGCAACATATCCTGACGTAACAAAAGGATGTATCTGCATAGAAACCAACATAGCGGAAATAGTTTGTAATGGGGGTCGAGATAACCTATCAGCCAATTTGTTGTTCACTCCCTTCTTATACTGTATAATTAAGGGAAATTGTTGGAGATACGACCTCCCCTTCATCTGGCGAGCTTGTTGTAGCTTGGACTGTGTAGTGAAAAACTGAAACGGTTTGTAATCAGTATATACCACAACCTCCTCTTGCAACTTCCCCAAGTCGGGTTGTTACTTAAAAAATGTTGTTATTGGAGACAACACTCTAGCCGACGTACCCTCTTGAACCGGTCGTACCAATAACACAAACTTGCCGCTCGCATTAACCAACCGTTTTACCTTAGTTTCTATTACTAAATTTGACGTAGTGATATGCTCCTTACAAGCATTGATATGGAACTCCATTCCCTCCTTCACAAGACGATACTTGCGAGTTATACGGTAATGAATCGCATCTCGGTTCCAAAGATAAGGACTGCCCAAGATGACCTGACACACATCCAAAGGAACCACTTCACACGCCACCTCGTCAATAAACTTCTCAGAAATCACAAACCTAAAAGTACACTGCTTTGTGATCATTACATCCGCATCTTCCTGAATTCACCCCAAACCATACGGCTTAGGATGAGCTATAGTCGTCAAACCCATCTTCTTCACCAACGTCTCAGAAATCAAATTTTTCTGACTACCCGAATCCATAATGGCCTTGACTAAACTCTGCTTTACTTGAATACTGACATGAAAAAGCTCTTCTCAATTCTCCTCCTCGGTAGCCAAACTCCTCTGAAACATAAGTGTAAGCTTAGGATTCGGTTTATCTAAATCCAGAAGGTCAACAACCTATGCGGTCAGTGCATATTTCTCTTTATTGCGCTTCTCTTCCTTCGGCCTAAGCTCCGGGTAAAGTTTTCAACAATAATCGGAAAGATGCCCACTCGCCTTACAATGATTACAATGAAACTCCTTGGATGAAGACTCATCTCCTTTGGCCTCTCCCTTATGCTCGTTTTTCCAACTAAACTTGTACCACGACTTGATCTTGTCGTCTTCTTTGTCACTTTTCAAGTACTTGCCTTCACGGTAGCATCCTCGATATTGGCCACAGTAAAGAGTTTCAACTCTCTCTTAATGGACTCCGACAAACCCTCCGTCTACTTCATAAACAGCGCATATGCGTCCACATCAATGTCCAAAACCAAAGTTTGGTTATGGAACGCCGCAGTGTATTCCTGTACAGACTGATCAAACTTTTGGTGTAAATTGTGCCATAAAAACCATCTCTCTTGCTCATACCCAATCGGATAAAATTGTTTACGCACTAATACATTGAATTCTTTCCAACCCAAATCTCCTACATCGTGGCGTTTCCGATAAGATTTCCACCACGTGAGTGCATGACTTGCGAATTTTAAAGTAGCAAAGCATATTTGTTGAGCATTGGAGTATTCATAAATGGAAAAATAAGTTTCTAACCTATCTAACCAATTACCCAATTTTTCGGCATCGATCGAACCGTCGAATACCAGGATTTCAATTTAAAACCAATACGAAGATTATGCATAGGATTCATTGACTTACCAAAACCTGGGCGCTCCTTGACGGAATCGACATCACTAAAATTGTTATCAATCCCCGCATTATCGACGTCTCCATCCACCTCCATAACCCTTTTTCTCCTCGAGCGGCCTCGCCGTGTCGCCGAATTAGAAGCCTTCGCGAGGTTTGCGAGACGCAATTGGTTGACCAACTCCCCTACAGTAGAAGTTAGGTCAGAAACTGTCGTTTCCAAAAGTGTGAGTCGATCGTTGGCCTCGTCCATCTCCAAATCGTCATTCTTCTTCGAATTAGGTTTGCGATGAATCGTCAACTGACTCACTAGCTTCTCATTCGTTTGCTTGAGACGGTCACGTGTAGAGACCATAAACTACAATCAACCCCCGAAGATCGTAACTGAAAAACTTATACCACTTAATCTACAATACGATGAAGAAGCTCTAGTTAGCTGAAAGATACAAAGAACACCCAAATTGGGAAAAATAAAGCTTCAATTGCTAAAAAAAACGAAGTAGATTACAATGAATCACTTCAAAACCCTATGTTTCTCTCAAAACTTTTTTCAGATCTAATATAAGAAAACAATGCCTAGCCTTACCCTTTTTTATAAGGGTTACAAGTTCTTAGTTCCAATAGGACTGGGTTACAAGTTCCTAGTCCCAATAGGACTTGCGTTACAAGTTCTTAGTCCCAATAAGACTTGCCTAGTCTTCATCCTTTTATAAGGGTTACAAGTTCCTAGTCCCAATAGGACTTGCCTAGATCCTCTTGGATCAAGTGGGCCGGGCTGGCTCGGGATTTGGGCAATTGGTTTTGGGGCCTTCTCTATCTTTTTACTGAAAAGTTCTTTGGTGTTAATATTGGCAAAAGTTTTTTGGTGTTGGGCTTGGGCTTGGACCTTAGACGAAATATTTACTAGACCGTTTTTACTTAGTCTTTCTATCCGTTGTTACGTGGTTCCTCGATTTCCTCTCTCACAACGTCTCTTTTTCTTATATACCCAGTGTTTTATTCATATCATAACATAACAGTTTCGGTCTTCTTCTTCTCTCTACTTCTCTGTTTACTTATCGAATTAACGAGTTTTACAAATCCGAGTATTATAGAAATGCAAAGTACAAAAGGCTTCTCTCCCAGCGCAAAGGGGGAATCTTATTATCCTAAACCGCCGTTTTATCTTGGAGTCGACCGTGCGGCGATAAACTGTTTGTTGGACAGTGCGCAGAAACGTCTTAAAGAAAGCGACATTGTCCGCACTCCTGTTCCAGTTTTAATAATTGTTCCAGTACTGCTGCGACTTCTCTCTCTGGATACAGTTATCTCTTTTAAGCTTCTTATTCATTGCTGGAAATGAGGTAACACAGTTTATATTTCCAACATATCGTAACAAAGTACAAATAAAAAGTTACTGGTGGCGCTTGCGGTGTAATCTCTAGTTCTCTCTCTTTCTCTCTTAGGGTTTTGTTGTACTTTTACATAGGAGAAACAATACAGAATTTTCTCGTAGAGTACCTTTCTTGTTGATGAAGACAGGATGAGAAATTTTACTATATGGGCAAAAGAGGATTCGGATTCTAGTGGGACTCCAGAAAACATGGATCTTCCAATAGCCCACCCTGTACATTATCAGTCTCCGAGCCGATAGAGCGACTCTGGTATCGATCTGACCTCATATACACGCTATCGATTTTAACAACTCTCTCAAAAATCTAAGCAGAGTGCTATTATGCTTACCATCCATGTTTCTCCTGCATTGCTAGAATGAAAGAAGTGGGAGCAAATCGCCATTAGGTATATTGTAGTCTAAAAACTCTCAGGACTACTTTTGATCAAGTGATTACTCCACATCCATGCCCGTTTGCCAAAAAAAAAATCAGAATGTTGTGAATTCGGACAATCATTCCACCGTAAAGAGATCATTTATCCAATGACAATTGCATATTCGGCCATATGAAATGGCAAATTAATATAAATAATCAAACTCATACAAAAAATTCCTTAGGAAGCTCTTTCAGACATTATTGCATTGGTAAATATAGTTTCTCTATGTTCAAACACATCTACAACAATCTTTCAACAACTGAAATGGTGAAATAGCGTCCAGGGTAGGACTGAAAGGAATGACACATCAGACTGTATTTGTGGAAAATGCAAAAAGGAAAGGATTTGTATCTAAGCTATGGGCACAAAAAATGAGTACATAATCTAGAACGAATCTGCTAATTAATCAACTGTGCCTGTCCAAAAATTTCTCGATCAGTACTGAAAATGTCGCAAAACCGGCACAACCCATGCATGCTGCTTTAGGACCACCTACAGGAGCACGGAAGGATAATCGGGGTCGCCAATTAATAGGATAGAAAGAAAGAACATCGGAACAGGTAAATGATGTATATACAAGTAAGATGCAATAGTTCAATTACGCTAATGAATAATAATAAAAAAATGCTAAAATGATGTAATCATTCAGAATAAGATGTTCTTGAGATCATGTTGTGTCGCGGAAGATTATGATACTTTCAAATATGATATATCATAAATAATTTCATCATGAAAATATTTTTCATGATGAAATTTATTAGGCGAGAGTGGGAGTGGGGGAAGAAGAGATCCAGCCATAAAAAAATACATTGCACTTCACACGGTAAATGTTTGTCTTAACGAGTTTCTTGGTACAATAGAAAGTGAAGTTCAGAAGTTAGATCGAAGAGAAAAAAAAAATCAAACTGAGGGGTAGTAAATGTACTTTTTTAAGCAACACCTCTATGGTACTCGTTTCAGTAGTAAGATCTTAGGCAATACTGGGATACTTGTGAAGTACTGACTTGGCATTAATGCCTATGAGAAGAGGTTCATGAGCACCATCCTGTTGAGGGCAATTTCCTTCCTTGGGCATTACAATACTGTTGGGTGGGGTTTAAGATCCACCACCACATCTCTAAAACAAACATTCGTAGTAGACCACAGAGACATTTAGAGAAATACATAAAGAAACAAGATGAAGGGAAAGCCTATATTAATGTACATTTTTTGTTCATATTAACCATGTCTCTCACCGATGAACATAATTATTTATTCATTTTGCTTAAATTAGTATATACCTCTCTTTAAGGACTTAACATTTACCTACCCGGCTACCCTATTTAACAAAGATTCTAGACGTCTTTTAATAGGTTGTATAGTAAGTTTTACGAAGTTGGATAGAAGCAAGAGAGACATCTGACACCAATTATTATAAATGTTCCCCTACCTCAAGGCATCTGTGAATTCACATAATAGGATTTTAACATTCCATCACATTTCGAGCCAACGGTCTCCAGCAGGGTATACACCATATGTCTCAGACCACTTAATCCCCAGGATAGGCGCTTATGCGTACCACATTATGGGAGCCTCACTACCCGACGCTAACCGCTCCTTGACATAACCTGACCTAACCACATGCAGGTGCAGAGACTTGGGTTCTGGCAATATGACCTGTTAGAGCAAAACCAAAAGACAGTGAACTCGCAAATTTTGGAAAATGACTTAGGATGTTGTATCCACCTAAATGAAGAGCTAGGTTAGTACTTAATTCTAGTTTCTAATCCTATAACCTGCTAGAAGTAGATTACTTCTATAAACTAAAATTGCAGAATAATATATAAGAAATAATAGTATAAACACTATAGGGAAATTATTTACAAGGAACGTTCGAGACTAGAAAAAGTAAGAGGTGCGGGCGTGGAACATCTGGGGAATCTACTGTTCAGAGGCGGAGCTAATTCATCTTCTCATGGTGCACTACACCTTTGATGTGGTTCATAGTAGTTAGTGAATGGGTTTTTCACACGAAGATCTGACTTCGTTGAATTTCCGATAATTGAACATAACACGGTTAATTGAGAATAAAATCCTTGAAATAATAAAAGCTCTAACAAACTTAAACTGATGTCAGAGTAATTTGTTCTTGGGATTCAAGACTATTTTCTAATGATAAATCTTCACCTATCGTATCACTATATTTGTATGCGTGATAGACTCTTAAGGTTTTGATTGCAGGGTATTCACCTTATTCTTTTGGATTTCAAGAAAACTTTCTAAGAACCGATGGGGTTTCAGAAAGCAGCAATCCTGATAAGTTTAGTGGGAATAGAAAATTGTGAGGCACTGCCCCATTGAAAGTAATATCCTAGGGACAGTATGATAATGAAGAGTAAAGCGTGGTTAAATAAAAACACTCAATGGGAATAATGATATTGTAGCAAAGCCAATCCAAAAGTGTTGGTATATTTTGCCCCTTTAGTAGCGGTCAGTACAAAGAGGAAGTCACACATTAATACTACCAGTGATTTGACCCAGATATAAATCATATGATTCATATCACGTCTAAGAAATGGTTCGGCTTGATCAAAATAGATTGATAAGTTGATCCCATACTAATTAGAATGATAGTGAATGAGAAATTGGCATTAAATGCTCACCGCGTGTAGGGTGAAGATGTTTAACCCGGAATAGTGTCAAGAATAGACTAAAATCTACAAACCTATCAGGAGTTTAGTGATATTTTTAGTCAGCTTAAGTTTTGAGATCAAGCTAATATCTCTTTTCCTTGAGACCAGTTCGAAGCACCTCATACAATCCAGGAACGCGATAGTTCTGTGAATTATTTGGGCAGCAACTAACTCATTCAGTGACTCCAGCACGGCATTTTGCTGGAATTTATACCTTGCCTCTAATAAGACTTCTACCTATTGATTATAACCTTTGCAATTTTGTTTTCCCTCATTCTAGCAAATTCAACCTCATTCAATTAAAGCTTGGATTAAGTAATACGACTCCAATTTCAGGTCCAGTTGATCTTGAGTATTCTATAACTCGGTTGAATACTTTTAGCAATTAGCATAAACAAATTGCATGAAAATTAATGGCGGATGACTCAAAGAGACCCCAAAAGATAAAGAACCTATTCTAAAACTAGTCCCAAGTATATGCTATTAATCGATATCTCTAATTTGGAGATTTCAGTCAGACAAATAATATTCAAAAACGGCATAAATAGATTATCTCATGTTTTGAAACAAAGTACATTTAGTTGTCTTTATAACGCTTTGTCGTCCTTTATTTTAGCTCACGGTATTCGAAGCCGTAGTTGCCTCTCTTTTGATAACACCTTTCTTAATCATGCTTCTCATTGGTGGCTTCGATGTTTACCCTTTTCTAGCCGTCATGCTAAGTTTGTTCCAGTTAGATATGACAAGTACATTTTTCTTAATAAAATTTATCGTGGTAGAAACCTTGTTTATATGAAGAGCCTTAATGCCTCTCGTCTGGCCAAGACCGACCCCTACAAAAATGGGAGTACCCTTACGGAAGCGGGCTCAACACCGGCTCTTAGTTTTAGATGTTAGTTCTCTCCTGGAACTGCAGGGAGAGTGGGAAACCCTCCACCCTCCGGGAGCTACTTGCTCACCGAAAAAAAATCGACCCCGATATCCTGAAACCAAGTCATCTAATCCGAACTCCCTTAATAAATTCTCCTCTCTCGGTTTTGATGTTTTTCATATTGTTAGCGCCTCTGATTCCCACAGTGGCAGCCTTTGGCTTGCTTAGAAAAGCACTATCAACCTTACCGTTCTTTCATCTTCCCCCTACGGGATTGATGCCTTTATTGTCTCGACCTTACCAAGCAGCCCCATTTCTTCCCCTAAAACTTCCTGCCTTTGTTCCTTTGTCTACGGGCAACCGGATCCGCAGCTTCGAAAAGCGTTATGGAGTTTGCTTTCCCTCTTCTCTAAATCAGTCTTTTTGCCTTGGATTATCATTGGAGTCTTGAATAGTATTATTTGCAAAGAATAAAAATTTGGCAAAATCCCTTTTGATACACGCTGGCAAGATCATCTCTAAAATCTTGGCCACACGACTTAAACCGCTTTTGAACAATCTTATTTCCTCGGCCCAGAATGCATTCATTCTTGGCAGGCAGATTTTTGACAACATTATTATAACTCAAGAAATTCTTAATGTTCTTAAGAAGAAAAAAGGGGTTTCTGGTTGCATGGCCATTAAGCTTGATCTCAACAAAGCTTTTGACAAGGTAGAATGGAACGTCCTCTCTAATACAATACAAAAAATGGGGTTCTGCGACAAATGGTGCGATTGGGTTCACCAATGTGTTTCTAGTACTGCTCTATCTTTTAATCTTGATGGTTCATCTTTCAGATTCTCAAGTCGGAGAGAGGTATTCAGTAAGGACATCCATTGTCCCCCTTCCTGTTCATCATCTACTTCGGGATTGTCCTGCATCTTAATTAGCAAAAAGATCAAAGGCAACCTCCACGGTGTAAAGATATCTAGGGGTGTTCCCTATGATAGTTTTATCTTTTGTAGAGCTACTTTGGAGGAAGCTCATGCGCTTAAGGTCGCACTCGAAACTCTCAAGAATGTACCTGGGCAAGAAATCAACCTCAATAAATCTTGTACTCTTCAGCAGACAGGCACCACAAAATGATTCAGAAAATCCTTAGTATCAAAAAAGATTCAGTTGGAGAGAAATACCTTGGTGTTCCTCTTTCCTTTGGTCGCTCTAAGAGTTTAGACTTCCAAAAAATTGTTTCCAATCGTATTGAAGGCTGGAGAACCAAAAGTCTTTCCCAAGCGGGTCGACTTACACTCATCAAAGTTGTTAATTCGACAATTCCCTCTTACCTTATGTTCGTTTTCCCGTTTCATATCCACATCTACAACAAGCTGGACACCCTCAATGCCAAATTCCTCTGGGGTTCCAACGATGATGGAAGGGATAAAGCTCATTTTATTAGTTGGAAAATAATTTGCAGACCTTCCAAAAAAGGGGGTTTAGGCACCTTACGAGCTCTCTTCCACAACCATGCCCTTCTTGCTAAGTTGTTTTGGCACATTATTAAAAAACCTGATATAACTCTGGGATAAGAGCTTGTGTAAAAAGTAATGCTCGTAAAAAATCAGTTATGACAATTGGCATTAAAAGTTCGGATTCCAGGATCTGGAAAGGTAAGGGCTAGAGATAGAATTTGGTTGCACCTCTGCTGGCATATCGGTGATGGCAAAAAAGTTGACCTGTGGCTCGAACCGTGAATCCCCAGTATCCCTTTTGGCAGACTTACAGTACCTAATAATAGAGATATTTGCAAAGTATCCGACCTGATTTGTCCCCTTACTAGAACCTGGAAAATGAATTTAGTACGCTCTATTTTCCCTGAAGACGTTGCCAAACACATAAAGTCTATTACCTTTAGCAAGTCTCCGGCTGATGATGTCTTAAGATGGAGAGAAGAAAACGATGGTGTCCTCACGGTAAAATCTGTTTACAAATCATTGGGGGGGAAAGAGCATTAACACGGGTACCCCTTACAACTTGGATAAGACTTGGACTTCTATATGGAAGATCAACACTCCTTTTAAGATCCAGTACTTCATGTGGAGAGCTATGCAGGAAGGTCTCCCTACTAAAATGAATTTGACTCACGAAGATCTTGAAGATGTTATCCGCCCCAGATGCGGCGAGGAAGAAGAAACTACCACGCATGCGCTCTTCTACTATAAGAATATCAAAGATATCTGGTATGCTTCCGATCTCTCTATTTGTAATGAGGTTTGGCCCTATTCAGATTCTCTCCAAAAAGTTATTTTTCTTCTTGTCAATAAGAGTTGCTCTAAATTAACACGATCTCTATATGGGGGAAGATCAGTGCTATTATGTATGCTATTTGGACTAATAGGAACAATATTATTTTTAATCAAAAGAACATCCCCCCCCCCTATTGAGATTTTAAAAATTGCAAAAACCTATCATTTTCCCCCCAAACCTCTCTCGACCATGCCTATTAGAACTATTATTGTCACGGCCCAGCCCGGGTCTGACTCTACAGTGCTCGGAGCACAGCGGAATATGAGGCTGTGCGGCGTACATGCACGTGTGGTCGGCATGTACCAGCCATCTTCACAGGCGCGGCGCGCCAGTGGAATAGTCCCACGGATGCTAGAGCGACATCCGGATAATCCTGGATACTCGTGAGGGGTCGTCGAATCTGTATTCGGAATAGGCGGCAACGCTGAAGGTTCCCTCAATAATCCCTACAACATAATCTCTCGTGACTGGGCACGAGGTACAGATAGCACACCTGTCCTGTAGCGGATCAGGGTAGCTCAATATGTCGGGTTCCAGATATAGGACATGTATATCTTCAAGGGGCGGCAAGCCAAGACTGGTTACATAGTCCATTTATAGGGGCGGTGCGCCTCGGTTGGCTTGCGGGGCATAGCGACGGCATAGCGGCGCTATATACAAGCCCTATTTGTAAAAGTGGCCCGCATTGCGAGGCAATGTCTCCTGGCCTTCCCTAAGCCAAGGAGAACTCATGACTATCCCTTATAGATAGCCCATGAGCCGGGGTCCAAGATGACCAAACTATAAAGCTCTTTTAATCATGGGGAGGATTGGACCAAGGTTCCTCCTTAATATAGTCACTAAGTAAATGGTTAGTTTCCAAAATGAAACATTAAAACTGGAGACGAAGCGTACTGACCCTTTTCGCCCCCTTAACCAATTCCGATTTCAACGAAACTTGGCGTGCATCTATATTAGGGTCTAGAGAACATATATCCAAGGTCAGAACTCAAAACGCTCAGGCGAATTTGGCCGGCGTTCGGTAGGCCGTCACAATTATGGCCCCTACCCTTATGTTTTTAGATGGACGACACTCTATTTTTGTGGATGCCTCTTGGCTCTCTTTCAATTCTAACTGTGGTACTGGTTTTGTGATTAAAGCTTATGACTACTTTTTTCCTTGCAGGTCAGGACAAAGGACAAGCAGCTAACCCAAAAGAAGCGTAGGCTCTAGCAATGATTAGAGGAATGCAAGCTGCAAAAGACAAGGGTGTTAGAAGAGTTCTCCTTTTGTCGAACTGCCAAAGATTGGTCAAGGCCTTTTTTTGGAAGACGGCGGATGTGTCCTGGGGAACTCTTACCCTTACTCAAGATTTGCTTTTTTTGGCTTCCACATTCCAAGACGTTCAGCTCTCTTTTATTAATAGATCATTTAATTGTGAGGCGCATGCTTTAGCCTCGAAGGGGTCCTTTCAACCTACTCTTATTTGCTATATGGCTAGTGCCTTCAAACTTATTTACTATGTAACCTTTCCTATTGCCACTAGGGCGTAATATATTCGTGTTTTGCTCAAAAAAAAAACGAAAGCTACCTACATTCAATTTTATTTATGGATGGAAATAATTTCACCAATACAAATTCCATGACAGAACTAATCAGATTTAAGGATATAAAACTTACCCTTTGCTGATAATGCCCCTCCAGTCACACACCCAGCAATAGCGGAATTCGTCGTATCATGTTTCGCACGTGCCTAAACATAAAAAACACAAAAAAAACACAATCACTCCAAACCCAAACTTAAGCAATGAAGAAAAACTACATAAAAATGCAAAACATTTTCTCAACAAATACAATACCTTTTCAACAACACATTCTACAGCTGAGAAAATCAAACCCATGATAGCAAAAGTCTTAGCAGAACTATAACTCCTTCGCCCCATTTGTTTCGCCTGATAAATAAACTGTTGCTTTGCACTCATAAATAAAAATTCAGAAAAATCGAAAAAAAATGATTTTTTGTTACCCATTACTCCGCTGACGACGCTACGAACAGCGCAGTTGTTCCAGATGTCTTGACCTCGAATTTCTTCCATTGATGGAAGTCTAAGAGGTTCGATTGGGGGTCTCTTTTCCTCTTTTGTGCTTGAAGATGGTATTGATTCGGGCTCTGGGGCGGTCGCCATTGAAATAGTATAACAGAAGCTCAAAGCTTCTCTGCAATTCTATCTCTCTCTGTGATTCATGAGAGAATGGGAACGATGGGTCTTAGCGCCTGTTTTGGATGTAAGAACATCTCCAACAGTGCCTGGAGCTGGTGCTTAAGCCACACTCTAGGGGTCAGCTTTTACTGGTGCTTTTTTCATGCCATTTTCAAGCACTGAGCTCCTCTTCCTCCACAAGGGAGCCGGAGCTCGGATATCGGCGCATAAACGTTAATTGTCTCTCTTATATTTCAAGTCAAGATACGCCTGACTGTTTTATGCGCATCTAACCAACGCAATTTTTATAGAGAACATGGGAGCCAGACAAGAGGCGCATAAAGATTAGGAACCTGATTCAGCATTCTCGGGCTCGAAAAGCTAGTGCTAGGAAATCGCTACTGAATTTCAAGCTCCCAGATAGTGCAAAACTAGTGCGCTACTTTTTTAGATTAAGTGTAGATAGACGTGAAGGTAAAAGTATGATAAAGAGCAAAACTGGTTAGCATACTAACAAAATTACATGCGTTGAGGTACAGAAACAACTCCAGATGATAAAGTCTCTGTTAAACAATAGTCTAGTTACAGCAAATCCTAGAATTCCAGAGGCACAAAATTTGTAGACGGGCACAAGGAGAAGATCAGTACTACGTTGTCCCTGATAATTCAACTGCCGAAACTCCCGAGTTTGCAAGACTGAAGTCAGACTCAAGCTCAAAACTTCGCACATGTAGGGGCATTTCAAGTGAGCTATAGTTCCTAGAATGGAAGGCCCGTGGTAGCTGAAATTTGGGAAGTTCCAAATAGAAAAGATTCACAATATAGCAACAAAAAAAACATGCAAGATTCTTTGCTTTGAAGCAAAAAAGAGAGTTATCATCATAAGTCGTGTTTTGGTGACTGCACTTCATCAGTCTTCTTAGGGGAGAAAAACCAAGATAATAGCTTCGACGACTTACTCGCAGTAACAGGAGAGCTAGACACTGGTTGCTCGAGTTTTATGTTGCAGATAGAATCATAGTTCTGCCCCATATGAGGATTCACAATTTTTTCCTGCGGAATGTACAAAAGTTTTTTTGGATTAGAGACAGGTTACAAAAGAATTTGAAGTGACAAAAAAGCTTCATTATATGTTCGTCAATCATGGACATATCGGCGGTGTGTACCAGTTACATATAGTGATAAGAATTGCCATATTCATTAATATGTTCTGGGAATGATGTTATATCGAAAAATCAGACTGTACGGTGTGACATATTCATTTATATGTTCTGGGTAGGGGTGAGCAAAAAACCAAAGAAAGTGAAAAACCGAACCAATCTGAACTGAACATTTTGGGGCTTTGGTTTCGGTTTCTCCATAAGAGGAACCGACAAAAACCGAACCGAACCGAGAATAAACACTATTAGTAAAGAAAACTCTACATGTAGCTTAGCCCTTCATTACTCTATATATTTCTAATGTATTAACATGCCAAAATGTAGTATTATCCAGTTAATGTTCGACTTAAACAATAAATTTACAAGTTTTGAAGGAATGCAAACCGAGAAACCGAACCAAACCGATCTATTTTTCGGTTCGGTTTCGGTTTCAGTTCCTCTTATTTATTTCGGTTCGGTTTATACTGTGGTCGGTTTCGGTTTTAGTTTTATACCAAAACCGACCCATGCTCACCCCTAGTTCTGGGAATGATGTTATATCGAAAAATCAGATTGTACGGCGTGACATATAACTATCTATGGATCAAATTATTACCGTCTGTGATGCTTGTAAAATCGTATATTAGATACTAATATAGGTTTTATACTATACTCCTAATTATGAATTTTAACTACTTTAGTCGTAATTATAATAGAAATCATCATCAGAAAGAAAATTGGAGGTTTGATGAATAGTACCTTAAAAGTTTCAAATGGGCAGAAATCCTTGTTACCGCAACCCTGAACACATAAAAGCAACATCAAAATCTTGGAATTCAAGTACAACTTGAAAGATTAAGATTCAGAATAGTAACATGGGCGTAAGAAGATAAAAGAATCTTCAACTTTCTAACTACAATAAACATATAAATATACAAACTACTTCGGATTCTGACCATTTTTATAAGGTCCAAATTTGATCAAAACCCGACAAAATGATTTCTTCAATTGATTAAGATAATCAAGTAGAATATACTAAACTACAGCAAAGGTAAGAGATGGTGAAACTGAAAACACATCTTATAAGCAAAATTACAACTTACCGGCAGCGGAACTGGAACTTCATTGTGCAATACTTGCACAAAATATTTGTTCAAATTATTAGCTGGGCAGCTGTACAAAACCAACATATTGTTCCCTGCAAAAGGGGCCACGGTGCTTACCCTCCAATTTCTTTTCTGCGGGGGCTTTGGAGGTAATTCCAAAGGCTGCTCACTTTGTATCCGCTCAAATTCTACACAATCAGCAAATAAAATCTATTACTAAAGCAAAGGTAAAAATAAACCTACAAGTCAGATCAATTTCTCTCAAATAAAATACATGCTAGTATCATGATTTATATAACTCACCAGTTCCTTCACTTTCGCGAAAGAGACCAAGAAGACATGAAAATGGTACAACTGTCTCCGCGTGAGCAAACCGAAGTCTTGCCTTTTCGTAAGTTCCTGGAGTTTGGTATTCTGGAAGAATATAATGTAAAGTTATGAAGCAGAACAATGATAAGTTAGAATAAATAAACGTTATATTTTCTGCCAAAACTTATACTTCGTATCCTGATTAAGAAACTCTATTTCACCCTACTTTGACAAGTTTCTATTGTTTCTTACCCTATAACTCCCTAATGAGATATTTACTGTTATTTTATCTTTTGTTAAATAAACGCAGTTATAAGTAATATAGGCCCATTTCGATCTCTCTATCCTCACTACTTTCTTTTGAACTTTCTTTGAAGCTATTTAGGTATGTCAAACTATTTATATTACCTTCTTTAGCCTTAATAGCTTGCTCCATGGACTGAACAACATCTTGAAGCAAAGGTATTCCCATGCGATAGTTAATGGATTTACCATAACCCTTTAATATAAATGCCTCCACATCATCTGCCCACTCCAACAGAGAAATCTAAACAATGTGTACAATCATCTCAGCGTTAGTGTGTTATTTGAATAGTAGGAAACAACGCACAAAACAGCATATCTTGCAAGTATCATAACTACAGTAATACTTTCCAAGACAAATATAGAATATGTAAAACTCGTAAAGGGGGGCAACAATTGACACAAATGAAAACAGTATTCAGCATCTTATGGCCATCAAATAACTTCATTAAAGCATATCATTGAGGCCATTTTTCACATAGATGTTCACTTGGCCAGGAAGCAATTAAGAGACATTCAAATGATCAAAATGCCATTGGAAGAACAAAACTTCATCCCTAAGTCAAATATTGAAGCCCAAATGACCTAAATGAACAAAAAAGTAAGCACAAAACTTAAATTCTATTATCAATTTTTTAACTAACTAAAGCCTAGTGTGTGCTTGTACATTCGGACCCTCCCCTTAACTTTTGTATCTCTTAATGTTTACTGAAAAAATATCTTTCTTTCCATAAAGATAAAGAAATGTGAGAAAAAAGCAGACGGCGAAATACTTGTGCAAATGTCCTGACAAAAAGACTGTCGCACATCTAGTATGATTGTCGATTAATGATTTGATTAGATGAAATAGTGGACACCAGCAACATAATTAGAAATAATAGATGCAGGTTATGGCGCTGGGTCGAGAATGGAAGGAAGAGTTTTTGTAGCCAAAACATAAAATCATTTCTGGATGAAGACAAGTAAACTAACTAATGCAGGAACAACTTATGCAAATGTATAATAGAAGAAAAACAATTTAAGATCATTTAAGGATGTCATTACTAAAATTCATAAACAAGATAAAAGAAAGCACACAAATATTCTACTGACATCTCTAACCTATATTTTGAAACCAGCATACCTCATCAGGAGTAAAAAGTCCACAAGCTTGATTTGTTATGTCCAGTAAAGATGCTTCCTGACAATAAACAAAGAAAGAGATTGGCTGTTTGATTGAAATGACAACCGGCTTTAAGAACTACAACAACTGATTTGTGGCCCGTAAGATACAAGAGATGTTCCGATGAAAACGTAAGGTGTTAGATAGATAGCAAACCTCCTTGCATAGAAACCAAAGTGAAGCAGTATCCTGTCTTGTGAAATTGAGGCCCCACCGTCTTACCAATGAGGAGGAGACTTCATCCAAAACAGGTTCCTTAATTTGATTAACAGCTGGCTCCTGCTTTTTTTTATAATCCTAATAATGCAAATAAAATTAAAATTAAGTACTTGAAGCCAGAACATACAAAAGAATATATGAAAAAGAAAAGGCATTGCAGATCTTTATGACAAAAAAAGTCGGATTTACATATTTGTACACCATTTAATGTAGACTAGACAATATCTCGTGCAATGAACATATAGTTCCAAGAAAGATATGCAAGACAAATTTAAATAGTCTACACTGGACTTTCTGGTATTCTACTATGATTTTTCAAAAGTATTGGCGATCTCACTCAGTTTTTTACAATCACATCTTCATTGTTTGAAAATTCTACCAGGTCAACAGGATTTATTGCATACCTTGTAATTTCCACAAGTATCATGAAATCTCAGCAGCGTATCACGTGCACGACTCTCGCTAATCACAGCAAAAGCACGATGTTGTCCCGATCCAAGATTTCCTTTCCCTTTAAACAGCCCCATGCCAAATGCCACAGCACTAGCCGACGCCCGGGGAACCTGAGATCAAACAAGAAACTTATATGAGTTTTATGGTCATCATTGGAAAGATTACATGACAAAAGTTAGCGCCACCAATATAGGTAGTGGTGCAAACAGTAAGAAATCCATTTCTATAATACAGAAGATTATTTTAGCTTACATAAGTTGTGAAGTAATCAGAAGGCACGTTTCAAATACACTATTTTTTCTATTACATATGCTTCCTGTTGAAGAATGTAAGTGAAAAGGGTGTGTTAAGTAACAACCGGGTTTTCTGCATTAATGCAGTCTGATCCATTATTATTTTAGCATATCTATGAGCATCTCCAGGTAAATTAAAAGTGCTACAAACTTACAAAGTAAATAATAATTGATACAATAGCCTGCTACATATCGGTGCGACCATTCAGCTATTTCCTCCCCCATTACGGCATCCGACTGTTTTTCTGCTTTTATGTTAGAAAGCCATTTTTTTACAAATAAGCTTATGATCAGTAGGTAAATCACTATGGCTGCTATTTGAGTAGGGCTATATAATCTTATGCTTAAGTATACTATTGTATACTCCCTTGCAGAGGAAAATTTGATAAATTTATCACATCTCCCTTCATATGTTTCTTATTCTATCCTTCTTTTGATTTCAACATTCAGTAAGTAGTACTTGATACATTAACTTAGGCGTCAATAATATGACATAGCTATACTGACTCAAACTGCATGTCTTTCCATCTTTCTTCAATAGTATTTTAATCTAACGTCAATGAATTACATGCTACAATGACATGGACTATAAATGATACAGAAGTATTGCGATGAAATATGCAACAAAAAGTTTCATGGCCTAACAAGCAAATAGAAAACAAGAGATGTGTCTAACCTGGGTTGCTATAATTGTGTATATATCTGGGTGATATTCCTCGTCAAACAGATTAGGGAACCTTTCTCTTACTCTTAACCCGAGATTATACAACTCATCCTCTCCTTTGCTAATCAACTCTCCACCCGTTTGCTTCCCTTTCCAAGAAGATTTCCATCCCCATATCCACGCAGGAATCTTCTCCATAGACACATTTCCTTTTTCCTCCCCCTGTTTGGCCTCACTCAGAAGAACTTCCAACCTATCAGCTAACCCTTCCAACTCTTTAATACGTTTCTTCGTAGGAGCACGAGTTCCATGCCTTGCCTGTTTGTCAAACACAAGCAAATCTAAGTAATAAGATCAACAATAGACGTCAAATAAAGTTCAAACTCCACTTGAAAGACGCAATTACCAGAAGATTTATATGAATTGGAGTACATTCCTCCGGTATAGTAGATGGCACAAAACCATTGTGCGCAATCACCTTTCCAGCACCATAACTGCATTAAACCAGAATGTATCAACTCATGAATTCGTGTAATTTTTGATAATTTAGGTTGATAAAAACATGATTTATTTACATCCAAACAGAACTCTAGTAATAGCATACATATTATCAAATTAGATGATCAATTTATTTCAGATTTTTATCAAAATTGAGAGAGAGAGAGAGAGAGAGAGAGAGACCTGGAAACAGTGGAGAGATGTTGACGAACATCGAAGCTCTCTTCAGAGTATGATGGTGATAACAGTGAGACCAAAAGTATCAACATCGCAACAAGAACAGCCATGCCTCTCTCTCTCTCCTTCCTTCTTTGTTTTGGGAAAGTGAAGTGGGAAAAACCGTTTAAAATAAACCGATATATCGAACTCCATTACGTAAAAGAAATAATAATTTGCTAATGCGGGTCCACGTGAAGTTTAAGCGATCCAATGGAGTCTGCCGCGTGGTGGTATAGACACTGTTGTTTCTGTGGGGAAAGAGATTTGGATGGGAATCAATGGTGAAGACTGATGGAAGCTACTTAATTATATTACGTACGAGATTCGAAGATTTGTTGAGAGGAGGTGTTTATGGTATGGTGTCCCGGTGACGGAGCTGTCCCACTATATGAATGCCACGTATCCTTTTTATATTTTTTAATTTTGGTCTTGGGAGAAGAAGTCAAATGATACGGCATATTGTTAGAAATGACAAATGTTATGGCATTTTTTCTCAAGTGTGTGGTATTTACGCGACAGTAGGTTAATTGACTCTGGGATACTTTAATTTCAGCTGGCAATATGGTGGAAAATTTGCAGACTTGCCGGTCCGAGCAAACAAATATACAGGGGTGCCGAGGATTATACGGATGAATTATGGGCGCTTTTTTTTATTAGCGCCCGTTCGGTGCTTCCCGCAAACCAAGCAACTACAAGTTGTTAAAAATGTAAACTTGTAGATTAGGCGTGTGTGATTTTAGCGTGCACACCCATCTTATTGATGTCCGCCTCTGCGATAGGCGCGTAATATAAATTTAGACTTGAATCTATAGTGTGTGACAACTCTCGCTCAACGACTGTGTCGTTTAACAAAGACGGAAAATTATTTTCTGTTTTTTGTCGTTAAAAAATTGCAGTTTTACCCGCAAAAAATAGGCGACTTAAAGTCGGAGTTTCAAACCAACAAAACACAAATTGTCACTCTCAACCTCACTCCAAGACCTCGAATGGAGGTCGTACTTCGACTCATTTCACTACCTTTTTAACATATCTTTGGTTCCTCTTAGTTCAGGGCATTGGGGTTGATTGATCGAGGGCGGATTCTAGTGTGTCATGATATGGTGGGAGGGTATGTCAATGACAAGTGGGTTCAAGGAGGGACTAATGAAGAGGAGTATGCGATTTGGCATTGATATTTAACGCAAAAGAAAGATTTCACTACTGAAAGTAGTTTGAACCAACCCAACAATTGGGGACAACAACAACAATTAGTTCCACCTAATTGGGTTCAATCTTTCCAATTCACTCATCCCTTAACCTCAATTATCTTAATCACAACCCTTTCAATTATTTAACCCGCCCAACAATTGGGTACAACCCTCTCAACCGTTCATAACACCCAATAATTGGGGACAACCATCTCAATTTGTCAATTCCAACATCATTCTCCATTCACCAATCCCTCATAATCTTAATCATCTCAATCACAAGTATCTCAACCGGTTGACTTATCTCAATTCGAAGACGCTAGGGTTGTTAATGGACAAAAATGAAAGACAAACGTCGCTCGACCAAGAAAAATACCGATGGAGGGGCGGGGTCTCATTTGAAATGGATGGGCAATCAAAATAAAAATATTGCGAAAGCTTGGATTCATGTCTCAAAGGATATGATCAAAATCAGCAACCAATAACTTGACTTTTTTGGGACTCAATTTTGGATGTATTTTATGATTTATGTGAACAAGATGGTGAACGGGTTGAGCGTACGGTATCATCTTTGAAAAATCATTAGTCATATATGAATCGTGTTTGCAAGGTTTATGGTAATTGTTTGAAAAATTCGATGCTAGGTCCCATAAGGGTATGTAATTCAACATTCGTCATTACTTAATAAATTATATTTTTTTTTACCAAAATTACGTATTTCTTTATTATCTTAATCTATTTTATTGGACGATGCCGCCAAAACGATTTATGAAGCACGTGGTAAAAGCAAATGAGTGTATAAAGAAGCTTATAACGTTTTAAGTCATCATCAATGTTGGAAAATCTTGCAAGACCAACACCCGAACCCTTGGGAGGCACAACCTAATGCGGTTATGGAGAGAATGTTTAAGACTAATAATAATGCCTAAGATGTATGGCTCTCAATAATCTTATTTTGGAAGTTTGGTTGTATTTTGTTTAAGGTTGTTGTTTGAGAAGTTTGCTCATATTTTGCTAAAAATATATAGACACTTTGGAAGTTTTGATGTATTTTGGTGATTTTTGTTTAAGAAGTTTGGTTGTATTTTGTTTCAGAACCTTGTTTAAGAAGTTTGGTGTATTTTAATTAATAAAATTTTATTTAGTATTTTTAATTAGTTTTTATTTGGATTTATATTGAAATTGCAATAAATTTCTTAAATAAATTTTATAAAATTGTTTAGTTGAAATTACATAGAATTGAAATAAAGTTGTTTAAACATTAAAATTACATATAATTAAAAATGCTAGTTGTTTTCATGATGTTCTTACAAAGGTTTAATGAAATTATTTCGAACTGTCATATATTTATCCGAACTAGTTATCTTATCGTACTTCGTAATGTATCATTGTAAAATGATTTTTTCCCGATTTAAGTTAATCGATTGAGGGTTTGGGACAAAATGCTCGATCAATAAGCTTTTTCCATACCTATTGTGTGTCTTCCTCGATGATCATGTTGTGCATAATAATACACGTTTTAATTATTTAATCAAAGTTTTTGGGTAATCAACTTCTTGCCAGACCTTTCGCAATTGCAAATCGAGATTGAAGCACACCGAAAGCTCGTTCCACATTTTTTTGATATGACTGTTATTGCTTGGCAAAATATTTCTCTGCATTACATCGGGAAGTCATAAGATTTGAACAAGCGTTGCCCATTTTAGGTATATACCATCCATTAAGTAGTATACGGTTTCCATCAACTTTAAAGTTGCAAGGTGGAGAACGACCAAAACAAAGATTTCGAAAGAGATGTGATTGATCAATAACATTTACGTCGTTGTTGGAATCATACATCCCAAAAAAAACGTGCCATATCCATAAATCATGAGATGTCACCGCTTCCAAAATTATTGGTGGTGTTTTATTATTTCCCGTGTATTGACCCGCCTAAGTCGTGGGGCAATTTTTCCACTCTCAAAGTAATCCAAACTACCTAGCATGCTGAGAAATTCACACTTCTCATCAACACACAACAACCATTTTATATCGTCCGGAGTTGGCGATCTCAAATAGTCTGCACCGAATTGCGCGACTATCCCCCTGCAAAATCTTGTAAGGGTCTCAATTGTTGTAGTTTCTCCAATCCGCGCATATTCATCTACACTGTTCACCAACACTCCTAATACAATCATATGGAATACAACCGTAAGTTTTTGATGAGGCGATAAACCTAAAATATTTGCACAATTTCGCTTTCGAGCGAAAAACTTGCCATAAGCAACCACCGCATTCAAAATACGATCCAAAAGTCATCAGCTCATACGGAATCTCCGATGAAACTTTTCGCTTCCGTAAACATTCACATCACGGAAGTAGTCGTGCATGAGTAACTTATGATGAAAAATACGTGAGCGATTTATGGTTTTATGCCCGACAACCGAACAGACACGAGTTCCTGAAGATTTTACTTCTTATAATTTATCAATTTTGGCTTGATTGCTCAATATCTCCATCTTAATCGCATCAATAACGTCGTCATCATTATAATCGGTTGAAGATTTATCGATATCCTCTTCTTCTTCCTCATCGGATGAAGAATCGATGAAAAGATCAAGAACCGCCTTCAAATTCATCGGATACTCCTTTAGTTGATGACACCATATTGAGACACTTATAATCGGACGTCGTCGGTCTTGAATATGGTGTTATCAATATTTTTGAGACACTTATAATTAACAAATAAAGAACAACGAAATTGATTTTATGATAAACTATAAAATTAATAATAATAAAATTTAGATTTCATGCTAAAGTGTTGCTAAGATTATACAATTACCAGCCAACCTTTTAACCCCAAAGCTAGCTTAGTCAAACGCTCCCCAATCATTTGGGCATACCAGAGGTGAGCAGAAAATCGTATAAACTGTAAAATCGAACCGAACAGGGCCAGTTTAAATAAAACGGTTCGGTTTCTATGAGGTTAATTTTGATTTAGGTTTGCAAAATTAGGAACCGAAAAAAAAACAGTTCGGTTTCCAAAGCACTAAAAACCGAACCGAAGCGAACCGAACGGACAAAACATAACAAAAACAAACCTAATTTTAGTTTTACAGATTTACTCCTCTCCTCTACTCCCAGCTCCCCTCACAAACCCAACCCAAACAACGCCTCCTCCAAATTCGAGAGTGCCCTCTCATGAAAGATTACTTTGAAAGGTATGAACTCTCTCTCTCTTTGAATAGTCTCAACAATGGGGGATGACAGTGGTTGATGCTCCTGCAACAATGGGGCAATTCATCAACAATGCATCAATTCATCATCATCTCCACCTCCAGGGTGGTGGTGGTGGCTTTGATGGGCAATTCATCATCAATTTTTGCAAATGGCTCTGATGGGCAATTCATAATTTTTTTGTTTCTCCTTTTGCAAATGGCTCTGATAGGCAAAATGAGGCTTTTTTTTTAAATAAGTTTTTTTTGCAAATGGCTCTGAACCAGTAAACCTTATAAGTATAACCTACAATTAGTTGTTAGACATTAGTTTACAACTACTGATGATTATCTGAAGATATCAGCTGTTGATTTTGATTTTTAATAAGGGATTTTTTCTCCTTTGTTTATGATTTTTTCTCTTGTTTTTGTCTGAAGATATCTGTTGTTGAAAACTACAATTAGTTGATCTACAATCAATGTTTCCAGTAAACCAGTAACCTTTAATAGGTGAACTTTAAATCTATCTTAACTTTACTCTTAATTGGTTTTTTGTATGATTAGAGTCGCCACTCCTTCGGGGGAATCTAAGCCTCAGGTACAAAGAAATAAGCGTAGTGAGTTTGTAACAATTGAACTACAATCAATCCATGACAATTAGGTATTTTCTCAAGTTCTTCATCAAGTTTTTTTAGTGGTGTTTATATAACCTGCAGAAATTTATTTGAATTATGTTTGTAAAGTCAAGATGTCTGAATCACTTGTCTCTTTATTATTGATTTGTAGATGGAACAAAGTCTTACTCAAGATGGTGAACAAACCACTCAAGTTGGGCCAGATAGCAAAAATTCGCAACCCGATGTTCCATTATCACCCAAAAAGAAAAGAGGTACGAAGCGCAAAACTTCTAAAATGTGGGATCACTTTACTATCATAGAAGGTACTTATGAAGTTCCGAAAAGATCAGAATGCAATTATTGTCAAACAAGTATCGGATGCCATTCTAAAAGTAATGGAACAAGTACTATGTTGAATCACTTGGCCAATATTTGTAGTAAGTATCCTTATGGGAAATATGGGAATGTTACAAAAGGTCAGCAAACACTAGCTTTTAAAACAAAAGGAGATGGACAAAATGAGGTTGTGGGAGTTACTTGGAGTGTGGAGGCATGCATAATAGGATTAGCTAAGATGATCGTTATGGACGAATTACCATTTAGATTTGTAGAAGGTCTTGGGTTTAAACACTTCTGCAATGTTGCTATTCCGAGGTTTCCCGCCCCATCTCATTTCACGATTGCTAGGGATTGTCTCAAGTTGTATAAAGATGAGAAAGAAAGCCTAAAGAAGATTCTTAAGGATCAAAGAATCTGTCTTACCACAGACACATGAATATCTATTCAAAACCTTTGTTATATGTGTCTCACCGCACATTGGATAGATAAGGAATGAAAATTGGAAAAAAGAATCATAAACTTTTGTCAAGTTACAGATCACAAGGGAGAGACCATTGGAAGAGTGGTTGAGAAGTGTTTGATTGATTGGGGGGGTAGATAGCATTTTCTATGTTACACTTGATAATGCTAGTTCCAACAGCACGACCATTGATTACTTGAGAAGGAATACAAAAGCTGGAAAAACACCATCTTAAATCATGAATTTTTACACATGAGGTGTTCTGCACATATCCTGAACTTATTTGTATCTGATGGATTGAAAGAGTTAACTAATGCAATCTTAAGAATAAGAAATGCAGTGAGATTTGTGAGATCGTCTCCACATAGGTTGGAATGCTTGAAAACCTCTGTTAAATATGCAAAATTGGAGCATACGAGCTTGGTGTGCTTAGATGTTCCAACTCGGTGGAACTCAACATACTTGATGTTAGAGGCTGTAGAAAAGTTTGAGATAGCTTTTGAGAGATTGCATGATAGAGATTTGTCATATCGCTCAAACTTTAAGGATGGAGAAGGAGGGAAGAAAATTTTGGGACCTCCAACTTATTCAGATTGGGAAGATACAAGAAGGCTTGTGAAGTTTCTTAAAATTTTCTACATTGCAACATCGAAGTTTTCAGGATCTTTGTACGTTACTTCAAATACTTTTTCCAAGAACTTGTCACTATTAAACAAAGTTGATTACATATAAGAGAAGTCTAGATGTTGGCTTGATGTGTATGGCGGGGAGAATGCAAGAAAAGTTTGACAAATATTGGGATGTGGAAAAAATTAACTTATTATTGTTTGTTGCATTACTGTTTGATCCACGATTCAAGATGAAATATGTGAGATTTTGTCTTAGTTCAAATTGGAATTTGAGACATTAAAAATAGATATAATATTATCGAGGGTGAATGATACATTAGTTTGTCTCCATGATTGGCATTTTGGAAAATACACTTTATTGCAACATCAAAATATCGGTGAATCTTCCCAAGGGTTAAGGTGCGAAGGAGATGATTATGACGAGGATGATGGTATGTCATTGGCTGATGAGTTTGAAAAGCATTTGAAAGAAGAAGATAATTTAGTGAACACGTCCAAAGTTGAGAGATATTTGGCAGAGGTGTGTGAGTCACCAAAGAATAATCACTTTGACATTTTAGATTGGTGGAAAACTAATTCTTCAAGGTATCTGATTCTTTCTTTTGTTGCACGGGATGTATTGGCGATTCCCGTTTCTTCGATTGCGTCAGAGTCCGCTTTCAGTACGGGTGGTCGTATACTGGATTGTTTTCGTAGTTCCTTGGCTCCTGCCACTGTGGAAGCTCTTGTATGTGCACAAGATTGGCTCCGACCATCAATGGTCCCAATTG
Source organism: Kingdonia uniflora (assembly GCA_014058105.1). NCBI lineage: Eukaryota > Viridiplantae > Streptophyta > Magnoliopsida > Ranunculales > Circaeasteraceae > Kingdonia > Kingdonia uniflora. The sequence goes on along the minus strand of JACGCM010000882.1, from coordinate 48,740 downwards.
ATCTTCGGGAGTCGATGGATGAAGTCGAAAAACTTGAACAACTTGATAAAGGTAGACATATTTACATAGTTATTTTTATCTTGATATTACTTTTTACATTTTTTACAACTATTTATAACATGTGTTTTCTTCTTATTTGAATTTAGAGATGCTTGGAGGATCATTTTTGCATCCTTCTTTTGTTGAGGATTGATGTTTACCCACTAAAAAGTAATCTTATATTTTCTTTTGATTTGACATTTAGAAAATAATCACCAAAGCTCTCTCCAGGTATAGTCTTACTTTCATGTTATATCAGAGTTTCTGTTATATCTTTCCCTTGGAAGATATAGTATTGCTAGTGCCTAATATGTTATATCAGAGTTTCTTTTATAGACTTATAGCTTCATGTTACATGATTACTCTTTAGGAAAGGAAAGTCGATTACTCTGACCACCAAGCGACAATCTTATGGTCACAATAGGAACTGGTTTATCTGATTAAGGTCATCAAATCACATAGGTGCTCTTTTAAAGATATCAGGAGATCCATTTGATTTTAGGGATGGGTATGTTAAAACTATACCCCTACTGTATCGAGAAATCAAAATTGGGGGACGAGTATATAGAAGAAAAATTATCGTGATTTTTACCATGACAATGCCGTATTTTTATCAAGAATTCTTTTATCATTGACATACAACACAAGCTGTTTACCAAATCATCAGTGTACTAAAACAAGCCTCAAGAGAAAATATAGTATGCATGATCTTAACATTGTACCACTGCAGGGTGCGTCTTTGCCATCCTATTCCCCTCATAAGAGACATAGCAATTCATTCTCCGGATGTTTCTAACGGCGTTAAAATCGATAATATAAACTATCAATAAAAATACAAGTATCGCAGTGTTGATCACAGAGACCCTTCTCCAACTCTTCCTGAGACTTGAAAGAACACCTGCCTTACACGAATTGCACGAGTAACATAATTGCTCCTGACTATTGCTCCACCTCGAACAGTCGATAGAACTGCCTGTGAATTCTCCAGGATTCCATGTTGTCTCATTCACGTACAGGTCCCCGCATTCGGATTGGTGGCTTGCTACAGCCAGACTACACAGTAATTATCGTCTAATTAGTAAGTCGGAGTATGTATATGTTATGTAAGTTTATGGCTAATTTGAAGTACTGCATGAAGAAAATGGTTTAAGAGCATCTCCTCCTGAGCATGCCTTCAGACCAATGTTGTCAGGGGCGGCGCCGGGGCGCCCAAATTTGAACCAACCGCCTCGCCGTAACATTTTAGTGCTCTAGGCGCTTCAGAGAACAAGGCGACGCTGAGGCGGGGCGCCTTATGATATGGTGTTTTTTTTTTTTTTTTTTTTTTTGAAAACTGCCAAATGATATGGCTTATTTTGTTTTAAAAAAAAAAAAAAAAAACTCAAACTGCCAAATGATTGGCTCATTTAAGTTTGTGTTTAACAAAAAAAAAACCTAAATCAATTTACATTTCTTCCTGCGTGAGCACTCTGCACCTGCGTCTCTCATCTCTCATTCATGATTCATCTTGGATTCTTGATTCACATCCACTGCACCTGCGTCTTGCACCTGCGTATTATTCTTGGAATTACTCTTTCTCTCTCTCTCGGGCCTCGGCGTTCTTCAAGCTAACGACGGGTACTCAGCTAACGACGGGAACTGCTCTGTTTAAACAATTAAACAGAGTCTGAACAGAGTCAATCAAGGTTTGTTCTAGTGACCTTTAATTCACACTTTTTGTTAGCCTCAATACTTGTTCTTCCTTTGCGTCAGTAAAACTGCAAATGCCAGGAGGACATTGTTAACCTCAAAATAAATTTGAAGAAGATACCTATGCTGTCAGGGGCGCCGCCAGGGCGCTACGGGGCGGCGCCGGGGTGCCCAAATTTGAACCAACCGCTTCGCCGTAACATTTTAGCGCTCTAGGCGCTTCAGAGAACAAGGCGGCGCTGAGGCGGGCGCTCATTTCAAGGTGCTAGGCTGGGCGCCTTATGATATGGCATTTTTTTTGTTTTTTTTGTTTTTTTGAAAACTGCCAAATGATATGGCTTATTTTGTTATAAAAAAAAAAAAAAAAACTCAAACTGCCAAATGATTTGGCTCATTTAAGTTAGTTTAAAAAAAAAAAAAAACCCAAATCATTTACATTTCTTCTCTCCTGCGTCTCTCCTCTCTCACTCTGCACCTGCGTTTCTCCTCTCTCACTCTCCACCTGCTCTCTCCAAATCATTTACATTCACTGCACTGCGTCTTGCACCTGCGTATTGTTCTTGGAATTACTCTCTCTCTCTCTCTCTCTCGGGCCTCGGCGTTCTTCAAGCTAACGACGGCCGACGGGAACTGCTTCTCGTGAACAGAGTCAATCAAGGTATGTTCTACTTCTACTTCTAGTCAATCAAGGTCTGTTCTACTTCTAGTGACCTTTAATTCACACTTTTGTTAGCCTCAACACTTGTTCTTCCTTTGCGTCAGTAAAACTGCAAATGCCAGGAGGACATTGTTAGCCTCAAAATAAATTTGAAGAAGATACATATATGTTTAATACTGTGTTTCTTCCTTTGTTTAATACTGTGATTTCTGAAAACAATTTCTTACTTCTTGACATCAGTTTTTCTTCTTTTCATTTATACCTCAGACTTATATGCTTTTGATGATATAATTTGGATGATATAATTTGGATGTGTATAATTTGGATGATATAATTTGGATGATATATGTTATTAAGAGTACCCTATATTGTTAAGACTTCAGAGTACCCTATACTGGTTGTTGTGTCTCTCTCTCTCGGCGTTCTTGCTGGTTGCTGCGTCTCTCTCTCTTGCGATACTGCGATCTCTTGGGGTTTGTAATGTCGGTGGAAGGTTCCCAGGGAAGTACTGGTCGGTATAGACCGACTAATTCGAATGATCCGGGGTGGGACTATGGTCAACCGGTAGATGGAAATAGAGATCATGTTAAGTGCGACTTTTGTGGTCATGTGTCGAAAGGGGGGATTAAGAGGTTAAAACAACATCTTGTGAAAGCTTCGTACAAAGGGACTATGTACAAAGACGTTAGGAAATGTGATAAAGTTCCACAAGATGTTGTTGATGTACTTAGAAGCTTTATGGAAGGAAAACAAAAAATACCGAAGAGAAACAAAGTAAGAAAGACGAGATGATTAGAAACGTCAATGTGTATGGAAATGATGATGACGAGGTTGAAGAAGTTGAGATTCAAATTCCTAAGAAGAGGAAATGGCCTATGGATGCTTTTGTAGCCCCTATTGATGTGGATTTCCGCCCTAGAGCTCCTAATTCAAACGAAAACAAAAAACTTTAGAGAACATCCATGGTTACATTGCCGACTTCTTTATGAAAATAGCATATCATTTAATTGTGCAAGATCAGATAGTTATTCCAAGATGATGCAAGCAATTGTCCAATACAATGATCCATCGAGTAAGTCTTTTATCTTACAAATTATTTTTTGCAATACAAGTTAAAAGAAAATTGTCAAATACACTCTTAATCTTTTTAGTTTTAAATTTAATTTGTAGCTTTCAAGCCACCCTCATACAATGACTTGAGAGTCAAGATCTTGAAGAAGAAGAAGGAAGAGACCTCAAATTGGGTAGATAATTTTAAAGTTCATTGGGAAACTTATGGAGTAACCATCATGACCGATTGGTGGACCGATGGCAAGGGTAGGACACTTATTAACTTTCTTGTGAATTGTCCGAAAGGAACGGTCTTCCTAAAGTCTATTGATGGATCCGCACATATTCATGATGCGGAACTCATTTATAAAATGTTGAAAGATGTGATTGAAGAGGTTGGAGAGAAGAATGTTATTCAAGTAAGTCTTGAGTATTTATGTTTTTTCCTATCTTTGTTGTTTTGCTTAGACTTTATACATATTTGAATTTTGTATACTTTTTCACTAGATATGCACGGATAATGCAAGTAATTATGTACTAGCGGGTGAATGGATTATGGCGGAATCAAAGATTTATTGGATGCCATGTGCGGCACATTGTATAAATTTAATGCTTGGAGATGTGAGCAAGATGCATTTGGTGGATGAAACGGTTAAAGATGCGAAAAAGATTTCCCTTTTCATCTACAATCACAAACATGTGCTCCATTTGATGAGGAAGCAAACAAAGGGTAGAGAAATTGTAAGGCCGGCGGTGACTCGATTTGCTACCACTTTTCTATGTTTGCATAGTATGTATGAAAAGAGACAAGAACTAAAGACATGTTTCATACTGTTGAGTGGAGAAATAGCAAGTGGCCAAAGCACCCTATTGGAAAAGAAATTGTAAAAAAGTTAAGAGTAATACATTTTGGAACAATATGCATACTTGCCTAAAAATTATGGCTCCTTTGGTGGATGTGATTCGAATGGTGGATACCGAGGAGAAACCTTCTATGGCTTATATTTATTCGGCGATTGAGGATTGCAAGCTTAAGGTAAAAACTAATTTGGGAGACCAAACGATGATGACCGCGAGTTATGGAAAAAGATGGAAAGAATTCTTGATCGTAGGTGGTCTGGTATGCTTCAAAAGCCTTTGCACGCGGCGGCTCATTATCTTAACCCTCAGTATTATTATGCAACTCTTACAAGCTCAGATGAGATGGAATCAAATACTAAACTTAAAGAGGGTTTGTTAGATTGCATAGCAAAACTTGCTTTGGATGAGGAAGATGAAAGCCAAATCTTGCGAGATCTGATTGTATATCGTACCAAGGCTGGGAGGTTGGGAAAGAGGGGTGCTCAAGCTTGTGTAAAAACAATTGCTCCGGGTTAGTAACTTAGTATTGCTTTTAAGTTACTTCTTTTTAGTGTTTAGTAATTTTAAGGTTTTTTTGTTTTTATTCTTTTGATTTCTAAATTTTATGATTTTTAATATAGTGGAGTGGTGGATCACTTTTGGAAGTGAAGTTCCCGCCTTGCAAAGATTTGCTAAAAGAGTTCTTGGGCTTACTAGTGCGGCTTCTCCTTGTGAAAGGATTTGGAGTACCTTTGACAATGTAAGTTGCTTTTAGTATTTGTAACAAAATACATTATCAATTTATCTTATAGGTTAAAGTTTATTTCTCTAAGTTTTTATTTATTTATTTTACTATTGTAGATCCATACTAAAAGAGGAATTGTTTGGAGCATGATCGGATGAGGGATCTTGCATATATTCAATACAATAGAAGGCTTAAAAAGCGTTATGAAGAACGCATTTCTGGAAAAGAGATAGACCCAATTGTGTTGAAGTCCTTCGATGAATGTGCGGAGTGGTTAGTTCCCGACGATGCGAGAGACGACATTGTGTTAGGGACGGACATGACTTATGGTGTGCTTGAGGACGCCGAAGATGGATTTGATGACCCCCCGTTGACTCGTACTTCTCGCACGAACACCGCTTCACATTGTTCACAAGGAGGGGCATCAAGCTCACAATCGACAACGCGTCATCTTCAAGATTCTTCCAACGATGATGATTACGATGTTGATGCGAACTACGGTATGGGTGATGGAGATGATGATGGCATTGACTCGGGATCCGATGAGGACATTTGGTTTCATTATTCTAGCTAGATGTTTTTATTTTGGTTTTGCACATTTTGGATGATGGGGTTGGATTTTATTTCTGATATGCTAAGATTTTATTTTATGTTGAATTGATCTTCTATTAATCTATTTTAATGTTTGCTTCATTGCTTGCAATTTGGGATTTATCTTTTATGTTATTGACATATTGCAATAATATATTACAAAAAAATAAAATAATACATTGAGTCATTGCAATATATATATAATATACATTATGGGAAAAAAAATACATTGAGTAATGTTTGATACTTTAAATTAAATAATTATACAAATTTACAAATTTATACATATACACACATTACACATTACAAATTTACACATTACACATATTACAAATTTACATTCTCCCGCCTAGCGCTCCGCCCTGCCAGTGACCATGCCCACCGCCTTGCGCCCCGCCCCGCCCCTGACAGCATAGCTTTAGACTTCTCCCAGACACATACCGGTGGCTTTTTACAAGCCCAAAACCTAAAACTCAAGTGTAAAAGTAAACTTCATCAGATAAGCCAGTCCTATTGATAACCAAGTATTTCCTTGGAATATCATGTTTCATGATTTAATTTTTGAAGAATGAAGAGATTTGTTAACTGTACATCGAGGGATCGAAATATGAAGGCGCTTACAGAAGGTATACAAGCCAGTAATAGAGACCTGCCACTCCACATACAATCATTTTGTTTATACAAGTAACTGTATAAAACCAATTCTTGTTCTGCTGTTTACATTTCCCCTAGATAGGCCATATAAGTGCACAAGCTATTCTAGCATTCAACTTAAAAATAGACTGACAGACTAATGGACCCTTACTATCTTTGACTCCTGATTACTTTCCGCGTCTGCATATGCATTTCTGATTTCACGTTTGTCGCATTTTCACTGAATGTTCCATATCAAGCCACCAAACTCCCTTGCCTTATCAAACGCAGCTGTAAAGACATCCTGCAAAGGGAGGTATTTCACTCGATTCATATCAGATTCCCACAGCCTCATCTGTCCAAGCCAAGGCATATTTCCATTCACTAATTGACTCAAAACAATATGTTATATAAGCTAGTGCTGCACACGTTTGTCACATATGTTATATAAGGTAGATAAGAAATTGGTGGTTTAGTTTCTATATTGAGAAGATATGCCTGAACCACAACTAAAATTGAAATATGCATCTCGACATTAGGGGGTAAATTTTGCAAAGACAAATATATAATGACAGGCGATAACAAGCATGTGGAGTTAGAGTAGTATGTCTTATGTAAATGCACAATAAAAAAAACTGTAAATGCTAAAACATAAATTTGCCAGGTACTTCAATTACAAAGAAACAAGTAATTACTCTTTATATTTCTTCAACTGCCATTAACAACTTATGCCAAATTAACAATGGTTATTTTGTATTACATTTTTATAAACTTCGAGCTGATTTTGATTTGAGAAATTAAGCTTAACATAATTTCAGTTTTCATTACTCTCGCAACCAGTAACCAAAGTTTCCGTCAATGTCACTTGCGTTAGTAGTTGATGGCTGGGATTAGATCCTACATGACATATAGCTAACTGCAGGGTTTTTTTGCCGTCAAGCCTTGGCTGTTTCACTATCATAACTGCTCCAGCTAGCTTATTGCCATTCGTCATTTTTATTTGTGCACATATAGTGGAATAGTGTGAGACCAATTTTATTTGTATACGTGAAGTGGAATAGGCTATGTGCGTGTGAGAGAGAGAGAGACTATAAGTTCAACGATCTCACGCATGCTGTTACATAAGACATACTACTAACTTCATCTATTATATGTTCTTACAATCTTCATTTTATTCGGTCTTTTACCTGATTTAGTAATGCACAACTTCTTCACATTCTAAGCATATATTTACGGATGATATAGTTTATTGGACTGATTTTCAGGCAATCATAGTGAGATAGAGCTCTTTTTTGAAGGATTAGCAGTGAAATAATGTGACCTGATTTTGCAAGCATGTAAGCACTTATAACTTGTATTTAAAAATATCATTTATAATAGTACGTTTTACATGCAGGCATTGATTAATATTTTGGTACTAATACTTTTTTTCATGTTGGCAGTAATAATTATCCTCTTGCTCTATGTTGTCGATTAATGGGGGTTATTATGTTTTATTAATGTAGTTATATTTTGTGGTTAATAGGAGTTTGTAAGAATTAATATAAACAAGAAATTGTGAAACTTTAAATATTATTGTAGTTATTATAGATCTTTATGCCTGTAATTAAATTTGTTATGTTTTATCTAAATATTATACAATTTTGTATCATAATTGCAGTTTTATTCATAATTGTGATTTAGGGTTTATTTTCAGTTGGTTCAGTTCGGTTTTAAGTATATTTTGTGGTTTGGTTTGGTTTCAGTTTAACATTTGACGGGTGCGGTTCGGTTTTAAGTATATTTTGTAGTTTGGTCTCGGTTTAGTAATTTGGAAACCGATAATTGCGGTTTTGGGTTTTGGCAAATCAGTGCTCACCCGGCATACTCCTTTGTTTTGTCATCATTAATTTTTTCTTCATCCCACTCCGATAAACGTTCTCCGGCGCCTAAAATTTCATCCACCCAATAAATCGTACATCTCATTAAACTTGAATAAACATAATCAAATATAACGCAAGCTATGTTCGCCAAACTTGCACCAAATCTAATGCAAATGCATCTCTTTGTTAAAATGTTAGAATGGGTAAAAGTTGTAATTTCTCATACTTCTCTCACGAATCACACTCTCCCCTTCGATCTTATCCTCCTAATTGAAGAAAATCAAACCCTAAAAGGAAGTCCAGGGAATCACACATAAGTACTCAAATCAACGTTTTATTTCACTTAAATTGTTGCTTGTTTCGTTTGATGTCGAGTTTTCAAGGTTTGATTTTGACCTAAATGAGTGGTTTTGAAGGTTTTGATGGCCTGAATTTGTAATATTCATGGGTAAATATCGGGTTGATTTTGATTGGAAAAATGCCAATTTTACCTTAAAATAATTTGATAGAGATTCAGGAAATTTGAGGATGCTTATTAGTTTCTCAAGCTTAGTTCATAAGTATTGAACAAAACAATGCTTAATAACTATGAGTAAATTCTCAAATTAAAACTCTGTATTTGAAGATGTCCATATGATAATTGTTTTATTTGAAATTAGATTATTACTAAATAAATTTGACGCTGGTTTTAGCCATCAATATGCAATAGTACACGTGAGCTGCTTTACCATAAAATGACTATGCTCCTTTACCGATTTACCCTAAAGAAATTTGTAGTAGAATGTTGAACTTGATGATGAGTTAGATGACCAAAAGCATTGAATCATTGATCTATTCTTAGTTCTCAATAACTCACGAAGCTAATACTACATATCGTGTGAAAAAGTATAGAGAAAAGTAGTCTTTTTACAGAAGTTCAAACAGTTTTTTGCATCTTAGAGTTCTTATTGTTCATCACTCATCTCTTTAGGGGAATATCGGAATTCTACAATTAGTTACTACATTATGAACCATGAGACTCTATCACACTTCAAAGATTTTTTTTATGAAACAGACTATCCATAACAACTGTTGCTGCCGTCCTGGCTTATTTGTTTCTTGTCCTTAGCAATGAAGTGGAGCAAAAGGAGCATAACTCGTAGGTTTCAGAATGCTAAGTTGGGGCTAGATGGAGAAAAAGTTCGACAAACTCTTGGATAGATATGGGATTAGAGCTTAGTCCAAATTGAAGGAGAAATTTGAGAAGTTGTATTGTTGATAGATGCTACATTCACGATGAGGTGATCATACACTACCTAACATGTAGGCAGATTATGGGTTGTGTAATATTGTGTAGCAGTTTTGCCATTGTTGTAGTTTGGTTCAGCTAACAACATTAAAGGCATCATCTCAGTGACATTTTTTAATTTGTGGGTTTTGACATCATGTTTTTTATTCTACTGCCCCTCTCCAAGTACTGTAATTTGGTGTTACTGTTGATGCTTCTCTTGTGATGTATCAATATGTATTAGAACAACTTTATACGCTTTATCAATGACACTTGAACCTTATTTGCTAAATGCCTGCTCGTTGAGATTTGTTATAGTTATCTTGATAATTAATATTACCCATGGGTTTGTAACCTGATATATTTGTTATGCGCATAATTTTTGTACCAAAACAAATTTGGACGTGGTTGGTGCTCAAGAATATGGCTTCTAAAACTTGTGTTTTGGAGTACTTCATTTTAAATAAGTGGCATATAAGGCATATTGGGTGAGGACTACGTATTTGTAAGCAGGTTCTCCATTGTCCGTGGGTCCCCCACCGCTTAGTGGTATACTAGTATAGTATATATATAGTCCATAAGAAAACTTGGATTTGTCGAAATAATCATATGGAGGTCTTCTTTCGGATAGATATGGAGGTGAAAAGGAGTTGCTGACGTCAGCCCAAATTTTGAACTGACTCAAATACTCTTCTGCTTTAAAGTTTAAAAGTTTCTCTCGAGGGTAAAACTGTAATTTTCTTTTGTTTTGATTTCCTCTCTTGATCTCTCCAATCTCGCTCTCTTTTCTCCTCTCCTCTCTCTATTACAAGCATGATTTCTCCAATTTCTCTCCAATTTTTCCAATATTATTGGTAGTGGAGGAGGGTTTGGGTCTTCTAATCGGTTTGGGGGGTGATCTGATAGGTGGAGGAAGTTTTTAGGGCTTTTGGTTTGTTGTATTGTTGTTTGTACTGGTTTCAAAGAAGGATTCAATTGAATTGGGGTTGGGGTTTTTGGTTTGTTTGTATTTTCAACAATCGAAGAAACCCCAAAATGAATCGAGCAAAGGGTATCATGGGGTCTTTGAGACTGGTCAATTTTTTTTTTAATTACATTTTTTACCTTTATCAAAGGCTATTTTCAAAGGTATTTTACTGCTCCTTTTTGATATAATTAGATTATGAGTATAATTTTGTTGCGTAGCTTGTGTTCCAAAAATCGCAGACGTATATTATACGCCCCATGGAAGTAAACAGATCGTCAGAAAATTGGCCGTGAAAATGGCAAAAAACCACGATGAATCTATCAAAATTTTAACGATACCTTACCTAAGGATGACGTCATCCTAAGGTTTCAAGCTTGCTGACGTAATCCCCTAGAGTTGATAACGTCATCAGACTATGATGGGACCCACAATTGATGTGTCTCTCAAGGGTTGGCTGAGCTGGTGGTCCCACGTGTTGACGTGACATACCCCAGTAGTTGACGTGGCAATGGGAGATCCCACAAGTGATGGCGTGTCATGGTGACGTATCAGCACGTGATAATTATGACGTGACACATGAGGTCCACGTGTTGACGTGTCATCGAGGGTCCTACAGCTGTTGATGTGGCATTGGGGGACCCACCTGCTGGCGTGGCAAAGAGAGAAGTTGTCTCATGATCTTATATTATTGAGGTGCATGGCTTGAATACCCAATGTGGGACTATATATCTCCTGAAGACATATTATGCAAAAACACATTTTAGAGGTAAGAGAAATAAATTGGGAAAGCTACTGGCCTATATTGATTCTAAAGCATAGGCCGCTCGACACTCCCATATCACCCAGTGAGACATGAAGCGCATTACCTTGGGTTGTTTTGTTAGAATTTGGGCTTTGAACTTGCGTTGCTTTCTGGCTTTGTACCACTTTGGTCTTTGGGCCTCACTATTTAGGGAGTTGTTTTTGGGGAACTGGTTATTGCATTTGGTGCATTTTATCTTTAGGTCTAGAGACCCCACTTTTTTGGAATTGGAGTAACTGATAGCATCCTATTTCTACTTTTTGATGCAAATGTTGGAATAAAGTACAATTACTATAATCAATAAAACAAAGATGAAGAAAATCTTACTAACCTCTTATCCTGAATTTAACAAGCTTTAGTGTAGTCTTCCTTTGGATTGGTTGCAGACCTTAATGATCAGATAGTTTTAGTATTCTCTACTGACACTTGATACTTAAACAATCGTCATGTGAAAAAACTACTCGTATCTAAAACTTTATTGCAATTACATAACTGTAATTAAAACAGAATATATGCACATATAATAACGGATCCAAATAACTAGGAACAACTTCCACAGGGATAAAAAAATCCTAATGCAGTAACATTGAATAAAATAAAATAATAACTACTCCCACGTAAAATAGTGATCCTCAAATAGACTCCAGTAATCCCATACGCATAACATGTCCTCTAAAGGCTGGTATCGGAAGTTCCTTAGTAAGCAGATCAACGATCATCTCCAGTATCGACAAATAAGGAATCTCGATAATTTGTTTTCATACTTTATCAATAACAACGTGATACTTAATGTCAATATTCCTGTTATCCATAGTCACATTATCGTTATTAACATACTTGACGACAGCCTCATTGTCACAAAATACTCGCAACGGTCTAGAAATCGAATCAACAACCTTCAGCTCAAAAATAAATTGCTTGAGCCATACAACCTGTTGGGAAGCCTCATAACAAGCCGCATACTCTACTTCTATAGTCGAGGAAGCTACAAGAGAACGTTTGATACTTCTCCATGAGATAGCGCCATTTTGATAACGGTCAAAATTTAGTGTTTAGTAAGGGTTGAAATCGAGTGTTGTTCACTTCCGAACGGGACTAGAAATAGTTTTGGTTTGTGTTTTAGTAATCAAAGGTTGTAAAACCGCAAAAATCAATGATATAGTTTTAATTAAAAATAAAATCTAGGGAAAAGAATCCACCACAAATAATACTAAATGTATAAACTACACATGATTTACCCGTAGTTAGAAATGTATTTTATAACCTCAAGTCAAGCTAGTTCATCTTTTATCGTGTAATTCCCCTTTAAACTACATCAAATACAAAATCTTCAAGTGTAAAAATACGGAATGTGAAAGCGCATAAGCGTTAACTACAAACCGTTAATCTCTTGAAAATTGGGCATTTAGTGTGAATAATATATGAATCTTAAGATTAATAATCTTGGTCTATATCACTTGGACATAAACCAATAATACAACCATAACAATATAGAGATGAACATTCACAATAAACTCATATGGGTAAGTACATATATGCATGAGTCTACATATATAATACATTAATGGCTTCATCCCTCCCTAGAGGAGAGATTTAGCTAGACATAGTAAATAAACTAAAACATAAACATGGAGAATACTTTGACATGAGAAATAAGAGAATGAAAAGAAAAATATAGTTTATTAGATTAAAATGAGACTTACAAACAAGGAAGAAAGCTTCAACTTTGCTCCAACTTCTCCAACAATGCTCTCTTCTTACACTCTACTACAATTCTCTCAAGTTTTTGGATCCTTTTTATGAGCTCACCATCTCTCCTTTTATAGATGAAGGAGAGGTTTCTTACATTAAATATGAGAGTGTAACCTATTCCATGAATGTACATAAAAATATAACCTCCAAGAGTTATCCTTTAAAATGTAACCTCACCATGTGAGACCCATGTGCTTGACAACTCTACATCATTCTCCAATAGTTCATCTTTTGAGTTATACATCTCAGAATTTGCACATATTTGGTAAATGAGCTCCATGTGACCTAAAATGCAAAAATTAGTTTTATAAGTCATGTTTAATAATAAAATTAAGGATAATAAATATTAAGTCATAGGAAAATGTGGTCATTTTACATGTCCATCACCATATAGTCTGTCGAGAAGCCTCATAACAAGCCACATACTCTACTTCAATAGTCGAGGAAGCTACAAGAGACTATTTGACTTCTTCAGGAGATAGCTCAATGAACAAGCATACAAACATAACCAGAAGTAGATTTCTTACCATCTTTGTCCCCTACAAAATCTGAGTCAGAATAGCCCAAAACCATGAGCTCATCCGATCTTTTATAAACCAATCTGTAATCTCTAGTCTTCTTCAAATAACGAAGAACTATCTTGGCTGCCTGCCAGTGAATAATAGAAGGGTTTTGTTAATACTATCCAAACATCCCAACAACAAAACTGATATCGGGTCTCATGCACATCATGTCATACATGAGGCTACCAACTACTGAAACATACTCCTTAGCGATGCCTAAAGAAACTGTCTCGTGCGGCATCATCTTCCTGAAGATATCCCTCTTGACAACAGGGACTTCACTTGCTTTACAATCCTGCATGTTATACCTCTTCAAAATTTTATTGATATACACTCTGAGATATGCCAAGTATCCCTCTGGTCTTGTCTCGCTCAATCTTGATGTCAAGAACATAACTGGCATCTCCCATATCCTTCATGTCAAAATGCTGAGATAAAAAGGTTTTCGTCTTCTGAAGAAACTGGACGTCATTGCTAATGAGTAAAATATCGTCAACGTACAAATCCATAAATGTAAACGTCTCCCACTCTGTTTGACGTATATACAACGATCCATTTTGTACTTGACAAAACCATGGTTTGAAACCACTTCATTAAAATGTAGGTACCACTGCTTAGACGCCTACTTAAGACCGTACATAGAGCATTTAAGTTTATAAAATAGTCGAACCTTCCCTTAGGTCTAAAAACCTTTGGGTTGGTGCATATAAATCTCCTCGTTAAGATTCCCATTAAGAAAAGTTGTTTTGGCGTCCATCTGATGAAGCTCCAAGTCAAAATGCGTCGTCAGAGCCAAAATAATTCATAATGAATCTTTTTTCAAAACTGGTGAGAAAGTCTTATCAAAGTTAATTCCTGGACGCTATTTGAAACCCTTCGCAACAAGTCTCGCTTTGAAATGATCAACCTTCCCTTCAGAATCACGTTTGGTCTTCAATATCTATTTGCCTTAGATCCTTCAGGTAAAAGTGTCAACTCCCATACAGAGTTGTGAGACATCGAATCCATCTCCTCCGTCATGGCATTACGCCACTGATTTGCAAAACTACGAGGATCTTTGAGTAAAGGATATTGGATCCTCAAAATTAAATAAATTTCCTTTAACTGAATAAAGATGATAATCTAAAGAAATAATTGAACGCCTTTCTCTAGAGGATCTCTGAGTAGGAACAAGAGGCTGGGCTGGAGGTGGAACGATAGGAAGCTAGACGGGAGCGAGTGTAGGAAAAATATGAGGAAGAATTGATGCTACGACAGGGTTCAGAACTGGGGCTGGAGCAATAGCTGGGTCTGGAACCGTACTCATCACAATATCAATATCAAGTAAACGCAGAAGCATAGCCACACTAATCGAAATAGCAGTTGGACTTCGAGTTTCAGAACCCTCTCAAAAAATAACCTTTCTATGAATAGTACTGGTAAAGTGATCTCCCTCCTCTATGAAATGATCCTGAGCACACTCAACAATCTCCATGGGTAGAGAAGGATAATACAATCTTAAACCTTTTGATCTTTTTGGGAAACCAACGAAGAAACAACTAACAGTTCTCTGCAGGACAACCCCAAACATGCAAGTAATTAAGACTAAGATTTCTCCCAGTCCATAGATGATAAGCATTAAATGGAATAGAATGAAAAGGAACTCGATTCTTAATATAAATTGAATAATATAAGCACTCTCCCTTCAAATTCACAGGTAAATCAGTATCACATAACATGCTGCGAACCATGTTTTGATAAGTTTGATTATGACATTCATAAATACTATTCTGCTCTAGTGATCCAGAAGTAGTAGGGCTGGCAATTTAACCCGCTCCGCTAGATCCCCGCCCCGCTCTTAATGAAGCGGGTTTGGTATGACTATAGCGGGTATGGGGGGTTTGGTTTTTATAAAAAAACCATTTATTTATTGGGGCGGGCCTGGTTTTAGGCTCAAATAAATGGGGCCCCATCACCCGACTCAGTTATAAATGATATGACTTGAAAACCCTTAAGCTAAACCTAATTCTAAAGACATGTTAGTCAAGTCCAACATCATGTCTCCTCTTCTGTCTTCATTTTAACCTCTAGCCTCCTGTGTTCTATCATCAGCTTCTCTTCATTTCAACCACGAAACAACTTTCTTCACCAGAGTAACTTTCATTTGTAGCCCAAGTCAAGTGAGTGTTCTAATTTTAATGGATCTATGATGAAACTCACATTCTTCTTCTAATAAGAAGATTTTGGATTTCTCTTTCTTTCTTTCCTCAGAGATCAAAACAAAGAAGAGAAGAAGTAAAAGAAGAGATCTTTGTTTGAAATGTATCTATTATCTCTTTTTGAATCAATTGGTATTCGCATCCCTTTTGATTACTACTACTACTTGCTTTTATTAAAAAGATTGTAAATTTTTAGTTTTTAGTTAAAATTCTTCAAACCCCATTTCCCCTTTTTACTCAACTGGTGACTCATTTCATTTCTTACCAATTTTGATTATCTATGTACCAGTATTCATCTTCATCTATGTACTCCATCATTACAATCGGTATGAGACTCAATTCAATTTCAAACCCAAAACAACATTCTTCACCAAACTAACTTTCATTTTTAGTTTTTTTTTTTGGAAAATGGCTTTCATCAAACCTCACACCAATCTTTTGATGTCAAATGTTTTCCTTTTCTTGTCTGAATCACATCCCATCTTTGGTGTATTAATAATACCTGTATTTCTTTAGAGTCTTGTAAGACTTAGATTCTGTTGATAACATTAAATAATACTGTATCAAACATATATATTTTTAAACGGGTGTTAAACGGATGCTGGGGCGGGTTTTGTATAGGCAAATTTAAATGGAGTAGGTTTGGGTATTCTCCATTTAAGTTAAATGGTATTGGGGCGGGTTTGGGGGTAGGGTAATTTGGCAGGTATGGGGATGGTATTACTCCACCTGCTCCAAATCTGACCCATTGCCAGCCCTTAAAGGTAGTGTATTGGGCTACAATACCCTGATCCTGTAAATACTGATAGAATGGTCTTAAATGTTGACTGTCTTGATCGATTTTACCATAATACTTGTCTCCTCGATCTTACCGAACAACCTTGATCTTTTGATCTAACTATTTTTCAACCTCTAACTAGAAAGTCTCATCAAGTGATTCAGACTTTTGATGGATAAGAAAAGCGTAGGTATAACGACTAAAATCATCAATGAAGGTGATAAAATATCGATGACCACCGTGGGATGGAGTAGAAAAAGGCCTACATATGTCTATATAAATCAGCTGTAAAAGGTCTGTGCTACGAGTAAAGTCAAATTTTATGATCTTGGTCAATTTTCCATGAATGCAATTGACGCAAGTCTAAAAATTAGAGAAGTCTAAATCTCTGAGAACCCCATCTTGAACCATAATCTCTAACCTCTTTCAAAAAATATGTAATAGTCGTTTATGCCATAACATCAAAGATTACTTAGAAACTCTAAAATGTTTAGAAGTAAAAGAAGCACTAGCCTCAGCAGATAAACATAATAGTAAAGTTTTAAATAAATAATTAATAAATAGATGATATAACCCATCAACTAGTAAACCAAAACCAATAATGGAATGATGATGAATAATGTCAAAACCACCATGTCCAAAATTGAAAAAATAACTGAAAGAGTGCAACCGAGAAACTGAAACTATAGATCATCTCATCGATGGAATATAAAAGGTGTATGTCAAATCTAAAGTAATACCCATTTCAAAAACTAAGCAAAAAATACCAACGAACTCAATTAGAAGACTTCTAGCATCTCCTATGAAACCTATTCCTTAAGCCTTGCCAGTCACCTACTGATGAACCCCTGTGGAGAATTCAAAATATAAACAATTGCCCTATAATCTAGCCACCAAGAGTTGGTGGGAACATCTACCAAATTGAATTCAAAACAAACATAAATAGAACTAATACCTCCTTTATTAGTCAACCAGTTTTTGTAAGAATGACAGTCCTGCTTTACATGACATTTCTTCTTACAAAAGAAATACTTTATAACTTGTGAAGTAGTTGTTGACGAAATTGTATTTTGCTTCTCATTCTCATTCCCTGAACGAGAACTCTGCCCTGGTCCAGACTTAAATTTTTTCTTATTTGCAGAACTTTGATTCTTAAACTTCTTTTTCTCTTGAGAATTAATGGACAACCTCTTCATAGAAGTAGTCATATGAGTCAATTTTGTTTTACCTTTCTTCTGCCGTTTTTCTTCAGAGACCAATACTGCAATCAACTCATTCATTTCCCAGGTTTTTTCTTGATTTTGGTAGTGAACCTGAAATATCTCAAAACTTTTTAGAATAAACCAAACTGATAAGTGAACCATTAACGTATCATTAATTGTGAGATCAAGTTCTTTCAATGTAAGAACTAACTTAGAGATCTTAAGAATGTGCGAGCGCACATTTTCACTGCCGTCATACTTCAGCGATAAAAGCTGAGATAAGTTACTGTACTGCCTTCCCTTGACAGAGCTCTCAAACTTTTTCTTAATGACATCTAACAGTTCCTTTACAGTACCTTTCTCATCGATACCTCCCCGCATAATAGGATTGATGGAAGAACAAATGATGAAATTTGCCATTTTATTGGCTTTGACTCAATTAGCATGTACCACATTCTCAGCATCCGAAGAGGTATTTGTGAGATCTGCGAGCTTGGCTTCAGTGAGGACAAAATCTAAATTAAGGCAGCTTAGGGCAATCTGGATTTTGAGCTTCTAGTTTGAGTAGCTAGAGTCTGTCAAGGTTTCAATATTAGTCAGTTGGTTCTGGATCATAAGGTCCATAACTACATGAACTACAGACTTATATTAGGACGTGTATACATTTTTATGCACGTTTAACTTGATCTATAAAATATCTATAACTAGTTGTTTTTAATCTCGATTCTACTTAGGGTTAGGATGGTCGAGTCAGAGTGTATATTGTATTTAAGATATGACTTTTCACTCTGTGGGTACATCGATGTATCATTGAATCCCTCCTTTGGGTGGTAATTTGACATACATTACCCCCAAGTTGGTAATCACTCACGCTCAAGACTAGACTGACCACTTACAGTTTGACTTAAGATACTTCCTCACCTTTGGGCCAAGGGTTATCCTCATCTCCCCGTACCGTATAGCCTATCTTGACCAGCTAATTAATTAGAATTTTCTTAGCCTCCTTTGGGTGGTCTAATTATTTTAAGTTTAATTAGCACAAAGTAGTCTTAATGACACTTTACAAGAAAGTCTCAAAATTAGGAGAAACGTTCAACTCCATGGACAAAACTCCTTTGGGTGTATTTACCCATTTTATATCTCGCCTACCTAACGACTACTTGATCTCACTTAAACCCCATTGGAGATCCTTGAGCATTAAATCCATATATCATTAATGATTTATATATTATCAGCAGTTAAACTTACAACAAGGAACAGTAGTATGTGAAGAAAGGAAAATTACTTAGAGTCCTTAGGATTGGTAGCCGAAACTTTGCTGAAGAAAGTATTCAAATAAGTTGTTTGAATTTTACAGGTCTGCTGAAAACCTACGGTCTTTCAGTCTAGTTACAACTATATATACAAGTTGTCATGAGTTTAACTTCTACAAGACCAACAAAGCGTACACATGTTTTATTTATAATGATTTAGATAAAATATAAAATCCAGATTGTAATAATCATGTTCTAATGTGTATCTTAACATATGTAGGAGTAATGTTGAATCTGTCTTTGTTCATGCTATAGCTAAGCCGGTCTACGCTCTGACTACTACGACCAAGCCTATATTATGCTAATTAGACCAAGAAGGTATAGAGAAAAGAAAGGAAAAAACCATTACGAACTCAATGGCTAAGATAAAAGCTAGCGAGGGTATAGCGATAAGGGCTAAGAAGTCAGCATAGGTGCGTTGTTCGACGGGCGAAAGAGAAGCTACGTCGTAGGTCAGTCAGATGAACCAATAAGTGCATCGTTCTCTATACCTTTAGAACAACTCCAGCAGAAAGTTTGGGTTTGGGTATGGGCTCTGGCAGGGTTCCCACAAAAAACCCAACCCACACCCAGCCTCTCCTAGTCGCAAGTTTAGGTTTGTGACGTATATATTTTTTAAGCCGTGTTCCTTTTACCGCCGCTTCAATTGTTATGATTTCTTCATTCCAACTCGACTCATTCTTACATTTTGCTTCTCATCTCTATCAATTTGAAGGTAAAAAAATCAATTCCTTTAAAAATCAAATGGATATGCTAGAGGAGAACCACATGCCAGTAGATTACCTGGGTTTAGAGTGACAAGAGATCCAGAGTGAGCCGCAACTCGATCGAGGTCCGGAAGGAAGAAAAAGAGAGTAGAATTTGAAGATGTACAACAAACCCAAGGAGAAGCACACCCACCCCAAGAAAATTACCTGCAGAGGTTTATTACCCAACTTCCAGACGGCGTCAGTCATATCTATTACAATGGCAATAAACTCACGAAAATGTTTTTGTTTAATTATGAATTTGTTATTTTCATAAATAAAGTGTTTGACAAAATGCTCCAATGAACAAAATCGGTATTCGATGCATCCACACAACACATTCACTATGGTGATCAAAGTTTGGAAGGAGATTTCCACAATTCTGACAATTAGGGATGCCATGGTGAAGATATTCGGTAGCTTTATGGATATACGCTTGGGTAATTCTGATAATTGGCTAATTCAGGCGCTAACAGAGCGTTGGTGGCCAACAACACATATTTTTATGTTCCCATGTGCGGAGATAGGGGTCACTCTATTAGATTTCTATATGATGACATCATTGTCAATCAGCCGATATCAGACACAGGTACCGTATGATGACGCATGGAGTATTTATCCAATGCGAGGCAATTACTCCCCCGTATTGACTCCAACAATATAAGAGTCGAAACGTCAGCATTTCATATTTGAGGACGTACTTGGCCCTCACAGATGATCAGATGATGATATTACCATTTTTTATACTTTTATCTTCTTCATGATGGGACATTTGTGGCTTCAAACGGCCAACGACGCCGTCCCGCTTGGATATCTCGCGGCCGTAGCCGATTTGGACAAAGCTGCCGAATATGACTGGGGTTCTGCTATTCTTACTTCCCTCTACCATGGTTTAGATACTGCAGTCACAACCGAGGGTGCCATATTTGGATTTTTCCAACTTCTTGAGGTAGACTAACACTTTTTCCTTACAAGCTATAAATCAAATATCTTCCAATAAATGTCTTAAATATAATTTATAATTATTTTTTATGTTGTTCCAAAATACAGTATTAGATTTACGAGTATTGTGGGGTTGGTCACCCTATTATCAAGGAAGAAGTTAAGTTCTCGTCCTATCCACGCCTCAAAGCATGGGAGATGGGGAACAAGAAGAAAACAATAACCAGGTAACCAATTTGTTTATTCTAGGCATATACCACATTGACCACCGGACTATTGAGGCGATCATCTGGCAACCTTGGTAGGATTCTGCGGTGTCTGAGTTAGATGACGTACGGATTACGTCACTCCTATCCTGTAAGAGGATACCACTTCAAGTCCTAAATGGAAACTGCGAGTATTACTTGGGGATAGATGTTGGATGTAGTTCTAGCACTATGGGTATTCCTTTGAATCCTCCACTTAACATGTTGACACATCTTAGTTCAGTAGATTTACAAGCGATGAGACAGGCTGGCTTCGTTAACTGTGACCAGTTTATGATAGGGGAGGAGAAAGAGACTTACGCCTCATACTGGGTTGGCCAAACTGATGAGGTAGGCCATCTGTTGACAGATTCCCAGAGGATGGAGAATATAGATATGTTCAGACCCACTACACTCAGGGCTGGTATTTATACCCGTGGTGGTTACGTCATTATAGGTTCATAGCTTGTCCCAGGACTTCAGTTTGCTTGGCGAGCCTGATGGGCCAGACCCGGGGTGGCGCATAGAGTAGGCAGGGAGGCGTGAGATGTTCTCCATCCATGCTTGA
Source organism: Kingdonia uniflora (assembly GCA_014058105.1). Classification (NCBI taxonomy): domain Eukaryota; kingdom Viridiplantae; phylum Streptophyta; class Magnoliopsida; order Ranunculales; family Circaeasteraceae; genus Kingdonia; species Kingdonia uniflora. Next base: position 27,290 of record JACGCM010000882.1, on the reverse strand, counting down.
GGGACCTGCCACCCATGTCTGCCTCTTATGGCGCAGAGGAGTTGTGACACCTGACTCATGGTATGCGGCAACTTTATCTTGCAGAGTCTGCGCGGGAAGCCTAGAGGATCTAGGAGCTGACTGATGAAAATACTACTCTGAGGAGGAATATGAACAGTGTACACGACCAGCTATATTCGCATGTAAGTAATTTATTTATGTATTTATTTATTTTTTTCAAAATGTAATATTTATTTTGTCAAAATTTAAATAAATTTTCTTTGTCCTGTTCAGAACCTACATCTGAGGAGGGTGCGTGAGGTATGGGTGGTGCCGGTATCACCTAGAGGTAGCGCGAGGACGAGGCAGGGGACCCATGAACTTGGTCCACGACTAGGGGAGCCGGTAGTAGCCGCAGGGGGCCGGGTACTGGAGATGATACTGGCCCGTCTCAGTAGATATATGTGTTTTTGATATTTTTGTAGACGTAATCTTTTATTGTAAACATCAGTGTTAAACAATTTCTATTATAGAATTTTGTTTCTCTATATAAATACTTGTATGACCTGATGTCCAATTTCTTTATATTAATTAATATTAATCAATTTATTTTGAGTCATAAATTTAAATAGAAATGCAATTACAATTCTTAAAATAGTAGTTCTATGCACGAAATGAAACTCATAACAGATACAATTACACTTAATTCATCATTTACGACTTATGTAAGGATTAAACCAAGACCATTCAGTAAGGGGGTGGATCCCGTCCATAGTTGGAAAGTTAGTAATTTTTTAGAAACTCATCAGGCGGGACGTAGTTCCAGTAAAAATATTGTATAGAGTCTCGAACAGGAACGGCTGGTCGTATTTCTCATACCATTCATCTCTGGCTTCGTAGAGAATATAGGCTAGTAGAACACCTCTGACCCGTCTATCAATACTCATCCATATCTCATGAAACTCATCACATTTAGCCTTAAGAATATTCCACATATTGTATAAATCTTCAGGAGGGTATTGAAGTTCTGTATGCACCCTGAATTGGACATGAACTCCATTCTATAGCTAATTGAAATTGAGTTGCCAGAGAGGTGGATTATCAACAAAATACCGCCAAGATACGTCCAAGGCGCAGTCTTCATTCCAGCCAATACCACCGAAGAATCCTGTGTTAGAGCTGAAAAACTTAGCATTGTTGAGTCCAAGTAGAGAACCTGTTGTCAGAGCATCTCCAACCAATATATATATAAAGCAAAAAGTAGTCGTTGTGATCCAAAACTAGCCGTTGCGAAGGACCCACCAGAGGAAGTAGCCGTTGTTAGAAATCAGTATAATTGGCGGTAAAAAGAATACCACGCAGTGTTTCTTTTACCGCGCGGTGTTCATTTTATCGCCAATCACACTGATTTCCAACACCCACTTCTTCTTTCCACCTTTACACTTCTATCTTATATTAGAAACTTAATCCCCCTTCACTGTTAATACCCTTCTCTTAACTCCACAGCCTCAAATGTCTTCCTCATCATTCTATTCATCCATTGATGATCCTCCACGTATATCGTCGTTCTCATCTAACGATCTTATGTTTAATTATGCGGCGGCAATTTACGTTCTGCCCCAAAATATAATAAACATAGTAGTACATGATGCAACTTCGAGTCACGGCAGGAGTGTCATGGGCCGTAAGGATAAGAGAAAGAAGCGAGATCACCCATTGGGGTATTATAATATTATACGGGACTACTTCAAGCCAAGGTGCATATATGTGCAAGATAAATTTCGGTGACATTTTTTGTATGAGTAGAGACATATTTATGCGTATATTCGATGCAGTTGTTGCATATGATCAATACTTTATCCAAAAACCCAACAACGCTGGTACTATGGGGTTATCACCGTATCAAAAGATAGTCGCGGCACTACGTTTTCTAAGCTGCGGTGTTGCGGCAGATCTTTTTGACGAGTATATCCGAATAGGAGAACAAAGCCTTGTTAAGTATGGAAAGGTTTTGTGTTGCGGTTATACAAATTTTTGGCGAAGAATATCTTCAAGCACCAAACGCGGCCGATGTGGAAAGGTTAAGCGATCGGAGAGTCATGAGGATTTCCCGGTATGTTAGGAAGTCTTGATTGCATGCATTGGATATGGAAAAATTATTCCATAGTTTGGCACTGTCAATTTACTGGTCATTACCCCAAGGCGATATTAATTCTTGAAGCGGTAGCTTCACAAGACCTTTAGATTTGGCATGCTTTTTTTGGGTTACCAGGGTCTAACAATGATTTCAATGTCCTGCAGCAATCACATCTTTTCACCCGACCTGGCTGATGGTATCTCTCCGCCTTGCAATTATACAATTGCCGGAAAAGCTTATGATATGGGGTATTACCTAACGGATGACATATACCCCTAATGGGTAACACTTGTCCAAACCATATCCAATCCGGTTACACCGAAACAAAAAGTCTTTGCTCAACAACAAAAAAGTTGCCGAAAAGACGTAGAATGGGCATTTAGGATTTTGCAATCATGGTTCAATATTGTAAAAAATTCGGTTAACCCAAGGTTTTGAACAATGCCATGAAGACGTGCGTGATGCACAATATGATCATCAAAGAGGAACGAGGTACATTCCCATCATACTTAGACTACAATCCGGCCAATCCCTCTACTATCGAAGGCGAACGGTTCAATATTGTATGCGAACGCGGAACAATAAAATCTTTTATATCGAAAATGAATCGCATTCGAAGTCGAGAACTGCACTTTGATCTAAAGGATGATCTAATCGAGCATTTGTGGGTTGTGAAGGGAAATCTTCAAACCTAGTACTCAATTTCTTGTATTATCTGAGTGTTCTTGATGTAATTTAATGTTTCTTGTCATACAAGTTTATTAAACGATAAGCAGATATTGAATTAATCTTGTATTTGTTTTAACGCAATATTCTCGGAAATAAACATTTCAAAAACAAGATTACATTCTTCAATAGCAAAGTATATTATTCAAGCGATTATATTATTAGAAGGTAAACTATATTCTTGGAAAGAAAACTTCTATATACAATAAAGTTAAATTACATTTCATCACCACTTCAAGTACCTGGTCTGCCCCTTTTGGCCAGACGTTCCATGACCTCAGCTTGCCTTTGCAGATAGTATTGTAATTGATGTACAAAAAAATTACTCAGGTCTTTCTCCATGATTTTGCGATCTTCCCTTATTTATTCGAAATCCATTTTGGCTTGCCATTGTTGATTTGCTTCCGCTCTTCTTCTTTCCTTTCTTCTTTCGCTTGTCTCTTCTCCAACCGTAGTTCATCAAACATTGTTTGGATACCACTACCAGATGCAGCAATACCATCCAAGGCCTTTTGTGTTGCAAGGTTATTTCTAAAAAGTTTTTGGCCGATGGGTCTGTTTTCACCCTCATACAACGAACCATCTAATTCAGAATTATGGCCCGCGGATTGAGGTGTAGGTGGGCTGTCAGGGTCCTCCGATAGATTATTTGATTCGACCAAATTCCCCGAAGAAGAATTATCTGATGTTTTTCTGGCTACATTTCTTGTACATTACCCGCATGGTTCAACCCATCATCTCTTAGGTTAGCCCATTGTGGTTCTCACGCCAAAATCTTATACGCTTCACGACGTTTGAAGTCATTGTTGCTATTCATACCTTGATAGATCTTGTGAGCATCATTTTCTTATAATTCACAAATTACCAAATATAAATAAATAACATGTATATCCAAGAAAAAAAACAAAATTGATTTAAAGGAAATTAGAACGTACCCGATTTTCATCAGTTTTCCTGCTGTCTTGCCAAAATCGTACTTGAGCAACTATCCCCTTATACGCCACACATTGTGCATTAAGGGGATACCACTGAGCTTTGGTCAACCCACTTGATCGTCGTGTGGGAAACTCGGTGTCTCTGTTAAAGGCAATATTGACCTTTTGATAGAAAGTAAAACCCTTTGTGCGACCCACTGTCTGGACAGAAGCTGTTACCCAAGCCCTTACGAGACACGTGAAGTCTGCATCCGTCCAATTTAGTCCAGCATCATCTATATCGTCCAAAAACTCAACATCTTCTGGTACTTACACGCTTTGTCTTTATTTTGCAGGTACTCTTTTCTTCTCTCCTTTTCCTTTTTCTTTCTCGGCACCGCCTCTTTAATAGGTATTGATGCATTTGCGTCAATTTGACTGTGCCGAGTAGATTTACCATGGAATAGGTAGTTCTAAAAGTAATTTGGAGGTTATAAACCTTGAGGTTGAGTGAGCGGATATGATTGATAGTATGGGCTAAATGCCTGAGGTTGCGGTTGAGAGAGTGTAAATAGATTTTGATATTATCCTCCTAAGGTATCCCCTTGCGACATGGTAAACGGAGGTGGGATCTGTGATTGGAATTGAGACCATTTTTGGCATTTCTCAAAAACTTTGGAAGCATCCTCAAATTGGAATGATTTACTGTATATTTTTTCAAAGGTTTCGTATGCCATACCAAGCTACAAATAATGTTTCAAATTCTTATGAGTATAATTAACCTAGCAAAATTAATGAAATGAGAAAAAAAATTTAAATACTTACTACGCCCAATCCAATGTTGGTAAAATGTCGGGTTTCAAGGTCTTGAATGATGCCTCTAAAGATCGAACATTCCTTATTGAGTCGCCCCTTATACGCACAATTGACACCGTTATATGATCGCCACATCGATTGGTCATTATAAAATGAGTTGAATTGGTCACGCATATTGAACCAAAATGTATCGGCTTTTTGGTTGTTTGTGGTATCGAGGTTTTAGACACTTGGGACCAAGCGCATGCGAGATTCACGAAGTTATCGGACGTCCAATTTTTTGAATTCTTGTATCTTTCTTTGTCAACATCAACTTCATCTTCAATCTCAACTCCATCCTCAACTACAATAGGTGTATGTGCCATCTTTCTTTTAGGCTTTGCCTTTCCGCACGCTTTACTTCTCATGACAACCTGAGGGATAATTGGATATACAATCGGTGGTGTATTGAGGTTTAAATAATTTAAACCCATGTACCTCTCATCGGCGTGATACTCGAACTTCTACCGGTGATATCAATTCAAGATGAAAAATATGGATTCACCGGTTGAAAGTACGAGCCCGTATGAGGATCAAATTGTGGGTAATATCCTTGGGTTTGGTAATGAGGGTTATAATTGGCTCTTTGGGGATCAAATTGAGATTGAAAAGGAATGTTGGGTGGCGGGAATAATTGTCGAATATGGTGATCATGATATTAAGAAGGGTTAGGCATTTGTGATGAACCAATGCGCCGAATTGAGTCAGAAAGAAGTTCTCTTGTTGGTTTGTATTGGAAGATTGAGAGTAGTTTTGAGAATTAGATTGAGAGCTTGAGGATGACATAGTGGAAGTTTAGGAACTTGATAGAGTTTTTTTGTAAGCTAAAGAGGGAGGAACTAGATAGAGCTTAGGAACTTGAAGTTCAAAACTGCGGGGCATCAACTAGCCGTTACTGAATTTTAAACCACGATCGTCCACGTGTCCCATCATAAGCGTATATATGCCCCGCAGTTTTGAATTGCGGGGCATGGGAGCCTCTTAAATCTTGACAAGTGTCATAATTAATTGGTTATTGATGTCGCGCAGTTCAGAAGTGCGGGGCATCAATAATTTAAAAATCTGTTGTGGGTGGATTTGAGCCAAAACAAGGTGAAGGAGTGAATTCACCTTGCCATACCATCCTTCACGTAGATGTTGCATATGCTGGTACTTATGGTATGACTAGAATCTTTCAAGGAGAGCTACAAGTGAAGGATCGATCAATCCACCTTATATATTATGTAAGCTACCAAAACATGTTGAACGAAAAATTCTAAGCCAGTATAAACTTTAAGAGTAAAAAAACGTGTTGAATGAATGTGATTAGGTTGTCCGTAGTCTGTGTGGGGCTGACTGTTGAGAGTCGTTCGAATGACTGTCTTACCTCTCTGGAATTTGGCCCAGAAGTCCAAAGTCGTTCGAACGACTTGATAGTTTTTTCGAACGACTGCTTTACCTCCCTGAAATTTTGGCCCATAGAGTTTTTCGTTCGAACGACTCTCTATGTCGTTCGAACGAAATCTGGGGATTCTGCTTTTTTGATTGTTTTTGAACCTCTTGTTTGCCTCGAGATTTGAGCGATTGTAAAAGGTTTTCCCTAATATATAAGGGAAACTTAAGTCATTTGTGAGCCACCCTTTTGACAATCCTTTGGTGGAATATTTGGGGAATTTTTGAGTGAGAAATCCAAACTTGGGCTTGAATGATTGTAATTGGGACCTTGAATAAACTCTCTCTCTCTTGAAAGTGGACGTAGGCAATTTTCCGAACCACTATAATCTTGGTGTTGTGTGTTTCTTTGTTATGCTTGTTTGTGACTAACTCAAATCAAAGTGGAGTTTGTGGCTTCCGGGCTTGTGGCTCTAACAGTCTGTACTACAAAAGAAGTTTTAAGTTGTTGATATGATAATTTTAAAGCTGAAATCACTACTTTGAGCCTTCTTTGAAAATGGATGGGGATACTTCATTGATATATGTCTCATATTTTCCATGAAAATGGCTTCATTTCTATCACAATTTTTTATTGTGTACAAACCTAGTCACAAAACTAAGACATAGTATTGCAACCCTGTCTGATCTCTTAACAAGGATTTCGACCCATAACTCTAGTACTTACAATAACCCTGCTGTCCGAAGCTCTAATATAGTGAGGAAAACTGTAAAAGAACTTGATTAGTTTTGACAGAGGCTGTGATTTCATTTGCAGGAAACCAACAGTGGGGCTTAATCACCGAAAACATCAAAGATTGGAGCATAACAAATAGGCAGTCCGAAGTAATGCTTAGTGCACGGTGCTAAATAAGCTATTGTCAGTCGTGAAGCTAATGGGCGTTGTCTAGAAATAGAAGGACATCCAGTGATCATATTGGTACTTCTAGGGGAGGCAAATATCGCAAGTTTTCACCATATTAAGATAAATTGTAAAAATAAGAATGTACTCCCTGTTTGGTATCTCGTACACCATGTTTTGTTCCTGAGATACGGTTATGTATAAGAAAAAGGCTCCACAAAGAGGCAATGTTTTACAAATACTGCCTCCGTAAAGCACGTAATACCATCACTCATATAAAGCAGCTAGGAAAGATAAGTGTTTGGATAGAAATGAAACAATGTTACGGTTTCTCTTTTCATGAAAAAATGTAGAACAATGACTTCAACTGATTTTTATTTCCTGTTGCTTATATTTTGTAGTCTTCCTGGGGACTTAGGCTTCGATCCACTTGGTTTAGGTAAGTACTATCATGAAAGCTGATTTACCCCAAGTAGCAATATACTTGATGCTTAATGGTTATCAATACTTAGCAATTTTCAAATTCTGTAGGGTCTGATCCTGAGACACTCCAATGGTTCGCACAAGCAGAGCTAATACGTGGGAGATGGGCAATGCTCGCTGTTGCAGGAATTTTCATTCCCGAATGGCTGAAGGGACTCGGACTCATCGAAGACTTCTCATGGTACGAAGCGGAACCCGAGAATACTTCACAGACAAAACTACCTTGTTCATCGTCCAAATGGCCTTGATGGGTTGGGTCGAGGGCAGGCAGTGATTGCCCAAAGCGACCAAAACATATGCTTTAGACCTCCACTACCTATGTGGCCTCCACAGACAAGTTTGTTTTAATGTGTTTTTTATACTTAAACTCCTGTTTGTCGGGTAAAGAAGGAATCCGGATTGTGACACCTCAGCCGATCAAGCCCAAATTTGGTACAAAGTAGCTTTAGGATGTAATAAAGCCATATAAATTTTCGTTTATTTTTGTAAAGCTTAGGTTAGGCAAAAGGGAGAGTACGCTTCGTCTCCAACTTTGATGTTTCCTTTTGGTTCTTACTTATTTTCTTAGCAGCTATTATGGTAGGGGACTTGTATCCGATACACTAAAGAAGAAATTAAAGCTTTGTAAATTGTTGTTGTTAATGAATGAAATGATGGTTTCAAAGACCCTTTGTACAATGTTTGTGTTGCCTTAATTGTATGCGATCTTATGTGATATTGTGTTCTTAAGACGATTGAAAAGAGACGAATAATTAGGCTTACTTGAGGCAGGTGCCTTGAGTGCGCACGTACCAAGCTTGGGTTAAGTTGGTCTGTGTCAGTTGGTATCAGAGCTAACGTTTGAGTAGAAAACGATCTAGTTGCTATGGCGGAGGGTCCGAATGCTACCGACCCCGCCCCGGGCCTGACCCGCCGGCGGTAGAACCACCCGTTAATCCAGGCCGGCGAACACGCGAACGTAGCAACTATTATGTAGAGGACTTGTATCCGATACACCCAATAAGGAATTAAAGCTTCGTAAATTGTTGTTGTTAATGAATGAAATGATGCTTTCAAAGACCCTTTGTATAGTGTTTGTGTTGCCTTAATTATATGCGATCTTATGCGATATTGTGCTCTTAAGACGATTGAAAATAGACGAATAATTAGGCTTACTTGAGGCAGGTGCCTTGAGTGCCGCACGTACCAAGCTTGGGTTAAGTTGGTCCGTATCACGGATGGAAGTCAGTGATAGAATGGAAGTCGGGTAATAAGCTTATAATCCGGATTTCCATCTTAACCTTATTGAAATAGAGCAGTAGTAAGATCCAAATGCAATCCGGATGGCCTTATGATCCGGATGCTTTAAGATAGGTCAAACGGGGGTAGACAACCCTATGAGGGACGTGCCACGCCATAGTTTATCCGCAGAATAGATAACGACATGGTTCATATGCCTTAAAGATTTTCCGACCAACTAGTTAACAATTTTTATTTGTTGGATTTGCAGGCTTTCACATCAAATTGAAGTGTGTTGCCATAATGGAGATATGATTATGCAAAAATGATCAGAAAAGAGACATAATGGATAACATAACGGCGAGGATTTTTCAGTTATGTGAATTCTTACCCCTTAAAATTCATTGAATATAACGAGAGAAAACTCTTCTTCTTCTTCTTTTGCTGTAACTAATCTGTGATATCTGTCTACCCTAATTTTATTTTCCTGAAAAATGCTTTCAAGTATATAATTTCTGACAAGTCCTAAAATAAAAACTCAACCTATAATTTCAATTGATAGATGTTGCTTTATTTTTCCTAACACAGATGACAGTTCTTTTAAACAAAACGTTGACTCGCCTTTGACGCTATCTATAATTTTACACGCTAAATTATTTCTTACGATAATTTATGGTACATTATAACGGAAAATAAGATTAGGATACTAAACTTAATCCCATAAATTTTGTAGCCTTTACTTCATAATGGTTAATGCAATGCAACACTTACCATTCAGATTAGGCATGCATTGTTTTCATTTATCTTCATAATTGTGTTTGCTAATTAGACCTATAAAATTAAACAAATTGGGAAGAAAATGGAGAGAGTTTGCCTATTCCAGTAACCCATTGAGATAAGGATAAAACTCGATAAACTTTGGTACAGAGGAGGAAGTTTTGTGGTAAATCCAAGTTAACCAACTGTATTTCTGGTTAAAATCCCCCTTCTAATTTGTACCACCACCAGTTCTGCCACATTACCAACCGTAAAAACCGTTTTATTATCCATTGACTTGGTCAAACCTATTTCCCTCTCCAGAAAGTTTAACCCTCTATTCTTAGAATTTCTTCTGTTTCATCACCAAACATCTCAAACTACAACCATCAAGAAGAACTAGAAGAAAAAAACACACAAGGAAAAAAAAAACCCTAAGAAGATTACGTTATCACAACGAACAGCGGTCCGTTTAGTTGTCACATTGTTCGGCTAAGCAATGGCTGCTGTTCACCTCTTCAGACCACCCATTTTTGCATTTGTGGTGTTTCTCTTCTTTCTTAATTGTAGGCCGGTTTTATCGGTGTCAGATACCGAATTACTCCTCAAACTTAAACAATCTTTCACCAATGCCAAGTCTCTAGACTCTTGGTCCTCAGAAACGACGACTCCTTGCGAGGGAAAAACTTCTTGGGTCGGTGTCCTATGTTATAATGGTGTTATCACAGGTCTCCGTCTAGGTGAAATGGGTCTTTCTGGAAATATTGATGTAAAGGCTCTAGAAAAGATGCCGGGACTACGGTCTGTTAGTTTTACAAACAATGCGTTCTCGGGTCCTCTTCCGAAGTTTAATCGTTTGGGTGCTCTAAAAGCTATTTATTTAACGGGTAATAAGTTTTCGGGAGAAATACCGTCGGATTATTTTGCGGGGATGTCATCTTTGAAGAAGGTGTGGTTAGCCAATAATGAATTCATGGGCGAAATTCCGGTATCGTTAGCGAAACTAAAACATCTCATTGAGGTGCATCTTGAGGATAACAAATTTACTGGAAAAATTCCGTCAATTACTCAAGCAACCTTGACTTCCTTCAACGTATCAAACAATGATTTGAAAGGTGGAATTCCGTCAAGTTTATCCAAGTTCAATATGAGCTCTTTCACGGGGAATGCTGGACTTTGTGGGAAACAATTGGGTAAGGTTTGCGATGCAACGTTACCACCCCAGGAGTTGGAGTTACCAGATGGGGGTGGTCTTGATGCTGCAATAGGAAATGCATTGCCGGCAGAGAGTCCGGAATCCAAAATGGGTACGGGACATGCAACCTCTGCAAAGGTGGCCCTAGCTTCGATCACATTTATTGTAGTGGTTCTTTCCCTCGTGATAGCTGCAATCGTGGTGATCAAGAGGAGAAGGGACGAGCTCGAAATATTTGGGGGAGACCTTGACGACCCTCCCGTTGATGTGTACGTAACACCACGTTCAAATCGAAAATCCGTTGAGCAAAGTAGTTGGAAGGGCATGGAATCAAGTCGAAAAAGCTCAAGTCATAGTACTAGGAGTTTATCACAAGCTAGCAAGGCCAGTTCACAAAATAATAAAGCCGGGGGATCAAGCAACGGGGAGGCTGGTGTTGGAGACTTGATTATTGTGAATGACGAAAAGGGGATATTTGGGTTGCCGGATTTGATGAAGGCAGCTGCTGAGGTGTTGGGGAATGGTGGGTTGGGATCGGCCTACAAGGCAGTAATGTCTAGCGGAGTTGCGGTAGTGGTGAAGAGAATGAGGGAGATGAATAGAATCGGGAAAGAGGGGTTTGATGCGGAGATGAGGCAATTAGGGAGATTACGACACCGGAATATCTTGACACCGTTGGCTTACCATTATCGCAAAGAGGAGAAATTAATGATATACGAGTTTGTTCCAAAGGGCAGCTTGTTATATCTCTTACACGGTGCGAACATGTTCATTATCTGTTTTTTGTTCATCGCTCAGGTTTTGGTTTATATCGCTCTCTTGAACAATCCTCGATACTAGAAGAAATGCTAAAAATTTTTTTTTTTTTTTTTTCAGGTGATAAAGGACCATGCCACGCTGAGCTAGACTGGCTTGTCCGTCTGAAGATTGTTAGAGGAATCGTTCGTGGAATGAGCTTTCTCCACAACGAACTTTCTTGTTATGAACTGCCACACGGAAATCTCAAATCTAGTAACATTTTTCTCGGATCAGAATACGAACCGCTCCTGTCCGATTATGGATTATGTGCATTCGTAAGTCCGAATCATGCTGCCCAAGCGCTGTTCGCATACAGAGCCCCAGAATCCCAACAGAACCGTCAAATATCGCCTAAATGTGATGTATATTGCCTTGGAATTGTGATTCTTGAGATCCTTACGGGAAAATTCCCTTCTCAATATCTCAACAATGGCAAGGGAGGTATCGATGTCGTGCAATGGGTCCTATCAGCGATTTCAGAGAACAGAGAAATTGATTTGTTTGATCCAGAAATCGCTCAAGACGCTACGTCACTTAGTGAAATGGAGCGTCTACTTCACGTTGGTGCAGCATGCGTTGATCATGACCCAGTTCGACGCCTTGGGATGAAAGACGCCATTAGGAGGATAGAAGACATACACGTAGAGGAAGATAGTAGAGGAGGAATTCAGGTAGCACCATCGTTAAGAGACGGATATGGAGACTTGACGTCTCGCTCACATACAGTTAATGTACGTGAGGGGTACGGTGAACTCTCTTCGCGGAGATCGTCTAGAGAAAGCAATTCAGGTCGACGGGAAAGCAATTCAAGGAGACGGGGAGACGAAGATAGTTTTGAATTTGCCATTTCATAAAATAATGAATCAGACCCATAATTTCATAGATAGGATTTCTCCTTTGCACAAACAAAATCAAATATCTCTTGAATTTTCGTAAGGCCAAAAGAAAAGGGATTGTTCGGGGGTTGCATATTTTGGTCATTTCAAATATGGTGCGGGTTTATTAGGGTTGACAAGAGTTTTAGATGATGAAAGTAAGGGAAAGGAAAGACCTTATATTGTCCAGCGATTTCCGCATTCTTTGGAAGGGAGATAGGAGAGACCCAATTGCCATTGGTCTGATCGAAGATGGCAGTCCAAGTAAAGAAGGAAATTTTCGAAGAGATGTAGAAGATGAAACATGTTTGACTTTGATCAAAGCGAGGGGAAGGGGGTAAAAAGACGTAGAAAGATAAGTATTGTATATATAATCGGTACCTAATGTAAGTTTATATACAAGCATTGTTGATTCATAAAACAAATTTATATCTGAGATATTGTGTAACGATTTCTTTTATGGTCACGATTTATGTCTAGGTGATATTCTTTGTTAAACAGATTATGAAATCTTGCTCTTACTTGTAATCCAAGATTATACAGTTCATCCTCTCTTTTTTCTTCTCGCATTTTGTAGTTACTAGTAGCAACCAGCCCGTGCTCGCACGGGCAATATTGGATTTATGAAGAATTTGATATGATTCTTACCGGAGGAATAAATTCATACACAGGAAAATACGTAGAAGTATTTAAAATTTCATTTAAATGAAACTTGTGAAACATAATCCTATATCTAGCCAATTTAAAATTTTATAGTATAATCCCATTTGAGATGGTGTTATTTGTTTAAAATGAAACACAAAAATGCCTTACCAACAAACTCCTAGTAATATCCATGCCGTTAACCTCAATCAGAACATAACAGAGGAGCAAGTTGTCATATCAACACCAAATGAAGCAAGTTGTCATATCATCACCAAATGAATATTCGCATATAACAGTGTAAGTATCTTACCGTGCTCCCATGGGCTAAACCAAAATGTTAAGAACAAAATTTGATCAAATTTGATTTGTACACTTATTACTTGAACGTATAATGCTAATAAATGTGAGAGATGGGCTAAACCACCACTACAAGAAAAATTGTTTTTAGGCATGGCAAAAAAGCGTTCCAAAAGGCTACTAATTCGTCCTACAACTATTAGGGACGTCTTTAGAGACGGCAAAGTGTTGTCCCTTTAGAGTGGCGTCCCAAATACATTAGGGACAGACGCATCAGTTTCTACTACTATTAAGGAAGGCTTTAGAAACACCAAAAATTCGTATATAAAAGTATTTGTTTTTCAACTCCTTTGTGGACGGAGTACAACCGTCCTTAATACATAATATTATAGACGAATTTGTTTGTCTCTAAAAGTATGGTGCCAAATTTTCCCGCTAACGCCAATATTATTAGGGACGGATTATTTTGTCTCTAATACACAACATTTGAGACAAATTTGTTTGTCTCTAAAAGTATGACGCCAAATTTTCCCGCCAGCGCCAATATTATTGGGGATGAATTATTATGTCTATAATATACAACATTTGAGATGGATTTGTTTCTCTCTAAAAGTATGATGCTAAATTTTCCGGCCAGCGCCAATATTATTGTGGACAGATTATTCTGTCTCCAATACACAATATTTGAGACGGATTTGCTTGTCTCTAAAAGTATGACGCCAATTTTTTCCACCAGCGCCAATATTAATAGAGACAATAAATCGTCCCTAAAAAAGAATGCTAAATGTAGTATTTTTGCAATTTGAATTATGCCCTTTTAGATAGTACAAATCATTCATCAACCACAAGTTAATTTAAGAGTGAGAACAATTTATTTATAAGGTTCCATAAACACCGATTTTATATAATAAATAAGGTCTCAATCCACCTAGAACATTAAAAATTATTGTTCAATCATTAAATACAACTTGAGCATTCAAATAAATTATCCAACTTCTTACGTACTAAACATGGAACCTTCGACACACGAATAATACTTCTACGTATAATAAACACTTGTTTGTATCGTTCCCATAATTGTTAAGAGACTACCTGAAACAAAAAAAAAATCAAATTGTTACAACCTCAACCACAACATATAAAAATAATTACAAACCAAAAGATAATAAAATAATGAAGTACACATTATGAAACTGAAATTATAAAAATCAAATGACGCGTCACATCTCTATCAGAGTCATGCGCGGAAGCAAATCAAATAGGAGAAATCTTACTGAAAATTCGGCAGTACTTATCCTGTAAATTGGATATTTTCATTTTGTATCTGCTAGAAAATATATATAATTTATAAACACTCAAGTGAATAACATAATTTTTCGGTTTGAGAACGCTTAGGATCAATATACACACAACACACTCCCAATTCCTAAGATTATAAAATTCATACAAATCGCACGACAATTGAATATCACATTAAAGTCATATCAACTCGAGGTTGATAATATATAAAAATCTCAACGACTACAAACATTAACACCTGATTAAGTATAATTTTATAGCATAAGTATAAATATCTAGAAGTTACAACACTACCACCAAATGCTACTCGACACGTAGTATGGTAAAATGTAAAGTATTTGTATACACCAAGAATAAACATACCTGAAAGGATTAGAAGACTCTTGCAACCAGTATTTTGTCCAAAAAGAATATCAGTGCCTATCTATGAAGCGAAAAATAAAAATATAAAAAGAAGGTTATGCCACTATATCATGTTGGTCTACAAATGTCATATGTTGGTTAAGTTCATTTTAGCTAAAAAATACTAACATATCGGGTCAAAATTCAGAAATCCCACTAATAAGATCATTATAACAACAAAATCATAAGTCAACTCTATTCAAAATTTATTATCTAGAAAAGAAAAACATAGTTACTTTAGCATAATGATCAGCTTTGAGACTCGACGATACTAATTATTATCTGGAAAAGGGATGCCTGTAATTTGCATCAATCGCTTAACTTTGACTTAAATTGTATTGTTCACAGAAGTCTTTACATTCTCAATTTCTTGCTGGTGTCGAGCTTCTCTCTCGTCAGCTTCTCGCTGTAACTTGGGAAACTCATCCTTGTAATTCTGAAATGATAATGATGAGGATTTCCGCCTTCCAAGATAGCATTGTCAATGGGAACATAGCTCCATTCCGTGCAAGGTTTCCTAAAGTAAAATATTTAGGTGCATGAAAAAATATTGAGGTATTAGTTGCCCAAAAAATAAATCTATCTCGTATAAAAAATTTGGATATGCGTAAAGCAACAAATATATATTCAAGACAATAGAAACTGACCTAAATGAGACATCAACTTGGGTTCATCAGGTCCAAGTGGTTGGCAATCTTCATTCCACTCCAAGATCTTGATTTTTCCATTATCCTACTCGCTCCATGGTTTGGCATATCCTCTTCCATTCTTATTAGCCTTATTGCAAGACAAGGAACCCTCAATAATACCTATTAATTGTCAGTGATAAACAAAGAATAACATAGTCAGGGATTAAACATAAATTTAAGGGACAAGATTCTCATGCTTACTAAATCATTTTCTATATAAGTTGAAAAAAATAATTACATATATACCTATAGGTGGTAATCCTAACTAGCACATGCTGGAGTCTGACTTCTACTCTTCTTTACTAGCAAATCAGTCTTGTTAAGCTATAATATTAACAGAAACGGCGCAATTCCTCTATCTTATTTTCTCTACTTTGCTCTGATTGCAAATGTCACTGCCTATATGTTTCAGTTGGTTTAAAAGGTTCCGGGAAAACCACAGCATGCACAAAATATGCATTCCATTATCAAAAGAAGGGATGGAAACCAGTTGAAGCAGAATACCACTAAAGCTAAGATCCTATTTTATGGAAGCTACATGGAGTCTGATCCTGTGAAAATTGTAGTGGAAGGTATGGACTTGTTTAAACAGGAAAACTATGATCTTATTATTGTAGATACAAGCAGGCATCGCAAACAGGAAGCTTCTCTCTTTGAAGAAATGCGCCAAGTTTCTGAAGCAACGAAACCGGATCTTGTTATATTTGTAATGAACAATAGTATTGGTCAAGCTCAAGCATTCAAGCAAAGTGTTTTAGTAGGTGCTGCGATTATTACCAAAATGGACGGTCATGCAAAAGGAGGTGGTGCACTTAGCGTAGTTGCAGCCACAAAGAGCCCTGTCATATTCATTAGGACTGGAGAACATATGGACGAGTTTGAAATCTTCGACGTTAAACCATTCGTTAGCCAATTTCTAGGCATGGGTGACTGGTCTGGATTTATGGACAAAATTCATGAAGTTGTGCCTATGGATCAGCAACCTGAGCTTCAACAGAAACTTTCTGAGGGTCACTTTACTTTAAGGATTATGTATGAGCAATTCCAGAACATACTAAAAATGGGTCCTATTGGTCAAGTTTTCTCCATGCTTTCGGGATTGAGTTCAGTGTTGATGCCTAAAGGTCGTGAAAAGGAACGTCAAGCAAAGATCAAGGGGTACATAACTGTGATCGATTCGATGACAAATAAAGAATTGGATAGTTCTAGCCCAAAGATTATGAACGACTCTCAGAGATGTAATGGAAATGTTAGAAGAGTACAAGCGCCTTGCCAAGATCTGGGAAAAAATGAAGGGACTCAAGATGCCAAAGAAGGGTCAAATGAACGCATTGTCTCAAAATATGAATGCACAACACATGAGCAAAGTTCTTCCACCACAGATGCTCACAAATAGGTGGCATGGGAGGCCTACAAAACTTGATGAAGCAAATGGGATCTTCAAAAGACATGATGGGAATATTTGGAGGGGACATGTTACCTTGCCTCAGCCAGAGATACCCAACCTAGGATCCTTATGTGTAATCTAGCACCCACAAAATTTTGTGTTTTGCAGTCTTGAATAGACACATTGAACCGACACATAATATCTCTTTCGTTACTATATTAGTACATCTCAAAAAATAGATGTAGGAAGATAACCTCCTAGTGTGTTCGCTTTATATGAACAAATTCTCTATTAAACTTCAAATATGTTGTCCATTATTGCTTTGCTAAATAGAGGCTTCTTTTGGCTGGGTCTTTGAGAATTTGAAGTACAAGTATTTGAAAAACTTACCATGAGAATATTAATAAGGGCAACACCTAAAGAGGACATGTATCAACAGAGTCAACCTATGTAAGAAAATAAAGAACGAAACTTGCCTTGTAAAATGAAGTCAAAGAGTGCCAAATTCTGAATAAATGCCTAAAAATATAACCAAAGATAGAAAATGCTTGAACACATGAAAAAAAAAAAAAAAAGCCTTTAAAACTATAAGAAATCTACATAGAATGAGATAGGTTTACCTGCTCTTCGCTCGAACCATTGACATATGCATCAGGGATCTTTGTTCCAGGTGGGAGAATGGACTACATGTAAATGCTCAAACTGGTAAGTACGTAATAAGGGGTTGCTCATAAGAATAAAACCCCGGAAAAGGACAATCTCGTAACAACAAAAACCAAATCATAAATATCGTCAAAAACAACCCATGATGTCGAAGGAATGATGTTCACACTTGCACATTTAACATCAAACACAATCCATTGGTAGAGTACTTTTGAGTGTTTCCAGATGCAATAAGTTGTGAATGAAAAGCCAATTCTTTCAGCATTTTTAATTGTTTCAGGGAATTTGCAATTGGTTAGTTTTACGTATAGAATTTCAGCTGCAATCATTCTTTTCATAATACAGTATTCTAAATATTATTAGTAAGGTGAAAGTGAAGATATGAAATACTTTTAGATAAGCAATGCATGTAACAGCCCCATGAAAATGGTAAATAGTTGAACATACTAATTGACGTAATTGCTTTCACATTAAAGGGCGGCAACTTGTGATCATGAATCAGGATGTATTGCAGAATCAACATTTCAAAGAAGTACATGGAAAAGGACAACAATATTGCAAAAGATATATACATATTTAGCAAAGTCTCGGTTATAAGATATATAACATATTTAGCTAAGTCTCGGTTAAAAGATATATACATATTTAGAAAAGTCTCGGTCATGAAAAAAACTTATTATTATTACCTCCTTTAAGCAGAGTAAGATTTCGATATGATGCAACCGGAAAGAAAGTTAATAGTGTTTCCAACTGCCAAATACATAGAAAAGCTTGTCAAGACTATTGTAGGACACGAAGAAATAAATGCATTTACTAATGACAACAGTAAGTCATCAAATACAAAATATACCCCTAACTTCTAAATACTTGAGAAAAGGAACCCTATCCGGTATCCGCGCGTTTTGGTGAAAAATCCTTTTGAATTAAAATATGCCAGCAAACAGAAAAAATAAATCAACATTTAAAGTGTTGTTTGCATTTTAATTGTAAGAAAATTGATTTTAAATGACCCATTTCATTGTTGAATCATTGCAAAGGTGTAATTGGAGAAAGGCATCGGAGATGCCGATGCCGTTATGGTTTTTCATTTTCTCGCAAATACTAAAAAAGTTACTTCGTGTCTAATATCTGGTCCCTAATAATCTTTCTTTTTTGTAGTGAAGCTTTAAAATTTTGGTACCACCATCACCAGAATTAATAGAAGTTGGAAAGTTGTATAACCTATCTTCCCAAACTAATATCCTAGCACATGAAACATAAAATGAAAAAAATAACACTTCACTATAATGGAGAATTTAAAACATGAAACAACATTGTACCAGTTCCTCATGTTTTCTTTTCACCAATTATAAGCCCCTCCTTGTATATCTCAACTGATGAACATGAAACATGATCTATCAGGTTATGCAAATATGTATGATTTAGTGGGGAAAAAAATCAGTTTCATAAGGTTGAATTCAAGACTAAAAATAGTTAAGCATGAAAATGTAAGACTTGCCAGAAATGCTTTAATTATTTATGAAGGAATCTGCTATCTTACTTGGAATGTCGTAGAGGGCGTAATCAAGAACACGAATAAGCAATCATCAAACATTACCATCTATAAATATAGAGCGCTAGTTTCCATCCTGTCTATACTTGTAGTAATGGAATGACTAAAAAAGAAATGGAAGAAAAGTTTGTTGGAACAGAATAACATACATGAAGAATGATCAATTTTTAAAACTTGGAATCCATATCTTGATTTCCAAAACATAGTTACATATTATCTATGTAACCTAGTACCAATTGTAAGCTTGTAGGTGGGTCTCCTTTTTGCCACATGGCTTATGGAATATGAAACGATAAACCAACAAAACATGATCAAATATTAAAAAAAAATTGATTAGGTTATCTATAAAATAAATATCTGAGTTGTTCCTTTGGGTCTCAAATGGAATGAAGGCCTTGAAGAATATGACTTTAGTTAAACGCAGACATTATAAAACATTTAATCAAGAGTCAAGAAAAAAATCATGTGAGGAAAAAGCTCCCATTGCCAAAAGCAATGCTTCATGGAGTCAAAACGGGCAGTTATCTATTAACTGATGGTGCCGAGCGACCTACTCGATGTAGCGACAACAAAGGGATCTCAAAACTCTTTCCCCTCCACTTAGAAATCAAAGACTTGCCATAAGCGACCACTTAGCAAATAAATGGCATCTTTAGCTAAGATCTAATTTTCCCCCTAGGCTTCGGAATTCATAGATTACTCGAGAGTTTAATTTTTTGATAATGTAGCTAAAAATTGACTTTGGTAATGTAAGCCAGCTCTCTAACTTCTTATCCAAGGAGTTTTATCTCCCAATACCACCGAGTTGCATTGGATTCCAATCATGGTTCAAAATATCCTAGATCAAAAATTGGAAAATGGTATTACTAATCATGGTTCAAACTTCAAAATACCCTAAACATGTCTTGAAAATAAATCTTTTTGGCTAATGGTTATGCTCCTGAATATTCTGGATTTATGGACTATTTAGTTCAAGCAAACTGGAAAAATGCTTTACCATAGATAAATAACTCTAAGCATATGGATGCTCTAATTGGTCATGATCATAGACAAATAGAGATGAAATTGAAAAGAAAAAATTACTCAAATCTGCTCGCGCATCAATAGATTACTTCTATTTAATGTACGATAAAACCATATTACATGAAATCCAGAAGAAAGAACTCACTCAAATCTGCCCCCTTTGTTCACCATCGGTTTAAGATTGAACACTTGAACAATGAGATATGGAGTTTCATATGAAGAATCTGAAGATGGGTTCTTGAGTATCATAAGGGAAATTGATTTCTCCATTCCTTTTGAATTGTTGCTTCAATTTCTTGGTGGAGAGATAATATATATTGGGAGAAGGAGGGATTATAGAAAAGATAGAGAAACTTGTGGCTAGAGAAGGTAATTTACGTGAAGTAGGATTGAATTTAAGGATTATTTGAAAATCGACATATTAAAGTGTCGTCGAAGTATTTATTTACAACAGTTTAAAATGTTGCCAATCCGCAAAGCAGTTTTAAACAAATACGACAGCTTTATTAACTCTTGACAAATATATATGTCGAGAATAATATAAGATTAACCACATATATATATATATATCCGACGTTTATTGTGGTGCATATATGTTGGTAATATGCCTTTTTCATGGAATGATTTGAAAGTGATTACAACCAATTTAATATACTTAACAATAAAAAAGTTGTTCAATCACATAAAAACTTACAAGCAATTCTAGAATAAATTAGAGTTGAAAATTGGAAAACTTTTGAGCAAATCTAAGAATAACAAATCAGCAAATCCAAGAGTAACAAAAGAGATCAACAAAATTAACAATCTAAGAGAACCAATAGAAATCAGTAATCTAAGAGCACCAAAAGAAATCAGCAATCGAAGAGCAACAATAGATCAAAGAGCACCAACAGATAGCAATAGAGATTAATTTTATTTTATTTTTGATGAAAAACTGAACAAAATTTAAAAACAAAACCTATTTGATATTTCATTTAAACCCCAATTGGAGATATTTTTTTTACCAATTTGAAATCTGAAAATTGGGGTTTATAAGTAAAATGAGATAAAAGAGAGGGTCGAAGTAATAATGTTTATTAATTTACCTCTGAAAATTGAGGTTGGTGAAAGCTTGAGTTTGGCATCATTGATTGATATATGAAAATGAATTTGGGCTTTAGGTTTAGAGTTTCTGGTCGGGTATTGGGGTTTTGCGTAGTCACAAAGAGTTGAGTAGAAGGATTACGTTTGGAATGCTTGAAAGAGATTTGAGTTAAAATTGTGTTTTCGTTAGTGTTTTTGTACAACAGTCCCTAAAATTAAACTATTAAAGACCACCATGTCTTGGAGTCCCTAAATTTATACAATTAGGGACGGTCAGGTCAAACAGTCCCTAAACTTATATTATTAAGGATGGGGTGATTTTATCCGTCCCATAAACACAAATATAAGAGACTAACTAAAAACTGTCCCAAATGTTTAGTTATTAGAGACAAATTTTAATTTGTCTCTAATAATCATTTTTTTTGTAGTGCACAATGTTAAGAACAAAATTTGATTTATACACTTACTACTTGAACGTATAATGCTAATAAATGTGAGAGAGGCATATAACAGTGCAAATATCTTACCGTGCTCCCACGGGCTAAACCACAATGTTAAGAACAAAATTTGATTTGTACACTTACTACTTGAACGTATAATGCTTATAAATGCGAGAGAGGTTTTTCTCCAATAATTGGGTAATATTTCATCAGTTTTTAAATTCACAACCATTTGTGATATGGTAGGCCTGTCAGGGGAAGACCATTCTCTGTGAGACTTGAATAAGCCATACAATCAAACTTGAAAAATATCACACAGACATACGAACATAAACATGAGAAATTAACATAATACTTGCAAATAAAATCATTTTCCACATAGTAGGTTGTTTAGTTGTAATAGATATCATCATGTAAACTAGTTTTCTTTGTTTCTTCACATAAAAACGACTCTAGCATCAAACCTTGAGAGGACAAATACTTGCAAATAAAGACAATGAGCATGACATCTTTATTCTTTTCATCGGAAGAGAACCTATACTTGCATGAAGCTACTCCCGCCAACACCTCGGACTTTTGCTACTTCCAAGCTCCAAGAAATAAACATAACAATAGTAATTCCAACAAACACCCATTTAGAAATCACATGCAATAAGCTTTTGCTAAGCACATGCAAAAAATACTGAGATTGTAGTTTCAAGCAGGATGATGATGGCAAATGTTGCTACTTTTCCCATTTATATCCAGGAATCAGGATGTTGCTACTTTTCCCATTTAGAACGACTTGCAATGTCCAAAGAAATTGCACCGTGATAATACATTAGTAAAGTATCAATATAAACATATTGGTAAATGTAATAATCATGTCGACTTCAGTTTTACTTTCGATAACCATCCAACCTATGGCAGATTTTTAGTAAGCAAATAATGATGAAATAACAATCAAATCGTAGTCTTCATTGATATATCAATTTAATGTTTGTAGCAAGTCCTCTTTACCCTTCCAACGGCTCCACTAATGCACGACATAAAAAAAAATGGTTGCAATTTCTTCCTAAACATATTTAAACAACAGCTAGAAAACCTTCAATGACTTATTAGGCCTTATATAATATAACTTAGAGTAGTTTCTATGCGAAGTCGCTCAATAACTTAGAAAATAGCTAACTGTTTTAGCTTAATTATATCATTGTTCTCAAATTTATGGCATTCATAGAAACTAAAATACCGAAGGGTAAAGTCGTCCAGGTACTATTTGAAACATCTTGAGATGTGAAACTTCTATTAAAGATAGGCTAAAGAAAATGATCTTAGTTTGGAAGAGTGGTATTGATTCAAAAAGGGGTACCATGGACTATGAGTTTAAGCAAGAGTGTAGCACCCCATTATTATTTTCCTTGTTTGATTGTGTTTAGTGGCTATTTACTTAACTTGCACATTGTAGTACATTATTATGTTCTTGGTTTTTTTTTTTTTTTTGAACTTTGAAGAATACCCATTGAAACCCACCACCAAACTTCCCCTAATTTTACTCCATCTCTCCATCTTTTTCCTCCATTAAATCTATAGCCATTAAAGACTCTTAGAGTAAGAATTAATTACCGTAATCTCTTTTACCTTCAAGTTCTCTATTGTGCCTGTATTTCGAGTGGGTTGGATTTTGATTTCGTTGGACATTGCAAGTCGCTCTTCGCTCCTTGATTTTTACCAAATTCCTAATCAAGGCAAGTACCGTTATTTCTGAGTATTGTGTGATTCGTCATTATAATGTTTAAGATATGATATAGGGTATTAGAATCATGTTATGTTAAGCTATTTTGTCATTAGCTGTGATGGATAATTGTCCCTCCATGTTTTCTATAATTACAACCTGTTGGAATCTATAATCTCTTATGATGTTATCGGTCGAGAACACTTAATTACTAAGTATTGTAGGATTTAAGATTTGTGAAGCATACAACCTGTTGAAATCTGCAATCTCTTATACTTGGTCAAGAATACTTAAATACTAAGTACTGTTGGATTTAAGAAAGGTGAAGCATCTCTTCATGTGCTAAACTAGTTGGAGGGAATTAAACTAGGCTTTTAAGTTTAAATAAAATATGAGCAGGTAACCTTAGTTATGGTTATTAGGGCAGGATGTTTCCTTTCCTTTTCATAGATTATGAGTTGTGTTATAACTAACTCTGACCTTTATAGTTGCATATTAATTTACAAACTAATTTGCTTTGACAAGATCTAGGTACCGCGTATATAAAAGAAAAATCGGCTGTAGTTATGCATCTCAGGAGCGTATATTCCTAATATTATTGGAAACATGTATATCTACATTTCTATGATTACTATCTAAAATAGCCAAGCATTGAGAAATAAATTGTAATAGGCTTAGCATAGCCTGATTAAGGACTTCAGTTGATATAATCTTTATTAACTTAAGGTAGAAAGATCATTGATAGTCAGAGTATAAAATCATCGACAGAGTCCCCACTCTTATACTTGTGAGGGTAAAAAGGTTGTTGAGCATAAAATCATCAATCATATGAAATAGTCTCATTGCCTATAGAGCAAGGACAAATATGTTATTTGATTGAGTGTCAGTCTCTTAATTCATTCATGCATAAGAGAACTTAAAGTCGTGTACACGTAGGGCTATGATGTCAGGGTCCTTGGGTTCGATTCCCTAAACAAAATATTTGGTAAATATTATCAGTGTTTCAGGGTTGCAAGCCCCTAAAATTCTTCCCCAGTTACATATCGGCTTTGATATTCTTTGTGAATACTTCCCGTGGGCATAGACCCCTAAAAGTAAAATAAATCAGGTTTTAGACCTGTAGGTAAAACTCCTTGACCACCTTGATCCGGTGATTTCCCAGCTAATTCCTGGCTCAATAAAAGGAATCTATCAATCCCTGGTTCGACAATAAGGGATACACTTCCGTTAAGGACAGAAGGGTGCGAGAGTGTGGTCTCACTGAATTAAAAGTGACCCTGTGTACATTGTCTGTTGGTTATCCACCACATCTAATAATACTCTATAACTACTTTATAACACCGGTTAGCGCCGACGCCTAAAAATAACATTAATAATTGAACCTCATCTCCTCAGTAAGCATTGCATCGTTTATACATATAGGTAAAGTATTATATCGCATTAGTATCTAATAAAATTATTGGTCTGTCATGTTCAGTGGTCGGTAATAATTATGCTTGCTAACACCCAGTGCGCTATATTTTTTACAGAAGGCCGAGCACGGTAGGATTTTGTTTAGTGAGGCTTGGGAGATCATTTCGGGATTCTTTGGAGTTCTATTGGATCGCTGAGCTGTGTCGTAGGGTATTTATGTTTTTATTTCAAATTTCATTGTTGTAGTCTTATTCTCATTTTTAGACATGGTGAGATATTTTCACTTTATTTATTCTATTCATTTAATTTATAATTTAGTTATTTCTGTTGTATTTCTTTGGTAAGTAGATATAGTTAATTTTTTAGAAATATATTACATCTGTGGGGTTCATCCATGGGATGCCCGACTTGTTAAGCCTTAGAATTTTCTTAATGATTTTATCAGAGAGAAGATTTTGGGCGTGACAAAGAGCAACGACGAAAATTGGAAAAATAAACATTCAACGGGCATGCAAAAAAAAAAAAAACAAAAATATTATTATGGAATTAAGACTTACAAACTATATGAATTCTCGACAATCTTCAAAGCTTAAGATCGTAGAGACTGGTGGCATCAAGATTTAAATCCCCAATCACTATGTCTTTACGAGCTTCATGAATATTAAATCCCCAATCACTATGTCTTTATGCCGTAATTCTAGATATCAATCCACAAAAAGGTAAGAAATTCAATTAGACATTTAGAATCTCCACAAAATTGTATTATCACTTAACATACTCTATAAAATTTATAAGGGGATAGTTATATATCCAATAATTAATAGGACCTTAAAACCCCGTTACAGATAGATGGGTATATGTACTATCTTAAGATCTTATTTTCTATATTTCATTTCTATCAAGAATACCATTTTTGATGGGGCATGAATCCAATATCTAACAACCAAAAAATAACTCAAGTTCTTGATATTCTGCAAGTGTTCATCGCCACATTCTAAATTACGATAGGAATGTAACTTCCGCACCGCAATATCAGGAAACTTCATCTTATTTATGAATCATATAGTGGCTTCATAGGGATCCAATATGCCCCCGTTGATATAATCAAAACATTTTGTTGACTAAAAGCCCTCTGATAGGCATGAAAAATGCCTATTTTTGTCATTCAATTCATATTATCTAGGACCTTATTTTATGTTTCACTGGGCCTAATTAAAGTATGTTGACTATTGCAGGTAATAAGACATTGCAACCAAACCTGTCTTAAAGCCCAACTTTTACAAGCTAAAGAGTTGTTGAAGATTACTAGTTGTCAAGAGCTGCTGGAGATGGCCTAATATTAGTAAACAACTGCTGGAAGACTTAGTCAAAGATTTTGGCTAAAAGATCTCTACAAAAGGAGGGTTTTGAGGGGAATGAGGGCGGAGTTAGGTTAAGAGAGAGATAGTTGTAAAACCAGAGAGTTATCTTTTTTAGTTTTTATCCTTTTCTACAGTAGTTCTTGTTTTTTGTTTGATGTAAACCATTTTTCAATCAATGAAAACCAGTTTTAATTCACGATTTGATCTTTGCATCCTTGAGAACGAAACCCTCTATGTTTCAACTGGGGAAAATGGGGGGGGGCTTTTGGGAAGTTTTACTCAATGCATTAAAAAAACTTAGGGGGGGGGGGGACATGGACAGGGGGATTTGTCCATTTTTTTGGAGGAGTATGTTTAGTTGAAAAAGGGGGCTTTACCCACTGATAAATTTAACTTTAAAAAACGAAAAGAGGTTAAATTTTTTATTGCTTAAAAACAAAATTCAAAAAATTGCAAAAAAACAAAAAAAAAACTTAGTGGTTTGGGGGGGCTTTAATGTGGGGGGGCTCCAACAAAACTTTTTCCCCATCCACTGAAAAACTTTTTGCAAAATTAACTTAAAAAAAAAAAACGTTTCCAAAATGTTTTTAAGTGGTATTGAATGTTAAACAAAATAAAATTTTTTTTACCCATTTTTTTTTATGATTTGGTTTGTCAAACACCAAAAAAGAAACTGCTTCGGGGAGGGTTCCTTTTCTGCTATATTTTATTAGTTTTTTTTATTATAGTTTAGAAAAATCCAGGA
Organism: Kingdonia uniflora; assembly: GCA_014058105.1. Lineage (NCBI taxonomy): Eukaryota > Viridiplantae > Streptophyta > Magnoliopsida > Ranunculales > Circaeasteraceae > Kingdonia > Kingdonia uniflora. Next base: position 372 of record JACGCM010000882.1, on the reverse strand, counting down.
ATCTTAAATTTCCAAAAACACAAAAAAAAAAAAAACAAAAAAACCCATGTTTCACATTTTTGGGTTTGGCTAATAATTAACAGATGTTAAAAGGTTAAGGGAAATAAGGGGAAAATAAGGAAAGAAAAAAACCCCAATGTAGAAATCACCAAAAAAGAGGGGTTCACCAAAAAAAAAAAAAAAGACAAAAAAAACCCATTGTAAAAGGATCTAAAAAATTAAAAAAGGGCATGAGTTTCATTTGTTTCCAAAAAACACATTAATCGTCAACCAAATTAGGGGTTTTTCTAAAAGTTTTTTGTTTTTACTTTTACGGTGGTAAAAAAGGACTTTTCTTTTTTAAAAAAAAAATGATAAAGTTAAAACCCCAAC